>JAPDNY010000005.1:138941518-139615712 GCA_029375565.1 Gekko gecko
GTGGGCAGGTTCGTGCCTATCCCTAATAATCTTCCATATGTCCCTGTGTACCAACTACAGTCTCAAGTAGCCATTAATTGGCTGTCCCACCACTTGGTGCAGCAAGTCTGGCATCGCCCATCATGGTTTCTGCTCTGTAGAATGGCCTCCTTGAGGGGATGGAAAGTCCCCTCCTTAGGCATCTTCAGAAGGCACTGCAAGTCTTCCTTGTTTGCCAGGGCTTTTGACATGGTTTAAATGGCAGACCACTTTTAAGGGAGGAGAAATTTGAGCTTCGTTATTTTATTTTGGCTTCAACTGGAAATGTTTTTGAACTATTATTGTAAGCCACCTTGAACCACAAGGAATGGCAAGGTAAAAATGTTTTAATAAAAAATATGATCTAATAATCCATCCTATTTCTGTCATACCTAGTTGTGCTCTAACCAGTCAGGAGACAAGGTCTATTTTTTAACACTACATCTTAAGGGTGGGGGGGAGAAATCCTCCACCTAAGTCAATTTGGAGATGTCTGTAAAATTCCTGCTTGGCCTGTAATGGTGACCTGCTAAACCCATATTGATTTAAAATGGGCAGCTGGGTTGGAAGTAAATGGCCAATGTGAAATCTGCTTATAAGGATCTCCGTTAAGGCCTTCCATTGGTTGGGTGTGAGCCCACCTTGATCAGTGATACTTGTGCCACATTTGAATTAGATGAACTGGCACAACAGTATCCCACTGAACCATTTAAGAGTATTCTTATTTACCCCGAAACCTATGGACATATGTACTCCTAATTCTGTATGGAACTAAACTGTTGATACTGGAGCTATGGAACTCCAAATCCACCTAAGTAAGTCCAAGGAACACTTTGTTCTAAGAAATGTAATGAATGAAAACTGATGATATCAAAAATATATCCTGGATCCAATTTGGAACAGCTCTGAAATAACAGCAGTAATTTACAGAGAGAGATAATTTAGATACATTTGTTTTTTTACCCAAATGAATTGCACAATTATGAATTCTATTTTTCAGGTGTAATTTTCTTTGTATGCAACACCTTCTAGCATTGGATCTTCAAAAGGAAACATTTCTCTAATAAAGACCAATTGTGCCATTTTGTAAGATAAATACATAGAAAACATATCTACACTATTTTTTGTTTTAAAAAACAATCCCAAACTGATCAATAATGTTAGAAGATTTTGTACAGGGACAATTAGAAGAAATGGTAGAAAGAATATTCCAGCCTAAATAGCAGTGGGTTCATAAAGCTATCACAGAAGAAAGGAAGTTATAGGATGTCAACATGTATATATTTGATGTGGGTTACCATAAATTTCATGTACATGGCAGCAAAGCACATTATGTGTAATTATGAGTAACTGGCCCCTAACAATTTTGCAGCCTCAGGAATGAACACTAAACAGCCCATTTTGCAAATCCTGTGTCTAGGGTCACCCACCTCTATGTGGGGCCTGGAGGTTTCCTGGAATTACAAGTGATCGCCAGTCTACACCTGGAGAAAAAGGCAGCTTTGGAAAGCAAACTGTATGACATTATAACCTGCTGGGGTCCTTCCCTGAAACCCCACCCTCCATAGGCTCTACCCATCAAATCTTTAGGAATTTTCTAGCCCACCAGTTCCAAACCTCAGGCTTACCTTTAATCCCAAATGGTAATGTGGGACATATTTTCAGTCTTTATCTCACTCAAGCCAGTGGAGAAAAAGCAAACAAATTTTAGGCCAGCACTTCAAGGGCTGGCTATAAAGATTATAACAGAGATCTCGTATGATGATAGTCCATACATATTTAAAATATCTTTTATTCCACTCACTCTAGGGTGGTCTGGTTGACTGCTTCGCTGGGCAACTTCCCTCTGCCTTAGTCCCCTGCTGCCACTTGATATGGTGACATGATAAAAATGGGGAGCCGAAACAGCATCCTGTGACCCTGCAAGGTTATTTCTGGCTACATAACCAGAAGTGACATCACCACATTGTGGAATACTCTAGAATTCCACTGGTTATATAACACTTTACCATAGAGGTTGGGGGAAATCCTAGAGTGTTCCATGACATAGTGGCATAATTTCTGGTTAAACAGCTGGAAATGATGTTGCAGTATCACAGTACACTGGTTTGATAAGTCTGCAGCCCCCTCCAGTTTCCTGGGAGTTGTCAATCAAGGGCTAACAACCCTGTCTCTCATGTGGCATGTCTAAAGTGGCCTGTGTAGACAGATAATGCATATTTCCTAGGAATTATCAAATGTCCCCTTTTCATTTTTTAATGTTTATCTTTTTTTCCACTGGTTTTGGTTCTCCACTTCTTTCTATTGGTTTTGTGAATTTGTTTTTACTGCTGTATGGGGTTGTTGTTGTTGTTGTTTTTAGGCACAATCTATGTGGTATTGATACATGTGAGGCACATTATTTGTATAGTTCATGTGTCAGGCTGATGTCCAGATGACATATATCAGTTGCCCGGGAGAGAATGACTGCTTTGGATGGTGAACTATATAGCATTATACCTCACTAAGGTCTGTCCTCTCTCAAAACCCCAGCCTTCAAGGCTGTACCCCAAATCTCCAGGAATTTCTCTACCCAGAGTTGATCACCCCAGTCTATATGGATGTGGCTATTTTGATTTCTTTTTGACTCTGTATTTTTCTGATTGTCATTGGTTTCAGTGTATCTTATTTTCATTGGGGGTCTCTGGTGATCCTTTTGTTTCTTTTGTGACATGTTTACTCAATTTTTACACCATTTCTTTGTCATTTGTGTAAGCATGGCAGTTAATACCATTTCAAGCAATTTATATACAATCAATGCTCTAATCATGTTAAAAATGCATTCGTTTGGGGGGGAGGGATTTCAAAGAAATAAGAAAATGAAGTCCAATTGATGACTTAAGGAATAATTTTTCACAAGGGAAAAGCAAAATCAGAATGGGGACCACAAACTTACAAGTGTTGGTTTCATCCCTACTTAACTACTTCCAGCTTACTTTTGTTTTAGGCCTAATCTCTCCTGTGTCTTTTTTACAGAACAGGTGCTTCTTACTACTTCCATTTTCTCCTTACAAGAACCCTGTGAGGTAGATTAGTCTAAGCAAGATTAATGGGTCCAAGGTCACCAATGAGATTCATGGCTGAATATGGATTTGGACCAAGGTCGCCACAGTCAGAATCCCTCTATAGCTTACATTATGTAAATTAACACACATAAAGTGGGAGCAGGTACGTGACTGAGAATTTTTTTTCAAATATTCCTAATTTTGGTGATGGGGCTGATATGTATACAATGCCTAAGCATTTAGACGCCATGCTCATTAGCCAGTGATTGTACAAACATGGCAGAACTGGGGCAATGTGCTCTGTCCTGCTCCCCCTCTACCTGTATTGATCTCAATGCATTCTTTGTCATCTATAAAAGCAGAGGTTGCCATGGAATTGTCAGTTCAGTTCTCATTCATTCCATACAAGTGCAGTGATCCAGAAGGTAATGCTCAGGAGGAGATTTCTTCTCAGTGATCTAAGCTGGCCAGGAAATCATGAGGTGGTTTCCAACCTGGTGATTGACCCCACTGGCTACCTCTACTTCCAAGGTGATTGTTATTGTTCTGGGGTTTATGAAGAGAATTGGGGTTTGTAGCAATTGTAGCATTCTCAGTGACAAAAGGCAATGCCATCAATCATCACAGTGGAGCACCTCACTGTTTGGCACAAATATACTCTTTGCCCTTCATGGAATGGGGAACATTTTTGCCCTTTCCCATTTTAGACAGTTTGGTCAGGTCCTCATGCAACTCAACCATTGTGGTGGACCTTTATTTAAATGACAGATGCCAGCCTCCAGTGTGACCTGGGGATCCCCCAGAATTACAGCTCATCTCCAGACTACAAAGATCAGTCCCCTGGATAAAATGGATGCTTTGGAGGGTGGAATATATGGCATTGTATCCCAGGGTCCCTGTTCTCCCAAGGCTCCACCTCCAAATCTTCAGGAATCTCCCAAACTGAAGCTGGGATTCCTATTCCCCATCCCCCACTGGTGGCTAGGGGAAATCTGGTAACCCTCACAAGTCCTTTGTTCTCTGAGCAGGATTTTGCCACTGTGGCTCCCCTGCCTGCCCACCCCATAATTACCTGACAGTGTGGTCACCTAGGGAATGCAAATATTTGCTGGGGTAGGAGAGGCCAACATTGTTTTGAGGAGAGGCCTTCCCCACCCTGCTTCTCATTGCTTGTGAACTTGGATATTTAATGTAGGCATGGTCCACTGATATAGGCATGGCCCCAGCCTGGATGGGCCAGTATTATATGTCCCCAGATGGGACAACATTACATGTCTGTATTTATCAATAAGCCATTAAAATAAAATAAAATGTGCCTGTATGCAGTATTGCCCATTTAAGTTTATTGGTTGTGAAAAGAGGTTTTAACCATGGTAGGAAAAAATGTTTGTTCACTTCAAAGAATAGTCATCAGACAGAGGTATCTACAATGAGGTCTTTGGGCCACACTATATGGAAAATTTTGTTGACTTATTGTATTGAATTAAAGCAGTGTACCCATATAGTTTCATCAGTTTTCTTATTCTCTTAATGAGTTACTTTTTCATATTTGGGTACGGTAATTAAGTTCTACTCTGACTTTGATGGCTGTAACGTGAACTCATCAGATCTTGGAAGCTAAGCAGGATAAGCCCTGGTTAGTACTTGGATGGAAGACTACAAAGAAAGTTCAGGATTTCTACGAAGAGGGAGGCATTGGCAAACCACTTCTGTTCATCTCTTGCCTTGTAAATCCTGTGGGGTTGCTGTCAATCAGCTGTGATTTGATGGCACTTTCCACCACCATGGTCCACTAAGAGATTGGTTAGGCCCTAACAAGGTATGGTTCCAAACCAGCTCATGAACCTTTGTTTGTGACAAATTTTGGCCAGTTTGTGGTTAGCGAATTGCAGCCAGGCCACGAAACTCCACAAACTTTTAAGGCAGTTTTAAGGTTTGTGGGGAGCAAAAAGTAGAGGTTTATCTCTTTCCTGCAAAAGTTACCAAAAAAATCCCCACAAAAGCTGTCAAAATATCAGAAACAGCTGAGCTACAGGGGCAGCCCATTCCTGCAGCTCAGCAGTTTCAGGCTGAAAACAGCTGAGCTGCACAGAGCAACCTGCTTTTGCAACTCAGCTGTTTGAAGGGGCTTTCTTGGACAGCCAGTCCCTGGGGCTAGCTGCCCAAGAGAGCCCCTTTAAATAGCTGAGCCACAGAAGTAGTTTGCTCCAAGCAGCTTAACTGTTTCTGATCTAAACAGATGAGCTGCAGGGCTCTCATGGCTCAATTGTTTAGGTTGGAAACAGCGTGAAACAATGGAGCCTGAAACAACGGAGCCGTGGGAGCAGGCTACTCCCATGGCTCAGCTGTTTTGGGCATGAACCTCAAAAATCCAGTTGTTCTCAAGCCAACTGGGTTTGCGGGGTTCATAGTTCAGTTCATGGTTTGCCCATGAACCACGAACCAAACTGAACTGCATTTTTGTGGATTGTGCCCATCCCGAGCCCTAACTAGGGATAGTAGCAAAAATGTGGGTATTCTAATAAAAGTGGCAGGCACCCCTAAGGAATCAAGAAGGAGGGGAAGTTGTCTCTATCAGACTACTTATGGTTGTCTACTCAGGGAGGTGGAGGGGGGATCTTTAAGTGCAGGGCAGCATCGCTTGAGCCCTACATGCTAAGGCTCTGAACCTCATGGCTTCTCTGTAAGCAAAGAGAAATGAGGCATGAAGTCTGAGCCATGGTAGAGTTGTCCATATGTTGGTGGTCTACTATGCAATCCACAGAAAATAGCTTCAATTAATTTAATTTGATATGATTTAATTACAGTTCTGATTGCACAGATTAGTTAATCAACAAAGGTTCCAACTGGGGACACTGTGATTTCTTCAAGATACACCTCATTCTTGCAGGCCAGTAAATTAGACCAATAGGGCAGGTGGTGTCATCCATGCCTTGGAAATCTGGCACACACACACCTGCACACACACACACACACACTCACACATACAGACACACACCCCTGCACATTCAGATCCATGTTTCACAGCATCTGGGAAGTCTCATGGGGAGAGAAGCATTACAAATTCCATATTCTCATCTCAAGGGAATTATTTAGTAAATGGTATGCAGAATGTCTAAATATGAGATTGTACCTCTGTGGTTAAAATGGCAATTATTTTTCAAAGTAAGTTTGTTTTAACAGCAATTATATCTGCTTGGAATTTCTATTACACCAGAGAAATAAAGGATTTGAATTGCATCTTTGGTGGCCCCACCATATACTGTATCACTAAATCAACACCTAATAACACACATTTTGTTTTTTTTGTTTTTTGGTAAATACAGTTTATTATTGGATATATCACATGTTCATACAATTTAAACCTACCTACATATCCATTTTTCTTATTTCCCTTCTCCCCCCCAAACAAGGCTTCCCGCACTGCTCCAACCCCATTAATGTCTCTCTTATTCTGTTACAATTACTTCTAAACTTCTTTTTCTTACAAACGGTAACAATTCAAAAATCTAATTCTCTTTCATTTTCTTCTTAATAACTATCAAAGCAAATCAAACCACATTTAATGTCCCAATTTTTCAACAAGTATTTTTGAAAGTCTTTCCAGTCTTCAAAAAAAGTTTCATCTTCTTCGTTGTTTAACTTTCTTGTTAATTTGTCCATTTCTGCCAAAAACTTTTTAATCCATTCCCATGTTTCAGGTACTTTATCTTGTTTCCAACATTGAGCAAAAATCAGTCTAGCTGCTGTAATCAAGTACCATAGTAGTGTTCTCTTGGCTACATTTATTTCTTCCATTTTAAGACCTAACAATAACATCTGTGGGTCTTTCTTAAAAGTACATTTCAAAATTTTTTGTATCTCATTGTGGATCTCAGTCCAATACTTTACTGCTTTATCACATGTCCACCACATATGGTAAAAAGACCCTTCATGTTTCTTGCATTTCCAACATTTGTTGGACATACTTTCATTTATAATAGCAATTTTTTTAGGCGTCATATACCATCTGTACATCATTTTATAACAATTCTCTTTAACATTTACACAAGTTGAAATTTTCATTGACTTTTTCCACAAATATTCCCAGGATGTCATTAATATCTCATTATTAACATTTACAGCCCATTTTATCATTTGCTCTTTTACAATTTCATCCTCAGTGTACCATTTCAATAAAACCTTGTACAGTTTAGAAATCATTTTTTTACCTTTCTCAAGCCATACAGTTTAAATTTCAATGTTCTTTTCTCTGAAACCATGTTCTCTTTTATCGGTCTTAAATAAATCATAAATCTGTCTATATTTCAACCAATCATATTCAAATTCGACATCAAATCTATCTTGTAACACAAAGTTTTTCCCTTCTATTTTTAAAAGATTTTTGTAAGGTAGCCAATCTAACCCTTGATTTCTTGAATGTGGGATAATCACTTCAGCTGGTACTATCCAAAGTGGTCTTTCTTCTGAGAAGAATTTTCTATATCTCATCCATGTCTCGAACAGTGATTGTCTTACAAAGTGGTGTTTAAAAAATTTATCCATTTTTACTTTTCCATACCATAAATATGCATGCCATCCAAATTTATTATCATGCCCTTCTAAAGCCAATAGCTTCTTGTTCTCAAGATTAATCCACTGTTCCAACCATGTTAAACAGACGGCATCATAATACAGTCTTAAATTTGGTAGTTGAAGGCCTCCTCTCTCTCTTGCGTCGCATAAAATTTTCATTTTGATCCTTGGCTTTCTTCCTGCCCATACGAATTTGG
The DNA here is from genome assembly GCA_029375565.1 of Gekko gecko. Lineage (NCBI taxonomy): Eukaryota > Metazoa > Chordata > Lepidosauria > Squamata > Gekkonidae > Gekko > Gekko gecko. The sequence continues at coordinate 138,949,353 of JAPDNY010000005.1, forward strand.
ATAATTCTTTCTGCCACGAATCCAATACTTTCCTTTGTTTTAGTATTGGAATGGTCTGAAATAGAAACATCAAACGCGGTAAGATATTCATTTTTACAGTTGCGATTCTTCCCATCAATGATAAATTCAAAGTGTCCCATTTCTTCATGTCTTGCTGGATCCTGTGCCACACCTTTTCATAATTGTTTTTAAACAGGTCAATATTTTTCATAGTTAATTCAATTCCTAGATATTTAGTCCTTGTAACTACTTCACATTGGATTTTCTCTTGAAGTTCTATTTGTCTTTGCTTCGTCATGTTTTTACACATCACCTTAGTTTTGTTTTTATTAACGTAAAAACCCACAACTGAGCCAAATTCTTCAATTTTCTCCATCAGATGTGGTATTTTCTCAATAGGATCCTGAATCATGAACATCACATCATCTGCAAATGCCCTGTATTTATATACGAATCCTTTCACTGAAAGTCCTTCAATACTATTATCTTTTCTTATTGCTGTCAATAATATTTCCAACATCCAAATAAATAGCAACGGGGACAACGGGCAGCCTTGACGTGTTCCCTTTTGAACTTGGAAAAAATCCGTTCTTTCTTTGTTTATGTTCAAAGCCGCTTTTTGTTCTGAATATATTGCCACAATCATGTTTAAAAAGAACTGTCCAATGTCCATTTTTTCAATAACTTGCAGCATAAACTCCCAATTTAAGTTGTCAAAAGCTTTTTCCGCATCTAGGAAGAGGAATCCAACTTCTTTTTCTGGATGCTTGTCATAGTATTCAATTGCGTCTATCACCACTCTTAAATTGTCTCTAATTTGTCTATTTGGTAAAAATCCGGCTTGTTCTTCCGCTATAGTATCTTTCAAATATTTTTTCAATCTCTCCGAAATTATTTTTGCAAATAGTTTGTAATCATTATTTAATAGCGATATTGGTCTATAATTCTTTACTTGAGTCAAATCCAAACCTTTTTTAGGTATCAATGAAATATTTGCTTCTTTCCATGAATCTGGGATCCGTTTAGTCTTTCTTATCTCATTCGACAGAAGTACTAAAATGGGGGTTAGCTCCTCTTTGAATTTCTTGTAGAACTTTGCTGTGAAGCCATCTGGTCCTGGAGCTTTGCCCAACTTTGCATCTTCTATCGCCATTATCACTTCTTCTTTCGTTACTAAACCATTTAATGATTCCTTAATTTGTTTTCCCAGCTCTGGAACTTCAATAGTCTCCAAATATTTCTTAATTCTCTGTTGATCAATTCCTTTCTTTTTAAATAATTTGGCGTAATATTTAAAGAAAGCTCTTTTTGTACCATTCAAATTCATAACATCCTTTCCATCTTCAATAATCTTAGATATAAAATTCCTTTCTTTTTTATTTTTCAATTGCCACGCTAAAAACTTTCCTGGTTTGTTTGCACCCTCAAATGCTTTTTGCTGTAATTTCTTCAGATTCCAATATAATTCTCTGTTTAATAAAACATTCAACTGATCTTGCAGAAAGTGGATCTCTTTAATAATCTTTTTCTTCCCTGGTCTTTTCTTTAATTCCTTTTCTTTTTGTTGAATTTTTTCATAAAGGTCTTTCTGTTGTTGCATCTTTTGCTTTTTGTCCTTGGAGTTCAGAGAGATAAGCATACCTCTCATTACCGCTTTGTACGCATCCCATACAACTTGTATATCCGTACCTTTATTTAAATTCAATTCAAAAAAACTTTTCTTTTCTTTTTTTAAAGTTTCATTGATTAGTTTTTGATCCAGTAAGTCCTCATTAATTCTCCAATATAGTTGTTTAGTTTTTTCTTTAGATATCCAAAGTAAGGGATTATGATCAGAATTAGTTTTCGGTAAAATTTGTATTTTATAAGTTTTTTGCGCCATCTCCTCTGACATCCAAATCATGTCAATTCGGGAAAAGGAGTTATGTCTATTAGAATAAAACGTGTAATCCTTAGTCTTGGGATTCCACTTCCTCCAAACGTCTTCCAGTTTCTCTTGCTTCATCAATTGAAAGAAATTTTTTGGTAGCTTTCCAATTGTCTCTCCACTTGCTTTGGATTTTCTGTCCAATATGTTATTCACTGTACCATTAAAGTCTCCAGCAAGGACTATTTGATCATAGTTTAAACAATCCAACTCTTTAGTCAAATCATTAAAGAAAGTCTCTTTTGCACCATTGGGTGCATATATATTTACGAGCAATGTCTTTTTTCTATTCATCAATATTTCCACGCCAACATATCTTCCTTCTTTATCTGAGAAGATTTTTTTAGGATCCAATTCTTTTGAAACATAAATCACTGTTCCTTTTTTCTTATTAGTTGCTGAGGAATGAAATTCTTCTCCCAATTTTTATTAATCAAGTATTTACTATCTTGTTTTCTGATATGTGTTTCTTGTAAACAAATTATGTTACATTTTTGTTTCTCCAGCCAATGATTCACTAATCTTCTTTTACTTGGTGAATTTAGTCCATTTACGTTCCAAGATAAAAATTTGTAATCCATAATTGTGTTGAATTAAATATCTTTAAAATCATCAAAATTGTTCTCTTTAAATCTGTATAAGTCTCCTTCAGATTTGAGAGTAGATCTCACCGAATTGTACACAAATGAAAGTCCATATGGAATCTCCCATCTGAACCTGATATTCATTTCTTTTAGTCTGTCTGTCAATTTCTTGAATTTCTTTCTGTCTTGTAAGATCGATCTCGGAATTTCTCTCAAAATTATTTTTTTTTTCCATTAATTTCCAACGGTTGTGTGAATTGTTTCTTGAAAACATCTTCCTTCATTTTTGTTGTCACGAATTGAACAATCACATCTCTGGGTAATTGCTTTCTCTTGGCATAAGCTGAGTTTACTCTGTAAATCAAGTCAAAGTCTGAATCCAAATCTCCAACATCTTCCCCTACATAAGTTGTCAATGTATTGATTACTAGAGCCCGTAGATCCTGATCTTCCTCCTCTTCTATCCCTCTCAATCTCAGATGATTCTGAGTAGCTCTATATTCCATCATGGACTCCAGTCTTGTATTTTCTAACAGGGTTTTTTTAACCTTCTGTTCCATTTCTTCAGATTTTGTCACCAGACTTTTGACCTCTTTCTTAACTTCTTCTGTATCTTTTTTAATCCCTGACACTTCTGTTAGTACCAGTTCTTTCAGTTCTTCCATATTTTTTTTCTGTACTTGGACTTGCACTTGTTCTATTTGCTCCAGTTGTATTTGCAGCTGTTGTTGCAATTGTTGTTGCAGCTGTGATTCTATTTGTTTTCCAAGATTCTGCACCACTTCGGTCATCCGTTTTTCCATCGCTTCCATAGCCGCTTGCCACTCTTTTTTTTTCCTTTGCAGTCATTCTTGGACTAGGTGATGAAGCAGCTCTAGGTCTTGACCTCAAATCCGTCTTGAAAGCGACTTCAGTGCTAATCAATCTTTATATTAGCAATCTTCAAGCCGAATCGCCACCTTTATAACTTGTATCAGCGCTTTTTCGGCTTAAAAATAACTTTTTAAAATTTAGTCCTCCTCAAAATGTCGGGCGCAATTTCTCTATGATTTTCCGGCTAGAGTAGGCTCCTTCCAGACTTCCTGTTTATCTGTCCATCTCTGTAATCCAACTTCCGGTAAAGGTGGTGTCACACATTCAAACGTCTGTCTATTTCCGGCACAGCAACCTCTAAAACGTCCACTCTAGCCTACTTCCTGTATCATAGAGTCACAGTTAGTTTTGTTTCTGCTACGTAAAGTTTAGACTTGACTGACCACAGGAATGCAAAACAAAGTCACTTTTCAGCCGTTTTCTCTAAAGGAAAGCTTTCGTTTTACTTTTAAATCAAGCGGAATAGTTCATTAGAGGTTTCTACGCTTATCCGTACGATTCAATTTCGCGTTCTTCTTTAAACCGGTAAGCGCTTATTCGTTTGTTACCTTGCTTGTAATCTCGGGGTTTCGCGGTGCTTCTTCTGTAATCGATGTTGAACTTGATGTTAAAGAGATCGGTAGATGGCGAATTTATGCTGAATTCTCAGCCCAGCTGGTATCTGTAGTGCTGATTTGCAACTGCCCTCTTCACAGAAGGAGATCAAAGTGTAAACAAGCTTCCTCTGAAGCTTATCCACACCGATCTCAACTCCCCCTCAGGCTTGGCTGCTTGCTTGCCACCCCCCCGCCTGGGGAGTGCTGCGCTGGGCCAGATGAAGCCCAGACTGTCGTCAGATACTGCAGTACACTCTGCACAACTCGCAAAGTGTGTCAATTCGCCATTTTACTCCAACCGGAAGCCCACATTTTGTTTTTTTTAATTGACATCACAATGCCATCCATTTACCTCAGCTGTACTGACAGTGTTTGGTCCTCCCAGTAACTTTTAGCACAAAACTTTGGCATCATAGGGCATTCTGTTCTGACTGTTCCTCAATGTCTTAGAAAGGGGCCTTTTTGATTTCATGTTAGTCCTGTAGGTGTCTGAGAATGCATCTCTGGTGGATTTCCCATACATACCAATATTGCTAAAATGAACCCCAACAATTCACAGTAGCTGTTTTACTCTATCATAAGCAGGGCTCATTTTGTAGAAAAAGCCCGGCAGGAACCGATTAGCATAATAGGCCACACCCAACAGCACAGCTCATTAGCATATTAGCATATGTATCAGGCATCTGTCCAACTAGTTTTAAAGGAAATGAATTAAAATAACCTTAAAGCCCACTTGCCCCAGTGGAAAGGAGTTACCATTTCTGGTTGGCTTGCCATTCTGAGACCACAGTCCACAAACCACATACTTCACATAATCAGGCCAACTGCCCAAGGATGTATGGGCCCCCTTCTGATGTTAAGTAGCTCATAGAGTGGTTGAGACAGAGTGAAGCTGGAAACACCTTTTCTAATTCTGCCTGGTGGTGCGGAAGAATGTAAAGCATGACTGAGCCACAGGAGGGCCACAGGTTATGTTTATTTTTCACAGTCACCTGACCTAGCCACCATGTGCACACACTCTATAACAGCAGCCTTCTCTTGTAATTCCAAACAAAACTGGGATTGGGAAAGTGGGGGGGAATGCATGAAACTCTGCCAACCACAGCTCATGCACTATTTGTAGAGGGAGAGGGAACCCTGATTCTGCCATGCCCTGTTGGGTTATCTTAAGACGTCATGTGGGCATTTGAAGATGCACAATGTAAGAGTGAATACTGGTGGTCCAGAGAACATGCAGTTTGTGTTGCTAGCAATAAGGAGCATTTCTGCAAATGACTTGTTTCTTGACTTCTTCACCTCTACCGTGGCATTTTTTTAAAAAAAGATTGAATTATATTAGGCATGCACAGGGGACACACATAAGATGTCACCTAAGAATAATCCACTCACCTGGATGCAAATATGAGCAAGAAACACAAACACAAGTGGGTGGGTGTGTACATCATAGATATAAAAATTCACACACACAGTGAGGTGGGGGGTTTTGTTGTTGTTTTTTGCTGCCAAGTCACATCTGATTTATGGCGAGCCCCTTGGGTTTTCAAGTCCAGAGAGATTCAGGAGGACGCAGGTATTCCTCAGGGGTCTCCCAGCCAAATACTAACCAGGGCCAGCTCTGTTTGGTTTCTGGGATCTGACCTGGTCCATCTAGGCTTGACTCTCCAAGCCAGGGTACAGAAATGCCAACATGCACACATCACACCTAGCCAATCATGACACACAGCCAACCCCCCGAGTTCCTCCAAAGATTAACTTGTACTGACTTGGTGAGAATGGATTACTTTTCAGCTATTAATGTTTACCCCCCAAAAAAACCCCTCTCCACGATCATTCTGAGAAATGGCCTCATGAAGACAATATTTAGTATGCCAATAAAGGAAGTTCTGGTTTCAGTTTGCTTTTTTTTTTTTTAGCCTACAGAAGCAGGTGAGTGGGAGAGAGGGACTCGAGAGCCCCTCCCACCCCCAGTTGCTGCCACCCATGGCCAGGGCCCAAATCTGGGATGGGGGGCACAATCGATTTAGCTGAACCCAAGAGCATGAGTATGTGCATGTGCATGCCCGAGCGAGTGCCCCCTCGACTTCTCTCCCCCCCACAGCCGGCTTGGCAAGGAGGAGGTGGTGGCAGCGCGATTGGCTGCTGCTCCGGCAGTGCTGGTACACTGTCCCAGTCATCACCTGGAGCTCCTGAGAGGAGCCCCAGTAGTGAGACAGCTGCCCAGAAATTGCCTCCCAACACACAACTCACCCAGGCGAGGAAGGCAGTGGCAGGAAGGATGGCAGAGAAATGCAGAGGTGACAAGAGGGCTCAGCCCTCCAGGGCAACAGCCCTCCAGGGCAACAGCAAGGACTCAGAAGCTGCCCCCGAGGAGCTGGGCAGACTGTGGTGACGGGACTTGGCCATGGGGCGAGCTAGGCTCAGCCTGTCGCAGGAGTTCTAAGGTCAGCCCAGACCAGGCCGGGAAGAGTAGCTGCCCACAGCCATCAGGCCAGGGCCGGGCAAACAGTGGCAGAGCACAGCAAGTGGCAAGGCAAAGCCCAGGCCTCTGGCAGGCACTGGGAAGATGGGGGCAGAGGAAGTGGCCTCAGTATCTCCAGCTTTAGGAGGGGGTGGGGCCAAGAAGGGAAGCCCCAAATGGATCATAGCTATGCCAGGAGGCCAGGAGTCTTGGACAGGAAAGAGTGGTGGTGCCACCACCCTCTGCACAAACCATCTTCTAGAGCAGGTGGCCTGACGACTGGGCCCCCGATGCTCCGCAGGCACTCCACCTCTGTGGCTGATGGAGAGACCAACCCAGCGCTCTGGGGTGGGGAGGGGCAGGCTCAGAAGCCAGTCAGAACACTGTTCCAGGATGTTCCGGATATAAAATAGCCCTGATCATAAGCATTTTCAGTTTTCAGGCAGGAAAAAGCAACACTCAGGATGCTCAAGTGCCTGCCTCTTCCACTCAGGTCCTACTTCCCTGCTGCAAACAGGAAGAGGAAGCCAATTGTTCAACAGGCACTTTGGGCTGCTTGTGACTACTCCAAGCTTGTTTGCCAGATTTGTTTCTGTTTATACCCAGTGCACACAACCCCATCACCCATCATGCTACACCCCCATGCTCTGCCACCAATTGTTTAAATGGAGAATGGAAAAAAAACACCCACTCCATTAATAGAGAAAGAAAACTAATTTTTAAAAAGTCGTATCACTTTGTGTTCTAGGTCTGTCTGAATGGCATTAATGGATGCTTCTATGTCTGGATCAGCAGCAGTTCAGGCATGCACATTTTTGCACAGATGCACTTGAGTCATTGATTCCACCTCCCATCACTGAATGATGTGAACCAATTATCCATGACCACAGGGTAAAATCAAGGTTTCTTACTGCACAGGTACAAAAGTAGTCACACAGCAGAAGGAAATGAGACTGCATCACCACAAATACTGTGAAAGTATAGTGTTGACAGATCAAGGATGGGAAAATCCTAGGGATTTGTGATGGAGTCTGAAGATAGCTCAATTTGAGGAAGGGAGGGACTTCAGCAGAGTACAAGGCTACAGAGTCCACCATCCAAAGCAGCCTTTTTCTCCAGAGGGATCGGTCTCTTTGGTCTGGAGTTCAGTTGTAATTCTGGGAGGTCTCCAGGTCCTATGTGGAGGCTGGCAAACCCAGGGGTCTTTTCGGGGGGGAGCCCACCGGAGCGCAGCTCCGGGAGCTCAGAAGCCAAGCCCCGCCCCCAGCCGGCGTCCCGGAGAGTCTTTCAGGCAGCCGAATGTCAATTTCAGCTCCATTATATCCTATGGGCCATTGAAGTCAATGGTGAAAACATAGGGTATATTCTAGGGGCTGGAGGAAAGGGGGTTTGAGGGAGAGGCTCGAAACTCACAGGATAGCTGATGGAGCCTCTCCCCAAGATACCCACCAAGTTTCAAGAACATTGGACCAGGGGGTCCAATTCTATGGCCCCCTAAACAGGTTGCCCCTATTCCCTCCATTGTTCTCTATAGTGGGAAAAAAAAAACTTATTTTCCCACCATAGAGAACAATGGAGGAAATGGGGCAACCTGTTTGGGGCCCATAGAATTGGACCCCTGGTCCAATGTTCTTGAAATTTGGTGGGTATCTTGGGGAGAGGCTCCATCAGCTATCCTGTGATCTTGGAGCCTCTCCCTCAAACCCTCCCCTCCAGCCCCCAGAATATACCCTATGTTTTCACCATTGACTTCAATGGCCCATAGGGTATAATAGGGCTGAATTGCCACTGAATTTCTTTCATTCCCTCCTTTCCTTCTTTCTTTTTCCTCTTTCCCTCATTCTTCTCTTCTCTTCTCTTCTCTTCTCTTCTCTTCTCTTCTCTTCTTCTTCTCTTCTCTTCTCTTCTCTTCTCTTCTCTTCTCTTCTCTTCTCTTCTCTTCTCTTCTCTCTCTCTCTCTCTCTTTCTTTCTTTCTTTCTTTCTTTCTTTCCCACCTTCTTCTCTTCTCTTTTTCCTCCTTTCCCTGTTTCCCTCCCTCTTCCCTCTCTTTCTTTCTCTCTTTCCTTCCTTCTTTCCTTCTCTCTACTCTCTCTCTTTCCTTCCCTATTTCCTCCTTCTGTGGCCGAACTCTAGTGAGAAGGAGTTTAAACTTTAAACCCCTTCTCTCTTAGCTCCCCCACCCAGACCAGCTGGGGAAGGGAAGGGGAGGCTTTTGAAGATGCTTCCCCCCCTTTTGCTTCCCCTTCTGACATCACTTCCGGTGATGTCAGGGGGTGTGGCATATGCTAATAGCCTAATCGCTCATTAGCATACCATATGCTAATGAGCTCCTGCAGCTGTTCTTCTACGAAAAGACCCCTGGGCAAACCAATGTAGATGGAAAGCTGTTTGACACACTGTGTGAATGCAGTGAGGCAGGGAGATTCGAGTGTCACCTCCTGAGTGATCATGGCTGTTGAAAATGGTATGCTCACCTGCCAAACATGTTTAGAGTGAAGTTTTCAGAATCTCTGAGACTGCCAAGCATTTGTGCCTGCACTGAAATACAGGAAACTGAAGTCCTTTGAAAAGCATATAAGTGCTCTGAAAAACATAGAAACATCTGGCTTTGCTTGCAATAAAGCATGGCATTTATATGGAAAGTCTGCTAATTTGTTGGGGTGAGGGAAGTAGCTAGGAAATTAGACTATTTTTAGTTTCTCACTTTTCCCATCATTATAAATTCCTTGAGAGACTAATCCTGAACAGAATTGGTGACAGAATTAACAAATATATCCCTATATAGCAAGAAGGATTTAGCCCCCCATCATTCTCAGCTTAACAACTTTCATTGAGGCAGGGTATCAGAAGTGTTTTAAGACATCAGCAGTTTTCATCAATCTGACTGCTGCTTATGACGCAGTCTGGAAGGACAGTCTGCTGTATAAGTTTTTACAAGTTTCCCCTGCAGAACATCATTTTGACTCTTAAATAACATGCTGAGTGATAGAACTTTCCAAGTAATTATGTGTCAGTCAATCAGCAAGCAGAAGAAACTGAATAACAATTTATCCCAGGGCTCAGTCCTCACTCCAGTTCTTTTCAATCTATACATCTCTGATGTTTCTGAGACTATATCCAGGAAGTTTGCTTATGCTGATGACATGGCGATTGCACTAAGGCACAAATCAATTGAAAGGACTGAGGAAACACTGACTATGAACCTCAAAATTGTGACTGTTACCATAAATGGTGGCTTATCCCAAGTCCAGGAAAAACAGAATGCTCATGTTCCCATCTCAATAACAGTCTTGCCAACTGTGAACTGAATGTCTACCTTAATGGTGCCCTGACCTGGATAGTCCAGGCTAGCCTGATCTCATCAGGTCTTGGAAGCTAAACAAGATCAGCCTTGGCTAGTATTTGAATGGGTGACCTCCAAGGAATACCAGGGATGTGACGCAAAGGCAGGCAATGACAAACCACCTCTGAAATATCTCTTTCCTTTTAAAAACCCTAGCTTGCCACCTAGTGGTTCATAACACTAAAAGAGCTAAAACTTCTGGTTGCCAGACAATCTTAGGATCTCCTGGATATACTACACACATTGCCATATGATAATAATTATTATTACCTTAATGGCAGCCGACTTACACACAACCATACACCTATGTATCTTGGCATTACCCTGGACAGGACCTTGAACTATAAACACCATTTTCCAAAAATTATGTCGTACAACTTGGAGTGTATCTGCTACAACACTTAGATGCTCAGTTTTGGCTTTGGTGGATAGTACTGTGGAGTATGGTGCTTCAGTGTGGCTCAACAGCCCCCAAGTCAACAAACTTGATGTCCAACTCAATACAGCAATGAGAACCATCAACAGATACATTAAACTTACTCTGACCTATTGGCTACCCACATTGTGCCACATTGCTCTCCCACATCTCCAAAGAAAATATGCTCTTCTTTGTGAATATACAAATATCACTGAAAACAAAAAGTCGTCCATCCACAAAGACATGGCTGACGTAGGCCTATCCCATCTAAGATCCCAGCACTGAGTAATAAGATCTGTACAAATCCTGTGATTACAAAATTTCAATCTAGGGAATAAATGGTTGTAAACATGGATGCAATCTGTTCCACCCGATATCCATAACCTAATAAACACCACTAAGAGGTCCACAGGATTTGACTTGCCACATAAAGTCAGCAGGCTTTGGCAGTTGTGCAGACCTGTTGTTTAAATGGAACAAAATTCCAGGACCTGAACGTGATTGTGGTGAAACTATTTTCCATCTGTCACAGGAATGTGAGCATCATGCTTTCCAAGGAGATGTGATGGAGTTGTTTGAACTCTCCCCAGCGGTTACTGAGTGGATTGAAAATGTAGAAATTAGTATTTAGGGATACTGCCCAATCATTCTGCATAACCATTGTATCAGCTTGGTTATGCATTTTATATTATATGCTTCCTGTGTGTAACTCTGCCATATGATAAATAAATCCATCACTTGCATTCTAGGTATTCCTCACACCCCCTGGTTCTGCTTTCTACTCTTTCATTTGGCTTGACATGCAATTATTTACTGCTTTTGACAATACCACATAGGGTAAAAAATGGCCACTTTCTCCTTTCTAACCTGAGTCCTTTCCAGATGCAGGAAACAGAAGCACCATGGGAGGTGTAATGCAGAGGCTTACATTGTGGGAGAACAGGAAGGCTTCGGCACTCTTCCTCTCCCAACCTTCCACCCTCTGAGTCCAGGAAAAAAAACAAGAGGAGACCAAATTGGGTAGGTGAGATCAGGGGCTCCTCCTCTCATATCTCTGTGGGGGGTTGTTTATTAATAATAATTAGTTATAATACTGGGTTGAAGACCTGCTTCCCAGCCTTTATAGCTTGGTTGAGTTGGTTAGTTTAATTTTGCAATCTGGTAGGGTAGCAAGAAAGGATGTTAGGGTGGGCGAAGTCTAATTATATTAGTTGAGCTAGAGATCTTCGTTATTATAAATCATACATTTGGCTTGATTGGATGAGGTAACTTATTGCTGAGGAGAACTTGCGATTTTTAGTGCTATCCCAGCAGTGGCCTCTGTCTGTAAGCCAACCTCATGGTTGGCCTGAAGCATTGCGAAGGCATTGCGAAGGCCACCTGCAATGGCGACAACAGGGCTAAGGATACCAGTGCTCCTGGGGAGGGGAAAATATAGCGGTGGGAACAGGCAGAAAGCAAAAGGAAGGAGGTGGAGAAACAGAGAAGCTCGACCCCTTTCCAACCTGTGTCCCATCCCAAGAGTGACAGGCAGAGGGGCAGGGGATCCAACACTGGTGTTGTGCAACACCAGGTCCATAAATAATAAGACCTCAACCCTTTTGGATTTCCTGCTTGAACAGGAAGCAGACTTGGCGTGTGTGACCGAGACTTGGGTGCGAGATGGGTAAACAGTAGCTCTCTCCCAGTTGGCTTTGCCTGAGTTCTCGGTCCTTCACCAATCAAGGAGAGTGGGGGGGGGGAGTGGCGCTACTCATTCGGGAGACTTACTCCTTCAGGGTGCTCCTGCCACTGAAGCTTGAAGGCATTGAGTGCTCAGGCCTAGTGTGGAAAGCTGGGGAGAGTTTGTTTATCTAGCTGGTGTACCATCCACCTAACGCACCAACCGACAGCCTGCCATCTCTGGTTGAGGCTGTGTTTGGCTGGGCATTGGAGTACCCTAGGCTGATAGTCTTGGGTGACTTCAATGTCCATACCGATGATGTGGCCTCTGTACTGGCAGTGGACCTGATGTCGTCCATGGCGGCACTAGGACTCACCCAATTTATAATGGCCCTCACACATCGGGCTGGGCATACTCTTGACCTGGTCTTCATGGAGGGGGTTACAGTGGACCAGATCACCACTCTGGCAGAGCCATGGTTGGACCACCATGCCCTGAAGGCCCATCTGGATGTGTTGCCCCAAGCCTGTTTAGGTGGCAAACATGTTTTGGCTCACCCCTGGAGCCAAATGGACCCTCAGCAGCTTCAGATGGCTCTGCGGGATCCTATGCCCCCTGGCGGCTTGTTAGATGAGTTTGTCAAGGACTGGCACAGCCGGCTTTCAGCAGCCATTGAAGAGATTGCACCCCGATGCCCTCTGCGCCCCCGCTCTAAGTGGGCTCCTTGGTTTACTGAGGTGCTGTGGCTGATGAAACAAAGGCTTAGATGGCTAGAGAGACAGTGGCAGCATGCCCGTGCTGAAGCAACAAGAGCATCTTATAGGTCATTTATGAGATCCTACGAGATGGCAATCAAAGCCGCGAAGAGACAATTCTACCCAGCTGCAGTTGCGTCTGCTAGCTCACACCCAGCACAATTTTTTAGAACTATTTGGTCATTAACAGAGCTGCCCCAGGGCAGACCAAATGCTAGGGAATTGGATATTGGCTGTGAGGCTTTTGCGAGCTATTTTGCAGATAAAGTCTTGCTGCTCCGCCGCGATCTTCTTGCCACAGTTGAGACAGTGAGTGAACTCGAGGCTCCATGCACATCTTCTAGTTCTATTCTGGATTATTTCAGTCCACTCAGCCTTGAGGAAATTGACATATTGCTCTCAACGGTACGCCCAACCACGTGCAGCCTTGATCCATGCCCTTCATGTCTCATAAAAGCTGGCCGTGAGGGGCTACAAGGCGCCTTCAGGGATATTATCAACCAGTCCTTCATCAAGGGACTGTTCCTGGGGGCACTCAAGGAAGTGATAGTCCACCTCCTCTTGAAAAAAACATCTTTAGACCCAGTCGAACTGGCTAACTACTGGCTGGTCTCCATAAGAACATAAGAGAAGCCAATGTTGAATCAGGCCAATGGCCCATCTAGTCCAACACTCTGTCACACAATGGCCAAAAATACTAGGTGCCATCAGGAGGTCCAACAGTGGGGCCAGGACACTAGAAGCCCTCCCACTGCTGCCCCCTCCAGCACCAAGAATAGAGTGCATCACCTGCCCCAGGCTGAGAGTTCCTATCTATACCTTATGGCTAATAGCCACTGATGGACTTCTGCTCCATATGTTTATCTAATTCCCTCTTGAAACTGTCTATGCTTGTAGCTGTCACCACCTCTTGTGGCAGTGAATTCCATATGTTAATCACTCTTTGAGTGAAGAAGTACTTTCTTTTATCTGTTCTAACCCAACTGCTCAGCTATTTCATTGAGTGCCCACGAGTTCTTGTATTGTGACATTAGCTACCTTCCAGTCCTCAGGAATGGAGGCAGATTTTAAAGAAAGATTACATATTAATGTAAGGAGATCCACAAGTTCACATCTGAGTTCTTTCAGAACTCTCGGATGAATGCCATCCGGGAAGTTGTAGGACTTCCTCTCTTGTCACCTCAATCTGATTCAGGTCTTTCAAACCCCCTCCCAAAATCAGTGGTTCTGGAGTGGGCAAGCACTTGTCATCTTCCACAGTGAAGACAGAGGCAAAAAATGCATTCAGCTTCTCAGCCATTTCCCTGTCATCCTTCAGTATTCCTTTTGCCCCTTGGTTATCCAAGGGCTCCACTGCCTCCCTGGCTGGTTTCCTACTTCTAATGTATTTGAAGAAAGTTTTATTATTGGCCTTTATGTTTTTTGCGATATGCTCCTCATATTCCCTTTTTGCTTGCCTGATCACAGACTTGCATTTTAATTGCCACAGCCTGTGTTCCCTTTTATCAGCCTTACTGAGACTAGCTTTCCACCGCTTAAAGGAATCCTTCTTACCTTTTACAGCTTTATGCAGGCGTGTTATCACAATCTCAGCCCTTGAGAGCCCCAACATTGTTCCAGTACTTGGACATTATTTACAAGGCCTATATTGGCTTTTCTGGCCTGGCATGGATGCAATATGATGAGGAGTTTCAGATGTGGGCAGCCATGAATCCCATGCTTTCATGGGATAGAATGCATCCTCATCTTTGGCTCCAGATTATGTCCATGTCTGGTCACAGTTCAGGGGAACAATCGCATAGTGGGCACACAGTTTCCCATGGAGCTACTGTTTCCCATGGTGCCATGGGGCAGGTGGTTCAACCTCATTTACTCTGTTGGGAGTTTGGGTCCAGGGGGGTCTGCAATAGAAAGACATGCCCCTACAGACAAGAGTGCCTGGTATGTGGGGGATCCCACTCATTCTCTACTTGTCCTTGAGGAAAGCACCATAGGAGTCAGTGGCAGAGAGGAGGGGTAGTTCCTTCTCCTCTGCTGGTAAGGAGGTGGTGGCAGCTACAAACATGGACAGTTTCAAGAGGGAATTAGATAAGCATATGGAGCAGAAGTCCATCCCCACTGCTGGACCTCCTGATGGCACCTGGATGTTACCTGGTATTTTCGGCCACTGTGTGACAGAGTGTTGGACTAGATGGGCCATTGGCCTGATTCAACATTGGCTTCCCTTATGTTCTTATAAATTAAATAACCGGCCAGCCAATTAGCCCAAGTCTGGTCAACCTTCCTCCTCTTTAGAATTTCCTTATCCTTGTCGTCCAACTCCTCTTTGTCCTTCTCCAAATTCCGGTAAAGAAGGCCAAAGTGGTCAATGTAATCACCTTTACAAATCTTCTCCCACGTTGCAGATAAAAGGTGATCACCTAAAGGTAAGGCAGTATCCCCAAAGGGCATTGCCGATGCTGACACAGCCTCATAAGGGTTAGCCTGGGGGGGACCCAAACTACCCCAAGGACTAGCCAGACATGTCCCCCAAGGTGCCTGCATAGCCATAGAGGGAGGGCCCCAAGCCCATGGTTGTCCAGTGTCTGCAGAGCTAGGTGTAGTGGGGCAGGTGGAACCCCAGAGCCAGCTCCCTGACCCCAAGGTCCTCATGGCCACATCAGACTAAATTACAATGCAGGATCCCACTTACCCCTGGGACCTGGCTGTTCAGCCTCTATAACTTCTACTGGCACTGCTGGTATCAGTTCCAGCATCAGGCCTAGCATCAGCAGGCCTGCATTCAATCAAAGAAAGATGGTTAGGCACCTCCCCACTAAACCTCTTTCTCTCAGCCCAGGTCTCCTTCCTACAGTCAGACCCCACAGCTGCCTGCTGGGGAGCAGGAACTGCCATAACCCTAGCTTGCTCTAGTGCAGCCAGCCTCTCCAATATTGCTCGCTGCTCTGCCCATTCATTCTTGTCTTCGGACAAGGAAGGGACAGTCCCAGTGCCCTGCGGTGGCATGGGCCTCTTAGGCGCAGGCCCCTTGCCCTTTGGCCCCCCTTTGCCTTTCTGAGATGTCATTATGTTATATTATATTATGTGGTTATACTAACTAGCTATATATTTGTGCTAATTTTAATTATTCAAATTGGCAGACTCTGTATCCACCCAGATGGCTGCCCAAAAGCACTATTAAAATGGCTGCCTCCGTACCACACAAGGCCTACCTAAAATGGCCAGCCCTCAGGACCTTATCAAAATGGCTGCTCCCCGAGCCTACCAAGAATGGGAGGTCCCAAAATGGCCACTGTATTACTGCCCCAAGATGGCCACCATAATACAAAGGAAAAAGCCCCCCAAATGGCTGCCAACAAAAGTAATGTGGCCCACTAATCCCTCAGCCTGCCTGGATGGGGGAAATAAGCAGAGGGGGAGAGAAATGGCACCAACCATGGAAAGGAAGGAACTGGGGCCCCAGCAGCCTTGCCAACTGCACTAAAGGGCAAGGAGGGGCAATAGTGACGGGTGGGATTTTATTATGTAAAAATCTTGTTTAACTCAGTGGACCATGACTTTCCAGCCAATATTGACACAGTATGGGAACTGGAGGTCCCTTGGCCATCTTCTGGTCTAGTAATGGACCACTTCAGTTGACTCTCCCAAGATGAGGTGGACAGGGTCCTGTGTGCAGTGAAGCCCACCACTTGCCCCCTAGATCTTTGTCCATCATGGCTGGTGAAAGCCAGCAGCGATGGCATACGGACTCCCCTAGTGGATATCATCAATTTGTCCCTGTATTCAGGGACTTTCCCAGGGGCTTTAAAGGAGGCAGTGGTGAAGCCGCTTGCAAAGAAACCATCCCTGGATCCAACAGATCCAGCCAACTACCACCCAGTTTTGAATCTTTCATTCCTGGGTAGGGTAGTTGAGAGAGTGGTGGTGGAACAGCTCCAGGCCTTTTCTGCATCAAGGAACATTAAGGCCAATGATTTATCCAGATGTTGTTCATAGTACTCTAAAATATTCAATAATACACGTGTATTATTCTTAATCTGTCTTTTTGGCAGAAATCCCGCCTGATCTTGATGGATTATTTGGGAAAGTACCTTTTTTAACCTATTAACCAATATATTTGCGTATATCTTATAATCGGTATTCAGTAGTGAGATCGGCCTATAATTTTTAATATCTTTATCGTCTGTGCCTGCTTTATGAATCAATGTAATTGTAGCTTGTTGCCAAGAATTTGAAATCTTTCCCATTAACCCTATATTTTGTAGAAGTTCTTTAAAGGGTGAACATAACTGTTATTCAAAAAGTTGATACAACTCTACTGGAAGTCCATCCAGACCCAGAGCTTTTTTCTTTTTTTGTTTTTTAATTGTTTCTATGACCTCACAAGTTGAATTTTTTTTGTTCAGAATCTTTATATACTTTTTCTCCAGTTTTTTAAGTGATTTACCTCAAAGGTAATTGCCTATCTTATCTTTCTGTTGATCTTCCTGCTTATACAGATTTTTATAAAAAATTTCTGTTATTTTCTTCATTTCCTGTAAACCATACTTTAATTCTCCTTTTTCATTTCTTAAAGATCTTATTATATGCTTTTCTCTTTCCTTTCTAATTTTATAGGCAAGCCATCTAGATGGTTTATTGGCGTTTTCAATGTAATTTAGCCTAACATATGCCATGTTTTTAGCTATTTCTTGATTCGGCAATAGATTCAATTCATGATGCAATAATCTTGACCTATCTTTCCCATCTTTAGAATCTAAGTTTTTAAGTTTCTCTTCTTCTTTCCTAATTGATGTAACTAATCTTTCATATTCTTCTTATTTTCTTTTTTTCCCTCCATGACTCCTGACTAATACACCAGCCGCTGATAAAGGCCTTAAATGTATCCCAGATTGTTGTGATTGATATCTCCGGTTGCATATTCCTTTTAAAGAATTCCTGAATCTCCACTTTTGTGTCTTTAATAAACTTCCAGTCTCTTAAAAGTCCAAGATTCAATCTCCATCTTATTTTCTTTCGTGTCTCTCTAAGGAGTATTGTTAATGGGTTGTGATCTGTGAATGTTCTAGATAATATGTCCGCTTCCATTATCTCATGTAATCCACTGGCTGACATCCAAATCATGTCTATCCTTGACCAGGCCTTATGTCTAGCAGAGTAATAGGTATAGTCTTTCATATTGATATTTCTAGTTCTCCATATATCGATTAGTTTATGTTCTTCCACCATATCTAAAAAACCTTTGGAAGAGTCTGGCCTGGTTTCTTCCCTTTTTTATTGGATTCCCTATCAATTTTTTCATCAAAAACTGCATTAAAATCACCTATTATATATATCTATATAGATATATATATAATCAAACTGCAACTTATTAATGGTGTCATATAAAGATTTATAAAAGGAGTCTTGCTTTTGATTTGGGGCATAGATATTAACTTTCTTTCCCTTGCTTTTTAATTTTAACTACTACAATTCTTCCATCCTGCAGATTCTTGAATAGCCTTGTGGACAACTTCGTCTCTCAGAAGGTGGAGATGGGAACCAGATGATCTGCTATCCTGGATTTAATCCTGACTAACAGGGAAGAACTGGTTGATGAAGTGAACATTGTGAGATCCTTGGGGAATAGTGACCATGTCTGCTTGGAATTTGACATAGAGAAGGAAGTGAAACCAGGACATAGTAGGACTCATATCCTGGACTTCAGGAAAACTGATTTCAAAAAAACTCAGAGAAATATTAGGTAGAATCCCATGGCTGGAAAAGCTGAGGGGGAGATCTGCACAGGAAGGATGGGAGATGCTGAAAAATGAAGCGCTTAAGGCACAGTTGCAAACTGTCCCGGTGAGAAAGAAAGGTGGGAGATGGGTAATGAAGCCGAGGTGGCTGAACAAGGAACTCTCTGAAGAGCTAAGACTAAAAAGGGAAATGTACAGGAAATGGAAGGAGGGACTAATTACTGAGGGTGAGTACAAGAAGCAGGCTCGAATCTGTAGGAATAGTGTCAGAAAGGCTAAAGCGCAGATGGAGCTGAGGCTTGCGAGGGATGCTAAAAATAACAAGAAAGGTTTCTATGCCTATGTTCAGAGCAAAAAGAAGAACAGGGATGGGGTAAGCTCATTGCTAGGGGAAGATGGTCAAGCCTTAACAAGGGATGAAGACAAAACAGAATTATTTAACTCTCAGTTTGCATTGGTCTTTAACCGTAAGGTGAGCTGTATCAAACTGAAGAATGCAGGACATATGAAGGAAGGAAGAACTGGCAGTCCAGAGTAAGTAAGGAAATGGTTAGAGAACATCTAGCTGCATTAAATACTTTCAAATCTCCAGGGCCAGATTGTCATGGCGCGCGCAACGCTGGCTGGCACGTCAATGCCCATAGGGAGTTAGAGTACCCAAAGAAGACTGGAGTCCAGAACTTAGGTGCAAATACAAAGTGAATTTTATTTACACTCTGCCACCACCTATATACAGTTCTCAGTGTCAAAGTGCTCCGCTGCAATCAATCCAAGTGAAGAGCTAAATCCACTGTACACTCTGTACATATATACAGCCTCTGGCCAATCAGCACACAGCTGATGCAATCCAGGTGCAATGCTCAGTGTCAGGCTGGACTGCCTCAGACCGGTTATAGCCAGCCTCTTTGCAGTCACATGCTGGCACTAGCTGTCACTCTTTCTGACACTAGATCTAAGTCATCTAGGCCAGCCTTACCAAAACCAGTGAATCACAACACAGATATTTACACAGCTGCTGGCAATCTCCTGCATCCAGGGCTGGCCCCAGGTGTCTGGGTGCCCTAGGCAGGACATCCTGGAGCGCCCACCCCACCTGGGATGCCAACCTCCCGGTGGGGCCTGGAGATGGGAGGGGCGGTAGAGCGCTGGCTTTCCTGGAGGCTCCACAGCTGCGGAGCCTCCAGGAAAGCCAGGGAAGGGGTGGGGGTTCTAGCCTCCGCCCCTTCCCTCCAAGCGCCAGAGACCGGGGGGTGGCAGAGTGCTGGCTTTCTTGGAGGCTCTGCAGCTGCGGGGCCTCCAGGAAAGCCAGGGAAGGCGCGGGGGTTCTAGCCCCCACCCCTTCCCTCCCAGTGCCAGAGACCCAGGGGGGTGGAGGAGCACCGGCTTTCTTGGAGGCTCTGCAGCTGCAGGGCCTCCAGGAAAGCCAGGGAAGGGGCGGGGGTTCTAGCCTCCACCCCTTCCATCCCAGCACTGGCTTTCCCTTTGAGCCGAGCACTAGCTGGAGCGCTTGGCTTTGAGTGCTCGCTGGAGTCGCTGCCGGCCGCTGCCCCCGCCTTCTCTCCCCCCCAGGGGGGAGGGCAGGCAAGCTCTGCCACCGCCTCCTGAGCCCTGCTGGGTGCTCTTCGCGGTGGTGGGGAGGCGGCAACAGTGGTGAGGGATTTTCCACGAGGGGGGGGCATTTGGCGCCCCTGCGGGCCCATCACCCTAGGCGAGCGCCTAGCTTGCCTAGTGGGTGAGCCGGCCCTGCCTGCATCAACTTAGTAACCTCCTTGGCTTTCTACCCGGAATGGTTGGCACAGTTCCTAGATAAACTTGTGTGCTCTTTGAAATCAGCCCTGCGCATAGACTCCTGAAGAATCTTGCCATGCACATATTCCACAGTTAGATGAGCGGCATCCATGGCCTCAAATGTTGTTATAAGTGTTTGATAATCATCTGATAAGGAACTTAATATCACATACACCTTATCCAGGTCAGTAAAAGTTTTACCTTGTTCCTGTAGTTGCCGGAAATAATCCATTAAAGTCGCCAAATGTTCCTTAATGGGCTCATTAGGCAGCTGCACCGTCCTGAACAGGCGCCTAGTGAGAGAAATAACTTAGCCCATATCAGCTTGCTGATAAACTGCTTTGAGAGCATCCCAGGCATCCTTACTGCTCTCCTTATCAGCAACATAAATTAAGTTATCATCACTCACACTCAGGATGATAAGGGCTAGAGCTCTTTCATCATTCCTCTCTTCCAGAGGTGTCGGGTCTTCCGGAGGATCAGACACGCAAACCCAAAGACCCTCTTTAACCAGAAAGTATTTCATTTTTAAAGCCCAGTTATTGTAGTTAGTTACAGTAAGCTTCTCCACAAGCTGAGATGTCGGTACCTGTGCCATGCTGGTCTCTGCCACTGGTAGCTGGCTGTCTGCCTCTGCAGCTGGACGTCTGTGTAAGCACACAACTCCCCCTCAGTGCTGCTGGCCTCAGACTCCTCCAGCACTTTCAGCACCTCTGAGCACTCTGTCTGCACCAGCTTCTCCACAGCTCTGCTGGAACACTGCTTTCAGTTCAGCACATGAAAGCCTCAGTTAGCTGACACAAATCAACTCCACTGGTACTCACTTCCAAACTCCACTTTACTGCCAGCCGTGGCCTGGGCCCATAACCCTGTTGTGGTGCACGCAATGCTGGCTGGCACGTCAATGCCCATAGGGAGTTAGAGTACCCAAAGAAGACTGGAGTCCAGAACTTAGGTGTAAATACAAAGTGAATTTTATTTACACTCTGCCACCACCTATATACAGTTCTCAGTGTCAAAGTGCTCCACTGCAATCAATCCAAGTGAAGAGCTAAATCCACTGTACACTGTACATATATACAGCCTCTGGCCAATCAGCACACAGCTGATGCAATCCAGGTGCAATGCTCAGTGTCAGGCTGGACTGCCTCAGATCGGTTATAGCCAGCCTCTTTGCAGTCACATGCTGGCACTAGCTGTCACTCTCTCTGACATTAGATCTAACTCATCTAGGCCAGCCTTACCAAAACCAGTGAATCACAACACAGATAGGCTTGCATCCCAGGGTGATAAAAGAAATTGCAGATGTTATTTCAGAGCCTCTGGCTGTAATCTTTGAGATTTCCTGGAGTACTGGTGTTGTGCTGGAAGACTGGAGAAAAGCAAATGTTGTCCCGATCTTTAAGAAAGGAAAAAAGATGGACCCAGGAAATTACAGGCCTGTCAGCTTGACATCAATACCTGGAAAAATTCTAGAGCAGATTATTAAACACTTTGTCTGTGAACACTTTGAATGGAATGAGTTAATTGGTAGTAGCCAGCATGAGTTTATGAAGAATAAGTTATGCCAGACCAACCTTATCTCCTTTTTTGACAGAGTTACTAAAATGCTTGACTCTGGCAATGCTGTGGACATAGCTTATCTAGATTTCAGTAAAGCATTCAACAAATTTTCTCATGATATCCTTGAGGATAAGCTGGTTAAATGTGGGCTGGATGGTGCAACCGTTGGACGGATTCATGGTTAGTTGAAAAATCGTATCCAATAGTGCTTGTAAAAGGCTCTGCATCTATGTGGAGGGAAGTCTCGAGTGGAGTGCTGCATGTCTTGGTCCTGGGCCTTGGTCCTGTTGTTCAATGTTTTTATAAATGACCTGGATGAAGATATAGAGGGGATGTTTATCAAATTTAAAGATGACACAAAGCTGGGTGGAATTGCTAATTCTGAAGAAGACAGAGTCAGGATTCAAAATGATCTAGATAGGCTGGAACAGTGGGTTGAGACAAATAAAATAAGAGAAGAAGAAGAAGAAGAAGAGAAGAGATTGGATTTATACCCTGCCCTTCACTTTTGAGTCTCAGAGCGGCTTACAAACTCCTTTCCCTTCCCCTCCCCACAACAGACACCCTGTGAGGTAGGTGGGGCTGAGAGAACTCTAACACAAACTGCTCTTTCAGGAACAGCTGTGCCAGAGCTTGTGACTGACCCAAGGTCACATCAGGAGGTGCAAGTGGAGGGGAGGGGAATCAAACCCGGTTTTCCCAGATTAGAGTCCACACACCTAACCACTATACCAAATAAATTTCAATAGAGATAAGTGCAAAGTCCTACACTTAGGTATAAAAAATCAAAGGCATAGATATAGAATGGGAAGGACTTGGCTTGACAACAGCACATGTGAAAGGGATATAGGTGTTCTGGTTGATCACAAGCTCAACATGAGCTTGCAGTGCGATGTGGCTGTGAAGAAAGCTAATGCAATCTTAGGATGCATTAACAGAAGCATTGTTTCCAGATCATGGGAAGTGGTAGTTCCCCTCTATTCTGCTATGGTCAGGCCTCTCCTGGAGTACTGTATCCAGTTTTGGGAACCACATTTTAGGAAGGATGTTGATAAGCTCGAGCGTGTCCAGAAGAGGGCAACCAGGATGGTGAGAGGGTTGGGATCCAAGTCTTATGAGGAAAGGCTGAAAGAGTTGGGTATGTTTAGCCTGGGAAAGAGAAGGCTTAGAAGGAACATAATTGCAGTCTTCAAATATTTGAAGGGCTGTCATGCAGAAGATGGAGCAGATCTATTCTCTCTTTCTCTGGATTGCAAGACTAGATCTAATGGGTGGAAATTACAAAGGAGCTGATACCACCTAAATATCAGGAGAAACTTCCTAACTGTAAGAGTGGTTGAGCAGTGGAACAGACTGCCTTGGGAGGTGGTGGATGCTCCTTCATTGGACGTTTTCAAGTGGAGGCTGGATGACCATATTTCAGGTATGTTGTAGGGCTGTCTTTTGGCTATGCTCCTGCAGAGTGCGGGGACTTAGAGTTGGAAGGGACCTTGCAGGTCATCTAGTCCAACATTCCATGAGTATGATTCTGACAGCAGCACACAATACAGTCAATGACGATCTTATGGCCCACCACCTCACCAATGTGGGGATATTGGGACAGCCTTGAAATGGCTTGTCTCATTTCTTCATGGTCAGGGACAGAGGGTGGTGCTTGTGGATAGAGGTTCACCACGTTACCCTTTGGTATGCAGCATCCCATCAGGGGCATAAGAAGAATACTGCAAAGCAGAATTTAAAAGATTTCTAGAACTTGAAGGGATTGAACACAAGGTGTCTATTCCACACTCGCCTCAATAAAATGGATCTTTTGAGAGGCTGAATAGAACAATCCAGGAAATATGTAGGGCTATGCTAATGCATTCTGGACTATCAAATACTCTATGGGGTGAAGCTGTGAACACAGCAGTGTATTTAAATAATAGGGTACCCTCAAAGATTACTAGAATCACTCCTTTTGAGGCCTGGTTTGGAAAGAGGCCTGGACTAAAGCACATCAAAGCTTTTGGTTCCAAAGGGTATGCTCACATACCAAAAGAGAAAAGGGGAAAACTCGACCCCAGATCTGAAGTTGGACTTGTAGTAGTAGGATATTTTATTGGTGGAAAAGGATACAGGCTATACAATCCCCAAAACCACACAGTTGGGGAACAAAATGTTGTGTTTGTTGATGAACGTGATTTGCCAAGTGTTTCCATTGTAACTGACCCACAGATGTCTGGTACTGCTCCTGAAGAGTTGGTGACCACTGGGGAACCGACAGTCTACCTTCTAAAGAAACTACAAGAAAAGAAGGGGGAGCGGGAACCATACCAGAGGAGGCGGCAGAACCCACGACAAAACCCACAACCAGTGTGAGACGATCAGAAAGGAGCACTAAAGGGCAACCACCAGAGAAATATGGATGTTGTGAAACTGTACAATCTGCAAAAGAACCTAAGAACTGGAAAGAAATATGCAACTTACCTGCGAGTGGAAGAGACAGATGGCTTGAAGCAATGGAACAGGAAATACTATCCATATATGAGAAAGAAGCATGGACTCTTACTAAGCTACCTCATGGCAGAAAGTCTGTTGGAAGCAAATATATGGAACAACCTGAAGGTTTTAAAGTCAAAGGACAAGAGGATTATGTTTACAGACTCAGCAAAGGACTCTATGGGCTAAAACAAGGAGCAAAGGTTTGGTATGACAAAATTACTGGACTATTATGGAAGCAAGGCTTTGAGCAAGGAAAAGCTGAACTGTGTCTGTACACTAAAATTAAAAATGGACAATGCCAGTATGCTCTTGTTTATGTTGACAACTTGACCTTGTGGTGTCAAAACAGAGAGGACATTAAAGAAATAGCTGATGCACTGAACAAGGAAGTGGAAGTCAAACAGCTAGGAGATGTAAAACACTACCTCGGAATGCAAATTGAGAGACTCGAAGATGCAACCTTTCTTCCATGCCAGAAATGAAAGATTATGGACTTTATAGAATCTGTTGGTATGAAAAACTGCAAAGCATCATCCATACAACTGGAACCTGGATATCTGAAGGAAAGGGATGGAAAACCTCTTAAAGACATTGGAGAGTACAGAGAAGCAGTTGGAAAACTTCTCTACCTAAGCAAAACCACGAGGCCAGCTATCACAGCAGCAGTAGGCATCTTATGCAGAAAAGTGAGTTCACTTAATCATCATGATTGGAGTGCAAGAAAGAAACTGACACAGTATCTGAAAGGAACAATGGACTTACCACTGAGAATTGGACCATCTGAAGGACCCAGACTAGTCAGATATATGGATGCCAGCTGGGGAGAAGAATCGAACAAGTATAAGTCAACTAGCGGATATCTATTTTTTTATGGAGATGGACTAATAGACTGGACTAGTAGAAAGCAAACTGTTGTGGCACAGTTTACAGCAGAAGCCGAGTGTGTCTGAAGTAGACTTGAATGGATTTTTCATTTGTTGAAGGACTTTGGAATAAGAGAACCTGTACCTGTACTTACGTTTGAGGAAAATCAGGCTTGTATTACTATATGTAAGGAAGAAAGTACTACAGCAAGAAGTAGATCTATTGGTATTAAGTGTGCGTTAGTGAAAGATTTGTACCAGAAGAAGCTAATTGACACTGAACACTGCTGCACTGATATTTTGACTAAGCCGCTGATCAAAGAGAAGTTTGAACATCTTCGTGAAATGTTGAATATGCTTGATGCAAATGTTGAAGTGAATAATGAATACTGTTTGTATATGCATGTATAATGGCTTACATGTTAGACCTTGAGAAGGGGTGTTGGAAATGTTTGAGTTGCAATGTCTCAGATTCCAGCCATTATAAGGTTAACTCTGTTTACCTTTCTATGCTATTGTTTAGACTGACCTGGAAGGGAAACTTGGCTCAGAGACAGTGGGGAGAAAGCCCGGGAAAAGTGGTCTGTCTTGTAACACTGATTGGTTAATGTAAGAAGGTGACTTCCTTTCTAGGGGTCCATTGTTGTGTACTTGTTGTGTGACCATGCTTTATAGAAGTAGGATGTAACATGTTTGTTACTTTTACCCTTTGAAATAAAGCTTTTTAAACAGAAAGAAATGTCTCCTGTCCAGTGAAGATCCATTGTAAACTCTGAGTAATTAAGAATTTTTGACTATTTTTACCAACAGTTGGATCAGGCCAATGGCCCATCCAGTCCAACATTCTGTCACACAGTGGCCAAAAATACCAGATGCCATCAGGAGGTCTGCCAGTGGGTCCACCACTCCCACTGTGGCCCCACCAAGCACCAAGAATACAGAGCATCACTTGCCCCAGACATAAGGGAATTTCACATTACCGAGACTCTGCCGGATTGAAGCCGTTTCTGATTCGTCTTGAAGTAAACCAGTACAGGGCTGCCATTTCACACATGGCTTTCCCTGACCGGAAAAGAGCCGAATCAGAAGCGGTTTGGCATTTCAGATTGCACCGCTTTGTTTTCCCGCCGGTTCCCGCCACGCCTTTTTTTTTAAAAAAATGTTCGCTTTAGAGCGCTATAGCGCTATAGCGCTCTAAAGCGAACGTTCAAAAAAAAAAAAAGCCGGAGATCACCCGCGTGGGCGAAAAAAGGCGGGAAAAAAGCATATCGGATCCGGGAGAAGAAACTGATGACTACTTGGAAGCGGTTGACAGGTAAAACGCTTCAGCCCCGTTTCCTGAACGGGACAGAAGCGATTCTGTGTGAAATTACAAATATATTCCGGTAGGGAACCGGTTCTAAAACGGTTCTGTCTGAAATGCCAGACCAGAAACCGTTTGGGAACCGTTCCTCTTCCGGATTATATCATCTGTCTGAAATTCCCCATAGTGTTCCACCTATACCTTGTGGGTAATATCCCCTGATAGACCTCTGCTCCATATGTTTCTCCAATTCCCTCTTGAAGCTGTCCATGCTTGTAGCCACGACCACCTTCTGTGGCAGTGAATTCCATGTGTTAATCACTCTTTGGGTGAAGAAGTACTTCCTTTCATCCGTTCTAACTTGACTGCTCAGCAATTTCATTGAATGCCCACAAGTTCTTTTATTGTGAGAAAGCGAGAACGGTACTTTTTTCTCTACTTGCTCTATCACATGCATAATCTTATAAAGCACTTTCATGTCACCCCTCAGCCATCATTTCTCCAAGCTAAAGATCCCCAAGCACTTTAACCTTTCTTCATAGGGAAAGTGTTCCAACCCTTTTATCATTCTAGTTGCCCTTTTCTGCCCTTTTTCCAATGGTATAATATCCTTTTTGAGGTATGGTGACCAGAATTTCACATAGTATTCCAAATGAGGTCGCAGCATCGATTTATACAGGGGCGTTATGATACTGGCTGATTTGTTTTCAATTCCCTTCCTAATAATCCCCGGTATAGTATTGGCCTTTTTTTAATTGCAGTTGCATGCTGTCTCAGCATTTTCAGTGAGTTATCTACTACAGTTCCAAGATCTCTCTCTTGGTCAGTCTCTGCCAGTTCGGACCCCATCAATGTGTATTTATAGTTAGGTTTTTGGCCCCAATGTGCATCACTTTGCACTTGGCCACACTGAACCCCATTTGCCATGTTGATGCCCACTCGCCCATCCTTGATAGATCCCTTTGGCGTGCCTCACAATCCTCCCTGGTTCTCACCACACTGAACAATAGCTACTTCACTGTTTACTCCCAATTCAAAATCATTAATGAACAAGTTAAAAAGCATCAGACCCAGTACTGATCCCTGTGGTACCCCACTGCTTACCTCCGTCCACTGAGAAAATTGACCATTTATACTCACCCTCTGTTTCCTATTAATTAGCCAATTTTTTATCTATAAAAGGACTTGTCCTCTTATTCCATGACTATTGAGCTTACTTAGGAGCCTTTGATGAGGAACTTTATCAAAAGCTTTCTGGGAGTCACGGTAAACAACGTCTATTGGGTCCCCCTTGCCCCCATGTTTGTTCACTCCCACAAAGAACACTAACAAGTTAGTGAGACAAGATCTCCCCTTAGAGAACCCATGATGAGACTGCCTCAATAGTTTTTGTTCATCTATGTGCCTCCTAATTCTCTCCTTAATAACAGTTTCCACCAGCTTACCTGGTATTGAAGTCAGACTGACTGGCCTGTAATTTCCTGGATCTTCTCTGGAACCCATTTTAGAGATTGGGGTGACATTAGCTACCTTCTAGTTAATGAAAAATTACATATTTTTGTCAGGAGATCCACAAGTTCACATTTGAGTTCTTTCAGAAATCTCAGATGTATGCCATCTGGGCCTGGTGTTTTATCAGTTTTTAAGTTGTCTGTCAGTAGGACCTCCTCTCTTGTCACCTCAATCTTCCTCAGGTCTTTCAGTGGTTCTGGAGTGGGCAAGCACTTCTCATCTTCCCCAGTGAAGACAGAGGCAAAAAATGCATTTTTCCACCTTCGGCAGGTCAGGCAACAGGTTCCCTACCTGTCTCCCTGCAACTGAGCCACAGTGATCCACACAGTGGTCACCTCCAGGCTGGACTACTGTAATGCACTCTATGCAGGGCTACCCTTGGTACTGACCCAGAAACTGCAGCTGGTCCAGAATGCAATGGCATGTGTTCTCACTGGAACACTATTAAGAGCTCATATACAACCGGTGCTCCACCAACTGCACTGCCTCCCAGCTGAATTCTGGATCGAGTTAAAGGTCTTGGTTTTGACCATTAAACTCTACATGGCTGGGGACTAACATAGCTTTAGGACCGCCTCTCTATATATATCCCTCATAGAGCATTACATTAGATGGACCAACATCTGCTGGTGGTCCCTGGTTTGAAGGAGGTCTGCTTATATATCCCTCATAGAAGTAGAAAAGAGCAAGAGTCCAGTAGCACCTTAAAGACTAACAAAATATGTGGCAGGGTATGAGCTTTCATGAGTCACTGCTCACTTCTTCAGATACAGATATCTGAAGAAGTGAGCAGTGACTCATGAAAGTTCATACCCTGCCACATATTTTGTTAGTCTTTAATGTGCTACTGGACTCTTGCTCTTTTCTACTGCTACAGACAGACTAACATGGCTACTCATCTTGCTTTATTCTACTAGCTTCTGCTTATCTACCCACCTCCTATAACACCGGTTATCACCTACCATGTATATAGGTAGAGTGGATCCAGGAGTAATATGAACATCATTTGGCACCATACGATATGATGTTTATAACTGGATTTTAATGAAGGTTGACATTATAGTGACTATTTTACTGTAACTTATTTTATTGTTGAAATCCACCCTGAGTGTTGCTATGCAGGGCAGGGCGGACTAGAAATTTATATATGCTCATCAATTTCATTTAGTGTGTTAAGAATTAGTTGATGGGAAATAATAAAAGAAAGGAAAACTTTTTTTCCCCTATCTCATTTTGCTTAACTGTTTAAATGTTATTTTCTGTCAATTAGATGTGCCACCAGCCATTTCTAGAGCCAGCAGGTAGTGATCAAGTGTCCTACTAGGCTCTGGGAAATCTGGATTTAAATCCTCATCATGCCATGGAAGCTCTCTGTGTAATGTTGGATCAGTCACCCTTTCTCAGCTTAACCTACCTCACAAGGTTTTTGTTTTGAGTATAGAATGGAGGAGGAAAAAACAATGGTGTAAGCCATTTTGGGCCCCTATTGGAGAGAAAAGCAGGGTACAAATATATAAATAATAAATAAATTGCACTGCTAAGGAATGAGTTACTGAAGTCACTGGCTTATGTCATATATTAAAGCATGCCACTGCCACCATTTACCATTGAAGGTAAAACACATTTCATCGTGCTCTAGTAACTTGATATTTATGAGGCACAGGATAGACAGATCTTAAGACCATGAGATAACAGGAGCCAAGACATGGTAATATTTGTTCAAGTATATGAATAATATAGTTTAATTAGACATTTGTAATGCAGAAGCACTATCTTGATAGATTCCTCAAAGGTGTAATAAGGAAGAGAGACAGCAGTTCCTATGCTTGTTCACTTCCCTTATTTAATTCCAATAGAGCCTTTCCTCCAGTGTTGCCTCCATCTTAATTTAGCACTTAAAGACTGTAATCCTAACAAATTCTGTGCAAAATCCTATTCAGGTCTACTCAATGACAGGCCCTTTCAGAGGTCCAGAGAGTCCTGGGACATGTCTAGCTTTTCAGGCCCCTAGCCATAATACATTTTTTTTAAATGATAAAAATGAAGACATAGAAAAATGAAGACTCCCCTCCTCAAGAATGAGCCATAATTAGAATATATTAAAAATAATTAAGCTGAGTATATGTCACAATTTGGTCCAGTAGGGATGCACAGAAAAACAATTTGTGAGGCTTCCCAAATGCCCCCAAAATCATCTGTCTAAATTTGAGCCCCACTTTGAACTGCTGGCCCAGGCCAACAGGTCCTCTTGGTGCCCCCCCCCCAAATGATTCTTGCTCCTGAAAAAAATATTCTTAGGATTGTTCCACAAGAACTTTATTTGCTTAGTTCTGGAATCCTCCTTGACTGTTCTGGCTCCTGAATAAGTATCATTTCTGAAGATAGGGTTTTGTTGTTGTTGTTTGCTTGTTTTGTTTTTTAAAGAGCCATGATACACTGATTCTACATGAGAAGAAGCCCAGGTTATTTGGAACTTCAGAACCTGGACAGGATACATGGGTGGGGGAGTGTCATCCATCACATAGAAAACAGAAGACAGAAATTTTGAAAGAAGCAATAAATAGGCCAGAGGTGCCAAGGCAGGAAGAACTAGGTAAAGTGAGAAGGTGTCAGAGCAAAATTAAGAGCATGTGCTTATTTTTGTGATCTTAGTATGGTAGTGTTTCAAGGCCATTTGAGGGGAAGATCAAAGCCCAGAAGTTTGCAGAGAAACTTCCAAAACAGAGTAGGCCTGAAAGACAAAGTGAAGACTGAGACCTGTGGAAAAGGAAGCAAAACAGAGTCTGGAAGTCAATTGGAAAGCAGATATATCAGCTAACTGCAACACAAGATAAGTACATTGCCAGGGGAAGATGCTTATAAAAATGCATGCAGGACTTTAGCTGTAGGCACTTCAAAAATTAAACCAGAGGTATCCTTAACCTTTCCCCAAAGAAGTATCTGCCTGCTTACTGCTTTGGATAAGTGAAACGGAAATGATTTTCCAGGGATTTGAAGAACACAGGAAACATCCAGGGGCAGAGCACAGCAAACTCTGGACAGAAAGAAGCTTGTGTAATTTTAGATCTAGCTGAATAGCTCTGTTGCCGAAATCTCAGTCTATTGTTATTAGATTCTCAACCATTAAAATGGGAACACTGAAGGTAAAAATCATCTCAGAAACACTAGTTTGTCCAAACTTGTAAGACAGTTGAGTAGGAGAAACAGTATGATGTATTTACCACAAAGAACAGTATAATCCTAAAAAGGACTATTCTTCATCCCAATCAAGTCTTCTCAGTGGGTTTTACTCACAGCAAAGGGTTCTTAGGATTATGATGTTAAGATAGTATTCTTAGAACAGGATAGTCAGAATTGAAGCATTATCCATCCACTTTTATTAAACCAGTAAAAAATGTGTAAACCAGCAAGTTCTCTGATGGTGTGTGATGAACCATCAAACATTAGAAGTCTGTTTTACATTTACTTTAGAGAGGTTCAGCAGGACTCTGAAGAGGCAGCAGATAAATAAATCAATAATTTCACTATAAATCCCCCACCTATAGTAATCTAGGATGAAAGCTAGAGAGCCTCTTTCTGTTGACACTTCAGGGCATCAATCTGTTTTGAGAAGCAAATGAACAAATACAACTTTTTTCAGAAATCAAGGAGGTAAAAGCATCCTTGGAGATGATTAAGAATGTGATGGGTTAGAGTCAAGAGTGTAGTGACTGTTGTTTTAAAAACATACCATGAATTAGAAATAAAGTTAATCAGTCTGAAAGTCGGTTGTTGGTAGCTTGTATTTGTCTCAAGCAAAATCCAACACCCAGAAAAATCCATGTAATACCTTTTATCAGGACCATCCAAACTGACATAAAACAATGTCCAAGCTTTTGTGTGAATTCTTAATCAAGCTGGATAACGCAAGTTAAAGGGGGGAGGCAGAAACATATGTGTCAGGTTATGATCTTAAGCCTGATTGCTGTTTTCATTGGTTTCAATTGGAAACATATGTTCAGGTACAACTTCTTCACTTCCACCCATTGGAATGACATTCTCAGGGATTATACTTTTTTCCCAGGATAGCCTTGAGAGCCAGTTTGGTGTAGTGGTTAAGTGTGCAGACTCTAATCTGGGAGAACGGGGTTTGATTCCCCACTCCTCCACTTGCACCTGGCTGGATGACCTTGAGCAAGCCGTAGTTCTGATAAGAGCTGTTCTTGAAAAAGAGCACTTTTTGTCAAGAGCTCTCTCAGCCCCACCTACCTGTCTGTTGTGGGGAGGGGAAGGGAAAGGAGTTTGTAAGCTGCTCTGAGACTCCTTTGGGTAGTGAAGGGTGGGACATAAATCCAATCTCCTCCTCTTCTCTTCTTCTTTCCAGGCTTAGCAGAATTCTGCCAGATAGTGCGCCCAACTGTAGAGATAATTTTTTTTCACTTTTAGAGCAAGAGAGGGCAAGAATGATTTGATATGGAAATGAAAGTGTTCAAGGGTGCCCATCATTATGATTTGAGATCAGATATGAGTCACAGGGCATATCCAATTGGATAATAATTAATAAATAACTGACATTCTTTTCTTCTACCATTTTTTTTAAAGGCAGACAGACAGGTAAGCAGGCAAACAGACAGACAGATGATAGATAAAAATCACTATCACAGAGTAAATGCTCAAAGTTGACCAATTCTAGTTATGTAAAAAGTTTCCAGAAGTCCATAATGAACTTGGATATTTTATCATTTAACCGGGGGGGAGGGCTCCTAAAATTTAAAACGAAAGGTTAATGTTTTTAGATAAGTTATACATGTCATTATATTAATTCTCAAGAAACACCCAAGGAACCTTGGGTTGAGTTCATTTAGCTTGGAGGTTACTGAACTAATAGACCAAGTGCAGAATGCATAAAATGATCGCAGAATATTAAATACTGTTTTAGACATACTTTATCATTTTCACATTTTAATAGAATCGCCTAGGGAATGAGCTACTTGTGTATACACTTGCTCCAAATCTCCCCTGCCACCACTGTTGGTTCCTCAAAGTAATGCCTGTGTCTCAGGCAGAGCCAGCTTTACACTTGCTGAGATGCCCATCTGCCTGCGAGCCCTTCATCCATTGTTAGACGAACACTAAGCCACTTCTTGGTTCCTCTGGGATGGTTTTACCCAGGGTTATTAGATCCCTTTTATCAGGCCCAGGGTGCTCTCAGACTCAGGGAACTTAAAATCTGCCTGAGATGTGGCTGCCCCTCCCAAAAGGTGAATTCTGGCTGATCCACCAGCTATCCTACCCAAAGGGGTCATGCATCAATGAGGCCATCCCTCAAGAGTCTTGTTCTCTGTGTTATGCCTCTTTTGATCATGTCATCAGTCTGGTATAGACCTGTGGTCCAGGAGCCCTTGTGGCCAAGTGTGATGTGCAGTTGTCTTTCAGGCTGTTGCTTGTACACCCTGGCTTTTGTTTACTGGACTTTAAACTGAATGGCCAACAGTATGTAGACAAGGCCATACCCATGGGCTGCTCAGTGACCTGCATAGAGCACATTTTTGCAGTGGGCACTTCAGGACCACATCTGGTACCCTCACATCATGCACTGTCTAGATGACTTCCAGTTTGCTGGCCCAGGCATATGTCCTGCATCTGTCTCCTGTCTGGCTGCATTCCAGGCCTTGCAGCCAAGCCTAGGGTACCATTGACACAGGATAAAACTGAGGCCCCAGTCACCCAGCTGATTTACCTGGGGATCCTGCTGGATTCTGTCTGCAGCACCTCCCACCTTCCAGATAACAAGGTTTCCAGTGTCCACCCTAAGAGCCGATATTGCTCAAACTCTTTCTAGCAAAGTATATGCTGAAGGAGTTCCAGGCACTCCTGGAGCATCTCAGTTTTGCTTGTAGAATGCTGTCACCCCTTTTGTACCCACCTTGTAAGTTCCACTTTGTGGAGGTTAACTCTTCAAACCATCATATCGGGGTCACATGGGGTATGAAGGCTGTCCTCCAAGTTTAGCTCACTTTCCTGTCAAAGTTCAATGGGTCATCCATTTGGCAGTCACCTTTTAACTTGGACCATTCACTGCAGGTGCATTCCAACTCTGCAGGCAGTTGGGGGTTCAGGATGTACCTCACTGGTTATCGTTGGCCTCCCACTGGGAGGGAACTGGTATCTTAAGGGACATTACCTTCCTCGAGTTTCCCCCCCATCTTGGTAGCAGTCATCATCTGGCAGGACCTTTTTAGGAACAGGCAGGTAGTCTTTTGGTTTGATGATCAGGCTGTGGTCAGGGTTATTAAGCATGAGACCTCATGCTCTGAGTGGGTTATGTGTCTGGTCCACAGATTAGTTTTAGTTTGCCTCTCCACTATGCTCTCCTTTTCAGCCCAGTATCTTGCAGATGCAAATAATGACATTGTAGATGCTTTATTTTGCTTTCAGTAGGAGAGGTTCTGTGCTCTGGCCACCAGCACAACCCTTCACCCCAACTCCTTTCCAGAGGAGCCGTGGGCATTTGACAATGAGTGATCACTCCTGCTCCCATGGCCTTGCAACATTCCTTGCTTTCTCTGAGGTAGAGAGGAACAGTTCTCTGCTAACTGCAGAATCCATGGTCTTGTGCTATCTGGCCTTCCTGAGGGCAAGGGGGATTCTGCCCAAAACCATGGACATTCATTTGCCAGCCATCTCCTTCTACAACAAGGCCCTCAGTTACATAAATCCCTGCAACCTCTTTATTACACAGCGAGCCATCAAGGACTGGAAAAGGAGCTCCCCCCCCAGCACCCAACACCTGCAGGATCTTCAGTATTGCAATCCTTAAGAGGCTTCTGCAGCAGCTGCTGGTAATTTATTGGTCAGATTTCATGCTCACCTCCTATGGGGCCTTCTGCTATGGTTGCCAGGTCTGGGTTGGAAAATACCTGGAGGTGGATCCCAGAGAGGGCAGGGTTTGGGGAGGGGCCTCAGCATGGTACAATGCCATAGAATCCAACCTTCAAAGCAGCCATTTTTTCCAGGGGAGCTGATCTCTGTCAGCTGGAGATCAGTTGTAAAAGCCAGGAGATCACCAGGCCCCAACTGGAGGCTGGCAACCCTATCTTCTGCAGTAGTGAGCTAGTTTCCGGCCAGCCCTCCAACACTGAGATGTGGCCACATTGAGGCCTGGGCTCTGCCTAGTCTTGCAGAGGTCCAAGACAAATGAGAGAGGGTGTGGGGCCAATGTGCATCTCTGACCTGTGTCTGAAGATCAGTTATGCCCAGTACCAGCCTCAACGGAATTCCTAGCCTTCAAGCTTCTTGGGTCTTCTCCTAATCCATGCTGATGGGGCCTTCATTATGAGGTTTTAGTTCTTTAGCATCATGCAGGCTGGTCTGGCTGCCCTGGGGAGCCCCTTGGCAGGCTTTGGGATGCATTCTTTTTGCATAGGTGCAGTGACCACAGTGGTCAAGCATGGTCTACCCTCCTCCAGCATACATGTCATAGGCTGCTGGAGGTCATTAGGGTCTATAACAGGTTGTTATGGCCTATGGTTACAATGATAAATATTTTTCACTTTGACTTTAGGGCCTATAGTTGCCCTTCTTCTGGGTCTGCTTGCTAACTCTCTCTTTTTTTTAGTCCCAGCAGGATGGTGTTGGTCACGGGCCACAGCATGATGCATTGGGCTGGGACCTGTGCATCATCATCCAAATGGGGCAAGGTCTTGGGACTGCAGGACTGGCTCATGACCTCCTGGACTGGATGCAAGGGAATACATTAGGAGACAAAATTATGGCAAGATTATTTCTGTATGCTCGCAAAGACTCAGATAAATTGATAAAAACACTACAAAAAAAAATCTTGATGCAATCATATGTACAATCATATACAGATTATTTCCTGTGTGTAAATAATGGCAGATTTTCACCCAATGTGAAAATGTATAATTAGAGTTGAATTCTAATTAACTGAATTGAGATTATCAAGTGCTGATTATCACAACAAACAAGTGTATGCTGGGATGGAGGACAAAATTGTTTGCATAAGCAATGCAAGTTACACTTGTTTGTTTCTCATGTGAACTTTGCTCAAAGTTCCTTATATTTGAAACTTTATAGCTATAAGACTCTAGAAAATTGCGTTTAGAACCACTGTCATTAAGCAGATGTCAGATGGAAAATTCTAAAGTTTGCTTTTATTTTTTCCATTAGTTGGTCTCACATCAAGTTCCAAATCTGTTTACTGTATCAGTCCAGAAAATAAAAATGGAAGCACTAATTGCATAGTAAGCATTCATTAGTAATTAATGTTAAATGAGGTTGAAAAAGTAGAGGGCATCAAGAGACAACAAGCTGTCGAAGTTTTTGGTGTTCAATAGAAATTGAGAAATGTAATCTATTTGATGGGCTCAATTTACATTCTGAAGATATGTTTAAATTTTATTTCAAGAGATGAACCAAGAAATGTGAGCAATGTAGCTGTGCAGGGAGAAAAGCTTACCACCAGATATTTGTGCCCTTGCAGCCTGTTTACTCAGTAGTAAGCATCACATACAGGGGGCTGCAGTGGCTCAAGTGGTTAAGATGCTGAACTGCAGACTGGAAGATCAGTAGTTCAGCAGTTTGAGACCCGAGTGCCACATGACGGAGTAAGCTCCTGTCTCTGGTCCCAGCTCCTGCAAACCTAGCAGTTCAAAAGTGAGAAATTGCAAGTAGATAAATAGGTACCGCTTCGGTGGGGAGGTAACAGCATTCTGTGTGCCTCGGCGTCTACTCATGCTGGCCACATGACCATGGAAATGTCTTTGGACAGCACTGGCTCTTCGGCTTTGAAACGGAAATGGGCACCGCAACCCTAGAGTCGGATTCGACTGGCTTTCAAGCAAGGGAAACCTTTACCTTTATGCTTACCTAAGCACCACATAATTGAGTGTGCCTTAGTTTTAGGTAAGTACAGGCCTAGAAATATTTTAAATTAATAAATAATGTATTTAGAAAACTATCTGGAAGATTTGGAGGAGAACTGGGGGCTCCAGTTGAGACTGGGACTAAAGTATGAGGAAAGGGAGATTTAAATCTCCACCTGATGTTCTTAAAGAGGTCCATGGCCCTACCATTAGCTCCACTGATGAAACAACATGTACTATATATATATTTCTCCCAACAGATAAATAGCATTTCCAGAGAGTCATTTCAAAGAAAGAAGGCTTAATCTGCCTTTCCAGAGTTTCCAGCATCCTATCCAGTTTAGTCCTTCAACTGTGCAAACAAATAAGAAGAAAAGAGATCTATTTCCAGTATATTATTTTGGGGGCTGGCCTCTCAAGTGTACTTTATAAGAAAACAAGGAAGCTTGGTTCAACCAGAAACAATTTGTGTCCTGCAGATACTAAGTGATTCCTAGAGTGCCACATCATCATCATCATCATCTTAAACTTATATCCTGCTCCCTCTCCCCCAAACAGGACTCAGAGTGGCTAATAGCATGTAAAATGCACCCAATAAAAACAATTAAAAAGATATAATAAAACTTTTAAAATATCCCCATTAAAATCTATCCACTATCAAATAGGGTAGGATGTGTGGCTGGAGAAGGCACAACTGAAGCATACTAGCTGCCTGGTGGATCACAATTACCCAAAGGCTGCCCCAAAAAGAGCAGCCTTGCATGCCCTGCAGAACCTAGGGGGGTCCTGCAAGGCACTCACCTCTTCAGGCAGCTGGTTCCAGAGGATGGGGCTACTTCTGTGAAGGCCCACACCCTTGTTAACACAAGGCAAGCAGTTCATTGACCAAGGACCTTCAATAAATTCCAAGACGAAGATTGGAGAAGATGGGGAAGATCATGCTGGGAGAGGCAGTCCAGAAGATATGAGGGTCCCAGGCCATTTAGGGCTTTAAAGGTAAGTGCCAACACTTTGAATTGGCACCAGAAAGTAATTGAGAACCAGAGAAGCTGCTGTAGGATAGATGTTATATGTGCTGACGAGCACACTCCTGTCAGCAATCTGGCACCTGTATTCTGGACCACTTGTAGTTTCTTAAGCATCTTCAAAGGTTGCCCTTATTATCTCTAATGGCTTGCTTTGTTCTTGGGAGAAATTAGCTATGCAGCAGGAGAGGCCAGAATGGTACCAGTTTATACAAAAGTCCGGTACAGTAGGAAGACTCCAAATTTGAAGAGTAAATTGACGGTTCCCCTATTGGGGTGGGGTCTAGATAGTTTAGAAAAATGCTATAAACCTTTTTATGAAACCAGCATCCACCTTTGCATACATATATTTACATTGCATTATAGCAATTTAAAATAGAAATATTATACTAGAACTTCTCTGATGTCACATCCACATGCACTGGGATGTCACTCTGCCACACTACCTGTGATACTCAGGATATATATAGTCACCATGTTGTGTGAACAGGGTCAATGCATGTATTTACCATGCAGCTTCAATGGATGTGAATTAGAATCCTAAAAAATCCAGTGGTCAGTGGTTAGTTAATGTGTGTGAGTTGACTGCACAAATCAGTAGCATTGCTGGTAGTGTGAGCTTCCCTTATGTGTGGTTGGTGAGTTTCCAATGTTCTTCTGTTGTAAAGTTTGAAAATCCTAATATGGCCCTAATATATTTTACCAAAACAACAATCTGACCTACCTAACAGAGCCTTTTTTAGATAAAACAGTGTTGTAGAAGCAAAGAAAGGCGGAAGAAGACAGTACTTTCAACGGTAGTTCATCTGGAACAACAGCAATAATGGAATTGGCCACCACTATCCTGACTTCTCTATGGGAAGGAATAGAGAGAACCAACCAGCCCAACAAATGGCTCCTTCAGATATGTCAGTCCCATTTTCCATGAAAAGCCATGCTGAACATGCTTAGATCACATGGTCTGAGAGGCTGTGATAAAAAAACAGGGGGCACTGCTTTCATGGAACTAGCTGTCAGTACAAGTGGGCTAGAAACAGCTGTCTGGTCAAAAGAGGTAGGCTTACAGAGCTCTTCTTACAGGGGCTGCTGTAAGCTTTTGGAGGATTGGCTACATTAGGGGTGTGTCGCCTAATATGCAAAGGAGTTCCTGCTACAAAATAGCCCTGGAGGTAGGGATTGCCCTTTCAAACCAACAGCCAAAAACAAATAGAGCCAGAAGGAAGTGTGCAATCAAAAACAAGACAATGGTTAGGTCCCCATGCAGCAAAAGGAACAGGTTGTTAAGTCAGGCCATTTCCCATCTCCACCTCAGAGATAACTGAGGAGGGAATTTTGAGGATAGAACTTACTGATGGGAATTGGACCATGGAAATCATAGGGCTGAATTCTCAGGTGGAATTGGTTTTGTAGCCTAGCTGAAACCCTGAATGTGAAAAGTATGTCAGGCTTATGGCAGTGCTGGGACCACTGGGACTCCCAGTTTAAGACCTGTATTGGTGCTTTACCAAAATAGAGAAGATGCATGCCCATAGTTCTGATAATGATTCAAATGGCATCATGTTGGGTCTTTTCCATGTTCTCTGGATACTGGAATCCCATTCAGAGACTGTGATGTTAAAGAACACCCTTAGCCGCATATGTGGGCCCTGTGGCTGCTTTCTTTTTGTTGTGCCCAGATACTACATCTAGCTATTGTTTTCAGACTCATTCTCAGGGAGATGAGGAAATGTGATTGCTTTTTAAAAGCAATCTAAGCATGCCTTCTTGTGGTAGCTATTGCGCAACTTGGAGATGGGACACCATAATCTGGCTCTAACAGTGCAACTGCATTTTACATTTAGCACACAGGTAAAGTCCATGCTTAAATGAATAGTCCATCTCTTTAAACCCTCATGATGGTGGCTACACACAATTCCCAAAACTTACTTCTGCTCACCATATGGTTCAGTTCCTGGAAGTCTAAGGAACTTCTACTTTTAACACTGGTATTTAATAGGGCACCAGCTGGTCCCATCCCATGAGTGGCAACCACGGCCTTCATCCATATCTGGGATTACCTCAGGAAATAGTTGGGAGCTGACAATGGGGTTGTTGGAAAGTAAGCAAACTTTTGGTAGGCTTCTGTTTCATCTGGCTAAATGCCCTTCCATGGCCTTAGATACACCACTTTCACTGGATAGCCAACCAAGGGGGAAAAGACATGCACCTAAAAAGATAATCCCTTCCCATGATTTGCATTACTGTCCCTTCCAAGTCCTTACTGGTAAATCATGAGTTCTACTGGTAACTGAAATAGCTGAAGAACTGGTGCTAAGGCATAAATTAATGGGGTATGCTATTTTATGTTATTAGATTTTTATCCTGGCCAGACCCATTTTATTATAATTTTGTGAGGTAGCTTTGGCTGAGCAATAGTGATTGAACCAAGGTCACTCAATTAGTTTTGTACCAGATTGGGTGTTTGAATTTTCAGGCCTTAGACAGATGCGCAAATGACTACATCATGCCAGCTTTCAGCTTGAGACATATACTTGACAGGAAAAATGCATAATACAGATATCTTTGAGTATGTTGTCAATATATGATATTGTAAATGTATTTGCAGTTCACAGTAATCTGGTACAATTTACCTTTCACACAACCTTAGGTACCCTTATATTGAGTATGCTATTTTTAAATGTACCTTAAGATCTCATATTGTTTATTTATTAAATTTATATACCGCCCTCCTCGAAGGGCCCAGGGTACAACAAAATCAGGCATAACAAAGTTAAAAACAATAAATAGAAAATAGTAGGTGGTTAATAACAGATAAAACAGTATACATTCTCAGAATAATCCATGGTGTGTGTAACTTCACTCCCTCTATTGGGCAAGTCACAGACTGGGATTGGTAAAAGTCATGGTGGAGGTCATGACAAGGAATTGTTGCTGTCTTCAACCATAGGCCTGGTGAAACATCTCCATTTTACATGCCCTGTGGAACTGAGCAAGGTCCTGCAGGGCATGGATGTTACTAGGTAGGGAGTTCCACCAAGCCAGGCCCTTGTCCTAGTTGAGGACACCCAGTCATCTTTTGGGCCGGGGAGCAGAAGTAAGTTTTGGTCTCCCAAGTGTTAGGCTCTTCAGGGGCTATATTGAGAGAGGCAGTCCCGCAGGTACATTGGTCCCAGACTGTTAAGAGCTTTGAAGGTCAAAACCAAAATCTTGAAGCAAATTTGGTACTCAAGTTGGAACCAGTGCAGCTGGTGAAGCACATGTCGAATATGAGGAGTCATTGGGGTACCTGTAAGTACCTGTGCCGCAGGATGAGTTGTAATTTCCAGATCAGCCTCAAGGATAGCCCTACATAGAGTGAGGCTGTGATCGCACAAGCTCTAAATAATCCACTTCCAATCCACTTTCAATGCACTTTCAAACTAGATTTTGCCAATTCACACAGTAAAAATCCAGTTGGAAAGTGCAATGAAAGTGGATTGGAAGTGGATTATTTAGTGTGTATGAACACAGCCTAAGGCTGAGTTCAGACTGGCAGTTTGGCCCAATATAGGCACATTTCAGAAATGTTTCACAAATGGATTAAAGGGTCCAGTTCACACATGCACAGCTGCCAGGCGTTTTCAACCCATCTTGTAATTCTTCCCTCCCGAGTTTAAAAAGTACCAGGTGAAAGTGGTAGCAAATTCTAGAGAGTGCATGGATCCCGCTTCCCAGAAGTGTGAATGCTGAAAGTTGTGAATAAGCTGATCTGGTAGACGCTCCCTTGTGCCTCCTCCCCGGTATGCTCCCACATCAGTTGGTGCAGTGTGACCAGAGAATACCCAGAACAGGTTGTTCTGGGTCTTTTTGCCATGACTCCCTTGCACTTCATACTGCTAGTCTGAATTCAGCCTGAGTTACAATAATCCAGTCCTGAGGTGACCATTGCATGGATCACTGTAAGAAGGTCAGGGTTAGAGATGAAAGGGGCCAGTTGCCTGACCTGGTAAAGCTGGAAAAATGCCAGCCTGGCAACATGTGCTACCTGAACCTCCATTGATAAAGAGGAGTCCAGGAGCATGCCCAAGCTCTTGACAGGCAATGCTGGTGTTAGCAGCACACCGTTGAGCATTGGGAGTTGACACCCCAACCTCGGGT
Organism: Gekko gecko; assembly: GCA_029375565.1. NCBI lineage: Eukaryota > Metazoa > Chordata > Lepidosauria > Squamata > Gekkonidae > Gekko > Gekko gecko. Next base: position 138,991,245 of record JAPDNY010000005.1, read on the forward strand.
CGCTCCCCCCCAGCCACAGAAGCTCTACCTTTGATGGGCTCAGTCTCAGCCAGCTCTGTCTCAACCATCCAGCCATGGCCCCCAGTGCCTCAGCCAAAGTAGATGGAACAGCAGCTGTTGAATACTATAGGAGAGAGGATCACCCCTTGTGAAGCCTGCACACCAAAGGTTGGTGGGGCAACACCCTCTCTCCTAATACCTCTCTCTGTCCCCAGCCCTGGAGGAATGAAGTAAGCCACTTCAAGGCTGTTCCACAGACTTCTACATCGGCAAAGCAGTGGGGCAACAGGTTGTGGCCGATTGTGTTGAATGCCGCTGTCAGATCTAACAACAGCAGCAGCACTGACCCACCTAAATCCAGTTTTCTGTGGAGATCATCTATGACAGTGATCAGCACCATCCCCATCCCATAGCCAGGGTGGAAACAGACTGGAATGGGCCTAGGGCCAATGTGTCCTCCAGGAAGCCCTGGAGTTGCTCAGCCACTGTTGTCTCAATTACCTTACCCAGAAACAAGAGATTCGAAACTGGGCAGTAATTGGCCAGATCCACTGGATCTAAAGATGGCTTTTTCAAAAGTGGTGTTGCCATGGCCTCTTTTAATCCCCCTGGCTAGACCCCAGAATTAAGGGACAGATTGATAATGTCCATCAGGGGGTCCTGTATACCATCACTGCTGGCCTTCACCAGCCACAATGGACATGGGTCCAAGAGGCACATGGTAGGCCTTACAGAACTCAGGATCCTGTCAATGTCAGCTCAAGAGAGTCAGCTGAAGTTGTCAAATGCTGAATCCAAAGATGGTCAAGGGGCCTCAAGTTCCCTAACTGTATCAACAGTGGAGGGCAGGTTCTGGCAGAGTGACAAGACTTTGGCCGAGGACAGACTGGCAATTTGCCCTGGTAGCCAGTCGTAGCAAAAAAACCCCGGATTAAATTATACCGGGTTTTCCCGTCCACACAGCGGGGGCCGCTGCTGGAAGATACGGGATGGAGGCGCGCGGGAGCGTTCAGACTGCTGTGCTGGAGGCATGCTATATTCGCCATTTCCCCATTAATTCGGCTGTGGGTGTATGGGTGTATGTGCGCATGAGCGCTCATGCGCATAAGCACATTTTGCCGATTTTTTTTTGTCCTGCAATGCCGGCACCGCATTGGGCAGTGGAGCAGAGCACAGCCAATCACACCGCTGCTGCCTCGTGCCCAACGCGGCTTCCGCCCGGCTTTTCGCCTGCACGTTCAGACTCCCCGGAAGCGGAGAAACGCGCAACGAACGCGGGCTTTCGGATTTGCAACGGCTTTTATCAGGTGTTTTTTTAATCCGGCAGTGAAGCGCAAGAGCACCGGTAGGCTACGGGTGGGGGACGCCAGGCAGATGTGCCTGTGTGAACGTTCCATTTACTCCGGTATTGAATCGTTGTCGGCCCGGGTCCCTTCCCGGGGCAAATTGCCAGTCTGTCCTCGGCCTTTGTCTGCAAAACAGCTTGCAAATGCCTCACAGCTAAGTGCAGAATTTTTCATATTTTGTGCTCTCCCAGAAAGGGAGGTTAAAGACCAAATTACCCTAAATAATTGAGCCAGGCGAGAGCTATTAGATGTGATGAAAGCTGCAAAGAAATCACTTTCTCTTCTGTTCTCTGAATGTCCATGGCCTGTAGAATTCCAGGTTTTCACATCTGAACACATGAAGCTGCTTTGTACTGAATCAGACCATTGGTCCATCAAGGTCAGCATTGTCTACTCAGATTGGCAGCAGCTCTTGAGCATCTCAGGCAGAGGTCTTTCACATCATCTACCACCTGATCCTTTTAGCTGGAAATTCCAGGGATTGATATTTTCTGCATGCCAAGCAGATGCTCTTCTACTAAGACAAAACCTTCCACAACTTATTGTTGAAGAAGTCCATGTGAGATTTTAAAAAGGTATGATTAAGATATTGAGGGGAAGGCAAGCTGCAATTTTCCTAGATGTAGTGTATGTTGATGAAACCGGGGGGGATGCTTTCAGGACTGATTACACCTACTATTCTGTGTCATTTCAGAAGGACCTTCCAATTTTTGTTATTGAAAATATAGAATCAGTAACTTGACTTCAGATGCTTAGTATGCATACCTTCTGAGTGAGATCCCATTAGCAGAGTACCATCTGTGCTCTTATTTAAGACTACATTGCCAAAAAAGGCACAATGACTTTTACTACTGACATAAAGAAATGTTGTATGTGGGATGAACTGTAGATATATGCAGATTAAAAGTTCAATGTGTATGCTGGTAAAACAGACCTCTATGATAACAGCAGATTTATTAGGTATTATGCCTAAAAGCATGGCTCCCATAAAAAATGGCAGGCATGCATCTAGTTCCCAACTCACCATCCTTGACACTTGATAGAATTTACCCATGTTGTGATGTCATAAGGTTCTGCATTTCCATGGCCCTTGCCAGCAACAGACAATGATAAGGAGCAGAGAAAGGTCAATTCAGAAAGTCATGATGTCACTCTGGGTACGTTGTTTGAAATGTTATAGACAGGAAGGGGGAACTAGACACATGTTTGTGGTTTTGGGCACCATATTAGGTGTAACATTCTTTCTGGGCCAAAGTGAAGACTTCCAAAAATAACTTACAACATAAAGTTGAATTCTGTGCATCAGTTCTACTAACAGTGGTACTTCCCTCCAAAGCAGGGAGCTTTCTCATTAGAGATCTTCTGTTAGGCTCTTCTGTTAGCAGACCCAGGCTGAGTTCAGACTGGCAGATTGGCCCAATATAGGCACAGTTCAGAAACATTTCACAAATGGATTAAAGGGCCAGTTCACCCAGGCACATCTGTCAGGCATTCCCCAGCCCGTCTTGTAACATTTGCCTCCCAAGTTTAAAAAATACCAGGTGAAAGTGGTAGCAAACCCTGGAGACCACGTTCATCCTGCGTTCATCCTGCTTCCCAGAAGTGTGAACGTGAACAAGCTGATCTGGTAGGGATGCTCTTATGCGCATATCGTCAGATTACATTACAAAAAGCCGCTTATAGCCGCGCCTCCGCCAGGGGTGGGCCAACAGTGCAAACGCTCCCTTGCACCTCCTTCCCAGTATGCTCCCACATCAGTCAGTGCAGTGTGACTGGGAAAACCTGGAACAAACCTGTTCCAGGTCTTTTTGCTGACTTCCTCATGCTTCAAACTGCCAGTCTGACCTTAGCCCCATAGGATTCAACTCATCAAATTCTTTGTTACCCTCTGAAATATACAGGATGGGCAATTTATAAAGAATGAGCAGGATTAAAGCTTTCTCCAGATAACATTATACACATTGTAATTAACATGCATAGAGAGTGAAAGGGCATACATGAATTAGCTTTATCTTCCCACCTATGCACAATCAGTGAATATGATCATGAGTATGCATGGTCATGAGCCTAGAGTCCACATGCATAGGCAGGGTACATGTATAGATTCCATTGAGAATGCTGCTTCCCTGTCACAAGGACAGAGTGCCAGAGAGTACACCTCCTACAAGCATTGACTTAGTGCTCACAAACCAGCAATTGTGTGTAGGCAAGAACAATAGCACCCCTCATGCCCAGTCCCCCTGCACATGCATTGACTTCAATATGCATTTTGTTTTCTATGTACAGCTAGAATGAGACCATGTTCTAAAGAACAGATGAGGAATTCTATTTACCCAACTGCCATTTTGTATATTACAAGTAGAAAAAAAAATCTCTATGTTTGGTTTCCACTGCAGGATGACATGTGGGTTCACTCCATTACAAGTATGTACCTGATCCACAAGTGTTTCCCTTTTTTAAGTGATTGATGCCACCAACATTTTATTTCAGTTATACAGGACACATATGAATTTTGTAGCCAAATCATGACCAGTTGTGATCTTAGTGAGATACATTTTAACCATTTCTTAGGCACAGTTTCTATATAAAATCATCTGGTAGAACATAATAGCAAGAAAATGTTGTTGTGGCACAAGAAGCATCAAGATGGCTAGGGAAGATATTCACTTGATTAGGTAATTAGAAGTGAGTGAAATATGTAGGCGTTTTATACTAAAATTCCATGCATCACTGGAGTAGTATCTTTCAAGGTTGCTGATAGATATTAGTATGCAAATTACAGTGACAATGATGATAACATTGGAAACTATTGATGGACCCCTAAAATTTATGTAAAAGCAAAACTATTCATTAAAAGTATTTTTAGGCAAAGAAAGAATGCATATATCACTCAACTTTGTATGTGGATGCTTAATATTATCAGTGCTTATGGGGATGAAAAGATTTACTTGGTTCCTTTTCTTAAACTGGGTTCAGAATATTTCACTCTCCTGAATTAGATGACTCTCATTTGACTAGGAGAATTTCAAAAATTAATTATCACATTGGCTCATATGACAGTATTTTCAGCTCATTTGCTTCTTCTCCCCTACTGCATTACCCATATAATTTGTGCTGTGACAAAACACTGCAAACAAACAAACAAACAAACCTTGATGTGATAGTACATGATTGCATCAAGTTCTGTTTTTGTTTTAAAATAATGCATACACAAGCTTCTGTGCACCACAAAAAAACCAGTAACTTTAATAAAACTATGTATATGCTTCCATCAAGATGTGGGGGGGTGGGGTTTGCATCGTTTTATCAATGTGGAAAATGCAATGAATGGAAATGAAAGTTCTAGCAAGCTGCAAATGCAAAGTACTCTGTTCAATATTCTGATGCTTTTTTAAAAAATGTAACAATGGGAAATGTCTAATGCATTGATCTCATTTTGGAAACAAAACAAGGTAATTAAAAAATCCATGATCTAGGGAGAAACATGTGTTGGGAGAATTTTAGAAACCCCCCTAATTTCTTGTTTGAGTTTCTATTGAATATGGGTTGCATCAATTTCTAAAATAGTTTTATTTTAAAATTAAATTATCACCAAAATCTCAAGAGGTCAGTGTTGGCTGACTCTGCAAGGCATAATGTTAATTGACTTGAGTTTATTTCAAATCACATCAAGTTACTCAGATTCCTTTCTCCTGTTTTGTTATTACCACAGGAATGAGGGCACACAAATCAAGCAACTGGACTTTCTATTCCACAGCTTCTATAGAGGATATGAAACAGCCACTACTAGGGAAGACTGCAAATCTCTAATAGCCTTAGAACAGAGAAAGGAGGGTCTGGCAAACAGGTGAAACTGAGATGCATCAAATAACTGATCTACATCATTTCCATTATTAACTTAGTTTACCCTTCTTGGGGTAGGTTACACTACTGGGCTGCCAGCAAATTGGGAACCTTATCCTTGTTCATCCTTGGCACAGCAATAAATCTGTGCCTTGTTTCTCACTCTTTATACACCAGATTTGTTCCCAACCTGATCCCCATTCCCACGTACTGGTCACTGATGGGTTCAGGAGATGCTGTCGAGCCCCAATGGAGAACCTTCATCAGATCTCTCTAACCAGTCACCAAAAAGTACAGTACCTCGGCAGAATCCTGCAAATGGGCAAAGCCAATAACCACTCATATTAGGGTTGCCAGGTCCCTCCTGGGAACTAGAGGGGGATGGGAACTTACCAAGAGCATCAGGGAGGCCCATTCAACTACAGCAATGTGTCTGTGCCACTACCCACGTGACCCAGAAGTGACACTAGTACTTCTAGGATGCCAGGGTGATGCTCTGATATTTGGACAAAAACTCTATGGTAAATTTGGCTTCTACCATAGAGTTTTTGCCCAAATACCAGAGCATCAACCCCCACCCAACATCCCAGAAGTGACAGTGTACATGGGAGGATTTCCCCTCTTTTGGGGGGTTAGTCCTCCCTGCCAGCCAGCTGATCAGCAGTGGGGAAGTAGGGCCTGGCACCAGGGGCAACTCTAACTCATACTTATGAATTCTCTGTTGTATCCCCACCTTATGGAATGGGCATCCTGGCAAGATTGGGAAAGCTCCTGCTCTCTTGGATTTCTGCAAACTGTGCAAAATGGAATTGTTCAAGAGGGCATTTTTTGCACAGGTAATAGAACAGGATTGTACTGTAATGAAATGGTTTGCCAAGTTGCATTTGGAAAGGGATAGAGACTGTGGTTTATACTACTATACTACTGCCTATCATTGTTCTCTGATTATGTAGTCACTGCATCATTTTACATGCCATGTTCAAATGCTTATGCTTTGTTCCAGCTGTGCCTTAAATTTCTGTTTGTCTTCAGATTTCTGTACTGTACTTCTGCACTGTTCATTGGATGTCCTATCCTGTTGATTGTATATGATTTACACTCTGTAATCCTCCTTGAGCCTCAGCAAGAAAGGTGGACTATAAATAATCTTCATCATCATCACCACCACCATCATCATCTTTGGCTTCCTCTGGCTGTTTGCCAATTCTCTTCATTTAGAGGTAGAATAAAACCTTGAGGGGGCTCTACATTTAGACTGGCATTAATTCACTTGACAGTTTCTGGGGATTTGTCTTTGTTAGAGATTTAGTTGTACCCATCATAATGTGTAGGTGGAAAACAGTCATAGCAGATTTTAGAAATTATATTTAGTGAGACATTTTAGAGTCAAATAGACTAGAAGGTCACTGTTCATAATTAGAAATTCAGAACATAATTGCTTAATCCAGTTTCTACTTGCTAATGTATTTCTTGAAGGTAAAACCTAAATATTAGAATTTCTGTCTTAATAGCCTGCAAATAATGGCTATATAATTGTTCATGCTGTGAGAGTCTTGGAAACTGCCCCCGCCCCCCGGTTTGCTTTGATAACCCAGTTCTTTTTTACAATCATATTTGCAATTCTTTCTCAAATTCCTGCTGAAGTTTAAAATGTCATACTCTCTCTTACACTTTGCCCAGAGCAGAAAAAAGTAAGGCATTTTTCTAGGCATAGGCAGTTAATTTCAGAAACTTATTTTCATACTCTGTCACTGTAAATTATTTTGTGCTCCCCCAAATGCATTAATTCAGTAACTTTTATCAGGAATAATTTATGCAAACCTTAAATTACTGCCAAGATGTATATTAACTTTATTCCAGATAGATGTGAACATTTAATTTTCAAAAAAAGTTTCAGATTTTTTGTTGGCCTGTACTAGTTGCTGTAAATTTTTTGCTAAACTTCTATCATGTAATAACAAATAGAAATACATTGCCTTTTAAGAATTCTGTAAAGGAATCTTACTTAGTGGTAGGAAGATGTGCTCATTATGTGTGAATTTTTTCTCATGGGACATTTTTAAAAGCTTCAAATATTGCCCAATTTCTAATTAACACCAAACTGCAGCAGTTTGTGAGATGCCATGATTGAATGAGAAATGTAATGTGAATAGATTTTAATTCACTTCCTTCAACATTCTCCTAATAGCTGTCACTAATGCACATAGTTAGATAGATAGACAGGTCGAGAGAGAGGGAAGGAGAGAGAGAAAGCATGAGAGAGATTTCACAGAATGTAAGTTAACATATGGTCTGGGAAAACTTTCACTTCAACAAACAATAAAAAAGTCTTTGAACAGGGAGGCTATGCCCAACTTGAGAACAGCCACCAAAAAAGAGTATTTTTTCAGTCCTTTTTGTTTTCCCCATGTCCCTCTGTGAGACTATAGCAGACACAGCAAGAGGAGGAGGGCAAGAGGCAAAGATAATGATATGATAGTCACATGATCCTTTCTTCCTATAGGAAGCTCAGGCACTTAGAAGGATATGGTTGCCAACTTTTTTGGCGGAAAAAATGCTCTGTCTCTGGACCAGTCTGCGAGGTCACTGAATTTGAAATCACTGAATTTTCTTCCTGTTTCTGCTCTGTCTCTTCGTGTTCTATTGTACTTTCATGTTGACTACTGTGATTGTCATCTGTATCGAAAGTGTCATCAGTGAGTTGATGATTGCTAGAAAGAGCTCCTACCAAGGGTCATTTGAAGCAGGAGCATGCAGGAGCAGAGCTCCGGCAGTTAGAAGCACAGGCGGCGGCAAGCCCTGCCCCCAGCTCCCAGCAGGAGTGCAAAGCAGCACGTGTAACATTCCTCCTGGGCCCAGGTAGGCTACTCTGGGACTGGAATGACAGCCCCCAGAGTGGAAAGACAGTCCCTAGGGGTGGAGCCTGAGTGGTGGGTGTTGCTTTCTGACACACTTTCAGTGATCTCAGGGGGTGTGGCATATGCAAATCAGTTATACTAATAAGTTATGCTAATGAGTTCCTGCACCTCTTTTTCTACGAAATGACCTCTGGCTCCTACAGTTTGTGCACCATTACTGGCTTCACTGGTGCTTGCTTGGCTTGTTTCAGCTGTAGGTGTTGACAAAGTTTGACTTGACATTGTAAAATAGTTTGATAATTTTTGACATTTAAAAAAATTATCAGATCATTTCTCCTTGAGTTTGCGTTTTTGGTATCCACTTAAGTACTTTCTTGAACTCATTGCTATTCCTCTTGAGGTCTTGATCTCTACAATTACAACCATAAAATTGTTATTGTTATTAATTCTACTGCAACTACATGTATTTATGAATAACACTCTTAAACACAAACATAAAAGAAGCAACGGATGCAATTTAACATTACAATAAGCTATATAAACAAAAGCATGGAGGTTTTCATAGGAGTCCTTGTTCATCCCAGTCCAGTTGTTATTACTTCATAGCAAGGCTTTTAAAGATATTATTGGCTACAAATATCTTCAGCATCCACAAAGATGCACAGTACAAAAAGTCTAAACACAAAAATAATACATATATTGTAAGTCCAGGTTAACCTCACAATATTGTAACATCAAATAAGAATTCCAAGCTGCATCTGTGAAGCTGCAGTTCTTCTCACTTGGATCCTGAATCCCACTTCACTGTTGTTTTAAAAGATCTCTAATACTTGCACAGATCACCAACATTTACTTGCAGTAATCAAAAGCAGGCCTTGACACAACAAGATCTGTGCAGTCCTTTCCCCACCCTTATGGTGCTGTTGCTTCTTCTTGGGCCAAGCTGAACAGCTAGGCTGCTGGGAACAACCAGCCCACTTTAGGGGAAGCTACAACACTGAGTATGCTGCATTCTAAGGTCAGTATTAAGTACTTCAACCCACTGGTTTATGATTCTGACATTAAAATAGCCTTATTTTAATAACAAACACTTTAAAAACTCCATTAATTTTTGTTGAAAAATTCATTCATTTTTTAAAAAGTTGCTTGAGGGGGCCCCTGGGACTGGGGGCCCTGAAGCTTAAGCTTAATTAATTTCACAGTAGATCTGCCTCTGTGTTGGGGTCAGCATCAGTGCTGCCCCATCAACAGCTGGGAGTCAGATTCCTTATCCTATATCCCCACGACTTAGGTACAGGATGTTCATCTTCACTGGATTCAATTTCAGCTGACTTTGTTGTAACCAATCAGCTATGGCCTCCAGAGCTCTGGAAAGATTTTCTGGGGCAGAAACAGGCCTCCCATCCATCAGCAGATAATGCTGGGTGTCATCAGTACACTGATGACAGCCCAGCCCGAGCCCCCAGATTAGTTGGACAAGGGGGCACATATAGATGTTGAACAACATCAGTGAGAGGATCACCCCTTGTTGGATGCTACATACCAATGGGTGATGCAGAGATACCCTCTCACCAAGCACCACCCTTTGTTCCTGACCATGAAGGAAGGAGGCTAGCCACTGCAAAGCAGTCCCCCATATCCCCACATTGGTGAGGCAGTGGGTCAAAAGATCATAGTCAACCATGTTGAACACTGCTGTGAGATCAAGTTGTAACAGCAGCACTGACCTGCCTCGATCCAGCTGCCTCCAGAGGTCATCCATGAAGGCGACCAGTGCAGACTCTGTCCCATGTACTGGGTGGAAGCTGGATTGGAATGGGTCCAGGATGAAGGAGTCACTCAGGAATCCCTGGACCTTCTCAGCAATCACCCTCTCAACCATCTTGTCCAGGAATGGAAGGCTTGACAATGGGTGGTAGTTGGCTAGGACCCTGGGGTCCAAAGATGGCCTTTTCAGAAGTGGTCTCACCACTGCCTCTTTCAGACACCCTAGGAACAAATTGATAATTTCCTCCAGAGGAATCCAGATCTCATCTCCGCAGTCTTTGACAAGCCAAGATGGACATGAGACCAGAGGGCATGTGGTGGGCTTCCAAGCTGCCAGGGTCCTTTTGACCTCCTCCTGGGAGAGTCGACTGAATCAATCCAAAATTCAGAATTTTCCCTATCAATTCTCCTATAGACTTTAGTGCTAAACATTGACGTTTCCCATTGCCTCAAAAAGGGGTCTTCCTTATCCCATCTGGCTGAAATTTAGTAATGTGGATGTCCCCAGCATTTTGTACAGTTTGGACAGGAAACCATGAAGGTATAGATCTGAGAAAGGGTGGGATGTCTTCCTTTGAAAGCAATGGACTGTAACAGAATTTAATTATGAAAATGGAACAATAACAAAAGAAACAATAATGAAACAAAACTATATGAAACAACCGAATAATGAAACAGTACCTTTTTGAATAAATAAAACAAAAGAAACTAAACAAACTCCCATTCACGTCTAATGTTTTTGGTATCTCAGATGGACCAGCTGATCTAGTTACCGGAAGCCAATTCTCCTTGTCCAAGTTATCTACCTATGCAATGAAGAACAGAGACCTCCCAGCTACCTGGGAGGATATTCTGTTGATACACCAGAGAAAATTGTTCTTCGTTATATAGTTTCAGAGAGTTGACATGTGGAAATTATGTTTACATTTTAATCAGGAATCAATGTTTAATCAAGAGTAGCAAAACTGAAGCTGCTTGTTGTTAGAATCATTCATAAATCACCTAAAATATATGTTTTTAACATCTGAAATTTGGGACTATAATTAGAAAGAAATACAATTTATGGGAAGGTCTACCCCAGTTTAGACATTTCCCTTTTATCAGTGCTGATCTCCTGTACCCTAAATCCCAAATGCCACTATAAATTAGTTAACTGTCTTCAAAGAAAACAGCAGAATCTACCTTCAGGTGAACCATTAAATATGTATCTTCCAACTTTAAAGAAGGCATATCAAAATGAAAAATTGTTGGCTTCAACTTTTTCAATTTCTGTGTTGTACAAGGTGCCAGAAATGACTTTGAAAATGATAGCCTCTGGGTAATAGAGAGTGTATACAAACTGCTTCATTTTACATCTCAATAGGCTAAGTTGACTGCATTAATCAACTGCAGGCAGCCTTAATGTTAGCTGAATTGACACCTTCTGCTTGACCTTGCCGATTTTGGTTCCAGTGTGATCTAGGCTTCTGAAAACAAGGATCCTAATCCTTATTAGAGATTATGAGGGAAATAGTAAGCAATATTCTGCCTATATGGCTAGGGCATAAAAAGAAAATACCTTACAATTAGATATTTGCAGATTTCTCTAAAGTCCAATGAAGCCTGTGGTGTTTGTTACTTCTGAATGCAGGCCACACATTTATTTTCTTCTTCTTCTTCATTTGCATTTAAGGGGAAAAAAAACACCTATGGCAAAATAGACAAAAACATAAGGAAGATAGCTGCAGAGTAGATGGATAGCAGGAAATTGATAGATGGCCATTCAGCAGTTTCTACATGTTCCTCTCTGTATCCCTTGCTGTTATCGATGATGGCAAATAACATGTGTTTTTAGGCTCCCCTCTGACATTTTCCTGCCTGGTGCATAGTCTACAGTTCCTGGTCTCCTGTTAGTACTAATTGCTTGTTCTCTTTTATTCTTCATCCCTTATGCTGTTTTGCTTAGGTTTCTCTTTTAGGCACAGAACCACCCCCCAGTTCTCCCTTCCCCTCTGGTAAATTCATTTGTGCTTCAATGATTTCTTTGTACAGAAAGTCTGGCTTCTCTCCCCCTGTCATTCATCTACCTTCTATTTTTTAACGTTTATGTTATGTGCAGTTCTCTCTGTCTCTTCCCCATATTCAGGTTTCCATTCCTGTTAGGTTTTCCCATCCGCACTTAATTTGTTGGCCAGATTTCATATTTGTTCCACTTCCTGGCCACATATTCTATAGGATCAGATATATTTTTGTGGCAGGAAAATCATCTCTGTAATAGATATACCATCTTCACTTGTGCCCTCATCTATTTATTTAGAAAATGTTTATGCTGTTTCTTCAGAGGGCGCTGTCAACAAAAGAGGAAAACAGTTTAGCAACAAAAAGGCAATGTGTTAATAGAAAAACACTGTCCCCATCACTCTTAAAAGCAAGCACTAAAACCTGCAACAGAACCATTGCTAAAGCTATCAGAAAGCAGTCACAATACAATTCAGACACCAAAAACAGCCCCAGCACAGATCAGAAAATAGAACTCAGGTGGGATACAGGCCCACACAAACAAACAAACAAGGCTGATTTAAAAAAAAAATCAATTAAAGAAGAGAAGAGATTGGATTTCTACCCCACCCTTCATGGCCCAAAGGCATCTCAGAGCGGTTTACAAACTCCTTTCCCTTCCCCTCCCCACAACAGACACCCTGTGAGGTAGATGGGGCTGAGAGAACTTCTGACAGAAACTGTCCTTGAGAGAACAGCTGTGCCAGAGCTTGTGAGTGACCCAAGGTCACATTAACAGGTGCAAGTGGGGGAGTGAGGAATCAAACCCGGTTCTCTCAGATAAGAGTCCGCGCACTTAACCACTACACCAAACTGGCTCTCCAGGTATGGGTATGGGTGGAAATAAAAGCTTTAGAATGGTGTAAGAATGACAGCAGAGTACGTGCCAGTCAGACTTCAAGGAGGAGGGCATTCTGAGACACCACCACCAACAAACTCCTGAACAGCTATTTTTCTATGTGACCTTAGCAGATTCCGTCAGCAGAACTCTGGCTTGATTCCAACTGATACATTTCCCTGAAGTGGCATTGATATGGGTTGGTCAGTTTCCTTGGCCTGAATGAATCTATGAACCTAACTGGTGTACATCACTGTAGTACCAAAACAACTTGACTACTTCAGAATGACCAGACCAAATGAATGCTGTATGATTCCCAAATTCCTGTGGTGATCCATGAAATGACAGCAAGATCAGGCACAGGACTCTCAGCATAGGTGCAAGGGGATAATTTGTATCTTTGCTTTAATGCTAGGAGTGGACTCTGGCCCCACATACTAGAAAATCTACCAAATCATGCTAGAGTTTTTATAGGCTGTATGTGGAGGGGATAGAATAAATGGAGCAGGGACAGACCTGGCATTGTTAACTCATATGATTTACTAAGGGCCTTTCCCCCTGGGGCTGACACTTAATAGTGTCTTCAAAACAATGAAGTGATGGGGAAGAGCTGTGGCTCAGTGGTAGAGCATCTGATTGGCATGCAGAGGATCCCGGGTTTGATTCTTGGCATCTCCAGTTAAAAAGGATCAAGCAGTAAGTGTTGTGAAAGACCTCTACCTGAGACCCTTAAGAGCCACTTCCAGTCTGAGTTGACAATACAGTACTGATATTGATGGACCAATGATCTGATTCAGTATAAGGCAGCTTCATGTCTGTATGGAAACTGAGTGGAAACTAGGCCTGAATAAATGGAAATTTTGAATGGAAATTGAATCTCAGGCTTGGTGCTCTGGCCCAGTTGCTGCACTGGCTGTAGTCACACACACTAAATAATCCACTTTCAATCCACTTCCAGTGCACTTTCCAACTGGATTTTGCCAGTTCACACAGTAAAATCCAGTTGGAAACTGCATTGAAAGTGGATTGGAAGTGGGTGATTTAACGTGTGTGGCTACAGCCCTAGATTACTATTATGATTATATCAGCTCAAATAGAGAAAAAGTTGCCTGCTTAGCAGGAATCCTTAGCATAGTTGTAAAGAAAGGCACTTCAGTTCTATTTGCAGCTATATAATAGATAGAATCCATAGTCCTATTTGTATATGAATGCCTATGATATGTGGAAATGTGTTGTTCTCATGATATTGATGTGTTCTCATGATACTGACGTGTTGTTCTCATGATATTTCTAACTCTGAAACAGAAATGAAGTTGGTTTGCATAGAAAATGAATTAATATTTGACTAGTCATCATTGCTAGTGTCCTGAAATTTGGGATACCAGGTTAGGAACCAAGGATTGTATATACACCTAAATTGTGTAGCTAACCTCAAACATCTCAGATTGTTAACATTGTTTGAAAACGAAGATAATTTACATTTAGATTGTTATCAGACAAACTTTCCATACTTAAAATATCCATTCTAATTACTCAGGAACATTGATTAGAAATCAAGCATTAAGTGGACAGTAACATCCTGTATCAATTTATCAAGTGCTTCAGATCTCCAAAGAAAATGCAAGTTACTTTTGTGGCAATTATGTTCTTATGGATCGCTAAAAAGACATGCTATTTGTCATATTCTGCATTTACTTACCACATTGAATCTCAGCTCAAAGCTATGAAAATATACCCAGTTTTCAAAATATACATTCCTGATTGACTTACTCCTTATTTGTGTACATTTCATAATACAGGATATTGAGGAAGTTTTAGTGAAATGTAGTCTGCTGAAAGTGAGGCCTCATATATATTGTTTTATTATCTATCATCCATCATATGTCTGTCCGTCCATCCATCCATCCATCTATCCATCCATCCATCAATTTTTTCTTCTTCAAGAACTATCTTCAGCATGCATTTGAACAAACTGGGTTGTTTCCATTAGTATAAGGGAACTTTTTTCACATGATTACATTGCTTTCTTGCAGGCCCCATTGTCTACAATTGCTAAGAAGCACACAGTTCAAAAGAAAACAATCTGTTCGAGTTTTTTTTGAGCTGCCACATACTACTACTTTGTGTGCTTGGAGTGTCTATCTGCCCCTGAACCTACCTAATCTTGTGATCAGTTAGAAAAGAGATTCTGCTGACCATGCGGCATAATCAGCAGTTAATGCAATGTAAGTAATACAGGTCATTTAAAGAATATATTTGTCCCAACCCCGTGTGTGCTGTTACATTAACATTTACTACCAAAAAAAAGAGAGACATATTTGGCAAGAATAAAGGAATCCCCAAGGTAAGAAATCATTTTTAAAATAAGGCCTAAATATAACCAGCCATGGCTATGGAAATATGCTGTGCTCACCCTATAAATAAATGTTTTGATCGTGAAGATAGTTCTCCGCTTTGTATGCCAATGAGAAGAGCAGCTTCATCCCTTCTTTTTTTGATCTAGCTAATTCAGGAGACTTTATTCCTTTAAATGTAAGAGACTAGTCCTGAACCATTTAAACCAAATGACATTTTGCCAATGGTTTTGCAGGATGGGGTGACATACATTAATAGCCAAGCTGTGAGCTCCTGAAAAGCTTTATTCATTCCTCAGAAAGCATTACAGTTCCCCCTCCCATCACTTTAGGTGGGGACTGTTGCTGTCAATGGGTTCCAAAGGTTATTATAACACTGTTACCACTTTCTGTAACATATTTGAGATTAGCAATGAAACTGCTAGTTAAATCAGAAGTGCAAGGAATGCAGGGACCCATTAATGAGAACAGGGGTTATGCTGCCATCCTGCTGGGGCATATGTCAATGATTTAACAATTACTGCTGGAACAATGATAGAGACCAGGTGGATAATTTTTGCATTAGTGAAACTGATGGAGTGTGGTGCATATGAAGTTAAAGTCTGGGAAATCTCCAGGTATTTTTTGTAAAGGAGAAATGATCCTGAAAATTTTAAAATGAACTCAGAGGTAAAATACTGCTACACAGATCTAATGAAGGCCTGCAGGTAAAATGAATTATATTGGGCTTGGAGATGATGAGAACATTTTCCAAGAGGATGATAATAAAGTTTTGTAGTACAATGATAATACTGTCCTCCTAAATAAAAAAAAAAGTCCAACTATGGTAGTGGTACAATTTTCTATGTCTAAGGCTGTGGTCAGATGTGCCATTCGGTGCAGAGGGGAAGCAAGCCTATTTCCCTTAGTGGAAATTGACATGACGTTGCACAATCACACATCCTTTGTAGCTGCAGGCTCAGACTGTGACTGCCTGATCAGATGGCACATTCGGGCGAGGGGGGGGTTGCCTTTTGTTTCCCATGTGTATAAATGAGCGATCGCACCTACACACTGAGGGTTCCCCATGGAGTATGCAGTTATGCACATAGTGCTAAGTGAGGGGGAAAACAGCACTGAGTTGGGATGGAATGAGCAGACCATCCTGACGGCATGAGAGCATGCTTGAGCGATCAGACAGGGGGAAGTAATCTATAGCCCATCAGCAAGCATTAGGACTGGACTCCCCCAATGTCTTTTAACTCTGCTTCTGTGGCGAGGCAGCACAGGGTGCCGACGACTGCTGGACCTTCCCCAGATGTTGCTGTCTGATTGTGCCTTTTAGATCCATCAGGCATTTGCAGCTGAGTCAGGTCTGACCATGGCCTAAGGGCTGTTCCCGATTATTTTCAGTCCCTATTCAAACAGTTCTATGGTACTGCTGCTGACAATGGATATGCTGGTTGTATGAACTGGTGTCTCCCTGTGGATAGGCAACTGCCATAATTTTCTCAGTGACACTAATTTAGAAAAAGGCTACTGTGATTATGCAGTTTGTGGCCAATGTGAGTTTATTTGCTCATACAGTGCACACTTCCCTGTGAACAAAGGTGGGGCATGAGCTCACCAGCATTCCTGTCAATATTTATGTGGGACAAGGAACCACCCAAATTTTAAATGGGATTTAGCAATGAACTAGGCAGATGAGAGTCATCATGGGTCCCTAGTCAAAGAGGAGGCACCACATCAACTGGATGAACTAAAACATTATATGAAAGCAAATCACATGATGCAACTGTGATGGGAGGGTGCCACCTCTGTTTTCTTCCATCCATCACCTCCCCACCCACAGCAGTGACTGAACACTTTGGGGTTTGGCATGTTTTCAAACGGTTGGTAAGGCTAATTTTTTTTTTAAAAAAGTGCTGGCTAACATGTTTTCATTACAAACAGGACATTGGGGAGGGGAGCACAAGAATCCAAGATGACTTCTACTCCTTTGTCATTTCATGGAGTGATTCACACTGATACCTTCTTTCAACAACTCAAGAATAAATGCATTGTCATTCTTTAGAAAAACACATCTGAACCAGGGGCTACTGTAAGCTCTGGGAGGATTGGCTACATCAGAGGTGTGACACCTAATATGCAAAGGAGTTCCTGCTACAAAAAAGAACCCTGATCTGAACCATTCAAAGATTACCATCACTAGCACTTTAATTGTTAATTGCTGGATTGTTTTTTAATGCGTAATGTCAATGTATGTAAGTTGTTTTAAATTTTGTACATGGTTTTTATGGTACAGTGCACCAACTAGTATAAGCTGCCCTGAGCCTGCTTGCGGGGAGGGCGGGGTATAAATTGAATAATAAATAAATAAATAAATTGTGGTTGGCTAGGCAAATAGAAGGATGTACCAATGTAATAACTATTTACAGACAAGGAGGGCTAAAATTCTACTTTCTATTCAAAATTCTACTCACATAGAGTTTCTGTTGGAGGGATGGAGAGATTTTCCTTGGAACCGCTCACTAAAGCCAGGAATGTCAGCTTCTTGAGCTAGCTTGCTTGCCTCTCAAAATATTCTTTTCCAGTCCCCTCACAAGCCATTAACATGCTGTTTCTCTGAGGTAACCTGTCTGTCACTGGACACCTAACCTAATTCTGCCTCTCTCTATAGGTGCTTGTATCCAAACTGCTGAACTCTACCAGTCTCTGAGGGTTATCCAAGAAATTTTTCTATTATTGTCCATTTGCCTCTAACTTCCCCCACTTCTCTCTCTCTCCCTGACAAATCCCCAGCCTCTTATTCATTGGAAACCCCACTGATTTGCATACAGAGCAGGAATCTGGGAAGGGCTGTGATGCTTAGAGGGTGGAACCAGAAGCTGTTTGCCACTGTTACCAAATCTATAGGCCTATAATGACCAGAACCTAGGGTTGCCAACCTCCAGGTGGGACCTGTAGATCTCCCCGAATTACAACTGATCTCCAGTTTGGTGTAGTGGTTAAGTGCACAAACTCTAATCTGGGACAACCACGTTTGATTCCCCACTCCTCCACCCGCAGCTGCTGGGTGACTTTGGGCAAGCCATAGTTCTGTCAGAGGTATTCTTGAAAAAGAACAGTTTATGGCTGAGTACAGACTGGCAGTTTGCCCCGGTAGCCAGTCGTAGCAAAAAAAACCCCGGATTAAACTATACCGGGTTTTCCCGTCCACACAATGGGGGCCGTTGCTGGAAGATATGGGACGGAGGCGCACGGGAGCATTCAGACTGCTGCGCCGGAGGCGTGCTATATTCGCCATTTCCCCATTAATTCAGCTGTGGGTGTATGGGTGTATGTGCGCATGAGCGCTCATGCGCTCATGCGCATAAGCACATTTTGCCGATTTTTTTTTTTTTGCCCTGCAACGCTGGCACCGCATTGGGCAGCCAATCACACTGCTGCTGCCTCGTGCCCAAAGCGGGTTGCTCCCAGCTTTTTGGCTGCGCGTTCAGACTCCCTGGAAGCGGAGAAATGCGCGACACATTCGGACTTTCGGATTTGCTACGGCTTTTATCAGGTGTTTTTTTTTATCCGGCAGTGAAGCACCGGTTGGCTACGGGTGGGGGACGCCAGGCAGATGTGCCTGTGTGAACATCCCATTTACTCCGGGGTTGAATCGTCGTTGGCCCGGGTCCCTTCCCGGGGCAAATTGCCAGTCTGAACTCAGCCTCTGTCAGAGCTCTCTTAGTCCTACCTACCTCACAGGGTGTTTGTTGTGATGAGGGAAAGGGAAAGGAGTTTGTAAACCACTCTGAGGGAACAAATGCAGGGTGGGGTACAAATCCAATCTCCTCCTCCTCCTCCTCCTCCTTCTTCTTCCAGAGATCTGTTCCCCTGTAGGAAATGGCTGCTTTGGACGGTGAAGTCTATTGCATTGTACCCTGCTGGGGTCCTTCCCCTCTTCAAATGCCACCATCCCCAGATTCCACACCCCCAAATCTCTAGCAACTGCTGGGTGTTTTGTGTTTTTTACCCAGCTTGTTCTGTCTTTTCTGCCCCCCCTCTGCCTCCCCTTCTGCCAAGTCACTCCCTTTTACTTTCTGTGTGTATGGGGTCACAAGTGCTGTTTCCTCCCTCCAGCATAGCGCCCTGCCAGCACCCCTGGGAGGTCGCTCCTCCTCCCTTTCTCGTGCGCTTTCCCTAAACAGGTTGCATCCTGATGCAGACAGAGGAGAGCTTTATACTGAACCAAATGGGAAGCTGGTGCCACAGCAGCACAGAACAGTTTTACATAGCAAATGCAGATTGGGCCAGAGACTGTTTCATGGGTTGCGTGTGTGTATATTTGTACTTGTCACTGATCTTGGGAAAGTAGAATGTGTAGCAGAGAATGAAGATTGCCTGCTTCTCAATCATTTTCCTGTCACCCTCTGTCAGTGATCCATGCAATGGTCACCTCCAGACTGGATTACTGTAACTCACTCTATGGGTGCGGTCACACACGCAAGATAAAGTGGGGGGAAGTGAGGCTATTTCATCCGGAGAAATTTTACCCACAGTTGTGTGATCACACAGTCCTTGGAAGCTGCGAGCATAGCCTGCCACTGCATGATCAAACTCAACCACAGGTGTGTTGGGGGTGATTTTTTTTGCTGTTTGTTTCCAATGTGCTTAAATGAGGAATCAATGAATTGCATCTCTGCACTGAGGGCTCCCTACGGAGTTTGCACATACTGAGAAGGGGGGGAAACAATGGCATGGAGTCAGGATGGCCTGAATAGACCATCCCAATACCATGAGAATGCAGTGGAGCCAGGGCCGGTGCCAGGTTTTTTTGCAGACTAGGCAAGGCTACCTTCTGGCACCCCCCTCCCCCATGCACCCACCAATTTTCAAACATAAATGCATTTTAGGAAGAATGAAAAACACAAAATTTGAAATTGCTTTTTTTTTTTATTGTGAGAACAAGCTATCTGTTGCAGTATCTTTATCCTGACAAATCAAAAGGCTTGGACTAGATTCACTGCAGGTGAATAGCTCTGGGACAGAGGATACTGCTGGCATTAGCTCCTTTATCTGTAGTTTAAAAGGAGTTGTATGCTAGTGAAGACAAGCACAATGATCTATCTCAAGGGCTGTTGTTACGGCTGTAAAATTAACAAGAGTCTGAAAGATTTATGAACTTTTATCCCAGCTTAAGCTTTTATGTCCTAAAGCCTCTTTCTGCATGTGCACTGCTGCCAATACATGGAGCCTCCTTGTACTGAGCCAGAAGGTTGGTCTATCATAGTCAGTATTGTCTACTCTGAGGGACAGTGGCTTTCCAGGATCTCAGGTAGACATCTTTCACATCACCTAATGCCTGATTCTTTTTGTGTGTGTGGAAGATGTTTGGTATTGAACCTCAGACTTTCTGCATTCAGAGCAGATGCTCTACCACTGAGCTATGCCTCTTCTCCCCCCCGCCCCCACTGCTAGGTCTGGTAGCCATGCAGACACTAGAAAAGTCTAAATTTCTGCTTATGTGTTGTGTGTCCTGCAATCATTAGGATTTGGATATTGAGAGGGTTTTCTCCTCCCTGCACAGTTTGTGCACTTTGCAGTATGCTTTCAAAGGTCCAAGATTATTACCATTTTGAAGGAAGTCCTGGCTGAAGCTTCTTTGAGGGTCTCAGTTACAGTGGTTTTCTTTCACATCACCAACTACCTTACTGGTTGATTGATTGATTTACTGGATTTGTTAATCATTCTATCCCAGCTTATGCTGGGCTCTGGGCGATGTACGAGAGCCAGAGTCATAAAATATAAAACATTAAAATTCATATATACCTTTTATCAGGAGATGAACGGAACCTCAGACTTTCTGCATGCCAAGTAGGTACTCTGCCATTGACCCATAGTCCTTAGGGTAGGGTCAAGAGACACTTAATTTCTTGAGTAATACTCGAGCCAAGATCTATATGCACTGCTTGCTGTTACCAACCCCTGGCTGCAGGCATTGCTCTGCCCAGAGGGACCTCCAGTGACACTGGAAGCAGCATCCTACTTGGGGGGGGATCCCTGAGCAGCCTGGCTGTCCCATAGTTGGGAGAAGTGGTCTCGTGGATGGGCTCATGTCTTCCCATTTGCACAGGAGCTTGTCTGCCCAGGGCGGGGGGGGAGATTGCATTCTGGCCTCATCTCTGGGCTGGCCATGCAGAGCAATGCAGCACCCAGCAGAAACAGGGAGGGTGCAGGACAGGACCCGGCATTGCCACCATCCTCTGCCATAACCCCTCGGTCCACCATGCCCACGCCTAAGCACGGATTGGAATCTGGCCATCTTGGGGGGCAGGCTCACACCTCCTTGGCTGCTTGCAGAGCTCCTTGACAGGACCTCCCACCGCCATGGCTGCCTTGGAGAGGTAGAGAAGAACAATGATAGTTTTGTTTTCCTGCTTTCCTGAAGCAGCAAGGGGGCGTCTCTCTTCCTGGAACTCTCAGCCAGCACTCAATCACCAGCCGGGCAGGCAAAAGCAGAGACACCCAAAAAAGGTCCGGGGAGGAAAACAGACCTTGGCAGGGAAACAGCTCTTTTGTGCTCCTTTGGGCAGTATTTGGAGGTGCCTCAGAGGGGAGAGCCTTCCTGTTGCACTCCAGCTGACTGGCCCGTGAGATGTCCCTGGCTGGGACTAAGGAGGGGCATCCCTGTTGGGCTGGGGTCCTCTGATGGATTTTTACCTCCTTGACTTTGCACCAAGAAGAAAAAGCGCAGGTTCTGAAAATGGGAAAGCTGCAGAGTTGGTAGGGGGGGGAGCCAGGAAAGCGCCTCGCCCCTCAGTACTTCCCCTCTTCATCCGCTTGGCTTCTGCAGAAGTGGGTTAACGGGGTGATGAGTCTGCACTCCTGGAGAGAAGGGAGAGGGTGGCAGCATGCTAACTTCCCACTGGATCCTCTCCCCTGCTCCCCCACCCAATTGTCTCTGCTTAGGAAGCCAGCAGCAACTGGTGGCATGAGCATGCACGACTCTTTTGGTAAGGGGTGGGGAGGGGTGGGGTGGCAGGCCAGTGGGGCACCCTTCTTCCCTGGCACCCCTAGGCCAGTGCCTAACCCCACCTTTATGGAAGCACCAGTCCTGGCTGGGACGACCAGACATGGGAAACTCCATCCGTGGCCTGTCACAACCTGTTTACTACCAGATTTTCCCTGGTGTCTTTTTACTCTACTTCTGCAGCAGAGCAAAACAGGTTGTTGAAGGGTGTGGGGTGCTTCCCAGATGTTCATGTCTGATCGCACCCTTTAAATCCACCTGGCATTCACACCTATAGTGAGGCTAATTGTGTGTGTGATTTTAGCCTATGTAGGGCTTCCTTTGAGGTTGATCCAGAAAATGCAACTGGTCCTGCATGCAGCTGCAAAGGTGCTGACAGGAACACCCTATACAACGCATATCCAATTGGTACTTTATCAGCTGCACTGCCTCCAAATTGAGGACCAGTTCAAGGTTCTAGTGCTGACCTTCAAAGCCCTTAACTGTCAGGGACTGACATACCATTAGGACTGCCTGTCCTGTTACGTCCCCCATAGAGCATTACACTTGAGTGATCAAAAACTGGTGGTGGTCCCCAGCCCACACAGCATCTGGCTGCCCTCAACCAGGGCCAGGGCCTTTTTAGCCCTGGCCCCAGCCTGGTGGAACACTCTTTCAGGAGAGATCAGGGCCCTGTGGGATCTGGTACAATTCCACGGGGCTTGCAAAACAGAGTTGTTCTGCCAGGCCTACAGTTAAGGACAGTACCTGGGCTATAGCTAGAGTCTTGGCCTCCCTCTCCTTCCCTTCCTTCCTGCTTCCCCCTTCTTCCCTTCTCAGTTGTTCTGTTTACTACTCCCATATGAATTTTACACCATCTTGATTTTTACAGAAATTGTCCTATTAATTTTAATGTTTTTATGGACTTGAGTAATTATATATTGTAATTAGAAGGTTTTTAATTGTATATTTGTAAGATGTTGTCACCTGCTCTGAGCTAGTTTTGGGGAAAGTGGACTATAAATGGAATTAAATAATAAATAAATGTACCCCTTGCCCCTTGTTCCTTATAATTCCATTAAACAAATTTGTTCCATTAACCTATATGGAGCAAATAAGGTAGTGGCTGTAGGGTTGGGGGATGGATTAAGGACTCACACCAATTATTTTTGTAATTGTAGGCCTAGTTGTCTCATTCAATCCCTAATTATATCCACTACTGGCTTCCAGCATAACTTTGCCATGTTATCTGAGTCTGGATGTGAATCTGTCCACAGTTTGGATTAAGTGCCATGGAACTCTGTGGGGCTTTACTTCTTAATCAAAGCATATAGGATCCGATGACAATAAGAAAATAGGTTTACACTGAAACATCAGAAGTGACAGATGCTGAATAATAATGTCGCTCTGGTAAGTTGTTGAAAACTACTACTTTCAGTGCCCCATGTGTGGTTGTATCTGCATAAATACTCACTCTTTTAAAACATAAGAGTTCAGGTTGAGTGCATGATCATTCAGATAATCACCAATCAAGTGATTGCCTGCATAAGGCAGAAAATACATTTCTAGACTCTTCAATATAAGTGTCCAATAGTATTAGAAACCACTCCTAAAAGTAATTGTAAATCTTTCTTTTTTGCTTGACAAGAGTTGCCAGAAGCATATCCCCCAAACCAGTGCAATCGAACCCCAGACTATTGAAAATAGAGAATTAAGGAAAACCACTTAAATTGATTTTTTTTTTCTTGCAACTGAATCCGAACCAAATAAACAGTGCAGCCATGCATGGGCTTGGAGAACTGTACTCATTACTTGAAAATGAGGATGTAGAAAAGCTGCTCAATAGAAATATTGATTTCTGTGGATGGTTAGAGTAGCAGAATGTGGTAGTTAAAGACAGACAGGGTGATTCTCTGAGTATCTTTGATTTACTTCATTGCCCCTAAAGTGAATGATTGATGGACCGAGGAGGGACATATACTTTGTCTGTCACAGAGAGGAAGCAGATGACCTGCACTGCATAGAGTGCAGTTCTCTACCTTAGCAAATCAGGAAAGTGGTTGCCTAATGCCGGAAGAAATGATGATAAAGTTGAGTGCTATTCATTGATTTATTTATCTGATTATTGCTAGAAAAGGAGCGATCAATAAGTGCAGTTTGTAGTAAATTGAACGCTGGTTACCTGCTATTATCTGAGAAGGTTAGTTGGAAATCGTCAACATAACGTGTCCTAAGTGAATTAGTTGTTTAAACAAAGATTGCAGATAGAAAAAGAGTGTGATTACTTGCCTCTTTAAACACACAAGACCTGAGAGAAAGATCTGGATATTTTATTAATAGGTGAGGAACATTCTGGAAGAGACTAGAGAGCCACACCACCACACAGAGAGATGATTGACTTTTCGTTTCTCATGCACACTAGGAACTAGAGGCAGGAAAGAACCATCAGAACTGTACAAGTGCAGCCCACCACTTATGAAAGAGGCAATGATTGCCCCAATACTACAACAAAGTAAGATACTGGATGGATGGCAGAAAGAAATATCAAAATTTGTGTGGGCAGGAAGGAAACCAAGAATTAAAATGAAAATTTTATGTGACGCTAAGGAAAGAGGAGGACTTCAACTACCAAATCTCAGACTTTATTACAATGCTATCTGCTTAACGTGGATAGAACAATGGATTAACCTTGAAAATATGAAGTTGTTGGCGTTAGAAGGTCATGATAACAAGTTTGGATGGCATGCGTATTTATGGTACGAAAAATCAAAAATCGGCAAATTTTTTAAACATCACTTTATTAGGCGATCACTGTTCGAGACTTGGATGAGATATAAAAAATTCTTTTATGAAGAACGACCACTTTGGATAGTGCTGGCAGAAGTGATTAAACCATATTCGAGACATGAAGGATTAGATTGGTTACCGTATAGAAATCTTTTAAAATCTGATGGGAAAAGTTTTGTTATGAGAGACAGAGTTGATGTGGAATTTGATTATGATTGGTTGAATTACAGACAGATTTATGATTTGTTTAAAACTGATAAGAGAAAATATGGCTTTAGGGCAAAGAATAATGAAATTGAGACTATATGGGCGGAAAAGGGGGAAAAATGATCTCAAAAATATATAAGGTTTTACTGAAGTGGTATACAGAAGATGAAATTGTAAAAGAACAAATGATAAAATGGGCGGTAAATGTAAATAGTGAAATAATTATGGCATCATGGGAATGTTTGTGGAAAAAGTCAATGAAAATTTCAACTTGTGTTAATGTCAAAGAGAATTGTTATAAAATGATGTATAGATGGGATATGACTCCAAAGAAAATTGCTAATATAAATGAGAGTATGTCTAGCAAATGTTGGAAATGTAGAAAGAAAGAGGGCTCATTTTACCATATGTGGTGGACTTGTGATAAAGCCATGAGTTATTGGTCAGAGATTCATAATGAAATACAGAAAATTTTGAAATGTACTTTTAAGAAGGATCCACAAATCTTGTTGTTAGGTCTTAAACTGGAAGAATTAAATGTAACCAAGAGAACATTGTTATGGTACTTGGTCACAACAGCTAGAATGACTTATGCACAATTCTGGAAACAAGAAAAGATTCCTGAAACATGGGAATGGATTAAGAAGATGCTTTTTATGGCTGAAATGGACAAAATGACAAGAAAGCTTAATAACGAAGAAGATGAAGCATTTTTTGAAGAATGGAAAGATTTTAAAGACTATCTTGAGAAAAACTGGGATGTTAAAAATAGATTGATTTGCTTTGACAGTTATTAAGCAGAAAATAAGAAAAAGAACGATAAGATTGCTAAAATGTTACCTAACTTGATAATGGAAATGACATATTTTGTGAATGGTAATTAGATAATAGAGTTTATAAGGGGGTAAGAGCATTGCGGGAAGCCTTGTACTGGGGGGAGTGGGGAGAAAAGAAAAAAGATATGTGATATCTATAAGATGGAATTTTAACTATGTGAAACATATCCTATAATAAAATGTTTAAAAAAAGAAAAGAAAAGAAAGAGGCAATGATTCCCAGAGGGGAACCAAGATGGCGCTAAATTCCTTAGCAAGATCTTTCTGTTTGGCTCTGATACACATCCTCTAAATCTTGTCCATATATCAGTGTGGTTTGGAGCTCAGAAATGACAACTGGAAATGAAAACGGGAGAACTCGTCATTGTTACCTCGAGTTCAATTCTGGGTATTTAGGATTCTTACTAAAAAACAAAAAAACAAAACAAAAAAACTAGTGAAATAGACTAAAGTGTGTGCTTTAAGAAACCAATAGCAATTTCAACATGTATATTTTACAAGTGAATCAGCCAGACCGAAAGGGTATGAGTTCCTCCCTGATTGATTGATTATATGACAGAGTTACACACAGGAAGCATATAATAATATAAGATATGTAAGCAAGTTGATACAGACCAATTTGGGGTGCAATTCTAGCTCTCAGCTTTGTAGTGCACCCTGAATAAAGCTAAGGAACTAGAACTTTTGGCTGCCAGACAAACGTAGGATCTCCTGGCTACACTAAACACATAGAAATTCCTGTATGTAAATAACTAACAGATGATGAAATCTGACATTTCTTTGTGACCCAAAGCTGAAATCAATGGGTCAATTGTTTGGGTCAAATGAGTTAATTGAGAAGTTATAGACAGGGCAATGCTAAGTCATCAAGGGCATTCATATTGTACAGTGACAGATAGATGAGAAAAAATGTCAGTGGAGAATCACAAGGCAAAAGGTTAATGAAAGGGAAAAGCTGGGGCAGGGGGAAGGTCTACAAATAGAGTCTTCCAAAACTCCAGATTTCAGGGAAATGTCATGTTTTCTTTCATGCTTCACAATCCTCTGCTTTGCAACTGGCTCTGTTCTACTTAAAGATACTTAAAAATGAATTATAAGCCAGCTTTAGCTGAACAGTTGTTTGCTTCTTCAGAACAGAAACATTAAAAAGAAATCTACTTTGATAGCAAAACAGCATCTTTCTTAAGTGTGATATCAAGAGGTTTGTCAAGCCAGCCTCTTAATGCCGTCATTTCCACTTTGTTAAAAGCAAAATTACATGAATGGCAACAACTTTGTGCGTTGCAGGATTCTTTGATAATTCCTCATGGAACTTTTGTCAATCTCTTTCTTATTGAGAGGCTTCATTTTGTGAAGATGGCTTAGGAATTCTATTCAAGGGAAAAACCATTGGGAGATGAAGGAAAGAAAAGGTAAATGTATTTAAGGCAGTGGTCATCAATGCACGGATAATGAGGAGCCTCAGGTTGCTTGTGAAATCCTACTTACTAAGTTGTGATTTCCTCTAGAGTTGCAGTTTTTAATGGACTTCGTTGGAAGGACCTGCTGCTGCTAGTATCCATATGCAGAGAGTAAGGATGCCTTACCTCCTGTTCCTTTTTGAGAAGAGTATTAGGACCACAAGGCAAGAGAACTCAGTACAAGAAAGGGTTCTTCATAGCATAGCATAGCATAGCACAAGCAGGTTAAGAAAGCATGCTCTGAATGCTGAACAGATCTAAAGAGCTTGACCAGCCTGGCCAGTCCTTCCAGTTGGTCCACCAGCATTCCATTTGCAACAAAGAATTCTCCTTTCTGACATTGAGGTCCTCACTGCAGTCACACACAGTGAATAATCCTCTTTCAATCCACTTTCAGTGCACTTTCCAACTGGATTTTGCCAGTTCACACAGTAAAATCCAGTTGGAAAGTGCACTGAAAGTGGATTATTTTTGTGTGTGTGACTGCAGCCACTGTGGTTAATCTTCTTGATGCCATGGGAAGAACCTGCAGCTTCGTGGGACAGTATTTCTGTCTGAGTGGTAAAACAGGACCCTAGGCTGGGAAAGGTTGAAGATCAATTATATAAGGCATGATCACAACAAAGTAAAGCATTTTAATCCCAATTACACTAGACTGCAATTATAAGCATGTTTATATAGGAGTAAGCCCCATTGAATACAGAGGAACTTAAATTCTAAATAAGCACTATGGAATAAGAATGTAGAAATGTATGAACTTTGTAAATTATTTCTTTTTATATTGTTTGCCCATGGTTTTCAGTTTTCTGCCTTTTGCTGTGGCTTTTATAGCGTTTTTTTGGGTGTACAATTACTATAGTATTGTATATAAAATATATATTTCACACCATATATAAATAATAGTTAATGTTGATTCCTTGATGCACAAATAATATGCACATGTTATGGAGTAAATTTGGTGCCAGGAAACTGAACATGATGTGAAAATAAAGAATCAGAAGTTCAGTTTACACAAAGGAGGTAGAGAATGTAATCAGGGACTTTGATGTCAAAACAACAGGGATGAAATATTCAAAATTATCCCTATCCCTTTGTTACTATGTACAACTTACATAGTCTTAGAACAAGCATACATGAATGGAATCTCAATTGATAAGAAAAAAACAGTTGGTGCCCTGACCTGGGTTGCCCAGGCAAGCCTGGTCTCATCAGATCTCAGAAGCTAAGCAGGGTCGACTCTGGCAAGTACTTGGATGGGAAACCTCATTGGAGTAACAGCAGTCAGGAGGCAGGGGCAGGCTTTATTCAGACACCTCTCTGAATATCCCCCAGGCCCCCAGTAGGGGGTCAGTCACCAGAAGCCACCATGACTTCTAGATGCACACACACTCACATGCACACACACACACACATATATACACATATGAAAAATACAAGTCAAAAGTCAAAAGTTTATTATGGTTATGAGACCAGGCACAATAGGTATAGATAAAAAGGACAATTTATAAATTTTAAAATGGATAAATACATAAAAAGTGAAAAACATGTGTGTATGTATCAAAATAGTAAAAAAAGCACACTCCGTTAATTTATTTCCCAGCAACTGATGTTTCTTTTGTCAAGTGATTCCACTTTCTGAGTGCTATCACACAGAATTTTGCTACTGCATATGATGTAGTTCTCTGACTGTCATCTAATAGATGTATCTGAAGGATTTCAGGACTAAAATCTATGGCTGAGTTCAGACTGGCAATTTGCCCTGCTATAGTCACGTTTCAGCAATGTTTTAAAAGTGGATTAAAGGAGGCGTTCACGCAGGCACGTCTGCCTGGCATTCCCCACCTGTAGGCAACCCGTGCTGTTCCACTTCACTCCTGTGTTTAATAGATACCTCATAAAAGTGGTAGCAAATCCCTGAAGAGTGCCTTTATGCCGTGTTTGTCCGCTTCCCAGCAGTGTGAACGCTATGCAGAAAAGCCAGGAGCAACCCATGTTGCACATAAGGGAGCAGCAATATGATTGGCTGTGCTCCACTCTACCACCCAATGCAGTGCCAGTGCAGCAAGATCTTCCCCAAATTGGCTGGATGCCTATGTGTGTATGGGCGCATGAGCGCATGAGTGCATGAGTGCACTCATACACACATAGCCATCCAGCCGATTTACCAGGAAAAAGCCATTTACAGCCACGCCTCCAGGCCAGCAATCTGAACGCTCCCACGTGCCTCTTCCTGGTATGCTCCCACATCAGTCCAAGCTGTGTGACCGGGAAACCCCGGAACAGTTTGATCCAGGGTTTTTTTGCCATGACTTGCTCCCGCTGCAAATTGCCAGTCTGTCCTCAGCCTATATAATACTGTAGTGGTTTAAATCTACAGAGTAATGGAATAATTAGTTGGTATGAAAAATACAAATAAGGAGAAAAAAAACAGCTGGGGGGGAAACAGTAATTTTCAAAGCAATCCTAAGACCTGTTTCCTGTTAATAAGCCCTATTTAATAGACCTGTGCAGGATTCTGAGTAGATGTGCTTAGGATAGCTCTCTCTGGTACTCATTGCAAATTCTTTTGATAGCATTGGGAAGAAAATTTCATCTTGTGATGAACTTCTCTAGATGTTGGTGATCAAGATGGAATAATTGGAAAACGTAAGATGTGATTTAGATACATCTGTAAAAACTGGCTTATTTGGACAGGTAATTTTGATAGAAATTCCTGATGTCCTTTTTATCTGTTGTTTTGCCTTCTTTTCTTTTGGGGGAGTGGTAAGACACAAAGCTTTACAGAACATTTCTAATAGCAAATCTAAACAGCCATCATAGTGCTTTTGTTCAAAAATAATGGAATTAGATTCTCATCAAAAGTCTGAGGTCCTGTGTATTCTATTTTAATTTGAGAAGATTCACTTGTAGAGGTTGACTGCTTTCCAATGCAGGTAGTGCAGTAACATTTGCTCATCTCATTCCACTGTATGTTAACATTTTTAAAAGCTTGGGACAATATATCCCCCCCATCTGTTGGCTTTGATAATATGAGGCTGCGGTCAGACATGCAGTTAGATCTGACTCAGCTTTGAATGCCAGATGGATCTAAAGGGCATGATCGGACAGCAACATCTAGGAAAGGTTCTGCAGCCATTGGCATGCTGCCCTGCCATGGAAGGAGAGGTAAAAGATACCGGGGAAATTCTGGTGTTAACTGGATATGACAGGTCACAGACAGATGTCTGATCACAGAAACACACTCAAGCTGTTGGGATGGGCAACTGATTCCATCCCGACTTGGCATTTTTTTTTGTGTTCTTGGTAGTATGCACATAAGCGGGTCATCATGTGTATGCATAAGCGCATTATTGTCCTGAAGCCGCGGACTACCACACGTGCATTAGCAACTGTGGGAGAGCGTGGAAATGGCAGTCCTTGGCAATTAGCAAGGATTTCCCCCATGTGCTGCAATCATCATGTTGGCTGTCAAAAGCGCCGGGACCTCTTCACATCCCACTCAGCAGCCCAGCTGTCAATGTGCTGCCAAGCAAGATTAGAAGAATGTCTGGAGTGTGAGGCCTCTCCTGGAGGTGGGAGGACACCCTGGACCTGTTGGACCTATGGAGCGAAAGTAGGGCGCAGACCACACTTAGACAGAGTCATAGGAATATTGACCTCTATGAAGCCATTGCAAAAGACATGGCTGCCTGGGGACACAAAAGAACCACCCTGGAATGTAGGACCAAAGCCAAGGCCCTGCAGCTAGAATACAAGAGAGCTGTGATCCAGAATTAAAAATTCGGCCATGGTACAGTTACATGCCCATACTGTGAAGAACTGGATAGGATTCTATGGGAGATCCAGATGTGTGGCCCAAATGGGGTCACACAGAGTCTAGGCCACCCCTCCCCAGGAGGGATCCCTGGAGCTGCTTCCAAGGGACTGTGAATGAATAACTGGGGGTGAGCAGTCCACCAGCACCCAGTCAGGTAGGAGTGGTGTCTGGCAAACCACCATGCTTGTGGGGGTGGCTCATCCAGGGGTGGGGAGGGGACAAATCACCTACCACAAATGGAGCAGGGGTGCCATCCAACCACAGTACAAGTCATGGCATAAGGCAATGTTAGGCAGGTGGCTGGAGAGGAGCAGCACTACCCCTGTAGCCCTACAAACCTCATGAGTTGGACCATGGACATGGTGTGGCCAAGCACCCATGGGGGTGTATCGCAGAGAGCTATTGCAGAGGTGTGCTGCAGAGGCCACAGACCTATCTGCCTACAGGTTATGTTAGCAGAGAAAAGCATAACTTGTGGCACAGAATACGCAACCCAGCCACATGCAGTTAGCTATCACAACCAGCTGCAATCATGATGACCCATTCCTAATCCCTTCCCTAGATTGTGAGACCCAGATCCCAACCAACCAAGGAGATGCTGCACTGGAAGATAGCGAGGACACGCAGGTGGAGGTGGAGACCCTGGTGGATGAAAGTATGACATATGGTCCTGCACACAGTCTCATACCCCCCAACATTGGGCCAGGTGTACACTGCTGTCTCCCTCCGACATGGCATGTGGCTGGCATCCCTATTCAGATGGCCTCCCTAAAATGCCAGTCCTGCCCCATTTGAATGCCAGGCCTTAGTCTAGGAGGTCACACTCCCTTCCCACTCACAGCAATCTGCTGTCTTCCAGGGACTGAGGCACCCACAGCACCAAATATCGAGGGGAACTGTGGACCACAGGAGGGCATGGATCGAGACCCAGACCGTAAGCATGATCATCTGTACTATCATACAATGTGGGGGGGGGGGTAAGAGGGCCAAGTGAATTGCAAGGGCACTGGCAGCAATTACAAATGTACCCTATCCTGTTCCTCCCTGTGTCATCAGGCATTCCTCCAGAGGCAACCATGGTAGAGTTGTCACCTGCTTCACAACTGGACCCCATTAGGACCAGGAAGAAGCAGGTCTTAGCCCTGCAGATGACTGCTGAACAACTGGCTTTGGAAGTGAGGAGTGACAGCAGGGAAATGCTGGCAGGAGGATGAAGGGAGCACAGGGAATTTATGGAGGAGATGAGGGCCATGCAATGGGCCGAGAGAGAGTTGTGGGATGCTGGACTAGGGGTCCTGCAAGCTGCTATAACTACTCTGGGAGACATCTCCAGATCTCTGGGCCCCCTAGTGGAGTTCATGAGGTCAAAGTAGCTGCTTTTGAGGCAAGGAGGGGTGATCCCAGCACCACTTCCACCAGCTCAGCACCCCAGGCTCCACGTGCACAGTGGGCAAGGCAGAGAAGAACTCCATATACTCTGCTACAGTGGCCTCCTGGTGACTCTGGAGCTACTCACCAACATTTCTGACAATGCATCTGTCAGGAGGGGTCAACTGTACCATCCCCCCAAAGCGTTGCTGCCAATGAACTGTGGGAATGGGGGACAATGGGGGTGCCTTGGTCTGTGAACACTTTAACAACCGGGGCATACCTGCAAATCGCTGGGACAGATTGTAGCTGATTGTAGCAGAAATAAAGGACTGTTGGTTGTAACAATGAAAAATGTGTTTATTCAATGACAAAATACAAACAAACCACATAACAAAACCTTCATTCTGACACCCCACCCCCAATCAATCCCATACAACCAATGCAGACAGATGCCCTGAGCCCACCAAAGACAACTCAAAAACTAGTTTTCCCCCATGTCATTGGATGACACCTCCTCCTCCCGCTCCTCCACTTCCTCCTCCTCCACCTCCTCTGCCTTATCCTCCACCTCATCCCCCCTTCCTTTGACCCCTCCTGTTCCCGGTCCCCTGCCTCCCATTGCTGGTAGGCCACAGCCTCATCCAGGTGCATCTCAATGAGAGTCTGCCACACTCCGGACATCACCCACTGGATGATGGAGAGCCTGCATTCACGTCGTCACACTGTGTAGCAAAGAAGAAACGGGACAACAGTCAATGACCAGACCATTTGGCAATCAATTACTAAACCCACCATATTAAAACTATAATCAATATCTTCATCACCTTTAATGTGACAGATAATTCCAAAACTCAAAAAAAGCTTTCCCCATAATATGAGTAATAAGCTTGCCATTTTTGCTGATTCTGCAGAATCAGCAGAAATCTTTCAAAACTTTTTAACTGCAGCTTGAACCCTTCCCTCCCTCCTTCTGTGATTCTGCAAAAGAAAGGGAAGGGAGGAGAAAATCCAGGCCCACACATGCAAGACTGACACATTTTGGAGCAGGGAATGTGCAAGTCCTTTTTATTTACTGATTCCGTCTTATGCTCTCTCTGGCTTAGTTTAGTTTAGTTAGAGTTTATTTTGATATGTAACCAGTACAAATCAGTTAAGAACATAGTTGGAAACGATATTTTAGGTACACAGCCATTAAATTGGAAATGTGATTTAAATCATCTGGAAATCAATTATCAAAAAACAAAAGTAATGGCCTTTGGCTCAAAACCTAAGGTAAGGGAGTGGAGTATAAATGGCCACAGGTTACAACAGGGGGCAATGGTATGTAGGGGTCATGATCCAGTCCTCAGGGGCAAAAAAGTTTCATTATGAATATGCTGCAAACTCTGGTTGTAAGTCTGCCCAAGGTATCATTAGATTTCTCCACTCAAAAGGGGGACATTATATACTGGTGGCCCTTAAATTATATCTTTCCAAGACAGTACTGCAACTCATGTATAGGATTATTCTGGAGTCAGCTCCATCAAGCCTTGCCCCCCTCAAGAAAATTCAATCTAAATTCTTATGAGCCATATTCCAATTTCCAAGTAGTGTGTCTAATGCTATTTTACGTTTGGAAACCAGAATGCTAAGAATAGACGCGAGGGCAAGCCTCGCTTCAATCAATACTTGGTTTAAGTTAAGCCATTGTCCCTCAGATATTACCTCATTAATCCTTTAGGATGGGTACTGTTCTACTTGGCTTAGGGCTATCTGTCAGAAGTTGTCCATGCTTGACTTTTAATTTGAGTATCGCCAGATAATGGCCCTAGACCAGGCAAGGGCCACAGTCAAGCAGCGAATGTTAGATGTTGAGAGACATATTTGCCAGGTTTCCAAGCTTTTTAGCCCCCCCTCAAAAGAGATGTGGTTTCTCCAGCTTCTTACTTGGAAATCCTGTCATACTGAAGGACATTTTCTATGGCCCGATGCAATGTTTTCCCATCTGCAGTCATGGAGGGCCGTTACAAAAAGGTTTCAATGGCCAAATGTGTCTGCCCCTGTGGCACTGGCAAAGTGGAAATGACTGAGCATACTTTGTTAGACTGTGGGTACTATCAAGTAGTACATGCTTGATCTGGCTTTAAAAGTTTGCCTGAGCAGGAGGACATATCCTCTTTTGTCTTTGGAGAAGGAGGGAAAGAAAACAGAATGGGGAGAGAGCATCAACCTAAAGACAGAGAGGCAGAAATGAGGGAGGACAATGGGCAGCACTTAAGTAACCACAGAAACAATTCTACTTTAGAAAGGATTAGAAATTTGAAAGGGGATGAGGAAAAAAATCACAGCCAAAGGAGTTTTGGAAACAGAGAGGCAACAGTGTGCTAGAAGCATTCTGAATGCAGATTCCTGTAAAACAAATGCAGAAACAAGAAGTTGTCATTGTTGTTCAGTCACACAGCCGAGTCTGACTCTTCCCGACCCCATGGACCACATCCAGGCCCTCCTGTCAGGCCCTCCTGTCTTCCGCTGTCCTCTGAAGTTTGCTCATTGTTCTCTATGGTGGGAAAAAAGTTATTTTTTTCCCACCATAGAGAACAAAGGAGGGAACAGGGGCAACCTGTTTAGGGGCCCATAGAATTGGACCCCCTGATCCAATGTTCTTGAAACTTGGTGGGTATCTTGGGGAGAGGCTCCGTCAGCTACCCTGTGAGTTTGGAGCCTCTCCCTCAAACCCCCTCCCCTCCAGCCCCCAGAATATACCCTATGTTTTCACCATTGACTTCAATGGCCCATAGGATATAATGGGGCCGAATTGCTGCCAAATTTCTTTCATTCCCTCCTTTCCTTCTCTCTTTTTCCTTTCCCTCCTTCTTCTCTTCTCTCTTTCTTTCTTTCCCACATTCTTCTCTTCTCTTTTTTCCTCTTTTCCCTGTTTCCCTCCTTCTTCCCTCTCCTTCTTTCCTTCCTTCTTTCTACTCTCTCTCTTTCCTTCCCTCTTTCCTCCTTCTGTGGCCCAATTCTCATGAGAAGGAGTTTAAACTTTAAACCCCTTCTCTCTTAGCTCCCCCACCCAGGCCAGCTGGGGAAGGGAAGGGGAGGCTTTTGAAGATGCTTCCCCCCCTTTTGCTTCCCCTTCTGACATCACTTCCGGTGATGTCAGGAGGTGTGGCATATGCTAATAGCCGAATAGCTCATTAGCATACCATATGCTAATGAGCTCCTGCAGCTGTTTTTCTACGAAAAGACCCCTGGGCCAAAGTATTTGAGCTTCCACTTCAGGATCTGTCCTTCCAGG
The DNA here is from genome assembly GCA_029375565.1 of Gekko gecko. Classification (NCBI taxonomy): domain Eukaryota; kingdom Metazoa; phylum Chordata; class Lepidosauria; order Squamata; family Gekkonidae; genus Gekko; species Gekko gecko. The sequence goes on from JAPDNY010000005.1 coordinate 139,027,019, forward strand.
GAACAGTCAGGGTTGATTTCTTTTAGGACTGAATGATTTGATCTCCTTGCAGTCCAAGGGACTCTCAAGAGTCTTCTCCAGCATTATAGCTCAAAAGAATCTATTCTTCGGCGTTCGGCCTTCCTTATAGTCCAGCTCTCACAGCCATACATTACTACGGGGAATACCATTGCTTTGACCATGCGGACTTTTGTTGGCAGTGTGATGTCTCTGCTTTTTATCATGCTGTTTAGGTTTGCCATTGTTTTCCTCCCAAGAAGCAGGTGTCTTTTAATTTCATGGCTGCAGTCACCATCTGCAGTGTTCTAGGATCCCAGGAATGTGAAGTCTGTTGCTACTTCTACGACTTCCCCTTCTATTTGCCAAGGAGTGATGGGGCCAGATGCCATGATCTTAGTTTTTTTGATGTTGAGCTTCAAGCCCACCTTTGCACTTTCCTCTTTCACCTAAGCAATAGGCTCTTTAGATCCTCTTCACTTTCTGCCATCAGAAACAAGAAGTAGCCCCAACATAAACTAGAAGTGAAAGCAGGAAGGAATGCAGAATGGAAGAATAGGATGCACTCAGGAACTGAGGCAAAATACAGGTACAGAAAGGGCCTTAATCAATTTATGCAAAGACTTAAAGTGGCAGCCACTTAGACAACCCACAGAGGCTCCTACCTCCACCATGGTTCTGAGGGTTGCAAAGGGGCTGCTGGAGTCTCAAAATGCAGGCAAGAGGCTTTGTCCAGCCGGCACTCTCTGGAGTCTGACTTCTCTCTGTGTGTGTCTCTCAACTAACATCAGGTTTCACTCCCCTGTTCTCCTCCTCCGCAACCCATTTTCTTGCCTCCATTTATACCTCCCAGGCCTGCTTCCCCACCTCTTTCCCCTCTCCCCAGTGGTCCTTCTTCTTGTCTTTCAACCCAGGTCCCTTTCCCATTGGACAAGGTCATCTGTTTGTTCCCTTAAGTACCTTGTCCCACCTCCCACCTCTTCAGTCTTGGGTGGGGTTGGCATCCTCCACTGCCCCCCTGCTTGTTGCAGCCCCACCTGGTGCTGAGATAGCTGCTTCCCTGGTCTTCTCACTGTTCTGCTGTTGGAGCTCATGGTCACGTGGCCTAGCATGGCCTGCACATGGGATGCAGACAGCCCCACCAGCTTCCCTTCTCCCTGGGGACCCAGCTCCTCCTTCTGCAGTGCACCACAGGAGTAGCCTGGTGGGTCCCCAGGCAGCAGGGCTGGCTCAAAGTTTTTCTGTATCCTAGGAGAGGCTACCTTCTGGTGCCCCCCCGTGTGCCCACCAATTACAGGGTTGCCAACCTCCAGGCTGCTCCCGGGAGAAGGGGGAGGTGACATTTTGGCACATCCCCCCCCGGGGCATTGCCCAGCTGCCACCCCGTCTAGGTGGGGGGAACGAGGAGGCGGCTGGCAGACTGGGGGCCAGAGAGTCTCCCTCTTCCTGCTGCTGTCCGCCAGGCTTCTCTGGCCTCTGGGCTGGTGACAGATTTGGCAGTGGCTCTGCAGCAATCACAGAAAAGCCCTGTGCACCCCTCTCCCGACCCCGCCTGCGGAGCGGCGTTAAGGAGGCTGCCTGCTTTAAGGAGAAAGCCAGCTGGGATTTCAGCTGCTTCCCTACAGTCTGGCCTCTTCAAGCCTTTTTGTGCCCCCCCATTGCTAGAGAAAAAAACAAAAACCAAATAAGGAAGATGAAGATGTTACAGGCAGTGAAAGATGCCCCGGGAGGGGAATGCCTGGGACCTGCACCCCTCCTCCTCACCCACCCCGGCATGACCCACGGGACTCGAGAAGTCCCTTGCAGGGGGAGGGAAGGTGCCGCCAGTGGCCCACAAAGGAGAGTGGAAAGACCAAAGAGGTTTTCTGGAGGGACCCAGCTGGTCCCTTTGCCTGCCTACCACTGTGGTGGGGGTCCAAACCAGCACTCTTCCCCCCCACCCCCAGCCCACCCCACCACAGAGAAATGTGGTCTCAGCCAAGATAGGTCCGTCTGTTCGTAGCCTCAGAAACCAGTGAGTCTTTCGAGTGCCGCTGGACTCCAGCAGGGCTCCAGGTTCAAGCGGAAGGTGGGGGGCAGAGGTGTTGGCCAGAGAGAAAGGAGGGGAGAGGGAGGGGAGTGCGACCCCGAGAATCAGTGACAGCAATAAACAGGGCCAAGAGGGAAGCAGGCAGTGGACGGGCCTGGACGACTTGGCTCCCTCCCTCCCTCTCTGGGCAGGCTGTGCCATCCCTGCCACTTTGCGCTTCCTCCCTCCACTAGCCAGGGCCCTCCTCCACCCTGCCCTGCCCTGTCCCGCTGGTGGGTGGGCAAGGGGGCAGGGAGCCAGGGAGCAGGGTCCACCACAAGAGAGCCCCCCCGGCACACAGCTGTGGCAGGAAGGAGGGAGGGAGGCCAGCCGGCTGGCCAGGGCACTTGGCTTGGTTCTGCAGCAATCAGGGAAGGGCCTCTGGCTTCCCCGGCCTGGCCCCCTCATGATGGCCCAGCACCCCCATGATCGCCCCGTGTGCTAGGCAAACGTCTAGTTCACCTTGTGAGGGAGCTGGCCCTGCCAGGCAGCCTGGTCCCATCTCCACTGGCGCGCCACCCCAATGTGGATCCAGTGGCGGCAGGGGAGCCTGACTCCGTGACATTCCAAGGCAGCAGTGCCTTGCCTTCCTTCATCCCCCAGCCCTCCAGCTCTCCAGCAGGTTGCTTCCATCCCAGACAACCTGGTTGCAGTAAAATCAGCACAGTCAATGCATCCTTACAGAGCTGTAATAATCAGATTCTCCACATCAGTCCTTCATTTATTTATTAACATTTGTGTTGCAGCCCAGTTAAAAAAAAACAACCAAAATGGCATCCTATCAGGGAATAAGTGAAAAAGTTCTGTATAACTTCAAAAGAGATGAAAGCATTACAACTGTAGAATTTTAAAAACACTGTTACTCCCTGGCAGGGAGGGCGGGATACAAATTGAACAAACAAATAAATATTTGTGACATGCAACCAGTTTCCATCCCTTTTAGCACATGGCATATAGACAACAATTGCATATGGACTTATTTTTAGATATTTGGAAATCTTCTATAGAAACTTATGTGTAGATCTGCCACCACTGTTATTACATTTTTGTTTCTATTCTCCATATATTCCCACCTCCCCACCCCTTTTCTTTCTCATTTAATTAGTTACTGGATTTTGAGGGTTCCCCCTTCTTGTCCCTTTTCCTGTTTTTTTAAGGAATTAAGAAAAAGAAACATCAAGCACATCAAAATACAGAAATGCCTTATAAACCTGGCTCTTCCCACCTGCTGTCTAATATAAATAGCTGACTCTTTGGTTGAAAAGAAAGGGACATATTTTGGACATTTTTCTGATACATTTGATGTACTGTAAATTTTGACAGTTTGTCAAAGAATAATTGAATTTTTCATTGTGCGTCCAAACATGAAAATGTCTATTTTGTTCTTGCAAGATGTGAGGAATCCCCCCCTTGAATATTATGTAGTGTATTAGATTGTGTAAATAATTTCTGTGTTGACACACTTTCTGAATAATTCATGATATGTCATTTATCTGACAAACTTGGACTCTGTTTCTGTTTGTGCAGTGTCAGTGAAGAAATTATTATGTTCTCAAATGTTTTCCTTCTCTCAATTTATTTGTTGAATTATTCCTGCAAAAGAGAGTCGCTCGGTATGACATCTCTAGGTAGCTCATTATGAATGTTTGTTATTCAAAGTATACCTGACTTTTTTTGTTCGACATACAGGTAATATCATATGCTTAAACCATATGTATTGTGACACCCCCCACACACACACAATAATAAGGATAACAACATCTAGATGATGAGCTTTCTCTTTATTCAACTGGCAGGACACCTGTAGCTTAATTGCCATAATAAAAATTGCATCTTGGGGAGAAGACAGGCATAAAGAGGGCTTGTGGATCATATATGGAGTGTTTGCAGAATTTAAAGTCCACCTTCACAAGCTCAGCTTCCAGACCAGCATATCACATTTCAATAGCCCATGCCTACACGGCCGTTGGGCTGGGAAAACGAATTTGCCGCCCAGTTGGATAGGGTGGACAGGGAGAAGGCACCAAAAAGCACCTCATATGGGCTCTCTAGAGGGGAGGAGCCAGGGGTATAAAAGTCCGGCCCCTCCCCTCATCGTCAGAAGTTCCGTTTGTTCTTGGCCGGAGAGGAGTGCGGTGCTGGGGCTTGCTGTTCAAAGGCTCTTGGCCCAGTGGGCAGTGCATTCCTCTCTGTGCTGATGACGGGGATCTGGAGTCCATCCAGCATGTCTTTAAGGCTGGGCAGGCATCTGTGTTCCGTGGCGCAAGGGGCCGGGTGAGCATGCGGGTGGCTCCGGGCAGGCGGCAGCACTCGAGTTGGTGGCCGTTCAAGTCCGGTCAGCGAGTAGGCAGCTGTGGAAGGCAGCTTTGAGGGACGAAGTGGTGCACGTGCTCAGAGGACCTGAGGAAGCTGCGGGAAGAGTTGGCAACCCCGGGGCTGTGCCCATTTGTACAGGCTGCCCATTCCCTCGTGGTTTGACTTTGGGACTCTTGATTGTGTGGGCTGGTTAAAATGGGGCTGGATCAGCTGTACAGGTTGGGGACTTGCAGCGTGGGCCATTGGGGGGCGTGATTGTGGGATATTGTTTGTGTGTCCCCCCGCTTCCTTTTTGCTTTTAGCAACTGGGCGTGTCAGTGGTGTATTAGTGTTTTTTCCTTTGTGGTCAACAGCTGGGGGCATTTCTTTATCTCACATCCTGAGCCCCCTACCCATCCACTCTTCCCACTCACTGTCTGAACCCGGTCTTTGTGGGCCTTAGATTGGGTTTGGATTGGCGCGAGCCACCTGGGTAGATTCATGCCAGGCAGTGGCCCAAGTTAGTGAGTCCTTCTACCCAGTATTGTGGGGTGTGGCAGGTGGTCATTTTGAGTCCCTCAGGTGGCCATTTTATTACTGGCTGAGCGGACATTTTGTTTTTTCCACCTGCAGCCAGTTTCAGTTTCAGTTTTACTTCTAAGTATTGATAGCTGCATTTGTTTTGGTAGGGAGTGATAGCCTAGCATTATGGCTCCCAAAAAGGGCTCTGGCCATTCTAAGGGGAAACAGCACTCCCCCAAGCCACCACCTAAGCGACCTGCACCAGCCCTGTCCTCATTGGATGACGAGGATGATGGGGTCCAGCAAGCCATTTTGAACCGACTGCAAGCTGTTGAGCAGGCCGCTGGCTTATTAACTCCTCCAGCGAGGCCTTTGGGGGGGGGCGTGGGCAGAAGGAGACGCGTTCTGCAGCCAACAAGCATTTTCAGGTGGAGATATTAACATGATTGTCTCTTGTAGAGGGGCGAACTGTGCCATCAGGGGCTAGTTCCAAGGGGGCCTCTGCAAGTCAAGACCTTGATGTACCTTCTGTACCGATGCCTTCAGGACCACAGAGCCCTGCTGCTGTTGTGGTTAGTCCTTCCATGCCAGTTGGTAAGTGCAGTTCTTCCATCACTGGAGATTGTTGGCCCTGGGGCCACCCAGTGGCTGACATTTCAACACCTGTTCAACCAGGCATTATAGGCTGCGGCCATGGCTGCAGCCATGCCTGTAGCTCCACTCCATCTTTTAGCACCCTGTCGCAGTGCTGTCCCGTGGCATCCACACAACAGGGTAGTATACCCGGTGCACCATGGTGGGGTGGCCCTTCCCCTTATGGGGTTTCTTATATGGCAGCCCCCGCCACCGCCCTTCCCTTTGGGGATTTAGCACTTCCACTTGGAGGCCACCTGCTTCCAGCTACTAGGGAGAAGATTTGTAGGGGTGAGTTTGTAGATGTTTTTATGCTGTTGTTCCATGAAATGGAAAAGAAAGAGAAGGAAGACATTGAGGATAGGGACAAGGAAAAGTACAGGAAGATGAGGGTTGATAAGACTTGGGCCAATTGGGTTGCCGGTTTCCTCGTATATGCCGGCGTGTTATCCAAGGCTCAACCTTGCAGGGCCGCCTCATTGTTCCAATACTTTGACATAATTTATAAGGGTTACACTGGCTTCACAGGCCCCACCTAGCTCCAGTATGATGAGGAGTTCAGGATGCGGGCTGCCATGAACCCTTCTTTGCGGTGGGACCAGATCCACCCGCATTTATGGCTTCAGGTGATGGCCTCTTCCAGGCCTAACACAGGGGATCGTTCGCATAGTGGCCCTTTGGTCGAGCGTGTGTCTGGGTCCTTTAGTTCTCGCCCTATGGCAGGGTGGGCAGTTCAACCCCACCAGATTTGCTGGGAATTTGGGGCTCAAGGGGTGTGTAACAGAAAAGCATGCCAGTATCAACACGAGTGCCCCTTGTGTGTGGGCCCACATCCATTCTCTGCATGTTTCCGGGGAAAATCCCGGCGGGGCCACAGATGGCCAGAAGGGGGTGGACCTGGATAAGGGCCTGGAAAGGGGGCCAACTCCCATAAGGTTGAAAGTGCTTGAGAGAATGTTGCGTTTTTATCCTCGGCATGTTGACAGTTTATATTTGTTAAAAGGTTTTTCACAAGGTTTTCGATTTCCTTATCAAGGTGCCCGGGTTCCTTTTATGGCAAGCAACCTATGATCTATATGGGGTATGGAGCACATTGTTCGGGAAAAGATTGCAAAGGAGCTTCGGGAAGGGAGGGTTCTGGGACCTTTTTCCCACCCACCCGTCCCTAACCTTCATGTTTCCCCATTAGGCATAGTCCCCAAAAAGAAGCCTGGGGAGTTTCGGCTCATCCACCATCTTTCTTTTCCTAGGGGTGGCTCAGTCAATGATGCCATCCCTGAGGAATTGCATTCAGTAAGGTACATGTCATTTGACCAGGCGGTGCGTATTGTGTGCAGTTGGTAGGGGCGTTGAAATGGCAAAGTGCAACATTAAGTCAGCATTTCGCCTTCTCCCAGTGCACCCTGGCAATGTTGACCTCCTTGGTTTTAGCTTTGAGGGCCAGTTTTATGTGGATAGGGCCTTGCCTATGGGTTGCTTGGTTTCTTGCACTGCGTTCAAGCATTTTAGTTCATTTTTGGAGTGGGCCCTCCGCATGCGCTCCGGCGGCCACACGGTTGTGCATTATTTAGATGACTTCCTGTTTATTGGTCCCCGGGGGTCAGGCCAATGTAAACATTTGTTAGATTCCTTTATTTCATTGGCCAGTGAGTTAGGGCTGCCATTGGCACAGGAAAAGACTGAGGCCCAGCTCAGGTTCTTACCTTCCTTGGGGTGGAATTGGATTCTGTGGCACAAGTTTCTTGGCTGCCTGCTGGCAAGCTGGGGGACTCGCGCAACCGCATTAGGGAATTCTTGGGTAGGCGGAAGGCCACTCTGAGGGAGCTACAACAGTTGGCGGGTCATTTGAACTTTGCCTGCAAGGTGGTGGCACCAGGCCGTGCATTTTTGCGACGGCTGTGTGCCACCATGGCTGCATTGAGGCTCCCTCACCACACGGTTTGGATTACTGCTAGTGTCCATCAGGATTTGGAGCTGTGGCTTGAATTTCTTTCTTCCTTCAACGGTATTTCTTTCTGAAGGGATGATTTAAGATTGGAGGCCGAGCTTCAGGTCCACTCGGACGCAGCGGGGTCCTTGGGCTTTGGGATCTTTTTTCGCGCGCGATGGTGCGCTGAGAAGTGGCCTGAATCTTGGGTTGCTGCAGGGCTGACAGCCGACCTGACCTTTCTTGAATTTTTTCCTACCTTGGTTGCCATTCACTTGTGGGGGGGAGAGTTGGCCAACCACACAATGCACTTTTGGTGTGATAACCTGGCGGTGGTGCAGGTCATCAGTTCCCTGTCATCCAAGTCCCCAAGGGTCATGCATTTGGTTAGGGCTTTCACACTTCGTTGCCTCCAGCTGAACATTTTATTTTTTGCCAGGCACGTCCCGGGGGTTGACAATGGGGTGGCTGATGCTCTCTCTCACAAACAGATGGAGAGGTTTCATCAGCTGGCCCCGGAAGCCAACCTGCAGCCGGTGCAGATGCCTCCCTGGCTGTGGTCAGTTGGAAGGCAGAAGTGCACAGGGTGATAGGACTAGCCGTAGCACCTAACACCAAGAGCGCTTATGACCGGGCAGTCACTCAGTTTTCAGATTTTAGACAGGATGTAGGGTATCCTGGCTCGTAGCCTGTTCCCATGGAGCATCTATTGCATTTTTGTGTGGCGTCCAAAGGTAAAGGCTTGGCGGTTAGCTCAATAAAGGGGATGTTGTCTGCTGTGGCCTACGCTAGTAAGGCAGAGGGGCTTGTGGATCATACTGGGGATTTTCGTATCCACAAGATGCTGGAGGGATGGTCACGTGAGGTAGGTGTTAGGGTGGATCGCCGACAGCCCATTTCACCACAAGTGCTATGGGGCTTGCAGGCCATGTGGAAGGAAGTTTGTTCCTCAGATTTTGAGGCAGCTCTATTCCACACTGCTGCCTTGGTTGCCTTTTTTGGGGCGTTCCAGATCAGTGAATTGGTTGCATGATCAAGGAATGATGGTTCAGGTCGGGCCCTATTGGTACAGGATGTTACCCTAGGTGCCATCAAGGCCTCCATTACATAGAGGCTGTCCAAAACGGACCAATGGCAGCGCAGAAGCAGGGTTGAGTTGGGCACTTGTGCAGAAAAACAGCTGTGCCCTGTGACAGCCCTAGCCACCTACCTGGCAGTTCAAGGTGTGTGGGCGGGCCTGCTGTTTCAGCACCAAGATGGCTCTCCTTTAACAAAGCATCAGTTTTGGTCCATTACCACTAAGGCATTGGCTATGTTGGGATTGGCCGGGAGGTGTTTCTGCACCCATTCTTTTTGCATTGGTGCGGCATCCACAGCGGCGGCCATGGGATACCCTGCACGCGACATTCAGTGGCTGGGAAGGTGGCGCTCGACAGCCTATAGGGCTTATGTGCACCCTTTGTCAGGACACTAGGCATCCGTTAACAATGCTTGTTGCATAATTGTTGCCTCTGGTTGACTGTGTTTTTCGTTTCAGATGTTTTTCCTCGACAGGAGAGGAAGATGGTTTTGAACTGTGGGCACAGTTTTATTTTTTGGGCAGCCCATCGCACCAGGAGGATGCTGATTGGCACACAGCTGGGCCTTAGCCACTGGGCCACTGTGGAGTGGCAGGGGTGTCGGGGCTTGCAGTAGCCAGGCCTTATGCAGTTGTTGTTTCATGAGAGGGTTGGCCTTCCACTGCAGATTTTACTGATTCATTTGGGAGGCAACAATTTAGGTTTAATGAAGGGAAAGGCATTAATCGTTCAAGCACGTCATGATTTTGAGTTTATCCATGAGCATTGGCCGGATACGCTCATAGTTTGGTCGGCCATGGTACCCCGCAGGGTCTGGTGGGGGGTGTTGAGCCCATTGGCCATCAACCGGCTCACCGTAAGGCAAACAGGGAGTTGCAGAGGAGTCTTGAGGGAGGCTTGGGCATATTTTTGCCACATCCGTCCATACATGCGGGGTGTGCAGAGCTCTATCGGACGGATGATATCCACCTATCTGACAGGGACATGGACATCTTTTTGGAGGACTTATGGCAAGGGCTTCGGGGGACCTTGGGCCTCCCGATGGTGCTCAGGCCTAAGCAGAGGCTTGGCCTTGGCAGTGGCAGGGTTCTAGGCGGTTTACTGATTGCGGTCCAGTGAGCACCAGCTGACACCCATTATTTGGGATTGAAGGGGTCCAAGTGAGTATGGCCTTTGTGCCTCGCAGCACGGGGCTGGGAAAACAGACTGCCTTCGGGAACACCCCAATTAGGCCCTCCCTTTGAGCCTAGCAGCTAAGGGGTTGGGGCTACGGGGTTGTCCCACAATGGCTAGCCAGCCGGCCAGGAGCCACCGATGATGGCTCCCGCTTGGGGCTGGGTGGCTCGCCCTATTGATGAGTTAGGGAAGGGGTCTTCAACCCCTGTCCTTGACCATACCGTATATTGTGTTGCCCTTGCCATTTTTATTCCAGTTGAGATGTCAGTTAATAAAGTGGCCCAATAGTTAAATCCATTTCTTGTGTCTGCCTCATCATTACAGCTTGGGGGGGGGCAACACGTTTCAATAGCCCATGCCTACATGGCTGTTGGGCTGGGGAAACGAATTTGCTGCCCAGTTGGATAGAGCGGACAGGGAGAAGGTGCCAAAAAGCACCTCATATGGGCTCTCTAGAGGGGAAGAGCCAGGGGTATAAAAGTCTGGCCCCGCCCCTTGTCGTCAGCAGTTCTGTTTGTTCTCAGCCCACCCACCTGTCCTGTTTGGTAGTGCAGGCTTCAGCCGGTCACCCATTTAAGGGGGCCAGGTAGGAATTTTTTCACATTTCTGATTGGCCAAAGAAGAGGGTGTTTTTCGCCTACCTTGCATAGCTACAGTAGCGTAGGTGTTTAAACAGGTGGGTTGTGTTAGTTAGCATGGTCACTTTGCTTGGCAGGGTTCTAGGCGGTATACTGATTGCAGTCTGGTGAGCACCAGCTGACACCCATTATTTGGGATTGAAGGGGTCCAGTGAGTACGGCCTTTGTGCCTCACGGCACAGGGCTGGGAAAACAGACTGCCTTCGGGAACACCCCAATCGGGCCCTCCCTTTGAGCCTAGCGGCTCGGGGGTTGGGGCTACGGGGTTGTCCCACAATGGCTAGCCGGCCAGCCGGGAGCCACTGATGATGGCTCCCACTCGGGGCTGGGCAGCTCGCCCTATTGATGAGTTAGGGAAGGGGTCTTCGACCCCTGTCCTTGACCATACTGCATATTGTGTTGCCCTTGCCATTTTTGTTCCAGTTGAGATGTCAGTTAATAAAGTGGTCCAATAGTTAAATCCATTTCTTGTGTCTGCCTCGTCATTCCAGCTTGGGGGGCAACAACTAATTGAATGTTGGCTGATGTCCATTGGCTCCATCCAAATGTCTCCCTTGATATTACTTCTGCCTCCCATTCCTCCTGTTCTTGATTTGCTCCCTTTCTTGATGCAAGTTTTTACTAAAATATGTTTTTACCCTGCTTTTCAACTGGAACATACAAAAACAAAGCCAAGTTGTGGCAATTAAAGCAACAAATATAGATAAGGAACTTCAAGACAAACCTTCTGCAGAAAAACCAACAAATGCAACTGTGACAGAATTACAGGTTTGTGGACAGCAGCAGGTAAACAAAGAAGCTGCTGAGGCACCTGACTGAGAAGGGAGGGGGCCATTTGGTTCAGAATTCTCAGAGAGTGACAGATAATGTTAGACAACTGACAGTTGGGAGCTGACAGTTGGAAGAGGAAGAGAAGTTAGCAGAAAGCAGTCAACTAACTGAATAGCTCTGAGGTGGAACAAAACCTCTGTGGCTCTGTGGAAACAGCCTGATATCAGTTTGAGTAGCAAACTGGGACTGAAATAAACTCTGCACTGGTACCCTCTAAAGGAAAGAGGACAGTGAACAGAGAGTGAACAGTATAAGACCTCAGTGGTCACAAACACCAGATACATTGCTCCAAAGGAACTTGTAGAGGTGGCTAGAAAAAGGGCTAAGGGTCTGAAGGAGTCTGGAAAGCTGAAAAGGTGCCCAGTTAGACTCAAAGGGACCAGACAGATAAAGTCTAAAGGACAGCCACAAAACAGCTACTGGAGAGTGGGATCATAAGTGTGTTTAGTGTACTGAAGAACATCTGTGTGCAACTGAGAGTGATAAGCCTACAGCCTATGTGAAAGCAAAGTGAAAAGTTATATTCTTCAAGAAAACAAAATATCCTGTGTAAATACATCCCATCCCCCTGTTGGGCTTTATGAAAAGTAAACAAGTGTGCTGTTTGACTTTTACAACTACTGGTGCCTGTGTCAGAAAAGATGCCTTTGATGTTTCTCACTGAATCCATTGTTTTATGTTCCCTACCCTGCTTTGCGCTTGCGTAGCTATGCAGGCAGAAACGTGGGAGCTTCTTCCCTGCCGCTTTTCCTTATCACGGTGGCCTTGAATGTAGGCTTTGGACTGTTCTTGTTTAGCTGAGAATTTTCCAGTCCTGGGAAGGCAAGGGGAGGGGGGAGTAGTCTCCCGCTCATGAAGTATTTCTCCCGCCGGGAGTTCCCGCGCGAGTGCTCAAGTTTTATTCGCTAGGCGCTTCATTGCATCACACTATAAGTTAGCTTGCTCTGCTTTGCCCCCCATTCCTGACAATGACCTCCTACTGTGGGTTTTAGCAAGATAATCCAATAAACCTTTCTTTGTGCAAGAATGACTGGATCTACTTGATTTTAAACCTGACAGAAATTGTCAGGAATCAACCATCATTCCCTCACCGTCAGTTTCCGCCATCTACCACGATGAGCGGAGCGGGGAAGGGAGCCACGGGCACAGCCCCGTTGATTATTACTTCGGGAGCCTCCGGCGCAGCTCCAGCGATCACTACTGCGGGAGCCACGGGCGCCGTTCCAGTGACTACTGCGTCAGGAGCCACGGTTCCCGTCACTACGGTGGCAGCTCCAGTGGTCACTATCCCGACCACCACCGTTGTTCCGGTGACTACAACTACAGTTTTGGCAGCACCGGCAGTCTACTCAGCAGCCGGGTTGGCTACCCCACCATCGATTGGCACAATTGGAGCCACGTACACACTCCCGATCTACAGCCCGGCCGGGCCTATACAAAGTCAGGGAGGTGCGGTTCCACGAACCTATGTGCCAGGAGTCCCAACACCCTGGGATAAAGGGGTGACTTATCGCAGATCACGCGATTGGACTAAGAACTTGTTGGACACTACCCAGACCACCTGGACTATGCCGGGAAGCCAGAGCCGGGACAGTCTTTTGGATCCCAGAGGTAGTTTTGGTCTTCCCCAAGGGCGGGTGTCTCGGGGATCCCCCAGAACGGGGTCCAGCCAAGATACTGATGCCCGCATGGACTCTATTCAAGAGGATACCCGACGGCTGGTAAGGGATATGAGCAAACTAATGCAGTCCCTACCCCAGATGATGGACCAAGCCATTCGGGCCCATCCGCTGACACAACCTAGACCGGCACCAGCCGCGGCACCACCGCTGATACCGGGGCGGCCACCTCCTGCTCCTCCAGGCCCGGGGCCGGGCCAACCAGTACCACCGGGTCCAGGGCCGGGCCAGCCAGCTCCCCCAGGGCCGGGGCCGGGCCAGCCAGCGCCAGCCCCACCTCCATTGGTTGTCCCAGCGCCAGGACCTGGGCCGGGGCAACCAGGACCTATCCAGCCGCCAGTTTTACCTCCGCCTCAACCCCCTGCTCCAGCACCCCTCATGCAGCCGGTCCCAGTACCGATCATGGCGCCGGCCCCCCCGGTAATCCGCCCCAAGGACATGCTTGAAATCACATTTGATGGAGATCCAGAGACTGTATCCTTTTTCATTTTGCAAGTTGGAAAATTTGTGCAAAGATGGGGCTATGTATTCCCAGACGAAGAACAACAGGTGGAGTTTATCGCATCCAGGTTCCGGGGGAGTGCGACTAGCTGGTATGTAGCCCTTCATGATCTGGAGGCAGCGGAGTTGGGGAATGTAGATGACTTCATGTGGGCCTTGAGAAATCGTTTTGAGGATCCGGGGGCGGCCGAAAAAGCTGAAGCCTTCCTCCGCACATTCAGACAAGGCAAACTCTCAGTGCGGGAGTACTCACGGGAGTTTCAAAGGCATGCCGTGAAGATTCGAGACTGGACAGATGCGGTCTTGGCCCAACAATATCGAATGGGACTAGCCGTAGATGTCCGCAATAATGTCCTCAGCTCTCAGCAACCCCGCACCCTCCAGGGTTGGATGGAGGAAGCCGAGAAGGCCGAGAGTCGCTTACGCATGATGAAACTGGATCTATCTTTGGGTAACAACCGTCCAAGTACTGCGGCAGGCCAGGCCAGACCCAAACAAATGTCCACCCCAAGTGGAATGAGGGATCAGCGTATGCGACAGGGGCTCTGCCTGCGGTGTGGGGAGAAAGGGCATTTCGCTGCAGCCTGCCCGAGAGGGGATCCCAATAGAGCCCCACCACAAGAAGAGCCCAGAAGGTGGACAACCCCTACCCCGAGGAAAGGTACAGCAAAACCACGCAACACGCGGGCTCTTTTGCTAGACCCGACCAAGCGGATGCTTTGATGCTAGAGGAGGAGAGCGAGATGCAGGGAAATGAAATGGTCCTGTTTGTGAATGGCGCTACACAGCAGGACCCAGCACCTGAGGCGCCTAAACTGGTGAGCAATTACCCCTCTCTCTTCTTTGTGACTGTTCTGGTGATGAATCCCGCAATGATGACCCACATTCGGGTTCGGGCCCTCATTGACTCAGGGTGCGGGAGGGATCTCATAAACCCGTCTATGGTTATGGGGTTGGAGGCAGCCGTGGTCCACTTGAAAGACCCAATAACTTTCACGCAGATGGATGGGTCTCCAATGAAAGAACCATGCCGATTTGAGACTGTTCCTTTAAGAATAGGCATTGGTGACCACTGGGAGCTACGCTCGTTCGTGATAGCCCCGCAAGCCCAATTCCCCTTAGTGTTGGGTAGTCCCTGGTTACATGGACATAACCCTTACATTCTATGGGAAGAAGGGGATGTACAATTTATCTCCCCAAAATGTACGGGACACAAATGGGACCCAGGGTGGGGAAATCCCCCATGCAATGAACCTCCTCGAGCTTGTTTAGCAACGGAGGATCTTAACCGCATCCCTGAGGATTACCAGTATATAACAAGGGTTTTTGAGGAGGAGGAAGCTGATGAATTACCCCCCATCGTAACTCCGACTGTGCCATTGAGATTCTTCCGGGCCAGAAGTTACCAAAAGGGAAAATTTATGCCATGAGCCCAAGTGAAAAGGAAGAACTGCGCCGTTTCATTGATAAAAATCTGGCCCGTGGATTCATTAGACCAGCATCATCTCCTTTTGCAGCACCTGTATTGTTTTGCAAAAAGAAGGATGGGGGGCTCAGACTCTGCACGGATTACCGGGGACTTAACGCAGTGTCTGCAACTAATGCCTACCCAATGCCCCTCATCAAAGACTTACTGGCAGAGGTGGCTAAAGGGAAAGTGTTTTCGAAACTGGATTTAAGAGATGCCTACTTTCGGGTTCGCATCAGAGAGGGGGATGAATACAAGACTGCATTTAATACACCGCTGGGGCAATTTGAATACAGGGTGATGCCCTTCGGGTTACAGGGGGCACCAGGGGTCTTCATGAACTTAATCAATGAAGTGTTACACCCCTATCTATTCAAGGGGGTGGTTGTTTATTTAGATGATATCTTGGTCTATACCCCGGATCAGGAATCCCACACTAACCTTATGCGTAAAGTACTGGAAAAGCTCTTAGAGCACAAACTGTTTGTTAAACTGTCAAAATGTGAATTTCACCAAGAGTGCATTGACTTTTTGGGATACCGCATATCCTCTGCGGGGTTAGAGATGGACCCAAAAAAGGTCCAGGATGTATTAATGTGGGAGCCCCCCAAAACCAGGCGACAGCTCCAAAGTTTTCTCGGCTTCGCCAACTTTTACCGTCAATTCTTGCCACACTTTGCCCAAGTAGCCCTTCCCCTCACGGAACTGCTAAAGACTAAGGGGAAGGGATCTAAGGCTTCGGCGCCAGGGGCCCCTTTGAATTGGACCTCGCAGTGTCAGCAAGCGTTTGAACAACTAAAACGGTTGTTCACGTCTGAACCCATACTTGCACACCCTGATGAGACAAAGAAATTTGTAGTCCAAGTAGACGCATCAGACACTGCTATGGGTGGGGTGATTTTGCAAGAGAATGCTCAGAAACAGCTACAACCCCTTGCTTATGTGTCAAGAAAATTTAACGATACAGAAAGATTTTGGCCCATTTGGGATAAGGAAGCTGCGTCTGTACGTTTAGCATTGATCACATGGAGACACTGGTTAGAAGGGTCCCAAATACCTTTTGAAATCTGGACTGATCACAAAAATCTCGAGGTATTGCGAAAACCGCGGAATCTGAATGCTAAACAATTCAGGTGGGCTGAATTTTTTTCCAAATTTCAATTTACCCTTCACCATTTCCCAGGGAAAGCCAATCATCTAGCGGACGCTCTCTCCCGCCTTCCCCAACATTTTTCTAAGAGGGTCGAAGTACGGGAGTCTATGTTCACCCCGGAACAGTTAGTTGGGGCAGTTGTAACCCGGAAAGCCAAGCAAGCACAAACGAACCCCATCCAGACATTGACCTGGGAAAAACAATTTCTATCCGATATCACCCCGCAAGAAACAAATGATTTACAAGCCAGAGACGATGTAAATTGTGGTCCGAATGGCTGTTGGTACAGGGGAAATAAAATGTTTGTCCCAGAAGCTACCCGATCCCAAATCTTGCAGACAGTACATGACTCAAAAGCTGCGGGGCACTTTGGATATGTAAAGTCCTTAAGACTTCTGCAACGTAGCTTCTGGTGGCCCCGAATGAAACAAGAGTTATCCCTCTATATACAATCCTGTCCAACATGCAATCGTTGCAAAACCAGACCAGGTAAACCTCCAGGTCTCCTGCAGCCTCTACCCACCCCAAGCAGACCCTGGGAAGTAATCTCTATGGACTTTATTACTGATCTTCCCCCTCTAAACAAATGACGGTCATTTGGGTGGTAGTGGATTTATTCTCCAAGCAAGCTCACTTTATACCATTCCCCAGTTTGCCAACAGCCAAAGTCTTGGCCAAAGCATTCCTTCAACACATTGTCAAGTTACATATGTTACCGCTCAAGATAGTCTCCGACAGAGGGGTTCCATTTGTTTCCAAGTTATGGTCTGAGTTAATGACTCTAATGGGTATTGAACGTGCTCTCAGTACTGCCTATCACCCTGAAACTGATGGGCAAACGGAGAGAGTAAACCAGACGTTGGAACAATACCTGAGATGTTTTTCTAACTATCAACAAGACAATTGGGTAGATCTACTGCCATTGGCGGAGTTTGCGTACAACAACTCATGGCACGCGTCAACAAAAATGTCACCATTCAAAGCGGCCATGGGCTATGATAGCCCCCTCTTCCCTTCTTAAAGCATGTTGGAAATGGGGGGACAGCCTCAGCATGGTGTAAAACTTTCCGCAATTCTTGGCCCCTGATTGTGGAAACTTTGAATGAGGCCAAGGCACAGTACAAAAAACAGGCAGATAAAAAAAGGACCGGTGGATGGAAACTGCAACCAGGAGACGCTGTTTATCTGTCAACTAAGAATCTACGGCTAGCGCAGCAATCCAGGAAACTTGCTTGGAAATATATTGGTCCTTTCAAAGTTTTGAGATGTGTAAATCAAGTAACTGTACAACTAGACTTGCCTAAATCTCTTAAAGCAATACATCCAATTTTCCATTACAGCCTCCTCAAACCTGCGTTACCCCCGACTAAATGGCAACCTGAGATGTCGGCTCCTCCCCCCTTTGATGGTTGGCGATGAGGAACACTACGAAATTGCTGATATTTTGGACTCTAAGATTCTTCGTGGACAACTCCTGTACCTTGTTCAATGGGTACACTTTGGGCCCCAATACAGGGAATGGGTGAAAGTCTCTGATATCAATGCACCTGAACACCTGAAAGACTTTCACACACGATACCCTAACAAACCTGGGGGCCCTTGTTCTCTCCTTCCTGAGTGGTGGGTGGGTGGTATTTTGGGAAGGGCAGAATGTCAGAAAAGATGCCTTTGATGTTTCTCACTGAATCCATTGTTTTATGTTCCCTACCCTGCTTTGCGCTTGCGTAGCTATGCAGGCAGAAACGTGGGAGCTTCTTCCCTGCCGCTTTTCCTTATCACGGTGGCCTTGAATGTAGGCTTTGGACTGTTCTTGTTTAGCTGAGAATTTTCCAGTCCTGGGAAGGCAAGGGGAGGGGGGAGTAGTCTCCCGCTCATGAAGTATTTCTCCCGCCGGGAGTTCCCGCGCGAGTGCTCAAGTTTTATTCGCTAGGCGCTTCATTGCATCACACTATAAGTTAGCTTGCTCTGCTTTGCCCCCCATTCCTGACAATGACCTCCTACTGTGGGTTTTAGCAAGATAATCCAATAAACCTTTCTTTGTGCAAGAATGACTGGATCTACTTGATTTTAAACCTGACAGCCTGACTTTATGGTGAAAGAATTATACTGGACAGTGGTCCTCCATACACCCATAAGGTATATATACACAAAAAAAATAAACAAACCCCGAAGAGACTAACATTTTATATTGACCTGGTCAGATACAGTATAGTGAGAACTGATCAGGCACATCATAAGTAGAAATATTTTAAAATCCAGTACATCTATAAGCCTACACGGGCAGTGACACCACAGCTCGGTCTCACCTTTTCACCATCTCAGTTATAGCAACCAATCAGAGCACAACATATAAGCAGAAATAATGGAGAGTAGTTAAAACTAGCCAGGAGCCCCAAAAGATCATGGCTTTAACCCTGTATTTTAATATGATTGGATATGGAGAAGGCTGAGTTTCCTTGGAAAAAAGAATTCCATAATCTGGGGACCACTGACAAAAATTCACATTATGTCACTCAGGGCTGGTTCCAGGTACTAAGGGGGTCTGGGCAAAGAGTGTCTGAGGCCCTGCAGGTACTCTCTGTGTATTCCCCCATCATCCCTTGAGCTGTGAACCCCCTGCCATGCTCTCATACTTCCTCACTTCACAGTAGCCATCCTGCAAGTGGCCATTCCAGGAACTGCACAATAGGATCATGTGACTGCAGAAGTCAGGTAGAGTAGAACAGAGTCTCTATAAGCTCTCTCTCTAACTTAACTTCTCAGTCACAGTAACTTGTCTATAATGAAAGGACCTATTTTTGCAGTGCCTTTCTCACTGATCTCCTTTTGTTGCTCTGAATTTGACCCCTTACCCAGTTGCCTCCATGCTGGTAGCCCTCAGGACTTGTAGTTGCTGAGCTGGACTTGACCCTTGGATTTAACCTCTTGCCTTGTTAAGGCTATATTCTTACATCTGGCCTTGTGGATCTGACACTGGTTTAACTAATTGGATCCTAGCCATTCCAGACACTTTTTTATTTATATACACCTCCACTACAAGGCACTGCAATTAATCATAAGTGACACAAAACTTGATCTATGGGTGTGCAATTGGATATTGCCAACCTGATAAAATGCTCAATATTTCTGGTACTGGATCAGATGAGCAATATTATCCAGTGTTGTGAAATGCCTCCTCCCATGTCTGATGACTCTAGATTCCAACATTTCCACTCCCAATCATATCAGAATTGGGAATCATCTTAGGGAGGTAGCAAGGAGTGAGGGAAAGGAAGTGTGCCCCAACCTTCAGCTAGCTCATGGCATATTGATCCTTTAAACTTTAAAAGGTCAATACAATATAGATGTTGTGGATCAGCCAGGGCTCAGCAATAGCAAGGAGTCCTCAAGAGCAGAGAAGAGGAACCTCATGTAGCCAGCATTGAGTTAACAGGAGAAGCTGACCAGCAGGAAAATGAGCTGCGGGCTTATCAGGATTCACAGCCAACAGCTGGTACGGAGCCACCAACATCCTCCAGCCTTGATTCAGGAGGTGAATCTCAGTTAGCCATTCCCAGACCACAAGTATCACCCACACCCTTAGTGTGCTGCAGATGGAGGCTGAGAACAGAGCTACAGACAAGACAATAAAGTGCATGCCTCCTGGCCCAATGCCAGCGGTTTGCTGATAACAAAGATGAGTAGTTGCAGGATTGCTTCTGAGCAGCTGGCTGCAAGCATGACCCTTAGGCATGGGTCTATAAAAACCAGCCAAGAAAGGCTGTTAGGTATAGATGCAACATGTACAATAGATACTAAGCCACCACCTCTGCCTTGCCTGATTTCTGGACCCCTGACCCTGGACTAAATGACCCTGCCTTGCCTGACTTCTGGCACCTAATACTCAGAGCCTGCAGGCCAGTACAATAGACCAGCGGGGAATGCTAAAACATTGGACAGCAGACTTGTCCTCCAAATCCAGAGGTCAAGTCTATTATCAGCCCCGGTCACACGGGCCAGAAAACGCGCGGGGGAGGCGTGGCAGTTTGCCCCGGAGCTAAATAAGGCGTGGTAGCCCGATCTCACAGGCTGCTGGGTTGCCACGCGCCGGCTCCGCGCCGCGATCACACTGCGCTGCTGCAACGTGGCAAAACAGCAGCACAGCAGACCACGCAAGTGCAAAGTGCGCATGCGCCATGGGGGGGCGGGCGGGCCACTGTTGGTGACTTGTGTGTGCGCATGCTCTGTCCAGAGTTGGTGCGCATCCCAGGGAAACTTACAACATCCGGAAACCCCGGGGACATGGGCGGGCATCGGAAGCCGCGGGATAAGGCACTCCCGCGATCAGACGCCAGCCTTTGTCCCGGGGTTTCCAGAAACTAGTACCTCGGACCTACTAGTTTTTTACCCCGCGTTTTCAGAGGGAAGCCACGGGTTGGCCACGGGAGCCCTACGCCTCCCAGATGTGCTCGTATGAACGCACACGGAAAGTACGCAGGGCTCCCGTGACTTCAGCGGGGCAAATGCTCCGTGTGAATGGGGCCATCCATTGTTTTCAGCTTCGCTATCTGATTCATAGCACATCAGCCCTTTAAAAGTATCCCAATTGCTTAATGTAGGGATTTCAAATATTTCAGAATTACCTTCTGTGAAATACTCTCCTGGAAGGCCCACTTAGAAATCATAAAATCCACAGATCTTCAGACAATTCTAAAATTCTACCATATCAAGGAAGGCTCTTTGATTGATCCTGCCCTGAAATGGTGTCAGAGCAATGGCATAGTCCAACTTCTGTATGGGGTAGAAATTTGGGGCTGGAATGTACTAATCAACAATCCAGAAGTTGTTCAAAAAATTAAATTCCTGGTTCTGCCTCACAGCACTTCAGCAGCCTTGATTTGGGCCAAGCCTGGCCTTCCTTCAGTAAGGGTTCAGGTACACGTTGCTTTATTTTCTGGTGTAAGCAGACAAAAGCCCCAGACTCACATCTCTCAAGGCAATGGTTCATTCTTATTCAGAAGAATAGCACCTGTGTCACTATATATAATAGTACTCTGAACTGATATCCTTTTCTAATTGACTCCCAGGGGGTACCCCAGATTAGCTCTAAACTCAGTGAATGGGTATGCACCTGCAATGCCTTGATGGATAGGCCAACAATGTGTATGTAAAGTGCCATCAAGCCACAGCCAACTTATGGCAACCCCAGCAAGGGCTTTCAAGGTAAGTGAGTAGCATAGGTGGTTTGCCATTGCCTCCATCTGCAGACTCTTCCTTGGAGGTCTCCCTTCTAAGTACTGACCCTGCTTAGTGTCTGAGATCTGATGAGACTGGGCTATATCATGCTGCCTTCCCTCCCAGGCCTACATTAAAAGGCTCTGAATTCTCTCCCTTGTACAAATGTCTCAAAGTGGATCACAGAAGAGCCCATTACTTGCCTAACATCACATTTTACAACTTGAGGGATGGTCACACTGGTGGCTTAGCACGACATGGCACTACCTCTAATTGTACTGGTTTAAAGTGTTGTGGGGTATATCATCCAGAAAGCACACCCTGCTGTGGGTTACCCATGCAGCCGTCCTGTGGTCAAGCATCCACATTACTGTAGCACCTCAGCCATGGAGTGCACTGCTCAGTTGGTTTTGAAAATGCAGGTGTGTGTGCAAAAAACCCACCCAAGTGGCGGAGATGGATCTGCAGGTTCAGACTGCCAATCTGTTCTGTGTGCACTCCCCCACATTCAGATATCCAGCCACATGCACTGAATGTGCAGGGAACCAAAAACACCACTTGTGATGTGGTGCTTTTTAACCCAGCTCCAAGGCATCCTATGATGGGGTGAGTATGCCTGGGGAATGCCTAACAGATGTAGCTCTGTGACTGTGCCCATTTAATCTGGAGGGGAGGGGTGGCTATGTTGGGCCAAACTGCTCATGTGATCACACCTTTAGGATTAGCCTTTACAGCCATTTTGTTTTCAAAGTATGCAATCTGCCATGATAACAGGACATTACTCATGTAAATAGGTTGCTCAGCAGATTTGTGTTTGTGATATGGCAGAAGCTGAGGATCCTCCTCACTACATGGTGCATTGTCCTCTATACTAGAAACCCAGATATAAATGTCTGGCGGACATTTTAGCCAATCTGACTGCACACACAGCTGAGGAGAAAATAACATTCCTTCTTGTGGATGTAGACTCATATGTTACATACATGGGAGCCCTATATGCTCTAGCTGCCAAGAAAACATTTGCAAAAGTGTTGTATGAAGCTTAAAATCTGTAGTTTTATAATCTGTTTTAATTGTGTGGCATCATCTACTCAACTTTTGCAGCTTCTATTCAACTTCTAACCAAGTTTTGCAACACACTTAAAGTAGTTCACAACTTAAAAAAGAAATATAATTACATTTTCATATGAGATACAATGAAATAAAAAACTGTATAGCAATCAATGCAAGGAAATCACATCTATAATAAACGACTATGAAAAGTCAACAAAGAAAGAGTACTTCCCAGTTGCTGATCATTCTGAATCCAGGACCCATTATAGTAAAGGCCCAGTATTCCCTGTAGAGAGAGGGTACGTGAAAGAAGGCCTGATATCTGCCTCAAGGCTGACTCAAGAAATCAGTCCCTGAAGGACATTATAAATAAAAACCAGTTGATGCAATGGGACCCAGAAGAAAAGTTTTCAGCAAGTGTAATTGATGGAGCCTAGGCTCCATCACATGTCATGAAACCCACTGAAAGGCAAGTGGTGTCATTCTGTATCTGCTACTTCCTAGAAATCTCCAAGGGCAGCCCAGCATATAACACATCACAGTACAGTATAACTCTCAAGACAGAGCTTCTGTCATAGAAGTCACTGCTAGTCTGTGCCCCTAAGCACAGCCACCACCACTTCTCCAAAAGCATAGCACAGACTATTGGCGCCCCTAGACTCCAAACCAGGTTAGACAGCAAGACTGTTCCTTGCTTTCTTGAGAAGGGTGATCTCATTGTGCCTTATCCCAGTCTTAAGTGGCAGGAAGCTCTTGCAGGGCCAGAGCTGAGGTGCTGAGTTCATGCAGCCCAGCCAGTGAGACTGAACAACCTTCAGTTTGGTTTGTATCATAATTGTCTGTGGGGATCACAGAGCTTCTTGTTATTATCTCAGTCAGATTATATCACTCTGTATCTTCATACAGATATTAAACAACATTGATTGTTAAATAACAATATCGTTAACTCTTTTGAAACCCCACACACCAAATTCCAAGGGACCAGGACACATCTTTGGTAAGCTATTGCCAATACCAGAACCAAAGTAAGAACAGAAGATGAGTGTTGCAAAACCATTGTTTGCTTCATTAATAATCAACGCCATGCCTTTGTCACAGGAGAGTGTGTCCAGATAGACATCTGCTGCGTGGACGCTATCAAACATTCTGTACTCTGCAGAACATTAGTACAGAAGATTAAGCACAGGTGTTTTTACAGCATCTTGTTTATAGTCCAGGGTACCAGCATTGGAGAACAAAATGCTCTCTCTTTTCCCTGAGCAAATATACCTCAATACTGTCAAACTTTTGATAAGTCACTGCTATAACTAGAGTTGACAAGGCACAGCATGTTCCTTTGCCCTGGTCCAACAATGTCGATTTCAGAAAGCTTTAAATATTCACAAACAAGTTAAAGCTCTACAAGAAATATATAGACTTAAAGCACCTGGTACTCCTTTGTTTTTAACAAAAAAAATGCTAAAGAAATGAAGCATTTATATTCTTTTTGGAATCACATTGGTATTCAGTGTTATAGCCAAAAGCCATGAGCACGCTGTGTCTGTATGTGAACATCACATGGCCAAATGGAACCTCCCTCCTTCTCTTCAGTATGTACAAACAGGCATATGTGTGCTGCAGGGTAAAAACTACTAATCATAACAAGAGTGTACTTCCCACCCAGCCTCCCCTACCCACCCCAGAAAGTTGATAATATCTCAAAGCAGATATGCTCACAATGATTAAAATTGTGTGTGTATATATAAAACAGATGAAAAATAAATAGGTAGATATTTTCTTCATTTTGCAATATATATGATTTTTAATATATAGATTTTGGAAGCTAAGCAGGGTTGGCCCTGCTTAGTACTTGGATGGGAGACTACCAAGAAAGTCCAGGGTTAGCTATGCAGAAGCAGGCAATGGCAGACCACCCCTGTTCATCACTTGCCTTGAAAACCTATGGACTTGCCATAAATTTGCAGTGACTTGAAGGCACTTTCCACCATGACTTATGAATAAAAACCTGAATAAGTCAAACATTGAGGAAAAAGCAAAGTCTTTTATTATGAATATAAAATCAGTGCAAATACCCCACATATATTTATGCATAGAAGCTTGTCAAATAATAATGTGAGATCCTCAGTATACTGAAAGAACACCCTTATAGAACAGTCATATGCAGTATAAATATAGGGAAATCAATGGGTTTAGACTGGAATAATTGTATATAGGATTGCACTATTAGTATATTTCTACAGCAAAGCATAGCGTCAGAGGTCCAAACCTAGAAATCTGAGATGAAATTCACAAGGCTTTATTAGCTTTTTTGTTGTTCAGTCGCACAGTCGAGTCCGACTCTTCACGACCCCATGGACCAGATTACGCCAGGCCCTCCTGTCTTCCGCTGTCCGCTGAAGTTTGCTCAATTTCATGTTCGTTGCATCGATGACACTGTCTAACCATCTCATCCTTTGCCGTCCCCTTCTTCTTTGACCTTCAATCTTTCCCAACATCAGGGTCTTCTCCAGTGAATGCTCCCTTCTCATTTGGTGGCCAAAGTATTTGAGCTTCAGCTTCAGGATCTGGCCTTCCAAGGAACAATCAGGGTTGATTTCTTTTAGGATTGACTGATTTGATCTCCTTGTAGTCCAATGGACTCTCAAGAGTCTTCTCCAACACCATAGTTCAAAAGAATCTATTCTTCGGCGCTCGGCCTTCCTTATAGTCCAACTCTCGCAGCCATACATTACTACGGGGAATACCATTGCTTTGACCATGCGGACTTTTGTTGGCATGGTGATGTCTCTGCTTTTTATCATGCTGTTTAGGTTTGCCATCGCTTTCCTCCCAAGGAGCAGGCGTCTTTTAATTTCATGGCTGCAGTCACCATCTGCAGTGATCTGGGATCCTAGGAACGTGAAGTCTGTCACTACTTCTACGACTTCCCCTTCTATTTGCCAAGGAGTGATGGGGCCAGATGCCATGATCTTAGTTTTTTTGATGTTGAGCTTCAAGCCCACTTTTGCGCTCTCCTCTTTCACTCTGAGCAAGAGGCTCTTTAGGTCCTCTTCACTTTCTGCCATCAGAGTGGTATCGTCTGCATATCTGAGGTTATTGATCTTTTCCCCAGCAATCTTAACTCCAGCTTGTGATTCATTTAGGCCAGCATTTCACATGATGTACTCTGCATATAAATTAAATAAGCAAGGTGACAATATACATCCTTGTCGTACTCCTTTTCCTATGCTAAACCAATCAGTTGTTCCATATCCGGTTCTAACTGTTGCTTCTTGACCCTTATACAGGTTTCTCAGGAGACATGTGAGGTAGTCCGGTACTCCCATCTCTTTAAGAACCTGCCATAATTTATTGTGATCCACACAATCAAAGGCTTTAGCATAGTCAATGAAGCAGAAGTAGATGTTTTTCTGGTACTCTCTTGCTTTCTCCATAATCCAGCGAATGTTGGCAATTTGATCTCTAGTTCCTCTACCTCTTCGAAACCCAGCTTGTACTTCTGGCAATTCTCTATCCACGTACTGATGGAGCCTAGCTTGTAGGATTTTGAGCATGACCTTGCTAGTGTGTGAAATGAGTGCAATTGTGCGATAGTTTGAACACTCCTTGACATTGCCCTTCTTTGGGATTGGAATGTAAACTGACTTTTTCCAATCCTGCGGCCACTGTTGTGTTTTCCAAATTTGTTGGCAAATTGAGTGCAGCACTTTAACAGCATCTTCTTTTAAGACTTTGAATAACTCAGCTGGGATACCATCACCTCCACTAGCTTTGTTGTTAGTAATGCTTTCTAAGGCCCATTTAACTTCGCTTTCCAGGATGTCTGGCTCGAGGTCAGTGATTATACCATCGTGGTTGTCAAGGACATTGAGGTCCTTCTTGCATAGTTCTTCTGTGTATTCTTGCCATCTTTTCCTAATCTCTTCTGCTTCTGTTAGGTCCCTACCGTTTTTGTCCTTTATCATGGCCAGCTTTGCATGGAACGTTCCCTTGATTTCTCCAATTTTCTTGAAGAGATCTCTAGTCCTTCCCAATCGATTGTTTTCCTCTATTACTTTGCATTGTTCATTCAGGAAAGCCTCCTTATCTCTCCTTGCTGTTCTCTGGAAATCTGCATTCAGTTGGGCAAATCTTTCCTTTTCACCGTTGCCTTTAGCTTTCCTTCTTTCCTCTGCTATGTGTAAAGCCTCATCAGACAGCCACTTTGCTTTCTTGCATTTCTTTTTCTTTGGGATGGCGGTGATTGCTGCCTCCTTTACAATGTCACGGACCTCTGTCCATAGTTCTTCAGGCACTCTGTCTATCAAATCTAGTCCCTTAAACCTATTCTTCACCTCTACTGTATATTCATCGGGGATGCGATCTAGGTCAAATCTGAATGGCCTAGTGGTTTTCCCAACTTTCTTCAATTTAAGTCTGAATTTTGCAATGAGTAGCTCATGATCTGAGCCACAGTCAGCTCCAGGTCTTGTTTTTACTGACTGGATAGAGCTTCTCCATCTTTGACTGCAAATTATATAGTCAATCTGATTTCGGTGTTGCCCATCTGGTGATGTCCATGTGTAGAGACGCCTCTTAGGTTGTTGGAAAAGGGTGTTCGCTATGACCAGCGTGTTCTCTTGACAAAACTCTGTTAGCCTTTGCCCTGCTTCATTTTGTTCTCCAAGGCCAAACTTGTCTGTTATTCCGGTTACCTTTTGATTTCCTACTTTAGCATTCCAGTCCCCTATGATGATGAGGGCATCATTTTTTGTTATTAGTTCTATGAACTGTTGTAGGTCTTCATAGAACTGGTCCACTTCAGCCTCTTCTGCAGCAGTGGTTGGGGCATAGACTTGGATTACTGTGATATTGAATGGTTTGCCTTGGATTCGGACCGAGATCATTCTGTCATTTTTGAGATTGTATCCCAGTACTGCCTTTCTCACTCTCTTGTTGACTATAAAGGCCACACCATTTTTTCTACGGGATTCCTGGCCACAGTAGTAGATATAATGGTCTTCTGAGTTAAATTTGCCCATTCCTGTCCACTTTAGTTCACTGATTCCCAAGATGTCGATGTTCATTCTTGCCATCTCATTTTTGACCACGTCAAGCTTACCTTGATTCATAGACCTTACCATCCAGGTTCCTATGCAGTATTGTTCTTTGCAGCATCGAACTTTCCTTTCACCGTCAGACACATCCACAACTGAGCATCCTTTCGGCTTTGGCCCAGCCGCTTCACTCTTTCTGGGGTTACTCGTACTTGCCCTCTGCTCTTCCCCAGTAGCATATTGGACACCTTCCGACCTGAGGGGCTCATCTTCCGGCATCATATCTTTTAGCCTTTTGTCACTGTCCATGGGGTTTTCTTGGCAAAGATACTGGAGTGGGTTGCCATTTCCTTCTCCAGGAGATCATGCTTGGTCTGAGTTCTCTGCTGTGGCCTGTCCGTCCTGGGTGGCCCTCCACGGCATAGCCCACAGCCTCATCAAACCACACAAGCCCCCTCGCCACGACAAGGCAGTGATCCATGAGGGAGTTTATTAGCTATTGGAAGCCTTATTTTCACTTCTTATGTGCAGTGGGTGAGCACTCTGTGTATTCATTTGGAGAAGTGCAGCTCCAAGTTTGGTTTCCTGAAATTAAATTAACCAAGGCTTTCTTAGCTATCAAGTTATTCATTTTAAGAAAATACAGAACTTCTCCCCCTGTACTCACAAAAGAAAGGAAAGATTCCTGGCTGGTTTGTAAATTGAGTTGGGGTGGTGGTGATGATTTTTTTAAAAAATTCAAGAACACTCTCAGAGGGTCACTATTGGGGAGAAGAGGTCTTCCTGACAAGGCCTGAAGTGTGAGGTCCCAAAGGTTCAATCCTTTCTCTAATGTTATGTAACATATATGTGTAACCTCTTGTTGAGACTGTCAGGAGGTTTGGAGTTGGGTGCCATTAATATGCTGATGACACTCAGCTCTTCCTCCTGCTGGATAAGCAGCTGGCAGCAGGGCTCTCACCCACTGCCTGGATATGGTAGTCCAATGGTTAAGGGGGAGAAGGCTGAAGTTGAATCCAGCACCTATGCCAGGCCCACCAGCTAGCTTCTTATTTGTCTGGCTCAAACCTTGCCACATTGATACATGCAATGGTCACCTCCAGATTGGACTACTGCATTTCACTCTTCATAGGGCTACCCCTGAAAATACTTCAGAAACTGCAAGTGGTCCAGAAGGCAGTTGCCAGTCGACTGGAACATCATGGTAAGTTCATGTTACTCCACTGCAGCAGCTGTGCTAGCTACCAATTAGTCTCTGGATTCAATTCAAGGTGTTGGTGTTAACCTTTAAAGCCCTTAACACTCTAGGACTCTCACACCTATGGGACTGCCTCTCCTATTACAACCCCCACACTCCCTTTGATAATCATCTAGGGCCCCTTGCAGGTGCCTGACCCCAGGATGGCTTGGTTAGCTGTCACCAGTGGACGGGCTTTCTCAGTTGTGCCCCCTACCCTGTGGAATGCACTCTTGGATGACACCCATGCCCTGCAAGACATGCTTAGTTTCTACAGGGTATGCAAAGCTGGATTATTTAGGCTGGGCTTTGGAAGGGCTGTAGCAAGCCACAGTCAGCAAAAAGGTAAGGGTGAAGTGCCCCCTTCCATTTAAACCCTGCTTTCTGCTGCCCATGGGTTTTCATGGGAAGCCAAAAGCAGGACCATCAGCTGATTCTTGTGAATGGTCATAAGACACCACAAATTGTGCTAAAATTTGTAGTAGTTCTTCCCAGTTCTTCAGTTCATGAACTCCAAACAGGCCAAAATTCACGATGAACTTTAGTTTATCAGCTGGTTCATGCCCATCCCTAGTTTATATCATTCTCTTATCCTTCATTTTGTGCTCACAACAATTCAGTGATGTAAATTAGGCTGAGACTGTATGACTGGCCCAAGGTCACCCAGTGAGCTTCCAAGACAGAGACCTGGATTTGAACCTGGTTTCCCAGATCTTAGTCTGACACTCTAATTGAGATGCAAAAAGAGAATGTGTGAGCATCCTTCATTTAAAGAGTATATTGGAAACTCTTGTGAAAGCATCTCACACACTCCTAGCTGTTTATCTTCTCTTTAGCAGATCATGTGCAAATGGTTAGTAACACAGAATCATAATTCAGCACAAATGCTTGGTCTGGCCTTCTGTATACAGCAGCTGCTGCCACTGAATAATATCAATCGAAATTATTCACTTATAAAGAGATGGTACTGGGAATTGTTCCAACAGCCCAACAGAGACATGGCTGCCTGGTTCCAGACAGGAAGGCTTTCCACTCCGCAAGCGCAAACTCTGAGTCCCCATTCCTAGTGATTCTCATGTCCCACTGACATATCATCAGAAATTGGCATTTTAAAATTTGACATTAATAATGTTTATCTCTAGCAGCCTGTATAATCTTGTGTGAAGGATAAAATTGCAATTGACATTTGAATTCCTTTTAACAAAATCAGTTTGATCTTTTCATTGCATTATCTTTTAAAAATCATATTGGCTCCATAGAGCCATGGCAGATGTTAAATAAATACACACACAAAGTCTTCCATTGCAATCCAAAGCAGAGTTACAGCCTTCTAAGACCTCTGACTTCAACCAACTTGGAAGGGTGTAACTCTGTTTAGGAGTGCACTGTTAGCTGCTTTCATATATTTGGTTCCTTATAAAATCAAGGTGGCAACTTGTTTTGCTCAACAGGCTGATCAATGTTTGCATGTTATGGATTAAGCTGAAAACATTAATACATCCTGGAGGGAAAATGGTGGCTACCTCATTTATTAGACATTGTATTTATGAAGGATTCTTTACAAATGGCAACAGGATATCAAATCTAATGCAGAATCACTGCATAAATGCCAGGGACTTTGAAGCCTGAATGAGGAATCTTTGGGGCTGAGTCCAGGCTAGTGAACTACTGTGATTGTTGTTGTAAAAGACTCTGAACCCTTTTTAGAAGGGAAAGAGGGAATGTGGATATACATCATTAGAGAGTAGGGTTCATCATTAGAGAGTAAGGTGTCTCTGTACTGGCTGTGATTAGTATTTATGTTGTATAATAATGAATAATGTGCTGTCAAGTCACATCCAACTCATGGGGTGTTGAAGGTAACTGATAAGCAGATGTAGTTTGCCATTGCCTGCTTCTGCAGGGCAACCCCAGTCTTCTTTGGTGGTCTCCCATCCAAGCAATAACCATGGCTGGCCTTTAGAGAACTAAGCAATACTTAGCTGGTTTCAACATCCTCACTTCAAGCATGACTTCAGGGTCTCTAAGCTAGAGGACCTATTTTTGGTTTCACCACCCATGGTTATGATGTGATTTAGGAACAATCTTTTTGTGCCTGCAAATTATTGCACTCATACAGCCAGTGTATCTCCATAAGCAACAACTTGTGATATACTTTAGAAACTGTTCCACATTTTAAAAGCAGCTTTTTAATGTGTTTGGCAACCAACACTTCCATGAAGCTTCCAACAGGAAGCTTGGCATAGACAGCAAGAGAATCTCCATATTATTTGGTTGCATTCAGGCATCATAACAAACTATGGCATGAATAAACCACAGTTGGGGTACAAAGCCTGGTGTTGTGATGTGATGATATAGAAAAGCTATGATGGCCTATTGTCATGGATCCTACTCCTCTCTTACTACTCCAGTGAAAAAAAAATTGAAGACCTTCCTCCATCTTAAGGAGTTTTCCTCCAGATGAAGTGGCTCTTATCTTGAAAGAAAAACCACTTAAAGTGAAGAAGGGCTCTCTGGAGGATGGTTAGACCGACTCGATTGACACATGTGGGTATTAGCTGTATGTTGCAGTAATCAGATGATGGGTATGCATGCATGAACCATTTGTGGGTTCTATTTATTTTGTGGAGCCTGTGAATGGAAAGTTTTCCAATGATTGCAGTCCAAAATACTATGTTATAAAAGATATAGCAGTGCAATAAAGCTTTTATTATATCCTTTTTTGTGGCTACTTTAAGCCAAGCACTCCATTAACAAAGAGCCAGATGATGTTTCTTGATTACAGAAGACAGGCGCTTTGAAAAGACCAGATCTGGCTTACTGTAGACAGTTCTTCATGGATCAGTAATTTCTTCATAACTGGCCTTCTAATGGGGCATCACAGAGGAATCTGCTTAACTGCATTACAGTTTAATCAGATGTGGCATCTGTTAAACGTGCCTGATATAGTTCTAACATTTTTCTGGGCTACATAATGGGGCATGAGTTAACCAATTCACTACAGTCGCAGCAAAATGGTCAGAGCCAGCAACAGTGCAGTGATCAAGACAGACAAAAAGAAAAGATGATAAAATACAGATAATGTCAACCATGGAGTCATTGCTGACAGGTAGACATTTATGACTTGTGCTGATACTATTATCCATGTTGCTTCTGCTTTCTGTATATGAAGTAGAATTGAGGAGCCATCACAGATTCTGTTGGGTCAGAAGGAAATTTTCAGAGAGACCAAGTCTGCAGATGTCTTTGTTAGCGATGAACATCAAATTTGGTTGGGATGATGCCAATTCAAATTTACAACATGAAAACTCCTTTAAAAAACAACATATTGGAAGAGTGCTGAAAAGCATTTAAACTTGATAGAACATTGCCTCACAACCAAACACAAGGCTGATCTTTATATTTAACAGGAAGCCTGCAGCCAAGGATCTGGCTGGTTAGTTCAGATGAACATGTAAAAATTGGCATTCCATTGTTTCTTGACACAGGTACCCCCCTGAGTCTTTTGCCTGCCCACCCCTTGAATGAAACACAACACAAGTTATGGGTTAAACTGGGAATTTATTTATATATAAGCTGATCTGCACCAATACATTAAAGCACAGGTTGCCGTGGGCTTGCAAAGCAAGCCTTCTAACAGGGCAAACCCAGCCTGGCTCAGAGCCAGGTCCAGGATCCTTCCGGTCCTTACTCTTCATGGCCGGCAGGCTAGTGCATAGAGGGGGGGAAGATCACATTCCAGCCCACAGCTGCAAAACCTTAAGGCTTGTCATATGCTCCTCCAACCCAAAGAGGTCCCCAGCTGAGTCACCCTGACTGCAAAGCCCATAGGCACCCAGTATGAGGACCTCTCCTATCACTGATATCTCAAGGTGCTTGCCAATTCCATATCCCTTCAACCCATGCTTTTCCTGCCACAGAGGGGGTTAGCCTTGGCTTAATTCCCCTCCCATTAACCACTGTTCACACAGACTGCCTAGCAGATCAGCACAGCAAAGACCAACCCAGTAACCCCACTGTGCTCTTAATGGACGTGGCACCAAGGTTTGATCTGGGTATGGAGACTGCCAACCTAGTGCCCAGATCATCGCCGCCAAAATGCTCAACCACGGCCTGGGGAGGCACTCCTGCCAACTGACGATCACCTGAAGCCTCCAAGTGTTACACCAGTGGTTTCCATCCATGTGCCGCATCCTGAAACACAATAAAAACATCAGCCAGCACCAGTGACAGCCTTCAGAACTGTATGCCCATTGTTTCCCATGGCCCAACTCCATATCTCAGTGGGACCAGACCCCCGCCTGCAGCTGCCAAATCCACTCCAATGCCCAGGAGTGGGTACTGAAGTTACCCCTCTGTTAGCCATCTGTGCCCCCATGTGGCCACCCAGGCCATCTCCGGCTGCTAAGGATGCTCCCAGCCCTGGCATGGCCCCGGACCTAGATTGAGGGGGTACATGATTGCTCTCCTTAAGCACCAGAAGGGCTGGCACTGGGGGGGCAGGGAGCAGTTCCTGTTGTCAGCAGAGGATAGGACTCTCAGTAATGAGTTTAAACTAAGGGCAAGAAGGTATCAGCTGGATATTGGAAGAACTTTTTATAGTATGATTTGTGCAAGAGTGGAATCTGCTGCCTAGGGGGGTGGTGAGCTCACCCTCACTGGCAGTCCTTAAGCCATGGCTGGATGCTGTAAGCTGATTCTGCATTGAGCAAGGGGCTGTTGGACTAGGTGGCCCCTTCCGATTCTGTTATTCCATGAAGCTGTTCTCCAGGACTTTCCCAGCCCAAAGTTGGCAACCTGAACCCTGAAATGCCCAAGCCAGTAATGGTGCAAGTGAGCTGTTCAGTATTTGAGTGATTCTGTTGAGAGTGATAAATAGACTGGAAGGCAGAACCTAGAAGGAAGGAACTTCCAAGTCCGGTAGCAGTGCACCCAGATTGTCACATCACAGACTACTGGCGCCTGCCGCATCTCTCCCAGGTCTCCGGCAGAGGTCTCTCGCAGTATCTCTCAGTGCTCCCTTGAACTAGGTAAGTTGGGAATGACACCTAGAACCTCTAGCAGTTTGGTGTAGTGGTTAAGTGCACAGACCCCAACCCGGGAGAACCGGGCCCTATTAGGCTGTGTTGTTGTTATTATTATTATTATTATTATTTGCCCACTGCATTTGTTTTAAAGTTTCCTGTTTGTTTTAGAGTGGTTGGTTCAGTTTTTCTGTACGTCATTGAGCATCTTGGTTAGAAGGCAATACATGTTGCTAGCTTAACAAATGTTGTACATTAGTTGCTGTAGATTTTCCAGGTTGTGTGGCCATGGTCTTGGCATTGTAGGACCTGACGTTTCACCAGTAGCTGTGACTGGCATCCTCAGAGGTATAACACAGAAAGATGGAGTACTCTCTGTGTCAAGGTGAGTTGTACAGTTGATAAATTTGGCCCTTCTATCAGAAGTAGAAGCGGCAATTGAAGCAAACCCCTTCACCTGATTTTAATCATTTGGAAACAGTTGGTAATGTCTCCTTGTTCTTAACCATACACCTTACATATAATTCCCCGATACCATACTCATTCCATTACCACGTAATTTATCTGAACTGCTCCCTGCTATAGCAAGGATCCCATACCCTTCTTGGCTGGTGGTATGCATGATTACAAACTGGTTTCTTAAACTGAAATGCCTCTAAACTGGCACAAGTCACCATCCTACATCCATGCTGTTTTTTTAGTCTGGGTGCTGTGCAATGCTCCCTCTAAGCTGTGGATTCTTGTGAGCAAAAATTCTACTCTGTGAGCCCCTGGCATTAAAGTTGTGAGCAAGCAATATGGCTACTGCATAAATTAGTTTGCTTTGGAGTTAAGACAAAAATGTGTGAGCAGAAGGCTAAAAAACTGTGAGCTAGCTCACACTAACTCAGCTTAGAGGGAACACTGGTGCTGTGACTGCCTCCCAGAAAGTACTGCAACCCTGTGTTAGAATAGGCCGGGCAGGGAGGTGTCGCCTTAAACTGAATCAGACCCCACAGTCCATCATGGTCTGTAATACCCTTTATACTGGCAGCTGCACTCCGGGGTCTCACACGCACACGCACCATCAGGTCTCTCACCATAGAGATGCTAGGGAGCAAAGCTTCATAACTTAGTGTGGAAAATTCCTGGTGCATTGGGCTGATCCAACAGGGCTCTTCTTATATTCTTATCATTTATGCCTGGTTTGTTTTGTCCATACAGAAAACTCTGTTGTGAACTGTTATTATAGCACAAATCATTTTTTATTATTGTATGTTATTACAGCACAAATGTTATTATAGCACATATCTGATAATATGTGGATGCAGGCGAAGTACACAGTGTGCCCACCATGCAGTTAATCTGAATCAGTTTTCTGGAAATTTCTAGGCCTGTATTTCTAAGCATATATTTCAGTTGTGCTCTGTCAAAGCTCAATTTTAAGAGCTAGGAAAGCCTGTGATGCCTGGCTGAAGCTTGTGGTTGCTACCCCAGCTCAGTGCTTTGTTGTTGTTGTTTTAAATAATCTTTATTAGTTTTCCATAAACAAAATTGCAAACTAAAAGTAGAGTAATGACTTGACTTTCATTCAGTTTGAATCTCTCCCTTATGACTAACAACAATGAATTAATCTAATAAACTAGTAATTTTGCAACTATATGTTAAACAATATTATCTCTTTTCACTTAAAAATTATCTAAGCAATCTACTATTGATTTCATCTGATAACATATATTCAGAAGCTCTTACAGTAATTTTTCATATTTTCTCAGCATCTTCTTATCTTTAGCAAAGCCCTTTGATTTATAATCATTCTTGCTAATTTAGTTTTAATACAAAATACATATCAATGCCCATTTTTTCCACTATCATCTCTCACTGCTTAGGGGTTTTTTTATACAAAACATTCCATTTGGTTACATTTTAGTAAACGTTCCCTGACCCAATCTTATAGAGAGATAGGTTTCTTAAACACATTTTATACAAAAAGTTTAACTTTCTTTCTCTTTGTCTGATATCTTCTTCTCAATAAAATCTTGTCTCTGTGTCTTTTTCCTTTGAAGACTGCATAGGTTAGCTTTGAAGTTAACAGTATTTCGCTTAAGTTGGTATTTACATCCCTGTGTTCTATCTTCTCTTTTCTCCGAAGTGGCTTTTGCTTTCAGAATTTGGTTGTTTCCAGGGGTCTTTTCATAGAAAAACAGCTGCAGGAGCTCATTAGCATATGGTATGCTAATGAGCTATTAGGCTATTAGCATATGCCACACCCCCTGACATAACCAGAAGTGATGTCAGAAGGGGAAGCAAAAGGGGGGGAGGCATCTTCAAAAGCCTCCCCTTCCCCAGTTGGACTGGGTGGGGTAGCTAAGAGAGAAGGGGTTTAAAGTTTAAACTCCTTCTCATGAGAGTTGGGTCACAGAAGGAGGAAAGAGAGAGAGTAGAGAGAAGGAAGGAAGGAAGGAAAGAGGGAAAGAAAGAGGGAAAGAGAAGGAAAGGGGAAGGAAAGAAAGAGAGGGAAGAAGGAGGGAAACAGGGAAAGGAGGAAAAAGAGAAGAGAAGAAGGTGGGAAAGAAAGAAAGAAAGAGAAGAAGAGAAGAAGGAGGGAAAGAGGAAAAAGAGAGAAGGAAAGGAGGGAATGAAAGAAATTCAGCGGCAATTCAGCCCCATTATATCCTATGGGCCATTGAAGTTATTTTTTCCCACCATAGAGAACAATGGAGGGAATAGGGGCAACCTGTTTAGGGGCCCATAGAATTGAACCCCCTGATCCAATGTTCTTGAAACTTGGTGGGTATCTTGAGGAGAGGCTCCGTCAGCTATCCTGTGAGTTTGGAGCCTCTCCCTCAAACCCACTCCTTTCCAGCCCCCAGAATATACCCTATGTTTTCACCATTGACTTCCATGGCCCATAGGATATAATGGAGCTGAAATTGACATTCGGCTGCCTGAAAGCCTCCCCGGGAGGCCGGCTGGGGGCGGGGCTTGGCTCCTGAGCTCCCGGAGTTGTGCTCAGGTGTGCTCCCCCCAAAAAAGACCCCTGGTTGTTTCTATGATTATCATTCTCTTTGGTTCTGTAACATCCACTTCCATTAGTGGTTTGGCTTCCTTTCTTGTTGGGTTTGTGTTTTTATACAGCATCTTCCTCTGGATTGAGGAAAAATTCTCTTGCTTGCAGTTTTTTTCTGTGTCTGTGAAAGTTTGGTGCAAAAATTTATCTATATCATTTGTAAATTCCATTGAAGCAGTTAAGCTTTTATTATATAAAAGCACAAGTTTCTTTGATTGCTAACTTAATGAAATTCACAATCATGCATTTCCATTCATCCCATGGAAGCTGGGTCAGCTAACATCAGCCAAGTTATCTGAACTTACAACATTTAGCCTGTTATTCACTTGAGGATTCATTTTTTACACAGTCTCTATAGTCTCAGTGCAGCCAAAATCAAAGTGCTTTGCTCTATCAACAGTCTAGGAGCTAAACCACATTGCAAAATAGATAGCTGTAATAGACATAATAACAACCGAGATTCTTTCCATCAAAGTCAGGTGATTGTTATTATCCAATGTCTCCTGAGCCCAGAAGACTTAAAAAAAAAAGATGATGTTACAGGAAATCATTTCCATATAAGGAAGCTCTATTTAAATGTCCCTGTTTTTTCTTCTCTTTTTAATAATAATCAAAGACTTATGCAGTTTATATTTCCCATAGCAAATGATAAAATGCTCAGATAACAATGATTGTATCCTTTTTTTTTTGCCCCTTCTGGTTCTTTAAATGTGTTTGTACCCACAACTTTTGCTAGCCATTTACGCCAAGGAGGGGGGGGAACCATTCCTCCTTTCCTCTTCTTTATAGATGCTCAAAGGGGGCTTAGTCAAAGGGTCTCTGGATTCTTTAATGTTGCTTTTTACCGGTACTCACAATTCCTTCCTCGATGGAGGAGATGAGGCTTTGGACTCTCTTTGTCGGGTGTTCACAGCTTATGCAGACATGGCGGACCATGTCTGTGCAGCTTCGTTCTTCCACTTCAGGACAATCCTGAGCTTGAACCCACTTGCTACCACTCACGGAGTGCTCAGATCATGTCCCCTGTTCTGGGAAATCAGGTGAAACTCGGGAGCCCCAGAGTTTCATGGAAAGACACAAAGAGTCAGGGGTGCTCAGGAGCAAGTCCAAGCACCTGCTGCATTGCTGCACCACAGCTTGGAAGTCCAGCTCAGTGCTTTGTTGTAGGGCATTTTAGTAACAATACTTAAAGGTCTGTGGGGAAACAATCACAATCCCAAATACTTTTCTGTGTCATAAGGTGCTTTCAGTTCTGTTGATAAATTATGAAATCTGTTCACTGGGGAATTATATTGTCAAAGGCAGACATATGACTGACAATGGCAGAGTTTTCTGAAGTAATGCTAACTATCTGGGCTCGTGTAACTTAGTGGGGAAAGTTCCTGGTGAACTGCTGCCCTGAAGGATAGGTAAAGCACACATGAATCTGCCTTATACTGAATCAGAGGATTGGTCTGTCAGTCAGCATCCTCTCCTCCAACCAGCAGCAGCTCCCCCAGGTCCCTGGGTTTTTTGTTTGTTTTTCTGGGGAGCAAGCCAGCACCACCACCATGCAGTCCCACACAGGGCAAGCCTCACACAAGGATGGAGGGGAACAGGCACCAACACCCCAACAGCGCATGCTCCACCCAGTGGCACATGGAGGAGCACTCCAGGCTTGCTGTGTGAGGCCCCAACAATCTCACCTGCCCAACAGCCTCCCAGACCCACGGGCAGGGGCACCGGCAGCTGGAAGGACTCATGGCTGCAGCCCATGTGGCAAGTGGGCCCTGGAAAACTGACCTGATGCTGAAGGCCCCCAGCAACTCCACCCACCCAGCAGCCTCCTTGACCAGCGGGGAAGGGGCGCCGGCAACCAGAAGGATGCAGGCGAGGCCTGTGAAGAGCCAGGAGGGCCGGCTAGCCAGGGGAAGCCGGCTAGTCGTCCGCCATCTCAGCTGGCTGGTACAACTGACCCCCCCCTGGAGTAAATCCACCTCTTCTCCCTTCCCCCGGGTCCCTCCAACCTTGTCCTCCTCTGCAACGATGCTCACTCTGGTCTATGGGTCCTCCTTGGGAGTTCAGTGGCCGCTGCCAATAGAGCTCCACATGGCTGGTCCTTGCCCAGGAGCACAGCTCCATTCTACCTTGAGCTCACAATGGGTCAATCTGCCCTTGGAGGGTGGCTGCTGCCAGATCTGGCTGGTGAGCTTGTCCTTGATTGGTCAGTGCTCCCACGCTGAGCCATAATTGGTTTGCTACCCCTTGTGCTTCATCCAAGAAGAAGGGGGGGAGGCAAATGCTAGCACCTGCTGTATGGGCAGTCACTGGACTTTATGTCACAATTCTGTAGCAGTTGTAGAAGCCACAACTGGTAGATTAGATTACCTATCTTTTTCTTGTTCAGTCACACAGTCAAGTCCAACTCTTTGCGAGCCCATAGACATCATGCCAGACCCTCTTGTCTTCCATTGTGGTCCAGAGTTTGCTTAATTTCATGTTCATTGCATGTACCTTATCCTACTCTTAAATTTGGTTCTGGTGAACAGCTGATGAGAACAGAAACTATAGCTATTCAGAATGCATGTGGGGACATACGTGTTTTTCCATCGCAGTGAATGTGGGGGTGATGCTGTTACTTGCTGGCATCAGGTTCCAGTAGCCAGTCAGTAGCTACACACCTGTATGGGATTCCTGATATGTCCCCCATCAGCTCTGTCATGACCAATCAACACCTTCTGGTAAGGGCAGCATCTCCTCCTTACCCTTCAGCAGTGCTCAGTGGTGGAACTGGGATATAAACTACAACCCATACAGTGAGCTTCCATCATTGGATGCCAAAAAATAGAAGACTAGAGGTCGGAAAGATTCTAGCCTATCCTTCTCCTTACATTTGTCTGTGTAGAATTGTTTAGTTTTGTAAGGAGGAGCATTCAATACTCCTTGTATGGAGAAGGACTATACTTTCGGGACCCCCACCCTGATGGGACTGCTATATCTTCCAGGATGATCCCTGTGTTTAGATTTTATCACATTGGAGTAGGGCTCTGAATATACATTTATTTATTTATTTATTTATTTATTTATTTATTTAGTCTATTTAAAATTGTATAAGACACCATCCCCCCCGCTCTGAAAACTGGGGTTTAAGATGAGTTGAGTAATTCTCCACTGAATAATGGTCAGCTGACCAAAGTTTTCTGAGAAATTATGCTGTCTTGGTTTTCTAATTTTATCTGTATTGCTGTAACCTGTCTTGAGTTCCCAGTGCTGGAAGAAAGGTAGCCTTATGCATTATTGAAATAAAATTTGGTAAGGAGGTTGGTTGATGAGGCTCCTACAGGGCCAGGGCTGAGGCACTGAGTTCATGAAAATAAGCCAATGTGATGGGACTAGGCGTGACTGAGCCTTCATTTATAATTCATTGTATATATTGTGTGCTTTACGACAAGGATCTCACCCTGAGTTAGTTCCATAGTTCTGTGCTTCTAATGTTACATCAAAAACCAGAATCAGAATCTAGAGTGACTCTGACACTTGGATTGGTTGTGTAACATCTGAATTGGTTTTTAGTTGCAAAGCAAATGTTCCTGACTCTGAGAGATTTCCCAATCTGTGCAAAAACCAACTGCAAAGGAATTAACCTCAAGAGGTGAGCTGTGTTGAATTCTTTTAAAGATGCCGTGGCCTTTTGATACAGTGGCCTATTGTAACAAGCTGCCAACAAGTTAATGTCAGTTGCAATATATATACTTGTCCATAAGAATTGAGCTACAGCTACTAATCATTTCCCACACTACAAAGAACAGTTGTCAGCAAGTAGCACTTCCTGTCACTACTGATCTGGTGTATGTTAAGAGAAGTGACCTAGAGAAGTAAACCTTGCCCTCATATTATCAACTATATAAGGTATCTGTAGACCTCCTTTTCGCTTGAATAAAGTAGCTTTTTCTTTCACTGTGGATTGGATTTCTTTCTTGTTCAAAGGTCAGGGCCATCCATTGTTTTCAGTACTTTTAAAAGATGCACCACATTTTTTGTTTGTTCTGTAATTTTGTCAAAACATCATTCTTGTGTTCGCATCTATGTATGGAGAACACTGAAATGCATCAACTCTTGAACTGAAAGTTCCATTTTTTATGTTTAGTCAGATCTTTCTTTTCCCTCTTGAAAATCATGAGAACAAAGGAATGTAATTATCTTCAAGTAGTGTAAGCAAGACATCAGGTAGTAGATTAGCCACTCTCTTATTTATCTTTGCAGTGACCTAAGAAGGTCGCTGACAGTGAGTCTGCAACTTCTTCACATGCAGGGGAGGGAAGAAGCATCAGGGCAGCACACTTTGTCCCCGTTTAGAGCCTGGGGCAGTGGCTCAATGGTGAAGCATCCCCTATGTGTTCAGTGTCAGCAGAGTTTAAATATGCAGAGGAACAGAGCACCAACTGTTTAAAGAAAATAACTCAGTTTATTAAAGAAGAAATAAACTCTGAGAGAACAGAAGAGAGGGAGAGAGGGTCAACTAACTGACTACCTACTGTGGGAGACAGAAACTAAGGGGGAGGGCTCAGCTGGAGC
Source organism: Gekko gecko (assembly GCA_029375565.1). Classification (NCBI taxonomy): domain Eukaryota; kingdom Metazoa; phylum Chordata; class Lepidosauria; order Squamata; family Gekkonidae; genus Gekko; species Gekko gecko. Next base: position 139,068,153 of record JAPDNY010000005.1, read on the forward strand.
AGGACGTCTCCAAAGAGTCAATCAGGAGACACAAAGAGTATAATTTGATATTGTGGGAATGTCCCGGCAGTGGCAGGGACGGTGCCAGCTGGCACGGCCCCAAGCCGGAGGAGCCCGCTAAACTCCCCGGCCCCATACACAGCGAATGCGACGGAGGCGAGCCGGGGATGGCTCCAGCAGCAGCAGACCCTGGCCCCATGGAGATACCTACCGGAGGCAGCGAGGGGCTGAGCGGCGGCGGTGGGAGACGGCGGCCCTGACGGAAGAGGAGACGAATGGAGGGCGGGATAGCAAGCCGCGTGCGGGGCGAGCAAGGCCCGGTCCACGGCGTGAACAAAGAGCGGGCCCCCTAGCTGCTCCCAGGGGGCGGGTAGAGGGAGGAGGCTGCGGCTGCACGGTCCGTCCGCCGAGGGAGGGCTCGGAAACCAGAAGGGCGGAGGCTGGTACGGCGTCCCCGCTCTTGAAGGGAGGCAGGGCCCTGGCAGGAGAGGAGCCAGAGGGGGAGGCGAGGGTAATAAAAGGAGGAGAAGGGGATATGGCTGGGGAGGAGGAATGCTGGACTGGCTGGGACTGAGGAGGCAGGAAGTAGTCGAGAGAGAGAGACAAGAATCAAGTCCCTGAGAGCTCACTGCTCTAGAGGCCAGACCCTGAGCGGGCAAAGGGGGGTGAGGGAACCCCCTTGTGACACTCGGTCTCTGAGGCCGTTACCCTGACCTCCTAAGGACTCCAGTACCTGCCCTTCTGGCCCCTCTGGAGCATCGGGGCGTGGCAGGAACTTCGCGCCAGCTCCTGGAACTACCCCCTCGCCATCAGCAGCCGAGGGCACCCCCCACCACCACCAGGGAGGGCGTCACAGGGAAGTACCTAATCTAGCTATGCTAACTGGCAGTACTTCAGCTTTCCCCTATAGGCTGTTCTTTTGATCTTCTTCAGGTAGGTGCACTATAGACCTTGTATATTCCAACATATTCTAAGTTCAGTCCCTGGCATCTGCAGTTAAAAAGGATCAGATAGTAGGTGGAACTGTGGAGCCCTGAGACCCTGGAGTCTTGCCATTCATCTGAGTAGACCATAGACCTTGCTAGACTAATGTTTGACCAACAAGATATTCCCCCAGGGAAAAGGTCTGCCCTTGCTCTAGAAAGGACATATAACTCTGTTACTGCTACAGTCCTTTATCCACCTTTCTCTTGTTTCCTGAGCACTAGCAGAGAAGCAGGGAAAATGTATTAGGAGTAATGCCAATGAACGTTTAGGAATTGGCCCCAGTGCCCAGCCTTACTAGTTGCTTGTACCAGGCATAGTTGGAGCTGTTTCACAACTATCTCATTAAATTCTTGGTGCTGAATTTTCCTCATAAAATAGTGGTCCAGATCCTTTCTGCAAGGTGACAAATTTTACCATATGTCCATCTATCTCACCTGTGTACATGCATTACACAAGAGTTTTAAGTAGCTAACCATTTATACCATTTAGGCATTGCTACCACTTCATGAGAAATCACCTTATATGATCAATGAACTAAACCTTTGGCCTTTTAAATTCACAAATACCCTGAAGAGAGAGGTTCCATTTTTTTTTTTTTGAAAAAGAGAAAATGCAGTGAACTTTCTAGGATACTGGCTGCTCAGTTCATAAACTGTCTGGATAAATGACATCCTACAAGCTTTCCAACATTCTGTGAGGCTGGTAATATATGGTGGATAGGAGGAATCTCATATCTTCAGCTGCCACTGCAGCAGTGCCAAGAAGCATTTCGTTGATGGCAAACAGGATGCAAGTTAGCAATGCGGTTTTATAATACAACAAGCTGACACTGTTATCATGGTATGCAGAAGGGAAAAAAAAGCTCAAGAAATTGGTTTAAAAATGGACACAACTTTATTGAGGAACTTGAGCATCACAGCTAAAATGAAGGGACCAGTGGAAAGGAGAAATTGCTGAAGTATTTTCATGGTTGAACTAGTTAGGGGAAAACCAGCATGGACTCTCCAGATAAAGCACTATACCCAAAGAGCTTGTTAGATAAATATGTCTCTACTTTCACAAGGAGCCTTCAAAGCATCTAAGTGCATGTTACAATTGTCCATGTTATGTTCCCAAATAAGGTCACAGATATGTTCAAGAAGCTCCACATGCCATGTCTGCAAGGGCCTGATTTGAATCAGCAACATGGTGTGCTGAAAGGTCTTAGACACACACACACCCAGTTGTTTGAAGCAGAGTTGACTGAAATTAAATCCATCTAAGAGGGATGTGCCTAGGCGACAGGAGGGGGTGGAATTGGAAATCCAGCTCTCAACCCCTGATGGAGCATTATTAATGCCAATGCCAACAGTGAGGAGTTTGGGCATTATCTTGGATACCTCACTTACAATGAAGGCGCAAGTCATGAACATTGTCAGATCAGCTTTTTACAATCTTCAGCTGGTCAGGCAACAGATTCCCCATCTCTCTCCCTGTGACATAGCTGCAGAGATCCATGCAATGGTAATCTCCAGACTAGACTATTGTAACTTGCTCTACTGGGACACCTCTAAGAGCTCAGATACAACCAGCATTCTGCCAGCTGCACAGGCTCCCAGTTGAGTATGGGATCAAGTTCAAGGTTATGGTATTAACCTTTAAAGCCCTGTGCGGTCTAGGACCAACATATTTGCAGGACCGTCTCTCCCAATATGTCCCTCAAAGAGCCTTACATTCATCAGATGAACATCTGCTGGTGATCCTCAGCCCAAAAGACATCCACTTGGCCTCAGCTAGCCTTTTTGGCTCTGGCCTGGTGGAACACTCTCCCAAGTGAGATCAGGGCCCTGTGGGACCTTTTACAGTTGCTCCACTAAGTCTTTGGTTGAGGTAGTGAATATCTAATTACATTGGCCTCCACTGTTCCTCCCTACCTGCATCTCATGTTGTGCTAGTGATGGTGGTTCTGCCCATTTCCCAGCCTATCTGTGCCTGATCACCAACTTTTGAGTTGTGTTAAATTGCTGGATGACTTTAATATTATGGAACTGTGTTTTAACAGTTTTAATTGTTTTATTTTATCTGCTGTAACCCGCCCTGAGCCCTGCAGTGCAGGGGAGGTTGGAATAGAAATCTAATAAATAAATATTTTGTATTATTTCTTTCAGTGCATGGAATGCAGCATTTGTATTCCTGGGGCAAGGAATATTAGGGCATACAGTTTTCAAGAGTGCTTGACAGGGTTGGAACAAGACAAAGATGGAAAAAAAGAGAAAGGCTGATGAGGAGGAGGAGGAAGAGAAGATGAATGGGAGGACCGAGCAAAAGAGAGATGTTGTTGATGCTGGTACTGGAGAAGGAAAGGGGAGCAAGAGAGAATGACAGCATTGGGCCACAAGTAAGGGAGTAGTGGCTCAAAGGGAAGGAAGGTGATGCTCATGGATTGGGGCAAGCAGTTACAAGCAAATGTAGATCTTTTTACTGAACAGTCTCCAAGTTTCTTCAAAATTTCCAGTCTCAGTCCTAACTGAGATTGGGAAAGGTCACCAATCACTAATCCTCTTTTCCTCAATATATGTCAACCTCCTTGAATCAGAGGAATCAGAAAACAAGAACATGTCAGTAACCTGCTTCATTGTGCACATGAATCACATGAACATTACAAAGTCTTACTCACTGCCAAGACAAGCTCCCTACTTTCATATCTATAGCTATGCCAGCAGATTGTTACAAACCAACATCTTGCTGCAGCTTTGCAAGACATACAACAGCATTGCAACAGATGCACCTGCCAAAATGTTTAGGACTGAGATCCTAGACTCCTGCAATCAATCAGCTTATAAATTAATTCTCCATATTGCTCTTCTTTGCATTGTTTCTCCAACTGGCATTTTAAAATATGAGAACATAACTGGACACAGAGTACCAATAGTATTTGGGCCATGATGTATATGCCACTTAATTTTTATGGATTTTTGCTCTTTGTCTTTCAGGATCTCCCATTGCACCTCTGTGGAAAGAGCAATAACTAATGCAATGTTTTCAGAACTTTTTAAATGTTGGAGTTTCTTCTGCTTGACATTGGCTGTCAGGACATCTGAAATGTCATTGGAGAACCACAAATTATTTTTTCTTTTTTCTTTTTTTTACTTTCCCTGCCTGCTTGGCTTAGCTACAATTTGACCATCTGTTTCTGTTGGACTCTGACGCCTACCCTACTGGCACTGGGCAGTATTGTCTCAGGTGGTGAGTGGGAAAGAAGAAATGATGACATATGGCTGTAGGCTATTTAATCTAGCCAAGTAAAAGCAAAATGCATTTTGTCCAGGCAATTATCATATCTCTTATTCAACAAATATGCAAAAAGTGCATCTTAAACCTTTTTATGACAATGGAAAATACTGAGATTTGTGAAATACATGCAAGTTAAAATAAATGAGAAAGTGTATGGATACTTTATGTGGCAGAATCTGTAAGGGATCAGTGAATGATTTATTTTCTGTTTCTTTGGGAATCTACATACCTGAAGGATTGTCTCTCCTTATGAGCTCAGGCTTTAATAGGAGTTCTTGCAACTTTTTATATACAGTCCATCACTTTGTGAAGCCTCTGCTCATTTACAGGCCTTTTCTATTACTGCCCCTACTTGGCAGAATGAACTCCCAGAGGCACTGCATCACTGCACAATCAGTCTTTTGTAGGGCATGTGTACTTCCAACAGCAATCTGGACTGCTTCTTCCTGTCCAGCCTGTCAGTTAAGACCCTCTTCCCAAGCCTTACTCTCTGCATGGTCACCTGCAGAAGAGAGGCAGGTGGTGGTGATCAAAGGCAGGATTTTTTCAGCACAATGCGTCCCACCTTTGGAGTGTCCTCCACCCCGAAGCTTGTCTGGTGCCTACATTAGATGCCTGGCCAAAACACTTATTATTACCAGGCTTGCTGTGATATAGTCTCTTTCTAACCTGAGGACTGTTTTATGAATATTGTTGGAGGCTGTTCAGTGTTAGTTTTATGCTTTTTTATTGTTCTTCATGTCTTGTTTGGCTTTGTTGTATTGTTTTCATTGTAAGCCACCTCAATTAAGTCTCTGGAGAGATGGCATACACATTGTGTAAACAAACAGACTTTTAAATACTACTTATTCCGGTGTTTGAATGCACCTTCTGTGATTTTGTGAGAGATTTTATTTTTTCTGTCTTATGCTCTATTGTTTTTTTGATATTGTTATACCATCATTTTAGTGGCTTTTTTGCTCCAAGAGGACCACCTTCTTTTTTTAAAAAAACAAATTTTTATTAGGATATACAATACTTCACAATTTAGCTAAAATAATATAAATCATATCCTTTTCTTCAAACTCCCCTCCCCCCCCCGTTGGCTCCCAGCATTGTTTCCACCATTTTATCAATGTGTAATACATGTTAATTCACTGTTATCATATAACTTCTACAGGTAACGCAGTTTACTTATTTGCAACTACTACTAATACTTATTGATTGTATACATTTGCTACATCACTAGTAGTTTTCCAAGCTAAATATGCTATCCTTCATTTCCCAATGTTTCTGTATATATTCTTTAAAGTCATTCCAGTCTACCAAAAAAATTTCTGCTTCTAAGTTGTTAAGTTTTCTTGTCCATTTGTCCATTTCTGCCATAAATAGTAGTTTTCTTAACCAGTCCCAGAGATCAGGAATTTTTTCATTTTTCCAATTTTGAGCATAGATCATTCTAGCAGTTGATACCATGTACCATATCAGTGTTCTTTTACTCACATTTATTTCTTCTAGTTTAAGACCTAAAAGAAACATTTCAGGTTCTTTCTTGAAGGTACATTTCAATTTTTTTTTCCATCTCTGTATGTATCCAAGTCCAAAATATTTTTGCTCTATCACGTCCACCACATATGATAAAAGGAACCTTCGGCATGTTTACATTTCCAACATTTGTTAGATAGATTTTTACCTATATTAGCTATCTTTTTTGGTGTCTCATACCATCTATACATCATTTTAAAACAGTTTTCTTTAAGGTTGGTAAATGTAGATATTTTCATAGCATTTTTCCATAAAAATTCCCAAGATGACATAGATATTTCCTTATTCATATTGATTGCCCATTTAATCATTTGCTCTTTAACTACTTCATCTTCTGTATACCATTTTACCAAAATTGTATACATTTTCGATATCATTTTCTTCCCTCCCTCCAGCCATAAATTTTCAATTTCATTCCCCTGAACCCAACCATTTTTTTTTTTAATCAGTTTTAAAGAGGACCGCCTTCTTAGCCACTCTGGGCTGATTCAGAAAGGCAGGATGATAATCTTATAATAAAGGAACACATTACAATTGTTTATATTTTTGCAAAAGATTTTATTGTTGATGTAGTCCTCCAGGTTTGATTGTGTATGCATGTGTAGGGTTTTTTTAATATGCAATTGATGTCGTGATTATGAATACAGTCATCATTAATTGATTTATGGATGCATACAGAACATAAATTACATACGTTTTGTAGGGAACAAGCATGTTGCCATTTTTTATGGTTCTTTGACCTTCAGAAGCTGAATGGAAGAGGGGAGGCTAGCAAGATGTAGTAGAAGCCTCACTCCTGCTGGCATAGTTTCTAACTTCCAGGTGGGGACAGGAGATCTCCTAGAATTACAACTGATTTCCAGATGACAAAACAGTTTACCAGTTCTGTCAGAAATACCCAGTGGATGATGTTATGTAGACCCATCTCAGCCTTATAGATGGTGTCTACTTCCTTGTGGCAAAACACTTGTGCATTATCACAAATGATTCTTTCTGCAAATGATGCCCATTCTTCAGTCCCATATAATCATTGGACAGGGCTTTCTGAGTGGCATTTTATTTTTAGATATTCAGTACTGTGGCAGCAATTCAGTCACTCAACCATGCAAAAATTATCGGGGGGGGGGGTATTCATGTGTAAATGTGAAAAGGGGGGAAGCCACCAAAATTACAGATCTGTCTGAGTCACACCATCTCCCACTCACCTCAGACAACCTTAGAAAAATGTTTGATCTGTCCATTGTGTCAGTGATATTCCTGACACCTAATTATTAATTATGGCTTCCAGTTAACAAAGTCTGCCCAGTGTTTAACATTTTGGAGACAGCCCCTATAGAGATAGCCGAAGCCAACACCTATGACATTTTAAGGGCTGGGTTTCAAGATTGGGATGATGAAGTGGAATGACATTTAATTACTGATGTGCAGTCATTCACTCCAGCTAATTATGATCCCTGGAGTTTAGTCATCATATGTAATTAACTTTTACTTTCATAAAAGCTTAATGTGCTGCAAAGGCATCGATAGCGGGGACAGTTAGACTTTAGAATTACTGACAGATTCCAAAATGAATTGTAGAAGACAGTATTCCCCACTAAGTGTTCCCTTTGCCATCTGCTCTAAAACAATCTCTCTCTCTATTTTTAAAGCTTTGTTATTGCAATATAAGAAAACAAAGAAATATTTTAGCCGTGGACATATCCAAATACATCTTGCACAGACACACACACATGGGGGAAGGGAGATGAGCTCAGGTCAGATGGGCAGTTTGTGGTGATATCATTGCAGTATCCTTGGGGATTTAAAGAGCATGATCAGACAGCAACATCTGCCTTCTGTGCCCCAGTCACTGCCACCCCATTCTGACCCGCCTTGGAGGTGGAGTAATCAGGCACTGGGGAAAGTCCAGTCTTTATGGATATCAGTACTTTCAACTCGCATTTCTGGACATCTGACCTTTCCTGTTGTGAACTGAAGCTGGCTGGGACATGTGAACAGTCAGGCCAATTTCCGCCTCTCTCTCTCTCTTTTTGGGGGGGAGTTGTTGGCAATATGTACATAAGCACATATGTGCATGTGATTCCATATATTTAAGCAACAGCAACCAGACACTGTGATCCATGGATGAGGTGCAGCAGTAATGTGGATGCTTGACCACAGGATGAACACATGGGGTTGGTGTGCTGTCTGGTCAAACATTCCTGCTACAACATAAACTGGTGCAATTTGCAGTGCGCCCCGAATGTGCCAAGCTTGTTGTCTGAATGTAGCTATAGAGAAGGAGAGAGGAGCACATATGGAAACCATATGGATATTTCCCCCACCCATTTGTATATACTGATTGCAACTTGTATTGCTTTCAAATGTTTTATTGCAGTAGTAACATAGCTCCTTAGAGCACCAAGTTTTTCCTGAGGTAGCTCAGTCCAATTGGGAACAGGTGGGGCAATCTCCTTGTGATCAGGCACAAGTGAAGTATCTGTCAGCAAACTAGGGCTAACCTTAGTAGCATCAGGTAAGTTACTTAGGCCAATTTTGCACAAGGAGTTGCGCCACCATTATGCCTCCCTTTGTCCCGTTTCCATTGGTCAATTTCCCACTCCAAGCCATGTGGCTGCATTTTGACCCACAGCTTCACCCAATTTCCCCCGTGGTTTTTTTTGAGGATCATGAAACCGTGGGGAAAATCGGGCAAAGCCATCGGTCAAAATGTGGCTAAGTGGCTTCGAGTGGGAAACTGGCTAATGGAAATGGGGCAAAGGGAGGTGTGACGGCAGTGCAACTCCTTGTGCGAAACTGGCCATAGTAACGTTTTACCAGTAGATTTAGAAATTTTGGCTCAAGTGAAACAATCATCAGGGAATAGAGATTTTATTATAAAATAAAATATCCATATGGACTTGGCTTGACAGCAGCACATGTGAAAGGGATCTAGGTGTTATGGTTGATCACAAGCTAGACATAAGCCTGCAGTGTGATGTGGCTGTGAAGAAAGCTAATGCAATCTTAGGATGCATTAACAGAAGCATTGTGTCTAGATCATGGGAGGTGGTAGTTCCGCTCTGTTCTGCTATAGTCAGGCCTCACCTGGAGTACTGTGTCCAATTTTGGACACCACATTTTAGGAAGGATGTTGACAAGCTCGAGCGTGTCCAGATGAGGGCAACCAGGATGATGAGAGGGTTGGTATCCAAGTCTTATGAGGAAAGGCTGAAAGAGTTGGGTATGTTTAGCATGGGAAAACAGCCTGGGAAAGAGAAGCCTTAGAGGGGACATGATTGCAGTCTTCAAATATCTGAAGGGCTGCCATGTGGAAGATGGAGCAGATCTATTCTCTCTTGCTCTGGATTGCAAGACTAGGGCCGAGGACAGACTGGCAATTTGCCCCGGGAAGGGACCCAGGCCGACAACGATTCAATACCGGAGTAAATGGAACGTTCACACAGGCACATCTGCCTGGCGTCCCCCACCCGTAGCTACCGGTGCTGTTGCGCTTCACTGCCGGATTAAAAAAAACCTGATAAAAGCCGTCGCAAATCCAAAAGCCTGCATTCGTCACGCGTTTCTCCGCTTCTGGGGAGTCTGAACGCACAGGTGAAAAGCCGGGCGGAAGCCGTGTTGGGCACGAGGCAGCAGCGGTGTGATTGGCTGCGCTCCACTCCACTGCCCAATGCGATGCCAGCATTGCAGGACAAAAACAAAAAATCGGCAGAATGTGCTTATGCGCATGAGCGCTCATGCGCACATACACCCATACACCCACAGCCGAATTAATGGGGAAACAGCGAATATAGCACACCTCCGGCGCGGCAGTCTGAACGCTCCCACGCGCCTCCGTCCCATATCTTCCAGCAGCGGCCCCCGCTGTGTGGATGGGAAAATCCGGTATAGTTTAATCCGGGTTTTTTTTTGCTACGACTGGCTACCGGGGCAAACTGCCAGTCTGTCCTCGGCCTCGACCTTATGGGTGGAAATTACAAGGGTGTCATTACTGGCTAAATATCAGGAGAAACTTCCTAACTGTAAGACTGGTTGAGCAGTGGAACAGCCTGCCTCGGAAGGTGGTGAATGTTCCTTCACTGGACATTTTCAAGTGGAGACTGGACAACCATCTTTCAGGTATGTTGTAGGTATGTAGGTATGTAGGTATGTAGAGCTATCTTTTGGCTATGATCCTGCAGAGTGCAGGGGGTTGGACTAGATGACCTGCAAGGTCTCTTCCAACTCTAACGTTCTATGATTCTATGACTGTAGGGTCATGGAGGACCCTTGTAAGGAAGATTGTAAAATGACCCAAATAAGACTTTTTACTTCATAAAACCTTAGGAATAAAATCGCTTTTAAAAGTTAACAAAAGTCTGTCAGCCAAATTGCATCTAGGTAAAGGGAGGATCGAAATAAGATCAATGGACAATTGTCTAGTCTCAGTGCAGCCCAGGAAACTAGAGTAGATCTGCAAGAGGACCATTTGCTTCTGCAAATGTTTTATCTTAGTAAAGGTAAAGGTTCCCTTGCTTGAAAGCCAGTCGAATCCGACTCTAGGTTGCGGTGCTCATCTCCGTTTCAAAGCTGAAGAGCCAGCGCTGTCTGAAGACATTTCCGTGGTCATGTGGCCGGCATATTAAACATCAAGGCGCACGGAACACTGTTACCTTCCCACCGAAGTGGTACCTATTTATCTACTTGCAATTTCTTGCTTTCGAACTGCTAGGTTGGCAGGAGCTGGAACTAGAGATGGGAGCTCACTCCATCTTGCGGCACCTGGGTCTTGAACTGCTGAACTACTGACCTTCCACCGCCTGCAGTTCAGCGTCTTAACCACTTGAGCCACCGCAGCTCCTGTTTTATCTTAAAAGGCAATAAATATTGGAGCGGTGGCGCAGGTAGTAAATCACCTGCCATAACAACTAGCTAACAGCCACTATGGCTGTTCAAGTCCCACCGCGACCGGGGTGAGCTCCCGGTCCTAGTCCTAGCTCCCACCCACCCAGCAGTTCGAAAGCACGCAAGTAGATAAATGGGTACCTGCCTGTAGAGTGGCGGGGGGCACCCTCCCTTCCGGGGGTGAGTAGCGGTGGCAGTATTGTCGGCGGACATCGGCGGCAGCAGTAATGGCGGCAGCAATGGGGGGCGAAAGCAGACGGCCGAACCTGGCAGTAGGCGGAGCCATGGGCGGAGCCGAGACGTGTGGGCAGCGTGACGGTGCGGCACGATGGAGCCAGCTGGATGTGGACTGAGAGCCAAGGCCAACGCGGGCCTGCGCATTGGAAAGAAAGCCAGCCGCGGAAATCTCCTGGCCCAGAAATAGAAAGATCCTCACCGGGGACTCGAAGTTCTATGCCTGGAACCCCGCTGGAAAAAGAGAGAACAGGAAGCCCTGCCCTGCTCAGGGTGCCGGTAGGAGGTCCCTCCCCCTGTTGATTGTGGCCCTAGTTAGGGAAGAACTATATCATGTAAACTGCTCTGAGACCCCTCGGAGTCTGAGCAGTATATAAGCTGAAACTATAAATAAATAAATAAATATTGCTACACCGGCTAGGTGGGATATAAATTGAAAGTAAATAAAATAAATAAATAAATAAAAATATATTTGTCTTTAGAAGTAGTCTGTTAATAGTTAATATTTATTAACTATGATTAATATTTTTATTACTTTATTTATTAACCATGACAATGGGCCTACTTGCTGGCAGAAAATATGATTTGGGGCTGTGTACATAAGTTTCAGAAAAAATCATGCTATGAGAAATACTGCTTGGAGTTGTATCAGAAAGACCCCTGAAAAATCAAGGTGCATCTGAATCACTTTGAATGGAAGCAAAGCCTTCCCAAGCCCTTTGGACCACTTCAGATCCCTGCCTATTTGTTTTGGTTTCCAGTGCCTTCCTTTCCTTGGCCTGTCTAACTGCCTGGAATCCTGTCTTCCATATAAGGAAGGGGGTTAGGAGGAGGTCAGGCAAAGAACAATATGGTTGACAGCTCTGAGTTGTCAATTATACGTATCACAGTTGAATGAAGGCTGCAGATGGGTAATTCTTCTCTTTCTTCTGTCAATCAGCATGATCCTTGGGAGGGAACTACAGAAGTGTGACAACTTGTATAGATTTGGAGCTGTTTTCTCAGCCTAGTCTGAGTTCTCTCTTGTAGTATCTGTTTCCAGGAGCTTGTGATGTGGCACGGTCATTAGAACAATTTTTTCCCCAGGTCCCAATTACTATTTTTGGCCTGAATTAGTTTTTTTTTTTTAACTCAAAATTAAACTCTAAGACAAGAATATATTACATATTCACACCGAATAGTTATTTCCTTGAAAACCCCTGCACCTTAGCATTTGGAAATTTTGCAGAGAAGATTCCAGTTCTGTGGCTTGAATCCTACAACTGTGACCCACTTGTATTTTTGCCTAAACTCAAGGGCCAATACACATGACCTGAGGTGTTTCTGCTTTATTGGGGCCTTCTTCAGAGGTCAAACAATATTGAGGTACATTTAAGTTTAATACGTATTACAATAAGCAGGGTTTATTTCCTGCAGGAGCGCACAGGAACGAAGCTCTGGCAGTAAGGAGCCCAGGGGGCGGGCACATGCAGCAAGCCCCACCCCCTGTTCCCAGCAGCCCCCCTCACCTTTCCCGGCCCTCTGGCTGACCCAGCGAAGTGCTGCCATGAACTGGCCCTCAAGCTGCTCTGCCTTTGCCTGGCACATGACACCCAGCTTGCCCAGTCTCTACCTGTCCTCATGCCGGCCCTGGCATGGCGCCTCTGCAAGGTGGGCCCTGGCTACTCCCACGAGGCCTGTGAGGAGCTCCACCGCAGCCTCCTGCACCTACTCAGCCTCCTCCTGCGCCTCTGCCCTGCCACCACCCTGGCCACCTACCTGCTCGAGGCCATGTGCATCCTCCATGCCACCCTCCTCAACCCACAAGCAGCCACGCACATTCCTGCACTTGCCAGCCACCCAAAAGAGTCCAGTGGCACCTTCAAGACCAAGGTTTATTCAGGTACAAGCTCTCCCTCCTCTGTGGGGGCAGATCTGCGCATTCCCCCCCATAGCTAGCAATTCAAAACAGTCCAATGGAGCCTGAGCAGTGGGTGTTGCCTTCTGACACACCTCCAGTGATGTCAGGGGGTGTGGCATATGCAAATAAGTTATGCTAATGAGCTCCTGCACCTCTTTTTCTATGAAATGACCCCTGCCAATAAGTGAATATTGGACCAAGAAAAGGAAGGCCACCTTTATTTTTTTACAAGGCTTTAATTGGGCCTTTATGTTTTTAACTGTCTTCCCAATAAATACATGTATTTTTGTATAACTTTCAACTAGGTTTTTAATATTGGCCCTTTATTAGATTTCTTTCTTACTCTTGTAGTTCTTGATTCCAGTTTTTGGGTCAGGTTTGTTTTCCCCTCCCTGTGTCTTACTCTTAACCCCCAGCATCTCCTGCTAAAAGGATCAGATAGTCAGTGATTCAAAAGAGTGAGCCCAGCATCGGCTTGCCTGCTAGGCAAACCAGGTGCTCGCCTAGGGCATGCTGGCCCCCAGGGGCACCAAACAGCACCCCACCTCCCTGAAAAGCCCCCCCCACTGTCCTAACTGGGCACCCGCTGCTGCCTCCCTGCTGCCACCACCAGAACACAGTGCCCGGCCAGGCCGCAGGAGGAGGCGGCACAGCTCACTCACCCTTGCCCTTCCCCTTGGGGGGAGGAGGTGGGGGCAGCATGGTAGCAGCCAGCAGGGACTCCCCACTGCTACCAGTACAGAGCACCCAGCCAGGACACAGCTCACCCGCCCTCCCCCTCCCCGAGGGGAGAGGAGCTGGGGGCGGCTTGTCAGTGGCCAGCAGGGACTCCCCTGCCGCCAGTACAGAGCACCCGGCCAAGGCACAGCTTGCCTACCCTCCCCCTCCCCCCTTGGGGGGGAGGAGGCGGGGGCAGCATGGTGGCAGCCAGCAGAGACTCTCTGCCACCACTGCCAGTACAGAGTGCCCGACTGGGGCACAGGAGGCAGCAGCACAGCTCGCCTGCCCTACCCCTCCCCCCTCAGGGGGAGGAGGCAGGAGCAGCATGGTGGCATCTCCAGGCCCCACCGGGAGGTTGGCATCTGTGCCCACCTAGGGTGCAGAAACACCTGGAGCCCACCCTGAGTGAGACCCCAGAGAAGTGCCACAAGTCAGAGTAGGCAATACTGACCTTGATAGACTAAAGGCTTGATTCAGTATAAGGCAGTTTCACACATGAATAGAACATAAGGCCTTAAAACTTGTTCTTTCCTGAAATGTACAATGAGGGAATACTTGTGCTGCGCAAATGATACCATTGTCATCAGTACATTTTCTTGCATAGCAGTGGTGGATGAATGGAACCATGCAAGCCTAAGAAGAGTTATAGCTTCCTAAGTCTACTGAAGTCAACGGGCTTAAGAAGGGTTTAACTGTATTTAGGATTCTAAGAGAGCAATCCTAAGCAGATCTAATCAGAATCCTACTCAGGTATATTTGAGTTTTGGTTTCGGCAGAGCGAATGGCGGCCACCTCTTGGGACTCTCCCGGAGATGGTCAGCACACACACGGTCGGGGGGGTCTTCGCACAAGCAAATGACCCTAGTGAGCCTTAGGTAAAGGCTCCAAACCAGGGGGCACCTGGGGAGTAGCCTCTTTGCCGGCCTGACGGCTGGGAAATTGAGGCTTTCTTCCTGCCCCAACGGCCCCACTGTGATGTGCCTGAATGGGACTTAGCAATGCCACTGACTTCCTGGAGTGAAACAGCAAAGGCTGAATTAAAAATGGCGGAATCGGCAGAAAACTGTGAGTTGGAGATCTGCTTGCAAGCATTTATGCGCTCCCCCCCCAATCGCACAAGTGCATGGGAGGGGGGAAGGAAAATCCCCCCCCTTAGAAAATGGAACTTATAAAAGAGAGTTGAAGGGGGGTGGAGTGAAAAAGCGGATTGGTGAAAGTACCTTTTGGGGTTGTATTGAAGTTGAAGGAAATAGCTGAACTCCTGAGCTGCGCGGCACGGACTGTGTAAAAGTAAACAATAAAACAATAAAAATGTTGGGGCAGAAAAGACTCCCGGACAAGCCGGTGAAGAAGCTGGGAGGGACTTCCGGCTCTAGCACCGCCCCCCTTGGAGCCAGCTGTCAATCAGCATAGTGAGATGCTGCGCCCTCTACTGGATCAAATGCAAAAAATCAGCGAAACTCTCTGTAACATGGAAGGTGTTCTCAATACTCAACAGAAGCAACTAACAGACACGGTGAAGAAGATGGAAGAGATTGCAAAGAAATGCCTGACTTCGACGGAAGACACCAAGAAAATTAAGAAAAAGGTCAACAAAATAGAGAAACATCAAGAGATGCAGGAAAAAAAGAATATTAATGCTTCAGATGGAAAAATCAAACTTGACTCTCCGTTTTCAGGGCATAAAGGAAAAAGAAAAAGAAGATCTCAGAGCGATTTTGGCGAATGCTTTGGCACCAATTACTGGCAAAGAAGCGCAAAAATTAAGCGAAGAGATGGATCTGGTATACAGATCCTACTTCAACTTTACCAAGAAAAATAATTTGCCAGCAAAGGTGGTTGCCAAGTTTACTAAGCAAGGTACCAGAAATCAAATTTTAAGAGCGACATCAGCAATGCCCTTGAAGATTGGTGAACAGAATATCAGGATTTTAAAAGATGTTCCATATGAAATTCATCAGAAAAGAAAAGCATATAAAGGATTGACCCTATTTTTGCAAAAGTACCAAGTCAGTTACAAATGGTGGCTCCTCAAAGGACTGGTCTTCAAATATAAAAATAAGAGAGAGAAGATTGATTCCTTCTTCAAAGCCCAAGAATTCCTGAAGAGACACGCCAGTTCAGAGAAAGATGCAGAACTCGCTAAATGGACAATGTTAAGTAGCGAAGAAGACAGTGGCCCAGAGGAGGAGGAAGGAGAATCGGAGGAGGGAAAAGCAAAGAAGGGACCATCATACAATTTGAGAGATCTGAAAGGAAGACACCCCAAGATATGATTTGTGCGTGACGCGCAAGAATGGAGTATATTAACAACTAACCCCAAAGGACTTTACTAATTTTGCTAACAGATTTGTTTTGGACTTTTAGTAAGATGAAAAGAAAATCGTTCAACCACGGTAGAAGCCATAAATGTTATTTTTTACTAACAAAAAATCTAACACATTAACAGGAAATTCACTCACCTCTTTTCTTTGTCCCTCTATATACCCCCCCTTTTCTTTATAAAAAGCATTAAAGTCCTCTCCTTTTTAGGAGAGTTTACTATATTTAAAAAAAGAATCCTACTCAGGTATATTTAATGTGTCTTAATTAGGAGTATGCACTTGGATACATCAGAGTCAAAAATATATCTCATAAATACCTTATTAGTAGTTTTAGGATATTTTCAGCAACTAAAAAAATAGTCCTGAAAAATCCCAGAAATATTTGAAAATGACTGGGAAGATTGGAGCCAGCATTTGCATGCTGTCGGATACTGTTTTAACTTTCCTCCCCACCCAGTTTGTTACTTTGTATTGGGTTTCTATAGGCCTCCCAACTGTGTTTATTAATTTCAAATGACTCTTGCCAGTTTCAAGATGGTTTCCCCCCTTTTTGCCAACTTTCTTTTGTGTTCCCTTCCCATTTTCTTGCGCAGAGTTTGCAAAATGCACCCCATCTTCTCTGTACTGCAGAGATTTTCTGGTTTGCCATTAGTCCTCTTTTGCTTGCATTACCACAGTGGCACTGGTTCTGCTGGGCATCTCGTACACTGCAACAGGTTTTGGTGGGCTTACAAAAAATCCCCCCTTCAGTTTCCACTGCACAGATTCTCTGATTTGACTTTGGTTCTGTTTAGCTTGGCACATTGGCTTGTGGTTCTGCTGGGATTATTAAGCTCTGCAATGGTTCTTTTGGACTTGCTGTTTCTTCTCAGAGATAGCTACTTTCAGGCATGGGTTTTTGCCTTGGAATCAGCGTGCTTGCAGGTTTTGGTGTCCCCCTACTCCACCACAGGAGATAATGGAACACAGCTGAGGGCACCCTGTTCAGGAGCCCAAAACATTTGACTCCTTGTTCTTATTGAATTGAAACTTGGGGGTCATTTAAAGGACAGGCACCAGCTGTTCCTTTGCAATTTTGGTGCCTATACCTCTAAAAACAACTCCCCCCAACCACCAGAAAATATTTAAAAATAACTCCCCCAGCCATTCCCCATAGGGATAACAGACCAAAAAAAATCAGAAATTAAAAAAAAAACAACATCCTGAATTTGGGAATACTGGGAATACCATTTTTTTTTTTGCATCCAATATACCTGAACCCCCTAAAAACATTTTTTACACACTCCTAGACTTATTTTCCAGGAAAGTGCTCTTAGGGTTGCCCTGTAAGTCCTGATGTGCCATACATGTACTGCTTAGGTGCCAAGCCTGTCTCTCTTTGGTACCTCTTAATTGAAAACAATATAACTGTAAACTCAAACAATGATTATTTTTTTTTTAATGGATAATGTCTAAACCCATTCTCCTCATGAGAGCCAGCATGGTGTAGTGGTTAAGACTGGTGGACTCTGCTCTGGAAAACTGGGTTTGATTCCCCGTTCCTCCACATGAAGCCTGCTGGGTGACCTTGGGTGAGTCACAGTTCTCTGAGAACTCTCTCAGCCCCACCTACCTCACAGGGTGCCTGTTGTGGGAAAAGGAAGAGAAGGTGATGTAACCCACTCTGCAACTCTTTAGGGTAAAGAAAAGTGCGTTAAAAAGCAACTCTTCCTCTTCTGCCTCTCATTTTGGATTTTTATGGGGATCTTTCCAAGAAGCACCTCTACATTCTAGGTGTATTTCATGTAAATTATCCACAAAAACACATAACAGGACCAATCAAAGCCCTTTTAAATGATCAGATTCTCAGCTGTCCCAGAATAATATCCCCCCAAACCTTTACTTTGGATGAAATATTGCAGCTATTGCCCCCCCAAGTTCTTCTATCCCTGCCCATTTAATTCTGAAAAGAAATAATAAAATAACAATGAAATGAAATTTGCCCTACGAAGTCAATAGGAGATGATTAAAAATTGAATCAGAAGTGAAGCAAAGCATCAGACTTGGATTGTGACCCATTGCATGGGTTGACTGACAATCTTCAGCAAGAAAGAGTACTGCTGTATAATCAATATATACGGATACATACCATGCACATATAGGAGGAAAGGGACTGAACAATACTGTTTCTTCTCTTTCCTGATAACAAACATGCTGCCTCTTCCAGTATGTGTACAAACTGTAGGTTACATAGCCGGGTTTGAGAAAACAGCATTATCAGTCATTCATATGTATACATGATGTACATATTAGAATGATCAAGCATAGGCTGGGAGCGGACTGCTGTGTGCACAATCATGGATGAGAGTCATCATGCTCTGTAGTCACATGTGTTGTGTGTTCTGGGCAGAAGACACATTTCTGTATTAAAGTCTACATGTTGCCATGTGGTAAAAACTGGAATGTTTCCATGCTGCATGATGGCTTCTCTACACCAACATTATAACACATAATTTGCATCATGAGGGACATTTCTATAAATGGGTAGCATTAAGGTGGAAACTCTCCACTAAATGGAAAATCACCTTGTTTAACATTTATGCAGTTCCCTAGTAACAAAGGAACTGCTCTTTTCAGGTTGACTAACATCTCCTTGGCAGAAGTTCTTCCAGGGAGTTAGTGATGCTGGTATTTTGGATCCAACTGTTTTATTACTGATTAAATGTTGAATACTTTCCCTTGAGGAATCTGGAAGTATATCAGGAAAACTGATAACTTGATCACCGATAGTTCTTCTTGCACCATTTGGCAATGAGTTTTATTCATTCTTCAGTGTACCATAGATGTACCATCAAACAGATTAATTCCAGTGTTTAGCATGTCCTAGACAGCCCTATATTTGCTGAAGCCAACACTGTGATGTTTTAAGGTGTATGTTTCAAGTTTTATGTTGTACCAGCCAAATGCATAGGAGTTGCTGCACAATAAAATAGGAGGACTCTGGAACTACCAAAGGTCATTTGATGAAACTACCAAAACAGAATTGTTAGATCAATTTTCATGCATCCATGTGCTTCTGTGTAGGGGCAAAATACAATGCAAAAAGAAACTTAATACAACTAGTCCTGTGACCATATAAATACTGCTTCTTATGGTGCTTTATGAATGTTAACAATAGATCTGTATCAAATTCATTTGGAAACAAGATCAGGTAATTAGAAATTACAAAACCTAGGGAGAAATCCATATGAGAAGAATTGTGAAAGCATCCCTAAATTTTACTATAGATCCAAGCTGGATACAGGGACAATCCTGAAAGTTACATATGAATAAATACTAAAATAGTATGCTGTCCCTTTAGTAAGGTAATCAGGTAATCTGACAAGAACCACCAAACTGACAACTGGAATGACAATTGACTGAGAAATGTTAGAAATAGTTCTGAGAAATCTGTCTGCCTATTCTACTCGAAAATATTTCAGTTAAAGAACAGAAATCACAGTACTTTAATGATGGCAATTGAACTTTGAAACCCTTGTTAAATCTTTTCACACTATTATGGTTAATTAAATGAACTCTACTGATAATCATCGCAACTGTCTGATTTACTGGTTTGGAGAAGGTAGCAGTTAATCACAAATAAAGAGGTGATAATTGTTGCAACAACATTTTGTTTTTACTGGATCTTGCTTGGAGCATTTAGTGCAGGGCTGCCTCACACAAGCAGGGCTGCAGCATGGCAATGTGCAGGCATGCATGAGTTAGCCATTGGTCAGGTTCTATAAATAGAACTTTCACATTACCTCAAAGTGCTATCAACAATAAGTAAAGCAAGTAATGAGAACTCAAATGATATAAGTCATGTGTGAAGTGACAGTAGTTGAAGAGGACTGTTAACTTTTACATAAACAATGTTTCTGTGTCTTTTGTAACTGTGTAATATGGAGAAACTTAGCAGATATATATTTCTTAGTCACTGAAGTGGCACAACTGGAAAAGAGCATTTGCTGAATTTCTTCCTGCTTCAAGAGACATAGGAGTCTCTATTAGGAATGTGCACTCAGTATATACCAAGGTGAATAAATATTTGAAAAATACCTTATCGGTATTTTTTTGGTATTTATTCAGCCACATACAGATCAGCGATCTGTATCCAGCTACCAAAGTAGCCACCCCCAAATAAAAGCTGCCCCCAAATAAAATTCCTTTAAGCGGTGGAAAGCTAGTCTCAGTGAGGTTGATAAAAGGGAACACAGGCTGTGGCAAATAAAATGCAAGTATGTGATCAGGCAGACAAAAAGGGAATATGAGGCGCATATAGCAAAAAACATAAAAGACCAGCAATAAAACTTTCATCAATACATTAGAAGCAGAAAACCAGTCAGGAAGGCAGTGGGGCCCTTGAATGACCAAGGGGTAAAAGGAGTATTGAAGGATGTTAGGGAAATAGCTGAGAAGCAGAATGCATTTTTTGTATCTGTCTTCACTGTGGAAGATGAGAAGTGCTTGCCCACTCTAGAACCACTGATTTTGGGAGAGGTGTTGAAAGACCTGAGTCAGATTGAGGTGATGAGAGAGGAGGTCCTATGACTGAGAAAACTTAAAAACTGATAAAACACCAGGCCCGGATGGCATTCATCCGAGAGTCCTGAAAGAACTCAAATATGAACTTATGGATCTCCTGACAAAAATATGTAATCTTTCATTAAAATCTGCTTCCGTTCCTGAGGACTGGAAGGTAGCTAATGTCACTCCCATCTTTAAAAAGGGTTCCAGAGGAGATCCAGGAAATTGCAGGCCAATCAGTCTGATGTCAATACTGGGTAGGTTGGTGTTTTTCGGTTTCGGTGCTGCAAACGGCGGCCGCTTCTCGGGACGCTCCCGGAGGCGGTTAGCCCACACGCGGAATGGGGGGGTCTTCGCGTTTGCGAAAGACCCTAGTGAGCCTTAGTCAAAGGCTCCGAACCGGGGGTGCATAGGGGAGTGCCGGGAAATTGAGGCTTTCTCCCCGCCCCAATCGGCCCCGCCGCGTAGTGCGTCCCGAATGGGACTTAGCAGCCCTGCCGACTTCCAGGAGTGAGGAAAAGCGGATGAATTACTATGAAAAGAAGAAATGGCATATAATCGTGAGTTGAAGATCTATTGTGAAGCGAAAATTAAACCCCCCCCCCGCAAGTGGATAAGCGTATGGGAGGAGGGAGGAGCTTCCACCCTCTTCGAAGAAGCGAATTTTTAAAGGAAACGCGAAGGGGGGGTAACAAGAAAAAAATGTTGGTGAAAGTACCGTTGGGGTTTTACAGAAGATTGCGGCTTTAGTTGCTTTCTGGGGGATGTGGCACGAACTTTGAAAAAGTAAATAAAAAATAAAATGTCGATGCTGGGGAAAATCCTGCTTAGAACGGAAGAGAAGAGAGGAGGGACTTCCGCTCCAGTCAACCCCCCCAGAACTAGCTGTCAATCAACAAGAGACTGAGATACTGCGCCACCTGCTGGAGTAAATGTAAAATATCAATGAAACGCTTTTAAAATGGAAATTGTTCTCATCAGACTATAAAAACAAATGTTGGAATCAACAAGGTTGATGGCAGAAAATGTATAGAAAATTAATTTGATGCTAAAGTTCCAAATTATGGATGAAGAAGGGAAAGAAGATCTCAGATTTATTTTGATGAAAGTCTTGACACCTCTATCTGGCAGTGTGTCAGGTTTAAAAACAAGTAGATCCAGTCATTCTTGCACAAAGAAAAGTTTTATTGGATTATCTTGCTAAAACCCACAGTAGGAGGTCATTGTCAGGAATGGGGGGCAAAGCAAAGCAAGCTAACTTATAGTGTGATGCAATGAAGCGCCTAGCAAATGAAACATGAGCACTCGCGCGGGAACTCCCGGCGGGAGAAATACTTCATGGACGGGAGACTGCTCCCCCCCTCCCCTTGCCTTCCCAGGACTGGAAAATTCTCAGTGAAACAAGAATAGTCCAAAGCCTACATCCAAGGCCACCGTGATAAGGAGAAGCGGCAGGGAAGAAGCTCCCACGTTTCTGCCTGCATAGCTACGCAAGCGCAAAGCAGGGTAGGGAACACAAAACAATGGATTCAGTGAGAAACATCAAAGGCATTTTCTGACATTCTGCCCTTCCCAAAACCACCCACCCACCACTCAGGAAGGAGAGAATGTGGGCCCCCAGGTTTATTTGGGTAACGAGTGTGAAATTCTTTCAAGTGATCAGGTGCATTGATATCAGACACTTTCACCCACTCCCTGTGTTGGGGCCCGAAATGTATCCATTCAACAAGATACAAGAGTTGTCCATGGAGAATCTTAGAGTCCAAAATGTCAGCAATTTCGTAGTGCTCCTCATCGTCAATCATCAACGGGGAGGAGGTGCTGGAAGTTCAGGTTGCCATTTAGTCGGGGGTAATGCAGGTTTGAGAAGGCTGTAATGGAAAATTGGATGGATTGCTTTAAGAGATTTAGGCAAATCTAGCTGTACAGTAACTTGATTTATACATCTTACAACTTTGAAGGGACCAATATATTTCCAAGCGAGTTTCCGGGACTGTTGCGCTAGTCTTAAGTTCTTGGTTGAAAGGTAGACCGAGTCTCCCGGTTGCAGTGTCCAGCCACCCGCCCTCTTTTTGTCTGCCTGTTTTTTGTACTGTGCCTTGGCCTCATTCAATGTCTCGACAATTAAGGGCCAGGAGTCCCGGAAAGTTTTACACCATGCTGCGGCTTCCCCGCCCGTCCCACCGGGTTTCAAAAAGGGAAGAGGGGGGCTGTCATAACCCATGGCAGCTTTGAAGGGAGACATATTTGTAGAAGCATGCCATGAGTTGTTGTACGCAAACTCCGCTAGTGGCAATAAATCTACCCAATTGTCTTGTTGATAGTTAGAGAAACACCTTAAGTATTGTTCTAACGTTTGGTTTACTCTTTCCGTTTGCCCGTCAGTTTCAGGGTGATAGGCAGTACTGAGGGCACGTTCAATACCCATTAGAGTCATCAACTCGGACCACAACTTTGAAACAAATTGAACCCCCCTGTCGGAGATTATCTTGAGTGGTAACGTATGTAGCCTGGCAATGTGTTGGAGGAAGGCTTTGGCCAGGACTTTGGCTGTTGGCAAACTGGGGAACGGTATAAAGTGAGCTTGCTTAGAGAATAAATCTACTACCACCCAAATGACCGTCATATGTTTAGAGGGGGGAAGATCCGTGATAAAGTCCATAGAGATCACTTCCCAGGGTCGGCTCGGGGTTGGTAGAGGCTGTAAAAGACCTGGAGGTTTTCCTGGCCTGGTTTTGCAACGATTGCACGTTGGACAGGATTGTATATAAAGGGATAAATCCCGTTTCATCCGGGGCCACCAGAAGCCGCGTTGCAGTAGGCGTAAGGATTTTACATATCCAAAGTGCCCCGCAGATTTTGAGTCATGGGCTGTCTGCAACATCTGGGATCGGGTAGCTTCTGGAACAAAAATTTTATCTCCTCTGTACCAGCAACCATTTGGACCACATTTTACATCATCCCTGGCTTGTAATTCAGTTATTTCTTGCGTGGTGATGTCAGTGGCAAATTGCTTTTCCCAGTTCATGGCCTGGATGGGGTTCAATTGTGCTCGTTTGGTTTTACGGGTTACAACTGCTCCAACTAATTGTTCAGGGGTGAACATAGACTCTCGTATTTCTGTTCTCTTACACAGGTGTTGGGGAAGGCGGGAGAGAGCATCTGCCAGATGATTGGATTTACCTGGGAAATGGTGAAGGGTGAATTGAAATTTAGAGAAAAACTCAGCCCACCGGAATTGTTTTGCATTTAGATTCCGGGGTTTCCGCAGTACCTCAAGATTTTTGTGATCAGTCCAGATTTCAAAAGGTACTCGGGACCCTTCTAACCAGTGCCTCCAGGTGATCAACGCTAAACGTATAGACGCTGCTTCTTTATCCCAAATGGGCCAAAATCTCTCCGTATCATTGAATTTTTTGGACACATAAGCAAGGGGTTGTAGTTGCCCCTGAACATTTTCTTGCAAAATCACCCCACCCATAGCGGTATCCGACGCGTCTACCTGTACCACAAACTTTTTTGTCTCATCAGGGTGCGCTAGTATGGGTTCAGACGTGAATAACAGTTTTAGTTGTTCAAAAGCGTCCTGACACTGGGGGTCCAATTCAAAGGGGCCCCTGGCATTGAAACTTTAGCTCCCCTCCCTTTAGTCTTTAACAGTTCCGTGAGGGGGAGAGCCACTTGGGCAAAATGTGGCAGGAATTGACGGTAAAAATTGGCGAAACCGAGGAAACTTTGGAGCTGCCGCCTGGTTTTGGGGGGCTCCCACATCAACACATCTTGGACCTTTTTTGGGTCCATTTCTAACCCTGCAGAGGATATGCGGTACCCCAAAAAGTCAATGCACTCCTGGTGGAATTCACATTTTGACAGTTTGACAAACAGTTTGTGTTCTAATAGCGTTTCCAATACTTTACGCATAAGGGCGGTGTGAGATTCTTGATCCGGGGTATAGACCAAGATATCATCCAAGTAAACAACCACCCCCTTGAATAAGTAGGGGTGTAACACTTCATTGATTAAATTCATGAAAACCCCGGGTGCCCCTTGTAATCCGAAGGGCATAACCCGATATTCAAATTGCCCCAGTGGGGTATTAAATGCAGTCTTGTATTCATCCCCCTGTCTGATACGGACCCGAAAATAGGCATCTCATAAATCCAGTTTAGAAAACACTTTCCCTTTTGCCACTTCTGCCAACAAGTCTTTGATGAGGGGCATTGGGTAGGCATTAGTTGCAGACACTGCGTTTAGTCCCCTGTAATCCGTGCAGAGTCTGAGCCCCCCATCCTTTTTTTTACAAAACAATATGGGTGCTGCAAAAGGGGACGACGCTGGCCTAATAAATCCACGGGCCAGATTCTTATCGATAAAGCGGCGTAGTTCTTCCTTTTCAATGGGACTCATGGCATAAATTTTCCCTTTTGGTAATTTTTGCCCCGGAAGGATTTCAATCGCACAGTCGGAGTTGCGGTGGGGGGGTAGTTCATCCGCTTCCTCCTCCTCAAAAACCCTGGTCACATACCGGTAATCCTTGGGGATGCGGTTAAGGTCCTCCGTGGCTAAGCAAGCTCGTGGAGGTTCATTGCATGGGGTTTTACCCCACCCTGGGTCCCATTGGTGCCCTGCACATTTCGGGGAGATAAATTGTACGCTCCCTTCTTCCCATAAAATATATGGATCATGACCATGTAACCAAGGGCTACCCAACACTAATGGGAACTGGGCTTGAGGGGCTATTACAAACGAGCGTAGTTCCCAATGGTCACCAATGCCTACTCTTAAAGGAACAGTCTCAAATCGGCATGGCTCTTTCATTGGAGACCCATCCATCTGAGTGAAAGTTATCGGGTCTTTCAAATTGACAACGGTTGCTTCTAACCCCATAACCATAGACGGGTTTATCAGGTCCCTCCCGCACCCTGAGTCAATGAGGGCTCGGACCCGAATATAGGTCATCATCGCTGGATTCATTACAAGAACAGTCACAAAGAAGAGAGAGGGGTAATTGCTCACCAGTTTAGGCGCCTCAGGTACTGGGTCCTGCTGTGTAGCGCCATTCACAAACAGGACCAATTCGTTTCCCTGCATCTCACTCTCCTCCTCCAGCATCATGGTATCCGCTTGGTCGGGGCTAGCAAAAAGAGCCCGTGTATTGCGTGGTTTTGCTGTACCTTTTCTTGGGGCAGGGGTTGGCCATCGTCTGGGCTCCTCTTGTGGTAGGGCTCTACTGGGATCTCCTTTCGGGCAGGATGCGGCGAAGTGCCCCTTTTCCCCACACCGCAGGCAGAGGCCCTGTCGCATACGCTGATCTCTCATTCCACTTGGGGTGGAGGTTGGTTTGGGTCTGGCCTGGCCTGTCGCAAGACTCGGACGGTTGTTGCCCAGAGATAGATCCAGTTTCATGACACGTAAGCGACTTTCCGCTTTTTCGGCTTCCTCCACCCATCCCTGGAGAGTGCGAGGTTGCTGAGAGCTGAGGACATTATTGCGGACGTCTACAGCTAGTCCCATTCGATATTGTTGAGCCAAGACTGCATCGGTCCAGTCCCGAATTTTCACTGCGTGCCTTTGAAACTCCCTTGAATACTCCCGCACGGTGAGTTTGCCTTGCCTGAACGTGCGAAGGAAGGCTTCAGCTTTTTGAGCCGCCCCCGGGTCCTCGAAACGGTTTCTCAAGGCCCACATGAAGTCATCAACATTCCCCAATTCCACTGCCTCCAGATCATGAAGGGCTACATACCAACTAGTAGCACTCCCCCGAACCTGGAAGCGATAAACTCCACCTGTTGCTCCTCGTCCGGGAATACATAGCCCCATCTCTGTACAAATTTCCCTACTTGCAATATGAAAAAGGACACAGTTTCTGGATCTCCATCAAACGTGATCTCCAGCATGTCCTTGGGGCGGATTACTGGAGGGGCCGGGGCCATGAACGGTACTGGGACTGGCTGCGGGAGGGGTGCTGGAGCAGGAAGAGCTGGCGGCTGGATAGGTCCTGGTTGCCCTGGCCCGGGCCCTGGTGCTGGGACGGCCGGTGGAGGTGCTGGCTGGCCCGGTCCTGGGCCCGGGGGTGCTGGCTGGCCCGGCCCTGGTCCCGGGGGTGCTGGCCGGCCCGGCCCTGGCCCCGGGGGGGCAGGAAGTGGCAGTCCAGGTGGCATCGGTGGTGCAGGTGCTGGTGCCGGTCTAGGTTGCGTCAGCGGATGGGCTCGAATTGCTTGGTCCATCATCTGTGGTAGGGATTGCATTAGTTTGCTCATGTCCCTTACCAGACGTCGGGTATCCTCTTGAATAGAGTCCATGCGAGCCTCTGTATCAGAACCGGAACCTGTTCTGGGAGATCCTCGAGACATCCTTCCCTGGGGAAGTCCAAAACTACCTCTAGGATCCAAAAGACTGTCCCGGCTCTGGCTCCCCGGCATGGTCCAAGTTGTCTGGGTAGTGTCCAACAGGTTCTTAGTCCAATCGCGCGACCTGCGATAGGTCACCCCTTTGTCCCAGGGTGTTGGGGCTCCCGGCACATAGGTTCGTGGAACAGCTCCTCCTTGACTCTGCGTTAGCCCGGCCGGGCTATAGATTGGGAGAGTGTACGCAGCACCCACTGTGCTGATCGATGGAGGGGTAACCAACCCTGCTGCTGATTGAGGGGTTGGTGCTGCCAAAACTGTAGTTGTAGTCACCGGAACAACAGTGGTGGTCGGGACAGTGACCACTGGAGTTGCCACGGTAGTGACTGGGACCGTGGCTCCCGTAGTAGTAGTCACTGGAACGGCGCCTGTGGCTCCCGAAGTAGTAGTCACTGGGACTGTGCCCGTGGCTCCCCCCCCAGCTCCGCTCATCGTGGTAGACGGCGAAAACTGACGGTGGGGGAATGATGTGATTCCTGACAATTTCTGTCAGGTTTAAAAACAAGTAGATCCAGTCATTCTTGCACAAAGAAAAGTTTTATTGGATTATCTTGCTAAAACCCACAGTAGGAGGTCATTGTCAGGAATGGGGGGCAAAGCAAAGCAAGCTAACTTATAGTGTGATGCAATGAAGCGCCTAGCAAATGAAACATGAGCACTCGCGCGGGAACTCCCGGCGGGAGAAATACTTCATGGATGGGAGACTGCTCCCCCCCTCCCCTTGCCTTCCCAGGACTGGAAAATTCTCAGTGAAACAAGAATAGTCCAAAGCCTACATCCAAGGCCACCGTGATAAGGAGAAGCGGCAGGGAAGAAGCTCCCACGTTTCTGCCTGCATAGCTACGCAAGCGCAAAGCAGGGTAGGGAACACAAAACAATGGATTCAGTGAGAAACATCAAAGGCATTTTCTGACACAGTGGAGCGAATAAATAAAAAGAAGAGGCGGATAAGGCTCCCAAAGCCTACTCCGCCTTTAAAAAAAGGATATACTCTGCCAGTAGAAAGGGGTGTTGAGCTTAGCAAGTAATTGAGATCTAATTTCAACTTGAGTGTTAATGGAGCCAACGAGAAATGACTGCCAGAAACAACAAGAAAAAAGAAGCGAAAGAAGATGGATTAAAAAATTTCTGAAGAGACATACCAGCACAGAGGAAGAAGCAGCACTCAAAATTTGGATTTTTGAAGAAGACGGCGGCCCGGGGAAGGAAGTGACGGAACGGGAGGCACTAAAGTTCAAAGGACTTAATGATAATTGGAGAGACTTAAAAAGGAATTTGTTCGTGTAACATCTGAAAAGATTTGATTTAACCCCAGTGGACTTTACTAACTTTACTAACAGAATTGATTTGGACTTTGTAAAGCTGAAAAGAAGATCTTTCAACCGTGATGGATGCCGACAATTGGAAGAAATAAAACTAACCTTTACTAACAGAAAAAAAAAAAAAAACTCACTCCGCTCTTTTTTCTCTTCCCATCTGTCTACCTTACCCTTTTCTTATAAAAAATAAAATTCTCTCCTTTTTAGGAGAGTTATTTCAAAAAAAAAAAAATACTGGGTAAGTTGGTGAAAATTGTTATTAAGGAAAGAATTAGTAGGCACACTGATGAACAAAATCTATTGAGGCGGACTCAGCATGGGTTCTGTAAGGGAAGATCTTGTCTCACTAACCTGTTAGTGTTTTTTGAGGAAGTGAACAAACATGTGGACAAGGGGGACCCAATAGATGTTTATCTTGACTTCCAGAAAGCTTTTGATAAAGTTCCTCAAAAAAGTCTCGTAAGTAAGCTCAATAGTCATAGGATAAGAGGACAAGTCCTCTTGTGCATCAAAAACTGGCTAATTAATAGGAAACAGAGAGTGAGTATAAATGGGCAATTTTCTCAGTGGAGGGTGATAAGCAGTGGGGTACCACAGGGATCAGTACTTGGTCTGATGCTTTTTAACTTTTTAATTAATGAATGGGAGTTGGGAGTAAGCAGTGAAGTGGCTAAATCTGCAGATGACATGAAGTTGTTCAGGGTAGTGTGAACCAGGGAGGATCCAAAGGGATCTGTCGAGGAAGTGTGAGTGGGTGTCAACATGGCAAATGGAGTTCAATGTGGCCAAGTGCAAAGTGATGCACACTGGAGGCAAAAATCCTAGCTATAAATACACATTGATGGGATCCAAACTGGCAGAGCCTGACCAAGAGAGATATTTTGTAGTAGATAACTCATTGAAAATGTTGAAACAGTGTGTGACTGCAATAAAAAAGGCCAATACTATGCTGGGGATTATTAGGAAGGGAATTGAAAAACAAATCAGCCAGTATCATAATGCCCCTGTATAAATCAATGGTGCAACCTCATTTGGAGAACTGTGTACAGTTCTGGTCACCACAACTCAAAAAGGATATTATAGCATTGGGAAAAGTGTAGAAAAGGGCAACTAGAATGATCAAAGGGTTGGAACACTTTCCCTCTGAAGAAAGGTGAAAGCGCTTGGGGCTCTTTAGCTTGGAGAAACGATGGCTGAGGGGTGACATGATCGAGGTTTATAAGATTATGCATGGGATAGAGCAGGTTGAGAAAGAAGTACTTTTCTCCCTTTCTCACAATACAAGCACTGCATGAAATTGCTGAGCAGTCAGGTTAGAATGGATAAAAGGAAGTACTTCTTCACCCAAAGAGTGATTAACACATGGAGTTCACTGCCACAGGAGGTGGGTGGCAGCTACAAGCATGGACAGCTTTAAGAGGGAATTAAATAAGCATATGGAGCAGAAGTCTATTAGTGGCTATTAGCCACAAGGTATAGATAGGAACTTTCAGGCTAGGGCAAGTGATGCTCTGTATTCTTGGTGCTGGGGGGGGAACAGTAGGAGGGCTTCTAGTGTCCTGGCCCCACTGCTGGACTTCCTGATGGCACCTGGTATATTTTAGTCACTGTGTGACACAGAATGTTGGACTAGATGGGCCAATGGCCTGATTCAGCCTTGGCTTCTCTTATGTTCTTAAAGCCAATATTATTTTGCTTTTATTTGGGCTTGGCTACTTGTGGAGTCCTGCAGCCTCTGCTATATGACTCCCCCTTCCCTTTTCTCTGGGGCTTGTGCCACCTCTGTGGAACAAGGGAAAGGAAGGTATTTAAACTTTAAATACCTTCCCTTCACTGGGGAGTCATGCTCCAGAGGTGGCACAGCTCAAGGGGGAAGGGATAGGGAAGGTATTTAAAGTTTAATTACATTCCCTTGACCTGCAGAGTCATACTGTAGTGTGGCTCCAGGAGTGAAATTCTCCATTATACCCTATGGGGACCATCCCTATAGGTTATAATGGAGTTGAATATAATCAGATTTCCAAATATTTACCCGAATACCAGTGAAATACTGATACTGGCATTCAGGTATATTTGGGAGTATGGATTTTTTTGGGTTCAACAGACCTGAATCCAAACTAACCTGACTTTTTTTTTGCTCAGGCCTTGTCTCTATCTTTAAAACTATAATCTAGAAGTACATCAACTATTTTTGTTGTTGTTGTTCAGTTGCACAGTTGAGTCCAACTCTTCACGACCCTATGGACCCACTGTCTTTTCAAAAATTTTCAAAGCTGACCATAAGGTCTAAATCTTAATTCAACTTTTGTATAGGCTTCCTTAGACTTAGACCTTATGGTCAGCTTTGAAAATTTTTGAAAATCATTGAGCTTTTGAGGTGAGTTACCTGTCCAGTCCAAAATGGAAGAAATAACACAACAAATAAAAACAGAGACAGACGAGATTAAGAAACAGTTAACAGAAAATAAACAGGAGATATTAAAAATCATGATGACTAGTAATAAGATGGAAGAAAGAATACACAAATTGGACCATGAAGTACAAGAATTAAAGTTAAAAAATGAAAGAATGGAGGAAACACTGATGAATTTTGAAATGGATAAAGCTGTGTTGCCAAAATGTTCCTGAAAACATAGGGAAAAAATAAAAGAAGAAATGATACATAATTTAACAGAACAACTAAAAATAGGAACAAAAGAGGAAATGACAGGAAAAACTGATGCAGTATATAGAAGGAACTCCTCTTATGCAAGGAGAAATAAACTACCTTGGGAAGTCCACATAAAATTCAATAGGAGAGAAATACATGATAGGATTCTCAGAGCAACAAATGATACGAAAATGGTTATACAAAAAACGGAGGTTAAGAAATACCACGGAGAGTTAGGGAGAAGAGACAAAATTATGCTGCACTGACAGAAATATTGAGAACAAATGGAATCTCATACAGATGGTTGTTACCAGAAGGAATGTTATTTAACAATGAGGGCAGAAAATAGACTCTATATTCAAAGTACAAGACTTTTTTTGAGAGACATGGAAAAGATTTAGGTTGGCAAGAAGAAGAAGAAGTTAGTGAAACAGAAGAAGAAGCCACAGGACAAGAAGCAGGGAAAATAAGCAAAATACACTGAAAAAAGGAAAAAAGAGAATGGATATGACACCATCACAAATACTCACAAGATTCCAATACAGAACTAAGGTAAAGGGAGAACAAAAATAAAGATGGAGAGAAATAAAAGACTTAAAATCTTTTCTGTTAATGTGAATGGGCTTAATAGCCCACAAAAAAGAAAAAAGGACTTTTCATCAAATTGTCAAATTACAGACAGATATAGCATGTCTCCAAGAGACACATATTAGAAAAGAAGATGGAAAATATCTAATTAGCCAAAAAATTAGGAAATCTCTTTTTTGCATCAGATACTAAAAAGAAGAGGGAAGTGGCCATATATGTTAAAGATTATCTATGCCCATAATTAGTATATTCATCAGATGATGAGAGAATAGTGGCAATTACAATCTTGAGACCAAAAAAAAGACATTAATTGTGAACATATATGCTCCTAAGCAAAACCAGGAAAATTGTTTTAAAACGGTACAAGAAACTTTGACAATAAAAACATTTGATGATGTGTGTATTATAAGAGATTACAATGCAGTGCTTGACTCTAAGATAGATATAAAAATCAGACAAGAGATAAAAAATCAGGAAATGTTCTCCCTAAGAACTTCTTTCAAACGATAGAGGAATGTAGTCAGGGGTCTTTTTGTAGAAAAAGAGCTGCAGGAGCTCATTAGCATATGGTATGCTAATGAGCTATTAGGCTATTAGCATATGCCACGCCCCCTGACATCACCAGAAGTGATGTCAGAAGGGGAAGCAAAAGGGGGGGGAGGCATCTTCAAAAGCCTCCCCTCCCCTTCCCCAGCTGTTCTGGGTGGGGGAGCTAAGAGAGAAGGGGTTTAAAGTTTAAACTCCTTCTCATGAGAGTTGGGCCACAGAAGGAGGAAAGAGTAGAGAGAAGGAAAGAAGGAAGGAAAGAGGGAAAGAAAGAAAGGAAAGGGGAGGGAAAGAAAGAGAGGGAAGAAGGAGGGAAACAGGGAAAGGTGGAAAAAAGAGAAGAAAAAAAGGTGGGAAAGGAAGAGAGAAAAGAAGAAGGAGGGAAAGAGGAAAAAGAGAGAAGGAAAGGACGGCAATTCGGCCCCATTATATCCCATGGGCCATTGAAGTCAATGGTGAAAACATAGGGTATATTCTGGGGGCTGGAAGGGAGGGGGTTTGAGGGAGGGGCTCCAAACTCACAGGGTAGCTGGTGGAGCCTCTTCCCAAGATACCCAACAAGTTTCAAGAACATTGGACCAGGGGGTCGAATTCTATGGCCCCCCAAACAGGTTGCCCCTATTCCCTCCATTGTTCTCTATGGTGGGAAAAAATCTTACTTTTTTCCCACCATAGAGAACAATGGAGGGAATAGGGGCAACCTGTTTGGGGGCCCATAGAATTGGACCCCCTGATCCAATGTTCTTGAAACTTGGTGGGTATCTTGGGGAGAGGCTCCACCAGCTACCCTGTGAGTTTGGAGCCTCTCCCTCAAACCCTCTCCCCTCCAGCCCCCAGAATATACCCTATGTTTTCACCATTGACTTCAATGGCCCATAGGATATAATGGAGCTGAAATTGACATTCGGCTGCCTGAAAGACTCCCGGGACGCCGGCTGGGGGCGGGGCTTGGCTCCTAAGCTCCCGGAGCTGCGCTCCGGTGCGCTCCCCCCCCAAAAGACCCCTGAATGTAGTATAGTAGACATGTGGAGAACCAGAAACATTTATACAAAGGACTATATTTACTATTCAGCGAGACATAATTCATGGTCTAGAATAGACACGGCCTGGATATCAACATCTGTGGTAAATGAGTTAGTAGAGACCAAAATATTACCAAATTCATTTGCGGATCATAGCCCTTTAACCTTAACTTTGCAGCAAGTGCCAAGAAGGAATAGATGGACTGTGAACATGGGTCTTCTAAGAGAAGAGGAATTTGTGAAAAAAACTAAAACTGAAATTCAAGAATTTTTCAAAAAAAATATACATCCTGAAATAGCAATAGGAACAGTATGGGAGACATTTAAAACATATATAAGAGGATGGTTTATCAATCAGGAGGCATGGAAAAAGAAACAAAAGAGAAAACAATATGAAAATTTGGGAAAACAAATAAAAAAAGAGAAAATGGAAAATAAAAACACTGAACTGGAAAAACCAAATTAAAAATATTACATCAAATGGACATGTTACTAACTCAAGAACTAGAAAAAATATAGAACACACAAAACAGTATTATTTTGAAAATGCAAACAAATCTACAAGATGGCTTGCATAGAAACTAAGGAAAGAAAGAGAAAAATGAATAGTTAATACTTTAAGAAATGAAAAGGGTGAAGAAAAACATAACCTACAGGAACTGAAGAGTATTGTAGAAACTTTCTATAAAAACTTATATCAGCAGAATACACACTGCAAACAATCAGTAAAAGAATATATTCAAAGATGGAACATACACAAAAAAATGATGAAAAACAGAAAGCAGTCTTAAATGAGCCAATCTCAATTTGTGAAATTGTGGAATCGATTAAGAAATTGAAAAAAAAGAAAACTCTGGGCCCTGATGGACTCCCATCTGAAATATAACAGAAATTTGATGACCAAATAATCTTACCATTAAAAGAGCTGCTTCAAAATATAGTAAAGTCAGAAAAACTGCCGGATTCCTGGAATAAAGCTTTGATAACATTAATCCATAAACCAAGTACAGATGAAAAAGAAATAAAGACCTATATCATTGTTGAATGCAGATTATAAAATATTTCCTAATATCCTAGATGCTAACCAAGAGCAAAAAAAGTTAAATATTTGGGTATAGTGCTGACAAACAAAACAAATACTCTAGTAGATGATAACTATAACAAACTCTTGATGGATATAGAAAAAGATCTATTGAAATGGAAAGATCTCAAATTATCATTTATGGGAAAAATTGCTACAATAAAGATGAATGTACTTCCTAGATTTCTTTGGCCCCCCAGCCGGAATAACGAGGCAGACACAAATGTTGGGTTTAAATATAGGGCCACTTTATTAACTGATAACTTTAACTGGAACCAAAGGCAAGGGCAAAAAAACAGCATTGCAGTATGGTCAAGGCCAGATGTCAAAGACCCCTCCCTTAACTCTTCAATAGGGTGACCCACCCTGCCCTGGGTGGGAGCCCACTGCAGGGACTACCATCCAGCCAGCTAGCCATTGCAAGACAACCAGGTAGCTCCATCCCCCAAGCCGCAAGGTTCAAAGAGAGGACCTAAACAGGGCAGTCCCGAAGGCAGTCTGTTTTCCCTGCCCCGAACTGCAAGGCACAAAGACGGTACTCACTGGACCCCTTCAACCCAAATGATGGGTGTCAGCTGGTGCTCACCGAACCACAATCTGTATACCACCTAGCAACCTGCCATTGCTGAGGCCAAGCCTCTGCTTAGGCCTCTGCGCCCCACAGAAGGCCCAAGGCCCACAAAGCCCTTGCCAGAAGTTGTCCAGAAAGATGTCCATGCCCAATTCCAACAGGTGGATCCATTCTGTCAGTAGAGCTCAGCCTGCCCAGCATGAAGCTCTGGTGTGACAAAGCCACCAAATCGCCAAAAATTGCAAGAGCTCTCTGCTCACCCTGTGGTGAGCCGCGGACTTGCAACCCCCTGGCACCCAGTGGGGTATTGTAGCCACCTCAGATCAGCAAGGTCTCTGGCCCTGCTTGAACTGAGCCCTATCAGCTCAGGCCCCAAGGAGTAACATCTTGCCATGATCTGGTCAAACTTGTTGCCTCCAAATGAGCAACCAACCAAAAAAGGGGGGGGGGTCGACCCACCCCTAGCATAAGAACTACAGCAGGCCCAGCCATTTAGGCCTCAGCATCCCTGCATTCCACCTTGGCCCATGGTGAAGGTCAAGCTGAGCCTACCGGCATCCCATGGAGCAATGAGCGGCTCAAACAAAACCGTCCATAGAACAGCACATTCTTCCTCTCCCGCCGGCAAGGACACCTGTTAGGAAAAAACAGGAAACAGAGGCAAGCTCACTTCCTCGCGAGGCAACACCTGAGTCCATTCAATGATCCAATCAGGGCGGTACATAGAACTTATAAGCCGATGAACACCATCTCCTCACCCAAACATCCTGTGGGGGAAGCCATGGCCGCTGCAAAGCAGCTCCAATGCAGCAGGAGTGGGCAGAAAACTCCTGTCTGCCAACCACGGCTCATTGATGCCTTAACAGTGACTGCCCCAAACTGGCGTTTTGCTACTGGAGGCCTTCATGGTGCCAAAAAAGCCAGACTGCCCATGATCCATGGCCACCATGTAGGTGGCCCAAGCTGCCATGGGACAAACTGCTTCTCCTGTCTTTGATCATCCAAACTACTGCAGTCTTCATACGAATTCTGCATGCTCCGTGTAACTGCTGCATAGCCTTCAGAGCATCCACCTCCTCCTTAAGGGATGAGTATAGTTTCAAGTCATTACAGACATTCTGGAAGGCATTTCTAAGGATGGTGGGGGAACCGACCTTCTAAGGTCTCCTTGCGCCCATGGATTGTCATCTCCCTTACTAATACATTCCTTTACTCGCATAAATCTCCCTAGGTCTGAGCCTGGACATCGGAGCATGGACATCGGGGCAAAGGTAACCATGTCCCTGCACTAGTTCCGAAATTCAATATGGTGTCTTCAAGGTTACTGAAATCAGCCTCCTCCACAGCTTACAGTGATGGGGACTGGAGACTGTGCCCCCGAAGTTTACACAACCGTGGCAGCGGGAGGGACTGGCCAATGCGCCACCTTTTGTTGTTTGTTTGTTTTGTTGTTGTTTTTTGGAAGCAGTGATAGGACTGAACACCCGTCTCACTGTTCTACCCACAATCTGCGGTTAGGACTGAATATCCTCCCCATCTGCTCTGCTCTTTTAGCAGTTGGGCTTGACTACCTCCAGCTGGTCACCATTAGGGTCGAGACTAACTACCCATCCTGGCTTCCATTCACCAGGAGTATTGGCCACCCGAAGAATTCCCCTCCTTCCACCCACTTGCTCCGGACCGTTATGGAGGCAGTGTCCTGCCAGCAAAGAACTATGCCTGCCCAGGAAAATTGGGGAGACATAGAGATGAGAGAAAACTTCTTCCCACCATAATAGTTTCAAGGCACGTGACATCTCTCTGCCCGTAGCAAGGGTCTGACAGGGACTTCCTCCAAGCCAATAGCTCTGGGTCATGCGTGTCGACTCACGGTTCCAATACCGAGTAACTGCCTTCATCTTAATCCACCAGTTCTGGTACCCAGGCAGCTTAATAAAAACTTATATTCTTTTTGCATAATTGGGGAATTAGCACCAAGGCCGAGCTAATAAGGGGGTTGGGACATAGCATAGATCTACTATCAGTGTTTTATGGGCTATGTCTTTTATCCCCCCAGTTGAGGCTTATCTAACTAGGGCCGGACCCAATTCGTACTTGTAGTGTAAATATAGTGCATGCACAACTAAAATTACATTGGGCATGTGCAGGCTGGTACACTCCAAATTATTTTTAAAGGAATGTTACAATGTGGTAGCTAGTGTCACAATGGATTAATGGAATTCTGCTTATGGGACCATAGGGCAAACTGCCGTTTCCCTGATACTAAGCAGGGAAAACCCTGTCCTTAATGAGTGGCAAGATGAACCAGAATAGCCACTATTCTGCAGCAATGTGTACCATGATGGGTTTGGCCCAGAGAGAGATGCCAATACCTTAGCCAAACAGATAGCTATTCCAGCATGAAAAAACTTGGGATAAAACCTACCCCCAATCCCAATGCAGAGCCGAGACCTATGGCTAATTGTCCCTGCTAGCCGTGGCACCCACAGACAAAAAACCGGCCCCCCAGTAACAGAGATGCCCGAGGCCGGGCAACACTGTCCCATCACCAACCTCTACCACCTGATCAGGGAGGGGGTGAGTCACAAAGGGGGTGCCGACCAACAGCAGGCCTAGCCTAGGCCGAAGCTTTCCAGCCAAAATGCAGTTCCCCTTGACACCCCAGGAACGCAGTGCTCCTGGAGGGTCAAAAGCTATCCTGGGTTGTTTGATATGTGTGTTGCCATGGCCAGGCCCAACTGGGAGGGTGCAGGCTCAACAGCACCCTGGCTCAGCACCAAAGAACTTGAAGTGCTCACAACGCCGGACCAGTAACCACAGCCCCTTTCCTTCCAGTCCAAGAAGATAGGAAGATCCCGCCGGGGGGGGGGGCAGCCGGGACATATGACCTGCTGCTGATCCGAAGCCATCTATACCAAGGTTGTACAAGGGTCCTGATCCACGGAGGGCCTATCCTTGCTTGCTGCCTGTGTAGAAGTCTGTCCTTCAACAAGAGACAAATAAGTTATAACACTGCTTGAGCACACTTACTGGCAAACACACAGGTTCCTTCTCAAACCTTTAGTCCATCAACCCGGCTTATTCCTGCATTAAAATCGTATGGCCTGTACCACATCATGCGACCATTCCAGAATCGCTTGATGCACATCCATCATCCAAGGAGTGGAAGACAAGGTGGGAACGGGCCGTTTTGGAAAAGGTAACTACCAAGAAACTTTTGAGTGGAGCCAGGAGAATGGGAAATAATTGTCCACCACAAAGTAGCAGCCTACTCAGGGTGACCAATGCCAGTATTATGGGGGCTTTCAAGGAATGAGACGCTCAGAGGCAGCTCACCATAGCCTCCCTTCACGTAACAACCCTAAACCTCCTTGGGGGTCCTCCATCCCAAAGTCAACCCTGCCTAACTTCCCGCTTAGACAACATTGGGGTACCGGAGCTAATCTGGCTACGCATTTTTGGGGAGGTTGGGGCAGCATGATACTTAATTGTAACTAAATTGAAAGTGAGAGATCCTCCAGGCCCCACCTGGAGGCTGGCAACTCTGGCCCTTGGAGTAGCAAGAGCCCTTCTTAGACCAGCCACCATGTGCTGCTGACAAGAAGCAGGGTAAGGAAAAAATTCCCTGGGCTAACTGCTCCCAGCTACTCCCTCTGGGCTAGCCCAGAAAGGTGAAAGCAGTGCCAAGGTGTGGCCCAAAAATGGCCCACACACGGCAATGTGTAAAATGGCTGACCAGGTAGCTATACAAAATGGCTGGCCTACACCGAACACAAAATGGCTGCTGGGGGCAAAAATACATATAACCAAAACAAAAACAAAACCCAACTGTCTATGGAGTAAGATCCCAATCACTCGAGGCCAGTACTGGCTACCCAGACCCACAGTGGCCCAGAGACTAAGACCCCCTGAATCGCCATCACCAGATGCCCAATCCTGCCACTGGGGATGCTGGGGATAGAACCCAGGCCCTAGCCATACCATCTTTTGGGTAAATTATTTTCAAAGCAACCCTGTGAGGTTGGTCAGGCTGAAAGCATGTGACTGGCCCAAGGCCACCCAGTGGGCCTCCACTACAGAGCGGGAATCCAAACCCAGGCCTCCCAGACCATACTCCAGCACTCTAACCACTACACCACAATGGCTCTCGTATGTTGTAGGTATGTAGGGCTACCTTATGGCTACGCTCCTGCAGGGTGCAGGGGGCTGGACTAGATGACCTGCAAGGTCCCTTCCAACTCTAACATTCTATGATTCAACCACTGAGCCACAGCCCCCCGATTAAACCAAATGAAGTTGAAGAAATGAAACTGCCTTATATTGAATCAGACCCCTGGTCCATCTAAGGCAGTATGTTTGCCAGCACTGCTCTCCAGGGACTCAGGTTGACATCTCCCACATCACCTTTCCACAGATTCTCCAACCAGAGATGCCAGGACTGAACCCAGGACCCTCTGCGTGCCCAGCAGATGCCCTACCACTGATCCTAGCCTCCATGCCAGCAAACGGGGGGGAGGGAATTGTGTGGCCCAAGGTCCCGGGTCCCTGCAAAGTGAACAAGGCCGCCCGGCCCCCAGCTACTGGCCCTAATGCCCTGCCACCCCTCCCCCGTGGGGGACACGGTCAAGACAACTCTGCATGTCAAGAGCCCACACACTGAAGAGAATACTGCCCAGGAACTTCCCTCTCACCCATAACACTCCGGCCTGTTACAGAGGGCACAGAGCAGCACTGCAGCCTAGCCCTGCAGGCACACAGCCGCGAGCAGCCACCTTTCTCACAAACCCCTGAATGGATGCATCCTGTCTGCCGCCATGGTTCTGTGCTGCTCCTTGGCCCCATGGCCTGGTTGGCCCTGCGGAAGCCGCCATCACCACACCGCTGCCACAGTCACCACCACTCAATGTGCTCAGGGCTCCGCGCGACCCTCCAGCCATCTGAGCGGCAGAGGCTACACTCCAGCAGGCTCCCATTCTTCACAGTTTTCGTCCCAAGAGGAGCTCATCCACATGGCCCAGGCACAGGTAGACCCTGCAAGGCAGCTGCACCGCAGAGCTCCTCTTTGTCTGACAAATGCCCAGGACTGCTGAGGAGAAGACACAGGGCCGAGCTTAAGCCTTCTCAGCCCTGCCTCTTCCTGATGCCCATATATGGCGCTTTTGGTGTGAAACCCCCAGTCTGCCTCATCCATCTGGGAGGCAAAGTCGCCCCCCAGCCCAACGGCTGAAACAGCTGTGGGCTGTTGAATCATGTTTCCTAGTTCAAAACTTACCAATTTTAAGAAAACTACAGTACTTTAAGGATCTTGATAAAATAATTAGCCAATTTGTTTCACACTCTAAAAGACGAAGGATTAAGTGGAAGGTTCTACAAGATAGAAAAGAGAGAGGAGGATTTAGCTTACCTAACTGGAATTTATATTATAAAGTGGTAGCACTTGGATGGATAAAAGATTGGTTAACTTTGTAAAATACAAGAGGATTGATCTTAGAAGTCCATGATCTATGCATGGGACGGCATGCATATGTGTGGTATGGGAAAGACAGAATATATTCAAGCTTCCAGCAAAACACGATTAGAGCGGCATTAATAAAAGTTTGGAAAAAAATAAAAGATTGCTACTATACTAAAATCCCAAAATGGGTATCCCCACTTGAAGCCTTTATAAAACCTACCTTATTCACTAAGGAAAAGAAAGAAAGTTATGGGACCCTGCTAGACAAAAATAATAAATTAAAATCAGATGACGCCTTACTTGCAAAAAATCTAAAGTTAACCTGATGGGAAAACTTTCAACTTAAAACCAGATATAATAAAGATAGTAGAGTGGGTTTTTATGGAGCAAACAATGAACTTGATAAAATCTGGCTGTCTACAAATGACAAAATGATTCAGAAATGATATAGTTTTCTATTAGACAATTACTTGCAAGATGAGACAGTTAAAATTATGATCACATGGATGCGGGATATAGGGCATAATATAGATCTAGACCATTGGTCCAAAATATGGAAGGTAACAAAATTTATGAAAGCAACATCATACAAAGAAAATATTTATAAAATGTTTCACAGATGGCATTGGTCCCCTGAAAAAATAGCCAAATGTTATTCAAGTGTTAGTAATAAGTGTTGGAAATGTAAAGCCAATGTGGGAACATTTTACCATATGGTGGAGATGCTGGAAAATTCAAAATTTTTGACTTAAAATACACAAGATTATACAGAAAAGAATGAATATTAATTTAGCCTTAACACCAGAAATTTTCTTATTGAATATGATCCCAGATCATTATAAACAAAAGGATTTGTACATGGTGACTTATATTTTAACATCAGCTAGAATACTACTAGCTAAATGTTGGAAAACAGAGAAAACTCCTTCAAGAAAGGAAATAGTTCAAAGATTGTTGGAATTAGCGAAAATGGTCAGATTAAATGTTATTTTATTAGGAAAAGATAATTCACTTAAAACGATGGATAAGAGTTTACAAATGAATGGAAAATAAGCTTGATGAATAGACTTGAAAAAATTTACTATAACCAAATTGTACTGTTTATGTCATGAAAAAACTATTGGGTCTTTTTGGGGGGAGCACACCAGAGCGCAGGTCTGGCAACTCAGGAGCTGAGCCCCACCCCCAACCGGGGTCCCGGGAGTCTTTCAGGCAGCCGAATGTCAATTTCAGCTCTATTATATCCTATGGGCCATTGAAGTCAATGGTGAAAACATAGGGTATATTCTGGGAGCTGGAGGGGAGGGGGTTTGAGGGAGAGACTCCAAACTCACAGGGTAGTTGTTGGAGCCTCTCCCCAAGACACCCACCAAGTTTCAAGAACATTGGGCCAGAGGGTCCAATTCTATGGGCCCCAAAACAGGTTGCCCCCATTCCCTCCATTGTTCTCTATGGTAGGAAAAAAATTACTTTTCCCCACGGTGCTATTAGTAGCTCTGGGGGGGGAGGGGGTTTGAGGGAGAGGCTCCAAACTTTCAGGGTAGCTTCAAGAGCCCCTCCCCACATATACCCCCACGTCTCAAAGCAATTGGACCAATGGGCCTAATTCTATGGGCACCCAAACAGGTTATCCCCATTACCTCCATTGTTTCCAATGGGGAAACCCAGCCAGCAGCACTTAAGGCAGGCAAGCAGGCAGCACCAGCAGTCAGACTCTCCCAGACAATCTCAGGGAAAGTGAACTGTCTTGGGAGGTGCTTGTTTGCCAGAACAAGTGGCACTGTGGCAGTGCAAGCATGCCACAGTGCCACACAGAAACCCCAAAAGACCAAAAGGAACAACATTTATACATGTATAAATTGATGGTGCAACCTCATTGGACCACTCACACCACACATACTTCAAAAAGAATATTTATAGCACTGGGAAAAATGCAGAAAAGGGCAACTGCAGATGAAAGGATGTACAGTGATTAATACATGGAATTCAGTGCTATAGGAGGTGGTGGTGGTGGCTGGCATGAACAGCTTCCAGATGGAATTTGACAAACATATGGAGGCTGGAGCAGACAGGAAAAAACAAACCAACCCCCCCACCACTACCAAGCAACAGCAACCAGCAGAACTTTTTAAAGTTGTAAACCTGTAAGAACCAAAAAACCTTTCATCTTTTCTAACTTCTAACCTGACTGCTCAGCAATTTCACTGAGTGTCCATGAGTTCTTGTCTTGTGAGAAATGGTGAAAAGTACTTCTTTCTCTACCTGCTCTATCCCATGCATAGTCTTGTGAACCTCTTATCATGTCACCCCCTCAGTCATTGTTTCTCAAAGCTAAGATCCCCAAACATGATAACCTTTCTTCATAGGAAAAGTGTCCTCCTCTTATTATTGCAGTTGCTCTTTTCCACA
This sequence comes from Gekko gecko, assembly GCA_029375565.1. Lineage (NCBI taxonomy): Eukaryota > Metazoa > Chordata > Lepidosauria > Squamata > Gekkonidae > Gekko > Gekko gecko. Next base: position 139,110,592 of record JAPDNY010000005.1, read on the forward strand.
TGCCTGCCTTTAAGTGTTGCTGGCTGGGTTTCCCACTACCAAAGTCCTGCCTACTCTCCTAATGATTAACAAATCTATTTCAAGACTGCTCCTGCTCCTGAGATTGTGACAGTCAACATTCCTTGCTGACATTGTAATTTTGAATTGTGCTTTTTATGTTTTATGTATTTTATTTCATGTATTTTAGCTATGTTTTAAGCAACCTTGAGCTCCATAAGGAAGAAAGGCAACTAATATGTGTTTTAAATAAGCAAACAAATGTTTATTTCAAATGAAGATCAGGATGGGATTGCTTGAAGACCCATAATCAATTGATTCCAAATTCATGTTCAACCTAACCTGTTTCGAAACAAGTTTTGCAGACCTTTCACTATGTGTCCCCTCTTAGTATCTTCCCTTTCCATGTGAACTTTTATATGTACTTTTATATGTGGTCTACTTTTCTACAGTTAGATGTTTTACTTTCAGCTCTGCCCCCCCCCCCAGTCAGAAGAAAGAAAGAGAGTAAACTAAAGGGCCATTTTAACATGCTTTATATGGCAAGGACCAAAACTTACCCATGGTACAACCAAGGCCAGGGGTCACTCCAAAGCCCTCCCCTGCCACGTAACGGGTTAGCTACCCTGGCCCTGGCCCAGGCCATCTTGCCATGGCCAGCATCGCAAGTGGGTTATGCTCTGGAGCTCCAGCTCCCCAAGCTATTCAACTTAAGGGGAGGACCTATCCATGAAGCCCAAAAGGCAGTCTGCATTCCTCACCCCAGGTCACACAACCCAAGGGCTGATCCTGCAAGATCCCTAGCCCCCAAATAGGGCTGCCAGGTCCTCTGAGATGGCAGAGGTTCCCCCACTCAAAGGGTCCCCAATTTGCCAGTCCAGATCAGGCCAGTGGGGGGAACCCCACCCCCATCAGGCTGATGTGCATGATGCAATGATATCACCCAGAGGTACCATAGAGTACCATAAAGTTTCCAGGCCAATTGCTAGAGCATCAGCCTGTGATGTGCCAATGTGATGACGTCACTTCCAGGACAGGAATGTCCCAGGATGGGACCAACTATCCCCCACTTTAAACCATGAGTGACTTGGCAACCCTACCCCCAAAGTGGGGTCACTAAATCATGCTTGACAAGCTGAATATCAATCCTGAAACACATCACAGCCACCACAAAGAAGGGAGGGGCTTCAGCATGGTACAATGCCATAGAGTCTACACTTCAATGCAGCCATTTTCTCCAGGGGAACTGATCTTTGTCACCTGGAGATCAATTGTAAAAGGGGGAGATCTCCAGGCCTCACCTGGAGGCTGGCAACCCTATTGTTACCACAGCCACCACTGTCTTCATTGTTGCTGGTGTCGTTGTTGATCACCTCAGTCTTTGCTGCCTCTGCTGCTGCCAAGCAAGCTGAAGGCTGCAGCCCAGGTAAGGGAACAGAGCTACCGAGCTCTTCCCTTTCCAAGGACAAGGCAAAGACTGAGAGGGTGTGGGCAGAGCTGGCTGTTATAAGGCACTGGCTCTGCCCCCACGCAGAACCCAGATGCTGTTTTGCACATTACTGCTCTTCCTTCTCCCGGAGGAGGCAAAGGTAGTCCCCGGCAGCATCGACCAGATGGCTATCCTCCAGGCAGGACCAGATTCTCCTTAGACAGAACTGGACAAACCACTCTTCTCTAATTATTCTTGATTTATCTTGCCACATTTCTACTTATTTATTTATTTATTTATTTATTTATTTATTTATTTATTTATACTTTCAATTTATTGATCGCTTTTTCCCACACACCTGTGGGCTCCGAGCAATTTACAGTTACTCATTGACAATTGGACTAACAATATTCATTGGGGATAGGGGAGACAACACATACAATTATTTAATCACACACTGTAGCTGCTCAGGAGGATTCATCTGCAGGCTGTATCAGACGTGATCCGACGGCATTCTTTGTCGGCTGGCTGATGACGTCAGGACTCACGATGTCACATTGTCACACTGTCACCACCTGGCTGATTTGCTCCACTGCAGGCCGATTCGCTCCACTGCAGGGAATGCCGACACAGATTTTTCCACCTTTCAATCTTGCAGCGCAGCAGATGTCTTTCCACTGGCAGCTAACACCTCCCCGAAGGGATTGGTGTGCCCACCCCTAGCAGGTGGTCCCCAATTTTATCTACTTACCGAAGCTTTCAAATCCCTTGGTGGACGATGAGCTAGGGACAAGGCTTGGTTGGTCACACCAGTACGGGGCTAGAACTGACAAAGCTTGGCAATTCAGATGTTATAGTTATGCAGGGGATTTTACCCACTGCGCCACCACTCCCTCCCTTACATGTGGCAATTATTATTTTACCATCCAGTTCTATAACCTAAAAGTGTGTTAAAAGGACTGATCAAGAAAATAAGCAGTGCTGAGGCTTCCACAACCCCTCTGGTGACTGCCCTGAATCATTTCTAATTATTTATTCTTCCCTGAGAGATCATTTCGAGAGATGATGTTATAGATTGCCATTTTGATCATGTAAGACATGGTACCATTTGTTTTTGCTGAACTGCCTAAACAAAGCAGCCAGTTTGCTTTGCTGTCTACAGATTAAAACATTTGTATTTTATAAAAGTGGATCATTTCAGCAGGCAAGCCTTTAAAATAACAAAGAATCTAATAGTGAAGATGGAATCTAAGAATCTTCGGTTACATCTTTTTTTGATGCAATGCTGCAGTATGTCAGTTATAACAGTCATAAATCAGACTTGGACACATTCTTTTTATACATGCATCCTTTTGTTTTGGGAGGGAGGAAAATGGCAGCATAAGTTTTCACATAATATTTACTCTCCATCACAGTTTATTTCTTTCATTGATAATATATATCATCACATCTTCTTCAGCTTATACTGCTATTGATTATTTATATTCATCTTTTGCTATGGTGGTTAATATGTTGCCTGTATTTGGATTCTTCCCCTTTTCTCTCTCCACTGAAAATACTATCTCAGTCTTTAATGAAACTTGATTCAGGTGGATAGCAGTGTTGGTCTGAAGCAAAAGAACAGAATTTGAGTCCAGTGGCACCTTTGGATCAACAAAGTTTAATTCTGGGTATAAGCTTTCATGTTTAAACATGTTTCATTTAATTCTGGTTATAAGTTTTCTGATGAAGTATGCATGCACACAAAAGCTTATACCCAGAATTAAACTTTGTTGCTATTAAAGGTGCCACTAGACTCAAACTTTGTTTTAATTAAACTTGTAGTTCTCTTGTAGGGTGATTCATATCTGTGAGAGTGAGGTGGCATTGTTTAGACACAAAGAGCATGGCCCTTTCTGCACTGGCAGCTTGCTCCGGAGAATTCGAGGAGTCAAGCTTTAAGGGCTGACTTCACAGTCACTGGCATTCCCCCTGCACTGTCCCCCCCCCTGGTTTGTTTATCTGTGTATTCTGTATGCATTCTGCATCTACAAACAGTTGGGGAGGCTGCCACTAGAAAGCCAAGACCACAAGGAAGAAGAAGGAGAAGCAGGAGAAAACTGCCCCCCCCCGCTTCGGTTACTGGGGCGTCACCTGCGCACAGTTTCCCGGGCATCACCTGCACACAGGGCGTCACTTGCACACAAAAGATCTTGGCAGGACACCCCTTCCAACCTACCTGTGGCTTTGGGAGGTGGCAAGGGGATGGCAACAAGTATGGGGTAACTGGCCCTGCTGTGCATGTACAGCATAAAAAAACCACCATCAATAAAACTACTGATGAGGGAGGGGAGAGCTGAAGAGGATCCTAGCTGAACATTGCTGACATTTTCCTCTGACAGGTCATGAGAACACAGAAAATAGGACATTGTACCTTTTTTTATATATAGGTTTATTTTTTGTGGATTTTCTATATATTACATAATATCTTTTGTCTCCTTACTTTACATAACTCGATAGGTTCCCCCCTCCCTCCCTTTACCCCTTGTTTGTTGATCCTTTATTCACAGCCACAGGCACAAAGTCTGAATCTTCCACTGAATGTCCTGTCTTCCTTCCACTGTTAACCACTTTAGATAGGTCTTCCATCTCGCTTTAATTTCTTCAGCTTTATCCTCCCATGTGGTCTTCTGACGCAGTTTCTCAATGATGTCTGACTGCACAAAATCAAACAAATAAGTGTGCCAGGTATCTATTGTCCATTTACTCTTATCTTTCCAGCCCAGAGCTATCACTGCCTGCTAACACCATAGCTTTAAGTACAGCCTGGGTTTCCTTATTGACTGCCTTATCTCCTAATATACCCATTAACATTAGTTTGAAATCTACATTCAATGAGATTTTACATATTTTCTTTATAGTTTGTATTATTTTTAACCAAAAAGCTCTAACCTCTGGACATTCCCACCACATATGGGAGAACCAACCCTTGAATTGTTTACAATGCCAACACATAGAGCTCGATCCCAGAAACATGTTTGCTATCTGTGCTAGTGTTTTATACCACTTTGTGAAAAAATTATGTTCCAGTTCATTAAATTTAATAATTTTGGTTTCTTCTATTTCCTTCATTATTTTATTTGCATCATCTTCCGATATCTGACCTTCCTTGCACCATTTTTCTGTAAATATAGTATCGCCTTATCTTTATTGGATAACATTTTCTTGTAAATTTATCCTGCTAATCCTTGTTTAAATTTTTGCATTCTATTGTATATTTCTTCAAATATTTCCTTTTTCATTAACTTCTTTGATCATTCTATACAGGCCTGTAGTTTTTAACCAATATTGCCTACCTATCTCCTTGATTAATTCCTGTGCTGGTTTTAGAGTACCTCCTCTGAATAAGTCTCTTAGCCTGTAATATCCTTTTGATCTCAGCAGTTTGCACCGTTTATTTTCTCCTGTTTCATTGTACAAGGACTTTAGTGGTGCCATTTTGAGGTTCTTTTAAGCCATGAGGGCTGCCACTTGTTCCACACTGTTAGTGTTGAATACCTAGGTCCCTTAGCTTGTATAAGATCTTTATTTGTCATTTTGGAGAATACCCCAAAAGTCCCTATGTTGTTGTTGATTTCATTCTCAAAACTCACCCACTTTAGTCCCTCTCCCTCACCTATCTCCAATACCGATTTTATTTGGAAGGCTTCATAATAACTATTCAGGTCAGGGACTCCCCATCCCAGCTCTGATCTATGGCTATAAATTATCTTTCTCTGTGTTCTGCATTTTTTACTGCCAAAAATCCATTCCCTAATCGCTCTGTTCCATTGGTCTAGTTTTTTGGTATACATTCCTAGCGGTATTGTCTGGAAGAGGTATATTAATCTCAGCAACCAAAACATTTTAATACTTTTGATTCTAGTAGATATGTTCATTATTTTATTTTTCCACTTTTTCATATCTTTTTGTATTTTCTTCCAGACCTTGTTATAATTATTCTCTGATATTTTATCAATATTATTCTGTAGTACAATACCTAAATATCTGAATTTTTTGGTGCCCATTCCATATTAGTAATCCCATATATTTCTTCCCTTTCCTCTTTAGTCACATTAAGATACATAATTTCTGATTTAGCCATATTCACCTTCAGTCCTGAACATTTTTCGAAGTCCTCTAATATAACTTTTATTTCTTTTATTGCCTCTTTGGGGTTTGTCATAGCGATTATAATGTCATCAGCAAATAAATTGATTTTCATTTCTTCCTTCCTTACCCTGTATCCTTCCACCCTTGCAGAGTTTCTTATTCTTTCGGCTAGCTGTTCTATTGCTAGTATAAATAGGAGGGGTGAGAGCAGGCATCCTTGCCGGACTCCTCTTTGAATTTTAAGGGGTTGTGAGTTTTCCTCATTGACTCTCACCACTGCTGTCCCGTCTCTATATATTTCTTTTATATATGGTTCCCCCGTCTCGTATTTAGTCATTACCTGCCACAGAAAATCCTGGGAGAGTATATTGAATGCTTTGTAGACGTCTAGTTTCAAGAGGCCTAACTTTTTTTTGTGGCCATGTTGTAATACATTTATAATATTCCTTATGGGGTGGGCTATATTCCTGTCTTTAACAAATCCATATTGGTCTTCCTTTATTTTGTTAGGTATGATCTTTTTTAATCTATTTGCCAATTTTTTGCAAAGATTTAAAATCTTGATTTAGTAAGCTAATAGGTCTATATGAGCCCACTTCCTCTGGGTCTTTATGTGGTTTAGGGATTACCACTATTTCTGATTGCCTCCACGAATCTGGGGTTTTTTTCCCTTTCAATATTCCGTTAAATACCTCTTGGAGCTCTGGGGCCAATATATCTGCCGTCTCTTTATAGAATTCACTTGTGAAACCCTCTAGGCCTGGGGATTTGCCCTTTTTCAATTCTTTAATTACATCCTTTATCTCCTGTAGTGTTATTTCCTCCCTTAACATAATTTTATCATTTTCTTTGAGTGTTGTTCTTATATCTTCCTCATATATAACTATGTCTTTTTTTATATAGCTCTTTGTAAAAGGTCTCAAAGGCTTTTACTATATCTTTTGAGTTGCCAGTTCTTTGGCCATTCACTTTTATATTTTCTATCTTTTGCCTTACCTTCCTATTTTTCAAATAATTAGCTAACCTTCTGGCTGAATTAATACTATTTCTATGGAAGTCATTTCTTACCATTGCTTCTCTCTTCCATAATGTAACTGAGTCCAACTCATCTAATTGTTTTTTTAATTGTTGTTATCTGACTCTGTACCTTTGAATCATGTTTGTTGAGTAGTTCCTTTTGTAACCTCTCCAGTTCCTGAATTTTAGATTGTCTTTTTAGATAGCGTTCTCTTTTGATGTACTGTTCCTTATTTATGCAGTGTCCTCTTATCACCACCTTCACAGCATCCCACAGGGTATTAGTTGGGACAGTCCCTCTGTTCTCCTCAAAATATAATCTTATCTGCTCCATCATGTAACTCCTATCGTCTTCTTTATCCATTATTAAATTATTGTACCTCCAAGTTTTACTTTTTGGCTTTTGATTACCTTCTATTTCTATAGTGATTGGTGCATGATCCGGTATCCAAATTGGGTGCATTGTGATGTTTTTTATAGTCAGATTGCTGTTTTTTTCTACAATTATGTAACCTATGCATGATGGGGTTTTGTGCCGGCTGGATATATGGGTGGGTTTTGGCTGCTGTCCTATAAATTCATGTGCTTCCCTCAAGCCCCAATCTCCTATTTTAATTGCTTTGTTTTTTATCAAATCCATATTCAAATCTCCTGTCATAATTAGTTCTCCTTCTGTGAATTGCTTAGTTTTTTGAAATAGCCTGGCTAAAAATTTCTTTTGTCCTTTGTTGGGTGCATATATATTTACCAATGTAAATTTCTCCCCCTCTAATCTCAGTTTAGCCATCACATATCTACCTTCCCTATCTATCTTTCTTTTCATTACCTCTACTCTAAGTTTCTTATGAGTCATTATTGCCACTCCTCTGGCCTTAGTGTGGCTTCTAGCTTCCACTAACATCATCCAGGTCGAGTCTTTTAGGAAAGGCTTGTTGTCATTTCTTTTCTTATGTGTTTCCTGTAAACACAAAACATCTGTTTTTTGCTCTCTTGCCATCTTGGCTATCCTATATCTTTTAATTTCTGATGTTAAACCATTGACATTCAGTGATAAAAATTTTATTGCTTTATCCATATCCCACATCAATTAAGGATTTGACATCTCATGGCTGTGAAAAATTTGAATGTTTAATTAGTTTACCCTTCCCCTTCCCTTTGCCCCCCAAGACGGAATAACGAGGCAGACACAGGTGATGGGCCACTTTATTAACTGACAACCTTTAACTGGAATAAAAATGGCAAGGGCAAAACAGTTGTGTTATGGTCAAGGCCAGGGGTGAAATACCCCTCCCTCACCAGATGTAATAGGGTGAGCCACCCTGCCCCAAGCGGGAGCCGCCACAGTGGCTTCCGCCTGGCCAGCTAGCCATTGTTATCCCACCCCATAGCCCCTTCCCCTGGGTCACCCGGCTCAAAGGGAGGAGCCAATCAGGGTGTTTCGCAAGGCAGTCCGCTTTCCCTGCCCCATGCCGCAAGGCTGTACTCACTGGACCCCTTCAAACCCCAATTGGGTGTCGGCTGGTGCTCACCAATCTGCAACTGTATTCTGCATAAAACCCTGCCACCACCAAGGCCAAGCCTCTGCTTAGGCCTTCGCACCCATCAGGAGGCCCAAAGCCCCATGAAGCCCTTGCCGAAGATCCTCCAGAAAGATGTCCATGCCCTTTTCAGAGAGATGCACACTATCCTGTCGATATAACACAGCGCAAACCACATATATATTGGGATGCGCTAAAAAGATACCTAAACTGCCCTCTAGAAAATGCTGCAATTCTCTGTTCACCTTTCTGCAAGCTTTGTCAATGGCCAGCGGGTTAATAGCCCACCACCAAACTCGCCGAGGTATCATGGCAGACCAAATAATAATGGTATCCGGCCATTGCTTCCGAATTAACTCAAAATCTTCTTGAGCCTGAAGAATAAAGGCCTTTCCTTTAACCAGGCCTAAATCATTGCCACCTAAGTGAATGTGGCGGAGGGCCAACCGTGTCATGAAACAACAACTTCAACAGGCATGGCCATTGCAAGCCACGGCGCCCTTTCCATTCAACTGTAGCCCAATGGCTCAGACCCAACTGCAAGCCCATCGGCGTCCTCTTGGCACGATGAGCCGCCCAAAATATATAACTGTGCCCACAAATCAAAACTGTCTTCCTTTGCTGCTGGCAAAAAACATCTGAAACGAAAAGAAAAGTAAGCAGTTCAACAAAATCATGACATGGTTAACTGTTCCCCAGGGGTCACACATAGGACTTATAAGCTGTGGAACGCCATCTCCCCAGATGTTGAATATCACGCCCCTGGTAACCCATGGCTACCGCAGTGGAGGCTGCCCCTATGCGAAAAGAATGAGTACAAAAACGCCTCCCTGCCAGCCCAATCCTCGCCAAAGCTCTAGAGGTGACCAACCAAAATTGATGTTTTGTAAGGGGAGTACCATCCTGATGCTGAAACAATATTCCAGCCTACATACCCCAAACTGCCATGTAAGCAGCCAATGCAGATACAGGGCAAAGCTGCTTTTCATTACATGCACCTAACTCGATCAGGGCACCTCGCTGCCTCTGGTCCATTTTAGAGCGTCTCAAAGTGATGGATGCCTTAAGGGAAGTCAAACGAACATCCTGTGCCATAGGTGCTCGGCCAGAAGCGTCTGCTTTAGACTGGGCAACCAGCTCGCTAATTCTAAAAGCCCCGAAAAAGGCCACCAAGGCTGCTGCATGAAATAATAAGGCTTCAAATTCCGAGGAACAAATTGCCCCCCACGAGGCCTGAAGGCCACGGAGAATCTCAGGTGAAATGGGTTGCCTTAAATCCCTCCGACTCCCGGCCTCGTGCACCCAGCCTTCCAACAACTTATGAACCTGGAAATCTCCTGTAAATTCAGCCAGGCCACGTGCCTTGCTGGCAAAAGCCAGGGCAGACAATAAACCCTTGATGGAACTAATTGCTAAACCCTTACCTTTAGATGCCACACAAAAATGCAACAGATGATCCACTGAAATCGGCCATAAACTAGGATGCCCTACCTCATGTCTAAACGCTGAGAACTGATTGACCGCCCGGTCATAAGCATGCTTGGTGCTTGGCGCTATGGCCAGTCCTATAACCCTGTGCACTTCTGCCTTCCAACCAACCACATCCAGGGAGACATTCGCACTGGCAGCAAGTCGGCATCCGGGGCCAGCTGACGGAACCTCTCCATCTGTTTACGAGAGAGAGCGTCAGCCACCCCATTGTCAACCCCCGGCACGTGCCTGGCAAAAAACAAAATGTTCATCTGGAGGCAGCGAAGTGTAAAAGCCCTAACTAAATGCATGACTCATGGGGACTTGGAGGACAATGAATTAATGACCTGCACCACAGAAAGGTTATCGCACCAAAAGTGCACCGTGTGGTTGGCCAACTCCTCACCCCACAAGTAAACCGCCACGAGAATGGGAAAAAATTCTAAAAAAGTCAAGTCGGCTGTAATCCCTTCTGATGCCCAAGATGCAGGCCACACCTCAGCACACCATCTGCCCCAAAAATAAACTCCAAAACCAGAAGAACCGGCAGCATCAGAGTGAACCTGCAGTTCAGCCTCTAATCTAAGGTCCTCTCTCCAGAAGGAAATGCCATTAAAAGATGCAAGAAACTCCAGCCACATTTCCAGGTCTTGATGGATACATGCACTAATTCGAATCCAGTGGTGAGGGACCTGCAATCCAGCCATGGCAGCGCACAATCTACGCAGAAACGCCCGGCCTGGGGCAACCACCTTACACACAAAGTTCAGGTGGCCAACTAACTGTTGCAGCTCCCTCAAAGTGGCCTTTCTATGCCCCAGAAATTCCTGAATGTGGCTATGCAAGCAAACCAGCTTGTCCACAGGCAGCCGAGAAGCCTGCGCCACAGAATCCAACTCCACTCCAAGGAAAGTAAGCACTTGCACTGGACCCTCAGTCTTCTCCTGAGCTAAAGGCACTCCTAACTCATCAGCCAAGGATACAAATGAATGTAACAAATCTTGACATTGGCCCGAGCCACAGGGACCGACAAACAAAATGTCATCTAAATAATGTGCCACCTCCCTGCAGCCTGTGCGCCTGCGAAGGGCCCATTCCAAAAATGAACTAAAGCACTCAAAGGCAGCGCATGAAATGGAACAACCCATGGGTAATGCCCTATCTAAATAAAAATGCCCATCGAAACAGAAACCCAGGAGCTTGAAATCGTCCGGATGCACTGAGAGGAGGCGGAAGGCCGACTTAATGTCGCACTTTGCCATCTCTGCTCCTTTCCCACAACGGCGCACCATTCTCACTGCCTGATCAAAGGATGTGTACCGCATGGAGCACAAGTCCTCTGGAATGGCAGCATTAACTGAGCTGCCCCTGGGATAGGAAAGATGATGTATTAGGCAAAACTCGCCAGGCGCCTTCTTGGGAACAATACCTAGTGGGGAAACATGAAGGTTAGGAATGGGAGGACCACAAAAAGGTCCAATCACCCTCCCCTCCCTAAGCTCTTTCTCTATCTTATCCCTGACCACGTGCTCCATGCCTCGTATGGAACGTAGGTTACTGGCCATACATGGGACCCTTGCGCCCAGGAAAGGGATACGAAAACCCTCGGAAAACCCTTTTAACAGATACAAACTATCAACTCGACTGGGATAATAACTCAACAATCTCTCAAGCACTCTCAACCTTATGGGTGTTGGCCCCCTTTCCATGCGGTTGCCTGAGGCCACCCCCTTTAGGCCGTCTGTGGCCATATCGGGTTTTTCCCTGGAAACAGGCGGAAAAGGGATGTGGACCAGAACATAAGGGGCACTCATGTCGATATGGACAAGCTTTCCTACTACATGCCCCCTGGGCTCCAAATTCCCAGCAGATCTGACGGGGTTGAACTGCCTGCCCCACAGCAGGGCAGGGACTGAAGGACCCAGAGACACGTTGTACCAGATGACCGCTATGTGATTGATCACCTGTATTAGGTCTAGAAGAAGCCATAACCTGCAACCATAAATGTGGGTGAATCTGGTCCCACTTCAAAGAAGGGTTCGTGGCAGCCCGCATCTGGAATTCTTCATCGTATTGGAGCCACGCGGGGCCAGTAAAGCCAGTACACCCGTTGTAAACTATGTCAAAGTACTGGAACAAGGAAGCTGCCTGGTATGGTTGCGCCTTAGCAAGAACACCGGCATAAACCAGTAAACCAGCCACCCAATTGGCCCATGTCTTATCCACTTTCATCTTTCTGTATTTCTCCTTATCTCTATCCTCAAGGTCTTCCTTCTCCTTCTTTTCCATTTCCCGAAATAAAAGGGTGAAGACATCCACATATTCGCCTCTACAAATCTTCTTGCGAGTGGACGGAAGCAAGTGGTCCCCAAGAGGGAGAGCTAAATCCCCAAAGGGGAGGGCAGCAGCGGGAGCCAAGAGGGAGAGCTAAATCCCACAAGGGGAAGGGCCACTCCACCAAGGCGAGCCGGATGAACTACATTGCTAATTGCAGGCCTGTGAAGGCATGCCCTATGTTGGCATACAGCCAGTTGCCTGCCTACATTCATGTCCACAAGCAAGTGTACTTGGATGTGCTGGGGCTGCCCCATCACTTGCAGGGCTGCCCCATGGCCATCCCATCCCAGTGTGGTGCAAACTACACTTACCAGCCGAGGAAGGGCCTGCGAGGACAGCAGCCGAGCCAGTCAGCCCAGAGGGCATTGGCGTGGAAGGTGTGCCACGTTCTGGAGTCCTAGAAGATCCTGAAGTATCAGCCACAGAATCAGTAGCACGCCCTTGTAAAACAGACAAACGTGTTAAAACCTCAGCCTGAAAGTGCTTAGCGGCAGCAGCACACATTTCCTTCTGCGCACTGGCACCACCAACAGGCCTCAATGGGGGAGCCACCAACCCCATAGCTAACTCTGCTGCTTGCAAGCACTGCAAAATAGCTTGCTGCACCCCATCATCCTCATCATCCGACGAGGACAATGCCGGGGCAGGATGTTTTGGAGGGGGCTTAGGGGCTGGCTGCTTGCCCTTGGCACGACCACTACCCTTCATGGGAGCCATATCAAAACAATTGATCCACCCAGAAATTAAAAATAAGGCTGCTATCCCCTGCAGCCCCACAAATCAAACTAAGCAAACCACACCGCACAATAATTACTGGGAGAAGAACAAAATGGCCACCCCAAGTGCCATACCAATGGCTGCCATGTGCACCCTACAAAATGGCCGCTGCTCCCAATTACAAAATGGCCACCGGGTGTGTGCCACAAAATGGCCACTGTGTGTGTACCACAAAATGGCGCCAACTCTCCAAACTTATACTGCAGGTTTAAGATGCCTGTGAGTACCAAAGTAAAAACAGCTCACATGGACCACCAACCTCACAAATGCTAAACCCCAGAAAGGCTGCAAACCTTGGCAATGGGGGGGGAATACAATGAGACCAGCCAACCCCTATATGAAAGAGGGACACTGTGAGCTAGCTCACACTAACTCAGCTTAGAGGGTACACTACTCCTAGTGGGATCTCTCATTCAAGTGCTTGCCAGGGCAGCCCTGCCTAGCTTCCAAGGCTGAAAAAATTCTGAGCTTGCCTGGTCTATCGCAGTCAGGGTGAAAAAAGGGGGGGGGAGCCACAAACACACCCCACTTCCAGCTGAAAGCCCCCCAAACAGACCCTCACTGGCCTGACTCCAATGTGCTGGCAGTACACCGCCCAGCCCAACACCGCCCTACCACCATTCAAAAGGCAAACCAAAGGAGGGAGCCACCCTCACGCTCCCAGCTGCAGCGGGAAGGAAAAGCCTCACTGCACTCTCCCTTGGACCTTTGCTGCTCCATTGACGTCAAAGGGGCCGCTCCCAACGCTGTGATCCAACAGGTGGCTGGGGGAGGCTGTTCGCCATGGGGGCAGCCAAGCTGGAGAGAACTGCGCCATGCGAAGAGCTCCCTCCCAAGCCGCGACTCTGCAAAGACTGCTGGTGTAAAAAGGAGGGCCCAGGCTTTAAGCCCTATGGCCCCTCCCCTTGCGCCAGGAAATGGAAGCAACTATTTGGCGCCAGCACAGCACAGCCCCTCTCCGTCTGTGAGGCAAAGGCACCTCCCCGCCCAACGGTCACTGACCGAGGGTGGGGGATTTGGGTTCCCTCCCTTTGGTGGAGAGTAAAAAAGGAAAGAAAATCTCTTTCCCTCTCTCCACTGCATGGGATGCACGCTCCCCCCTCCTCCTTCTTAATGCTGTAAGAAATAATAATACTAATAATAATCATTAGCTCAGTCAATAAAGGTATACTTCCCTTAACTGGTTATCAGGAGTTGGTCCTGAGGCACTTCCCTCCTCTCTCTGAAGTTCCTTTATCACCATCTTCAGGAACCCCCGATTCCTTTTCCATTTCTTGCTCTCCCATGTCATCTATGTTGATTCCTAATTGTTTAAGTAGTTCCCTTGCCTCTATAGTGTTCCTTGCCATAAGTCTCTTTCCTTCCCAGAATATAATTATTGAGGATGGATAGCCCCATGAAAATTTAACATTGTTTGCATGAAGCTTTTGAGCAAAGGGACGCATAAGGGTTTGTTTTCCTTAAGATCTCTTGGCAAAAATCTTGTCTCACCCAGACTTTTCTTCCTCTAAAGGTCAGGTCTTTCCTCTTCTTTAGTGCCGTATATATTTGTTGTTGGAATTTCTCTCTGGTGAATTTAATTATTACATCTCTAGGGGCCCCACCCTCCCATTCCTTTGTAGTCGATGCACTCTTTCAACATCCTCTGCTTTTATCTCTACTTCTTTTGTCTGCATCTACTGTATCAAGGACTCTTCTAATTTGTTTTCAGAGACTTCCTCAGATATCCCTGATAAAATAAGGTTAGCTCTTCTATTTCTATCTGACAAGTCATTTGCTCCTTAGCTTCAGCAAGCTCTTTGGCTGTCATAGCTGTCTGCTTTATAGTAGCTATTTCTATACCTATTATACTAACTTCTCCACATAATGAGTTTAACTCGCCACTAATTTTTTCCTGAAAGGCGAGGACTGTGTTTTGGAGTCCTGCAATTTGTTCAGATAAGTCCTTAATTGTCTTCACCATAACTGATTCAAAGCTTTGGGAGCAGCCTTAAGAATCTCAAGGCTTTCCTTTCTAACACAGCAATAAATTAGATTCTTACCACTCTGAAGATGTTCTATCCAGCTGCTCCCTGGTTATCAACCTCTTATCTGGGTTTGCATAGTATTTACAAACTTTGAGCTATAAATTCTTTAGTTCGAAGGAGGAGCTCGGAGGAAACACAGCCTGCTTAGTTTAGCACATGCGTGCAACTCCAGGACATTGTACCTTTAAGAGAAAAGGAAAGAAGGAAATCATGCTGATGCCCCAAGAACACACACAAACATAACTCACAGTTCAGTATTTTTTTTCCGCCAGAGATCAAAGTTTAATGATACTCATCTCTGAGTTAAAAAAATAAAATAGGAGACTTTTTTTTTTTTTTGCAAAATATACCTGCTCACCACAGGGCTTGAACTCACAACCCTTGTATGATGACAACAATTCTTAACTAACCAGTTGCTTTATATGAAAGAAAGAGAAAAACAGACCCAGCACCTCCCTCCCTCCCTCCCTCCCTCCCTCCCTCCCTCCCTCCCTCCCTCCGTGATTCTGCAAAAAGGAAGGGAGGGGGAAATCCAAGCCCACACATTCTTATGCTCTCTCTGGTTTTTTAAAAGTTTGCCTGAATGTGAGGACACATCCTTTTTTTGTCTTTGGAGAAGGGGGGAAGAAAGCAGAATGGAAATAGGGGAAGTGGGAATGGATGGAGATCAGTGAAGCCATGTCAAATAGTCTGCTTATTATTCACTGTGAATCAGTAGTGGAGAGAGCAAAAGGTCCAGCACAAAACCACACCCAGATAACCCGGGGCAACCTGGTGACTGCAGAGTCAGCCCTGAATGGCCATAAAACAGTGCAGAAGGTCCCAAGTAAACTGCTGCACAAGGAGAGTGGAAGCGACATGCACTGCAGAGGGATATCCCCATTCCGACATGGCTGTGGTAAAATTGCAAGGGAAAAGACAAGTGCAAAATCTCTTCATATCCTCTTATTTGGAAAGGAAAAGGGCCATGGCTTGGTAGCACGGCACCCACTTAACATGTAGAAGGTCCTAGGTTTAATTCTCAGCAGTTCTGTTTAAAAGATCAGTACTAGGTGATGTGAAAAATCTCTGTATGAGACCTCAGAGAACTGGTGCAAATCAAAGTAGACAATACTGCTATTTTTTTTTTTAAAGCGCCCCTAAAAGAAGGAGCTGCGGTGGCTCAAGTGGTTAAGACACTGAACTGCAGGCTCTGGAAGGTCAGTAGTTCAGCAGTTCGAGACCCGGGTGCCGCATGACAGGGTGAGCTCCTGTCTCTAGTTCCAGCTCCTGCCAACCTAGCAGTTCGAAAGCAAGAAATTGCAAGTAGATAAATAGGTACCACTTCGGTGGGAAGGAAACAGCGTTCCGTGCACCTTGGTGTTTAGTCATGCCGGCCACATGACCACGGAAACGTCTTCGGACAGCGCTGGCTCTTCGGCTTTGAAACGGAGATGAGCACCGCAACCCTAGAGTCGGATTCGACTGGCTTTCGAGCAAGGGAACCTTTACCTTTACCTAAAAGAGGCATTTTTATTATTTTTAAGACAATGACATAACAACAAAACAAAACAAAACACAAAATACAATCACAGACAATACAATACAATACATAATACAAACCCTAACACTACACAACACCCACAAAATGCAACATTCAACATTCACGGGGGGTAAACTTCCCAAAGCAAATCACCCAGTTAAATTCCCTCCCCCTTACCGACCTAAGTGTTAACTTCTTTTACTTCTGTATCCACCAATTCTATCCTTCTATCTTATCCACTTCTAATTTAACATAAAACTAATGATATTCAATATTCAAAACCATTATTATTTCTCTCCATCCTTCTCTCTCTGGTCATACCAATTATAGAAGCGTTGCCACGTGTTTATAAAGGCTGATTCATCATGCCCTTTCAATATCAAAGTCAGTTTGTCCATTTCTGCTGCTTCCATAATCTTCTCAATCAGTTCTTGTTTTGTTGGAACCACCGTAGACTGCCAATACTTCGCATACAGAATCCTAGCCACAGTTGCAATATATATTAACAAATATCTCTCCTCTCTCTGCACCTCCTTTGGCAGTATACCCAGCAATAACACCTCTGGCTTAAACACAAGAGTACCTTTTATAATTCTCTGCATCATACCATGCACCCATATCCAATATTTTTTTGTAACTTCACATGTCCACCACATATGATAAAAAGGACCCAACCTTAGCATTGCATTTCCAACACTTATTAGAACATTTTTCATCATACTTCGTCAGCTTATCTGGCGTAATATACCACCTGTACAACATTTTATACATATTTTCTCTATATGGGACCGCCCTGGTTATTTTTACATTTATTTTCCATATCTGGTCCCATTGTTCCAGCTCAATATTATAACCAAAGTTCATTGCCCATTGAATCATGTTATTTTTCACCATTTCATCTGCCATATATCAGCCAACAACAGTGCATACATTTTTTAAATAAATTTCTCTTCTGGTTCATACAAATTTTTCTCCATATCTGTTAAAGATTTCTCAAACCCTACTTTCTTATCTTTTTTATATCTTGACTGGATCTGCACTCTGTGCCACCAACTGATATCATCATCCAATTCCAACTCCCCCTTCGCATTAATAATGTCCAAATACCTTTATGGGGGGTCTTCACAGTATAGCCTAGGCAAAGTCACTGCTACTACTGGAGCCAGCAACCTTGAAGTTTTGGAAAACCACCTCCTTCGGATGGTCTCGCATACTCTTCCAAGTGCATCTCATATCCAATGCTGTTTAAAGCTTTTGCGTGCTGCCACTTTCTCGTCCCACAGAAAAGTGTGCAAACCTTCCAGAAGATCGTGGCCTTCCAGTTTCAGTAATCTTCTGTCCCAACATCACCCATTCCTTAATCCAGGCCAATGCCCCAGCTCTATAATACAATGTCCAATTAGGAATGGCAAGTCCACCCCTTTCTTTTGAATCTTGTAATACTTTAAGCCTAATTCTTGCTCTCTTCCCTTGCCACACAAACTTGGTAGTAATTTGCTCCAACTCCTTCAATATTGCCAGGTTTTTCAGCACAGGAATCATTTGAAACAAGAAGATCCATCTTGGTAAAATGTTCATCTTTATCAGAGCAATTCTTCCCATTAGGGATAGCTTTAAATTCTTCCATTTTCCCAAGTCTTGCTTTGTTGCCCTTAATAATTCCCTATAATTACCTTCTTGCAGTGAACTGCATCTGTTCTTCAGTTGGATTCCTAAATATTTTGCCTTCACACAGAGTTTATATCCCAATTCTTCTTGCAAACACTCTCTTTGCTCTAATGTCATATTTTTACTTAAGATTTTGGTTTTAGCTAAGTTAATTTTCAAACCTGCCACTTGCCCATAGTTTTTCAAAAGCTTATTTAGCTCCACAATTGAAGATCTGGGTTCCTCCAAAATAAATGCCAGGTCGTCCGCATAAGCCAATAATTTAAATTGTTCTCCATACACCTTTAGACCCTTCACTTCTGGATTTTGTCTTATCGCCTCTGTCACTAATTCCAAAGCAAATATGTAAGGCAATGGTGAGAGAGGGCAGCCCTGCCTCGTGCTCTTTTGTACCTGAAATTGTTCAGTCCGTTCCCCATTTACCATAACAGCTGCTTTTTGCTTTGAATAAATTGCTTGAATCACTTGAATGAATCGTTCTCCCGCTGTGGCCTTTTTAAGCGTCTCTGTTATAAATGTCCAATCAAGTTGTCAAAGGCCTTCTCCGCGTCTACAAAAATCACCGCTATCTCTTTTTCTGGATGAGCTTCATAATATTCCAACACGTTTAGTAGCCGCCTTACATTGTGTTTTATCTGTCTTTTCAGCAGAAATCCAGACTGATCTTTATGAATTACTTTTGCCAAAACATGCTTCAATCTATCTGCCATGATAGAAGCAAATATTTTATAATCCACATTTAACAAGGAGATCAGTCTATAGTTTTTAACATTGTTCCCTTCTGTATCTTGTTTGTGTATCAGAGAGATTAGTGCTTCCCTCCACGTGTCTGGGACTTCCTCTCCTTCCCAAGTTTTCTTATAGACTTCATGCAGCTGTGGAAACAATATTTCTTAAAAGGTTATGTAAAACTCCACCGGTAGAACATCTGTCCCTGGTGATTTCCCTTTATTTTGCCTTTTCAGGGCCTCCACCATCTCCATCATAGTAATAGATTGATTTAAAATCTTCTGGTTTCCCTCCAAAAACCTTTGCATCGTACGCTCTTGCAAATACAGGGATATTTTTTCTCTAGTTATTTTCTCACTTGCATAAAGTTTCTTATAAAAATCCTCCACAATCTTCTTTAAATCTTCGATTCCATTTTGTTCCACCCCGTTTTTGTCTCTCAATGATTTTATCAGTGTCCTTTCCGACTGCTTTCTCACTTGATAGGCCAGCCATCTAGTAGGTTTATTAGCATTCTCAAAATAGTTTTGTTTAGCATATCTTACATTCTTCGCCAGTTCTGCTGTCAATAAGCAATTCATCCTGTGCGTGAGAAGCTTAATTTTCGCTTTCCTGTCCAAATCTCCTCCACTCTCCATTTCCTGCTTCTCTTGTTCCAATATTTCTCTCTTCAGGTTAAAATATTCTTCGTTTCTTTCCCTGTTCTTCCTTGCCACTTCCTTCATTAAAAGTCCTCTGGCAAAGGCCTTAAACGCATCCCATACTGTCCACCTCGCAATTCCTGGGGTGATATTCTCCTTAAAGAAGAACGTGAATTCTGTTTGCAAACTTCTTACCACCTTGCTATCCTTAAGTAAGAAGGGATTCAATGTCCATCTACTTCTGCAATTTATTCCCTGTAGTTCCACCGTTATTGGATTATGATCAGCAAAGATGCCTGCTTCAATTTCCGCCTCCTGTAAATCCCTCGCCATTGAGGATGACATCCATCACATATGCAATCTATAAATACAATTTATTATTGGATATATCACATGTTCATACAATTTAAACAAACCAATACATATCCATTTTTCTTTCTCCCTCTCCCCCCCAAACAAGGCTTCCCGCACTGCTCCAACCCCCTTGATATTTCTCTTATACAATTACATTTACTACTAAACATATTTCTTTTACTAATGGTAACAATTCAAAGATCTGAGTCTCTTTCCACTTCTCCTCAATAGCTGTCAAAACAAATCAAACCACGTTTTACATCCCAATTCTTCAACAAGTATTCTTGAAAGTCTTTCCAGTCTCCGAAAAAGGTTTCGTCTTCTTCGTTGTTTAATTTTCTTGTTAATTTGTCCATTTCTGCCATAAACAACGTCTTTTTAATCCATTCCCATGTTTCAGGTACTTTATCTTGTTTCCATCATTGAGCAAAAGTCAGTCTAGCTGCTGTAATCAAGTACCATAGTAGTGTTCTCTTGGCTACATTTATTTCTTCCATTTTAAGACCTAACAATAACATCTGTGGGTCTTTCTTAAAAGTACATTTCAAAAATTTTTGTATCTCATTGTGGATCTCAGTCCAATACTTTACTGCTTTATCACATGTCCACCACATATGGTAAAAAGACCCTTCATGTTTCTCATCACATATGCAATCTAGACCAGGAACCATGCCTTGATGAATAGAACGTGTATTGCTGCACACCAATAATTCAGAGATATCCTGCCATAACTAAGCAGTGAGATTTCAAACATTACCTATCAGTTTCATAATGGTGTTTTAAATTAAACCTGAGAGAATAACTACATGCACTGTAGTTCATTTAGCTAAAATACTCTTCTAGCCAGTGAATAGATGTATCTTAATGGAATATAATGCTTCTGCTACAGCTATGCCAACTTACTTTTCATTTCAAACCTTCTTCCCTGTGGGCACAGCATGGATGAGAGTACCATTTCTTTCTCAGAAGGCAATCTCTGAACATTTTCTAATAGTTTTGATATAAAATAGCTCTAATGTGATCAGAGAATTTGAGGCTACATAATAAAATCTGTAATATAATTAATTATGTCCTACTAATAGTTTTTTCATATACGTTTTCATATAAACGTATAAGTTAACTTTCATAAGTTAACATTCTTTATTATCATTCATACTGCACTTTCATCTCAATTAGCTGAATTAAAGCATTACTTTGGTTTTAATAAGATTAACCCTGAATACCACCCTGAAATTAGAAGACACTGATTAGATCAATACAAATAGGATCAAGTTTTAAAACAAGATCTATATTTGGGATCAAGGCATTCTATTCCGATATGAAGTTACAAACCACAGCATTATATTTTTTCATATCTCTGAGTGGGAAACTTGTAGCTTGTTAAATGTTTAATGGGAACATTATTTTTCTTCCAAGGTTGTCATCAGGACTTGCCAAATGATAGTGGAGAATGTCAATTTGGACATGGTCCATGTGGAATAGAAGGGCCATCTAAAAGAACATGGCACTTTTGTTTTTCTCAGTAACAACCCCATTAATGAAATAACGGTTTACATCTGATTTTGTTTTGTTTAATTTAAACTTAAATTGATGGCCTAACTTCACACCACTGAAGACAATTCCAAGCATTAATTTCCTGGGTTTCAATTTCATTCTAAACTGGCAGTCACTTAACATCATCAGCTCCTTGTGCTTTTAAGTGAATAAAGGTCAAATAATCAGACATCTAAAAGGACAGCTCATTTATCATCCTTTGATAAATGTGTCAGTAGCTAATCTTTAGAACTGGATGGTAGCACCACACAGTGAAAGGTTAATGGATTCAAAGCATTGGATTTACCACAACAAGGATGTAATGATGCCTCCAAAGAAAATTTCAATTTTCATTCAGTGCCATGGAAGGATCAGTGCAGCTGGAAGCTCTAATGACTATAGTTTGCATGTTATCCTGTTAAATTATGTTTCATTGAGGTCAAGTCATCCTTCTGCCAAGAACTCACATATCTAGTGGTGGATATGTCTATATGCAGATCTCTGTCTTTTTCTGTCCAAAAGTAAACGAGTTATATAGTCATCAGTCCTGTTGTAGCCCAATCAAGGTTTAGTAGCCTGACTCCAATGCTGATAAGTAAATAGTTCCATTTACATGTTTGTGAGCTGAACTGAAATATTTGCCCATACATCTCTCTTATGAACTCTGCATCTCATAGTTGCTTATATTTTTTTATTAGAGATTTTTGTTAGTTAGCAAAGAAATGTTAGTTTCTTACTATAGAGTTTTTCAGATGTTATACTAATACCTACTGGGAGCCCACCAATCACATATAACCTTCTCAATATCTTCAGTTTCCATGATCAGGAGAGATGCAAGTATTTACCATGTGTGTATGGCCTCAATATGTACGGACTGATCACTAGATTTTTCAGGGTTCATGTTCATGTCTATTGAAACTATATGTGCACATTAATACATGCATTGCCGCTATTCACACAACATGATGTTCAAGCATCAGGGGACACCTGGTGCATGTTCCTGACACACATGGTTGGTAGGCTCCCAGTTTGCATTATTATAATGTCTGAAAATTTCTTCTCATGAAATCAATCACACACAGGTAAATCTATTAATAACCATGATATCAGTATATATGTGTTAAATCACAACTGGTTTATAGCAACCCCAGCAAGGGGCTTTCAAGGCAAGTGAGAAGCAGAGATAGTTTCCCATTGCTTTCTTCTGCAGCGTCTTCCTTGGTGGTCTCCCATCCAAGTACTGACCCTGCTTAGCTTGCAAGATCTGACAAGACTGAGATATACTATGTCATTTTCCCTTCTAAGGTACCAGTAGTGAACAGTTAGTAGTTCAGAACAGTGCCTTTGCATTAACTAGTTTATAGCCTGTGCCACCAATCACAGCCATATTTTATTTATCTATTTATTTATTGCTTCTGGAAGGAGGACTGGCTCCACACAGCAGGAAGATCAGGCAGAGCTCAATGGAAGTCAAAGGGCATGTGTTAATCTAACATGTCTTCTTGTTCTTCCTCACACTTTGAATCCCTGTCCTGTACTACAAAGGTCTCTTTCAAGCAACAGCCAAGTTAGACTCTGGTTGGAACCAGATTAAAGTTTCCATTAATAGCAAGGGAAGGGCAGTTCCCAGCTTCCCTGGGCAGACTCCAGCATGTCCTTCCTCAAGGTCCTTTATCCTTCCCTTTAGTGGAAATCTTTGGGCTGCAGTGGGAAGAGGGAGGCAGGAAAGTTCTGTTCCACCAATAGAAAATTTAGTCTGATAGACACTTATACCTCCTCCTAAGGAACTGAATTGTTTGCTTTGATTTTTAACTGCCGTTTTCTGGTGTATCACTAACTTAAGCAGTTGTCCTAATCCATGAACTGCTAATTTCAGTGATTGCTGAGGCAGAAATCTAGCTAATACTCCACATTTCTCTTTGTTATTGTTATTCAGTTGCACTCTTCGTGACCCCATGGACCAGATTATGCCAGGCCCTCCTGTCTTCCACTGTCCGCTGAAGTTTGTTCAATACATTTCTCTTTGTAGGAATGCTATTCACAATATAATTTTCTAATGGAATTCTCCCTTTTCTCGCCACATACAATACTTTTTCTTTCCCACTTCCTTCATTTCACAAAATAATGACAATACCTAGGAACCTTTTGTTTTAGAGGAGCTGAGAGATGCAAAGCCTGTGGGGCTTGATCCAGGGATAGAGAGACCATGTACCCAATATTATGATGTATTGTATGTACAAGACAAAGATGTAGATGTGCATTTGTTCCTGTCTGGATATCCACATGGGATCTCCACAGTCATAATTCTTTGTGAATGTACAAAAGTATCAGATTGGCTTTGCCTTGATACCTGCATTGACCAGAATCTCATGCACACTTCTGCATGTGAGACGGAAACCTATAGTTTGACTGTGACTCATTAGTCACAGAAGCTGATCATAGGGTGTCTTCTGTATGAGTGTAGAACATCTGGCTCCAAACATTTGATGACTCTACCATACATAGAGCAGGAATACTAGTGTGATTTTTTAAAATCAAAGGATTAATATCTACTATAGTCATGAGCATGAATATTGAAAAATGATGGACCAGAAGAGGCATGTTGATATATTGCATGAAGGTCAAGAGGACAGGCACCTCAAATTAGTAGCCATTAGTCAAAATAATAAAAAAGTCTTATAGTTTATGAGTAAGCATTTATATGACAATTTGTATTTAAGAGCTTGTTAAAGTCGATGTACAGCATCACATTAAAGTGAGATTAATATCTTTGCATTTGCTGAATGCTGACAAACAATTTTTCTGTTCACCTACATGCCTTTAACCAAGTGACTTTTAATGAAGAGAGTGCTAAGGTATGAAAAAAAATCAGGTAGGAGTTTAACTGTAAAATATTTATTATTCCATCATAACGAAGGCAATGTCATTGAAATTTGGGGTGCACTATCAGTTTTAAGATGCTAGGAATGAACAGAGTAAAAGTTTCAAAGTGGAATCTGATTTCCTTCCTTCCTTCCTTCCTTCCTTCCTTCCCTTCCTTCCTTCCTTCCTTCCTTCCTTCCTTCCTTCCTTCCCCTTCCTTCCTTCCTTCTAGAACGTTAGAGTTGGAAGGGACCTTGGAGGTCATCTAGTCCAAACCCCTGCACTCTGCAGGAGCATAGCCAAAAGATAGCCCTACATACCTACAACATACCCAAAAGATGGTCCTTCCTTCCTTCCTTCCTTCCTTCCTTCCTTCCTTCCTTCCTTCCTTCCTTCCTTCCTTCCTTCCTTCCTTCCTTCCTTCCTTCCTTCCTTCCTTCCTTCTGCAGTTCAGATGTCCATTGGACCCCAGACACACACTGGGTTGTTGGTGAATTGGGATCTCAGCTGTGATAACCTATTGGCCCAGAGTACTGATGGGCATTCAGGATCCTGGTCAGGATTAGGGATTGATGTGAACTGGCTGACAAACCAAAGTTCATTATTAAATTTGGCCTGCTCAGAGTTAGCAAATTTGAGTTCATGAACAAGAACCAGGATGAGCTACCACAAATTTTGATAAGAGACATCTGAGTGGTTGGGAGTTCCCCACCACTTAGCTGTTTGGTTTAACTGGCTTGGAGCCATTTAAACCCTGCTTTCAGCCCTCCATGGTTTTTTGTGGGAGCAGAAAGCAGGGTTTAAATGGCTCTGAGCTACTTAAACCACCACTGCTTTTTGCTCACTGAGTCTACCCATTGGAAGTAGAAAACAGGGGTTTAAATGGCCCTGTTTTCTGCTCCCTGGTAAAAGCTGTGGGGAGCAGAAAGGAGGGTTTAAATAGAAGTGGTAAATAGAAGTGGGGGATCCCTGCAGGAATCCCTGCAGGGCCTGTTGAACTTCTACCATTCCTTTTTGCCACACAAGGTGGTGGTCGCGGAGCCACTCCACTGGCTGCTGGACAAGAGCGCCACCTGGGTTTGGGACACCTCACATGATGCCGCTTTCTGGGTGGTTAA
This sequence comes from Gekko gecko, assembly GCA_029375565.1. Lineage (NCBI taxonomy): Eukaryota > Metazoa > Chordata > Lepidosauria > Squamata > Gekkonidae > Gekko > Gekko gecko. Next base: position 139,135,742 of record JAPDNY010000005.1, read on the forward strand.
AGGATTCCTGACGTCCAATGCAGTTCTGGCCCATTTTGATGAGGAGCTTCCAGTGGTATAAAATGGAGCTCTTCTGCCAGGCTTTTATGTAAGGAACCACACTTTACTATCTAAGGCCCTGGGCCAATATCATAATCCGGCCTGAGCATGCCAACAAGGGAATCTACCACTGACTCTGTGTTTATTATGTATTCTGCTACTATTTTACCACCATCACCATACAAACTGTTTTTAGTAACTATGTTGTGTTTTATGCTGACATTTATATTGTTGTTTTATCTGTCGCTATTTTTATGTAAGCTGCCCTGAGCTTGCCTTGGGTACAATCAAATAAATAAATAAATACATGTCATCCCCCACCTTTCTGCTGGCTCTGGCTCACCAGGGCCAGGAGAAAGGTGAAAGGGAAGTTTCTTCCCAGGGGATCCCCCCTTTCTGCTGGCCTCAGCTTACTGGGGCCAAGAGAAAGGTGGAATGGAAGTTCCTTCCAGGGGAATCTGTTGTGTACTGAAACAACCATGTGCATGGTCTGGCCACATGTGGTCGAGCGAAGGGTCTGAGCTTTGCACACACAAACAACAGACGATTGGATCCTAGCCCTGCTCCTATTGGGAGGCTAGGATCCAAGACTCGACCTATGAAAGACTGATACTGTAAATAGACCTATCACGGGTATTGGGGTGTGTGGGGTGTGGTTTGTCTTAAGGTTATAAGCCAGTCTGCAAGCTGGCTAAAGTTGTCTTGTTCCTGAATAAACTATGAGCTGATTCACTACATCATGCTTTGAACCCAGTATATTGACAAAGAGGATGGGATCAGCATGACTGGATGAGCCAACAAGACACTGCCTCATGCACCGACCAGGAACCGTGCACTGCGCCCTGCATTGCTGACGACACTTCCAGCAGCGCATCATGCCCTTCTCCATTGGTCACTGTGCCTCACGCTGCTCAGCCATCCTGCACCGCACCCATCAGCGCAGATTTCGGCTCCAGCCCCGCATCACGGCCCACTTCTCCAATGCCGGCAGCACTACCACATGGAAAACCTCAAATGGCCACTGCACAGGGATGCATTCCCAAGTTCAACATCACCTGACCCAAGCAGTGGGAGACCTGGCTTGAACGTTTGTAGAGATATCTCGAGTTCCATGATGTCACCGAGGACGGTAAAAAGCAGGCCCTGCTTGTCAGCTCGTGCAGTATCCACTAAGACGGAGTCCTTCAAAGTCCTGAAAAAGGTGCTCAATGATCACTTTGTGCCTAAGCCCACAAAGTTTGTGGAGCACCTGGACTTCTTCGCATGGATCCAGGGCCCAGATGAGGCTGCCGCTGACTTTCTGGTGGGACTCAGACAGTTGGCCACACACTGCGGGTTCCCGGGCCTGGACAACTCGCTTCTGAACCAGTTCCTTGTGGGCCTCCAAGAGCTGAAACTACTTTGGAAACTCACCAGCCATGAGGACTTGACACTCGACCAGGCGCTAAAGGATGTGCCGGCCTATGAGAAGTCACACAAAGGCACTTCTGGATGGGTGATCCACCACACCACGGCTACCTGGAGCCCCGACATCTCGGATGGAGAGGAGGTTCTACAAGTACGCCAAGCATCTCACCTAGGACTGCGTTCTCAAGCATCAACCGCTTCCTTGACCGAGAAACCCATGGTATCCTGCACCAGCTGCGGAGACGAGCACAAGTGCCAGACCTGCTGCCTGAGGGACGCTGTATGCCAGAACTGCAGGAAACAAGGGCACATTGCTCGGGTCTGCCGGTCCCGGGGGGATCGGAAGAAGGCATCTGTGCCCCAAGATTCAGCGGAGATGCACACCCTGTTGGTTCACCACCAGCATCACCACCAGGTAATGAACTTGCCCCCTGATGGCCCTAATAAATTGCATGCTACGGTTCTCATTGAGGGGCCCTGTGTCATATGGAACTGGACACCGAGTTGTCCTTTAAAATCATTTTCAATGACACCCTCCATCAGCTTTTCCCATGAGGGGGACTCCATATGTGGAAGCCCAAGGGACTATTGCTGAGGGACTTTCAAAAGAATCCAGTGAACATAAAGGGCTGGAGCAAGTTCAGGGTGGAATATAAAGGTTTTAAGGGGCTTTTGGACTTGCTGGTGGTGGAGGGTAGGCTCACAAATTTGTGGGACTCTCATGGTTTGGGCCACTGGGTTTTCAGGTGACCGGGGTTAATCAGCTCACCCAGCTTAATTTCGCCTCGGTCTGCGACAAGTTCCCAGCTGCGTTTGATGGAACACTCGGCTGCTATGCTGGGACCCAGGTCTTGCTCGACTTCGACCCTGTGGTGCGGCCTATCTGCATGAAAGCCTGCCATCTGCCCTTGGTGCTAAGGCCGAAGATCAAGGCAGAGTTGGACCACCTCATGGACCGGGGGTGCTCGAGCCGGTCTCACACGCTCAGTAGGAGACCCTGATCGTTATGCTGATCAAGCCCAATGGGGATGTGCACATTTGTGCTGACTATAAATACACGCTAAGTAAAGCTCTATAGGTGTACACGTACCCCATACCGGTAGTCTCCCATGTTTTATCCACCCGGGGGGGGGGGCGACAGTTTTTGAGAAGCTGGACCTGGCCCAGGCCTACTGACAGCTGCTGGTAGACATGGCCACGGCCAAGGTGCAGATGATTGTGATGCACAAGGGGGCATTCAAGGTGCATCGGCTGCAGTTTGGCATTAGTGTGGCGCCAGGTATATTTCAGAGTTTCATGGACTTCCTTCTTAAAGGGATCCCTAGAGTTCAGCCCTTTCTAGATGATGTCCTGATCACGGCCCCGGACCCTGAGACTTTCGCCTGCTGACTCCAGGTGGTGCTTCAGCGGTTTGATTCGGCGGGTCTGCAGGTCAAGAGAGAAAAGTGCCTCCTTGGGGTGCCTCAGGTGGAGTTCTTGGGTTTTGCTGTCAACACACAGGGCATCCATCTGACTGACGAGAAAGTCCGCACCATCATTCACATGCCCACCCCCATGAGCAAGTCAGAACTACAGGCCTTCTTAGGCCTGTTGAACTTCTACCATTCCTTTTTGCCACACAAGGTGGTGGTCGCGGAGCCACTCCACTGGCTGCTGGACAAGAGCGCCACCTGGGTTTGGGACACCACACATGATGCCGCTTTCTGGGTGGTTAAAGGATTCCTGACGTCCAATGCGGTTCTGGCCCATTTTGATGAGGAGCTTCCGGTGGTGTTGGCATGTGATGCTTCTCCGTACGGGGTGGGGACAGTTCTGGAACACCGCCTGGTGGACGTCCATGAGGTTCCTGTGGCTTATTACTCCTGCACCTTGTCATCTGTGGAACGTAATTACTCACAGATAGACAAGGAGGGCTTGGCTATAGTTGTGGGAATAAAGAAATACCATAACTACTTGTATGACCAGCTTTTCACAGTTGTCACTGCCAATGAGCTGCTCTTGGGTCTCCTGGCTCCCAACCGCCTGACCACACAAATGCTGTCCCCCAGGGTGGTCTGCTGGTCAATTTTCCTGGCAGGGTACAACTATGTGCCTGTCCACCGCCCTGGGAAGGCCATGGGCCACGCAGACGCCCTGAGCCGCCTCCCCCTGCCCTCCTCCGACCCTGATCCTGCCCCAGCCCACCATGTGGCTCTCTTTGAGACCCTCCCAGACTGGCCGGTTTAGGTGTGGGAGGTCGCCCTCCTGATGGGCTGGGATTGCATCCTCACCTGGGTCTTGGACTGGGTGGGGAGGGAGTGGCCTATGGGCCTGGGAGGGCTGGAGTTCTCCGCATTTGCCTCCCAGAAGGACGAGCTCTCGTGCTACAAGGGGTGTATATTATGGGGAGGTCGGGTGGTGATTCCCTCCCCATTACAGCACCAGGTGCTCGCAGCCCTCCATGAAACTTATTCAGGTGTCATCCGGATGAAGGCGCTGGCCAGGAGTTATGTGTGGTGGCCCGGGATTGACAAGGATATTGAGGACACAGTCAAATGGTGCCAGCCGTGCCAGGCGATGCAACCAGCACCTCCCCACACACCCATGTGCCTATGGGAATTGTTGCACAAACCCTGGGCCAGGCTGCACCTGGACTTTGCGGGCCTATTCCAAGGTCAGCTGTTTTTCATTCTTGTGGACTCCTACAGCAAGTGGCTAGAGGTAGTTCCAGTGCCCTCTACCTCCTCCCAATCCACCATCTGGGCCATGTGGCAGATCTTCAGTGCTCCTTCCAAGGTCAGCTGTTTTTCATTCTCATGGACTCCTACAGCAAGTGATTAGAGGCAGTTCCAGTGCCCTCCACCTCTTTCCAATCTGCCATCTAGGCCTCCCCAACTCCTTGGTCACAGACAATGACTCAGCTTTCATCTCAGCTGAGTTCAAGGAGTTTATGGAATACCATGGCATCAAACACATCTGATTGGCTCCCTTCCACCCCACAACCAATGGTCAGGCCAAACAGATGGTTAGGATGACCAGGGAGGTGCTACGCTGCATGGACTCAGGGGATTGGGACTTCAAACTGGCCACCTTCTTGTTTGGCCAGCACCCCAGCCCACACACCACGACAGGGTGCAGCCTGGCTGAGCTCTTGCTGGGCTGCCACCTGATGACCAGGCTGGACCATCTCCACCCGGATCAGGCCCTGGACCATGACACCAGCCCCAAAAAGCAGGAGGTTCCCCGGGGGTTCTTTCCAGAGGATCCAGTCTATGCCTGGAATTATGCTCGGGGGCCCCCATGGGTCCTCATGAGGGTTGTCTGCGTCACAGGGCCTCTGTCCTATGAGGTCTCATGTGAGGACAGGCAACTCTGGCAGCAACAATAGATCAGCTGTGCTGCCGAGTACTGCCGCTCAAGCCAGAGGCATGCGACTACGAGGACGCCTCTCCAACCGCTGCCAATATGGCTGCACAGCCCACTCCTTTCCAAGGTACCCCAGATGTCCACGCAGAAGACTGACCCTCCAACAGCCCAGCCATAGTGGAGGAGTGCCTGGAAACTACCCTGCAGCCACAACCGCAACCGTTACCACAGCCAGTTGCCCTGCTGAGCGATTGGACCCCGGCTCCAGAGACCCCAGAGCTTCGCCGTTCCATGAGAGTGAGGAGGCACTGACTTATCTCCAGGACTATGTTTGTTGGTGTGCTCTGGACTATGGGAGGAGGGGTGTTGTGTACTGAAACAACCACGTGTGTGGTCTGGCCACACATGGTCGAACAAAGGGTCTGAGCTTCACACACACAAATGAAAGACAATCGGATCCTAGCCCTGCTCCTATTGGGAGGCTAGGATCCAAGACTTGACCTATGAAAGACAGATACTGTTAATAGACCTATAATGGGTGTTGGGGTGTGTGGTGTGTGATTTGTCTCAGGATTATAAACCGGCCTGTGAGCCGGCTAAAGTTGTTTTGTTCCCAAATAAACTATGAGCTGATTCACTACGTCATGCCTCGAACCCAGTATATTATAGAATCCCCACCCCCTTTCAACTGGCCCCAGATTGCTGGGGCTAGAAGATAAATTGAAAAGAAATGACATCCTGCGGGGATCCTCACCCCTTTTCTCCTGGCTGTGGCTTTCTGGGGACTGGAGGAAGATGGAATGAAAGTGCCTTTGTGGGGGATCCTCACCCCCTTTCTCTTGGCTGCAGTTATCCAAGGCCAGGAGAAATCAGAAAGGAAGTCCCTTCCTGGGGGATCCCCCCTTTCTGCTGGCCACTATTTTTTGGGCTGTGGTCCGCAATCCTTTTAAAGTTTAAAGGGACTGAACAAGACAGTCCAAAACAGCTGAGCAGCAGAGAGCAAGCTGCTCCCCACTGCTCAACCGTTTTTCAGGCTTTCGGCAAACCCTGTTTAAAGAGACTGTGGTCCGCACAAACCAATTTAGTTCATAAATGAGCCTCCTGGTTCAGTTCAAGGTTCAGTTTGGGGTTCATGGCTGAACCCCAAACTGAACTGCATTTTCCCTGTTCATCCTAAGTCAGGATGCAAGCCTGATGATGTTCCAATGTAAACCACATATAGATTCAAGGCTATTTTTGGGCAGGAACACACAGGAACAGAGTTCCAGCTGGCTCCAGAGTTGGCCATTCCCAGCAGGAACTTATTAGCATAATAGGCCACACCCAACAACAGAAACTCATTAGGATTGGCTACATTAGGGGTGTGTGGCCTAACATGCAAAGGAGTTCCTGCTACAAAGAAAGCCTTGGGTTTTGACAACAAACAAGGTAAACAGAATAAGAAGCAAAAGGTGGATGTGGCTGGATGACCACACTTCTCGTAACTTCTGGGTTGTGTGGCCTAATACGCTAATGAGCTGTGCCATCAGGGGTGTGGCCTAATATGCTAACAAGTTTCTGTTGTTGGGTGTGGTCTATTATGTTAATGAGTTCCTGCTGGGCTTTTTCTACAAAAAAAGCCCTGTATAGATTAATCAGCATTTGAACTGGGCTTTGCCTCATGAATAATCAATATTCAGAAGAGGCTTTTTCTTTCTTTACTGTCCTTCTCACTGCCATGGAAAGTAGATGGCAAGGTACTAGAGTTGTAGTCAGATGTGAATATTTCTAAATGTTATTGAACACTGAGAATTATTTCAGCCAGAATGGATAAATTGAACACATTAAAGAATAGATATGGTTGAAGTGGGACATGTCATTATTACCTGTGCCAATGATGATACTTCATAACAAATCAGATGCTGACAGTTTAAAAAAGTTTTCCTTTTGTAGAAAACAGAAGTGGGAGAAATAAAAACAGAAAACATCTAAGGGGTATTTCAGTACAGCACAGAGTTGCCAACCATTGGCTGACAACTGGCAGGTGTGAGGGTGGATGGGGATGGATAGAATGGTGTTATCAATAAAGTTCTGAGGGGATCTTAAAATGTCATGCTGATGTGGTGATGTCACTTTTGGATTTGCATGGAAGTGACATTGTGCCATTGGAGCATCAATGCTTTTCCCACCCATTTTTCTCATGATGCCCTGCCAAGTTGTGGGTGGGACAGCAGGCAGACAGTAGTGGGAAACTTAGTAAGCCTAGTACCATATCTTCAGTAGAAAGAGCAACCACCAATGTCTGAGAAGGCAAAGGCTTTGCCATTTTTGAGCTTAGTGATGGCTATACTACTTTACTTCTATCAGATTGGTCCATTGTATTTCAATGTCAGGGTTTCTCATTATTGTAGTACATTAATGAGAGTATTATGCAAATAATGAATAAAATATGGCTTGAGCATATTTCACAAACATCCTTTTGTTTCTTGATGGTAACTTGATTTAACTTGAAAGGGTCCCCCCCCCTTCTCTTACTGTGAATATATGTGTAAGTATTAGGCTTTGTCAGCGTGTTTTATGAATATCATAATTTATATATAATCTGAGCTGAATTGCTCTTTGTTGATGATTTGCATGAAGCAGCTTATCTCACAATGGATGGTGTTCCCTAGTATCCTACATTTCAAAGTCATTGGTATGCATATAATCATTTACTCCAAAGCCTCTACATGTGTGCATGCCTCACACTTTACTTCACTGATTAAAAGGATAATTGCTATTGTCAGTCACAATCAAGTGCATTTCTCTTGGCCATTTAAAGCACTATTTAACATAACTAGAAAAGGTGGTTTTTCCACATTGTCTACAGATTTTCTGATAATACTACTGGTTTTCAATCCATAAATACATGACAATAAAAAACAAACCATAATAAAACAAACAAACATCAGTTTAAAGAAGGAAAAGAGATTATAACTGTCTGAGGGAAACAAGTAGTGGTGTTCATTTGGATCTACCTGAGACAAAAAATATATTCACAGAATTCCTCATTGGCTTTGAGAAACCAGAAAAATAGTCCGAAGAAAATCCCGGAAAAAAAATGGGAATTTTGGGTAGATCTGAAAACAACAGAGAGGCAGGAGCAGATTAGGCTTGCCAAGTCCCCCTGGGGGGCAGGTAAAACTCCACCCAAGAGGCCCATTACCCGACGCTGGCAAATTGGGCCCCAGGGGGAACTCCCTCTTCTGTTCCAGTCAGACAACTCTGTTTGTTGTTTTTTCAATAAATCAATCTCTTTTCTATTTTCATTAGCCATAGCCTTAGCTTCAGATGTGACTCCCGCTGCTATTTTTATCTCCGAGCACAGGTTTTTCATTTCTGTTGCTAATTCACTCAAAGTGTTTTGTATTTTGGTCTGGGAGTCAAGTACTAAAGCTTGGAATTGCGCCAGCTGTTCTGATAAGTTTTTCACTGTGACCGCCATGTTATCTCGAGCTCGGCCCATCCTCCCTTATCTTAAATGCTGAAGAAGTTTAATTGTTTTCTCACCAAGTCCTTCTCGAATCGCTTCTTGTTACTCTGGATGTCTCATAAGTCAATTTCAGCAGCTCCCACTTGCAATTTCTCCCTCATGGATCACTGCCTTGTCGTGGCGAGGGGGCTTGCATGGTTTGATGAGGCTGTGGGCTATGCCGAGGAGGGCCACCCAGGATGGACAGGCCACAGCAGAGAACTCAGACCAAGTGTGATCCCCCTGGAGAAGGAAATGGCAACCCACTCCAGTATCTTTGCCAAGAAAACCCCATGGACAGTAACAAAAGGCTAAAAGATATGACGGAAGAGCAGAGGGCAAGTACGAGTAACCCCAGAAAGAGTGAAGCGGCTGGGCCAAAGCCAAAAGGACGCTCAGTTGTGGATGTGTCTCACGGTGAAAGGAAAGTTCGATGCTGCAAAGAACAATACTGCATAGGAACCTGGATGGTAAGGTCTATGAATCAAGGTAAGCTTGACGTGGTCAAAAATGAGATGGCAAGAATGAACATCGACATCTTGGGAATCAGTGAACTAAAGTGGACAGGAATGGGTGAATTTAACTCAGCAGACCATTATATCTACTACTGTGGCCCGGAATCCCGTAGAAAAAATGGTGTGGCCTTTATAGTCAACAAGAGAGTGAGAAAGGCAGTACTGGGATACAATCTCAAAAATGACAGAATGATCTCAGTCCGAATCCAAGGCAAACCATTCAATATCACAGTAATCCAAGACTATGCCCCAACCACTGCTGCAGAAGAGGCTGAAATGGACCAGTTCTATGAAGACCTACAACAGTTCATAGAACTAATACCAAAAAATGATGTCCTCATCATCATAGGGGACTGGAATGCTAAAGTAGGAAATCAAAAGGTAACCGGAATAACAGACAAGTTTGGCCTTGGAGAACAAAATGAAGCAGGGCAAAGGCTAACAGAGTTTTGTCAAGAGAACACGCTGGTCATAGCGAACACCCTTTTCCAACAACCTAAGAGGTGTCTCTACACATGGACATCACCAGATGGGCAACACCGAAATCAGATTGACTATATAATTTGCAGTCAAAGATGGAGAAGCTCTATCCAGTCAATAAAAACAAGACCTGGAGCTGACTGTGGCTCAGATCATGAGCTACTCATTGCAAAATTCAGACTTAAATTGAAGAAAGTTGGGAAAACCACAAGGCCATTCAGATTTGACCTAGATCGCATCCCCGATGAATATACAGTAGAGGTGAAGAATAGGTTTAAGGGACTAGATTTGATAGACAGAGTGCCTGAAGAACTATGGACAGAGGTCCGTGACATTGTAAAGGAGGCAGCAATCACCGCCATCCCAAAGAAAAAGAAATGCAAGAAAGCAAAGTGGCTGTCTGATGAGGCTTTACACATAGCAGAGGAAAGAAGGAAAGCTAAAGGCAACGGTGAAAAGGAAAGATTTGCCCAACTGAATGCAGATTTCCAGAGAACAGCAAGGAGAGATAAGGAGGCTTTCCTGAATGAACAATGCAAAGTAATAGAGGAAAACAATAGATTGGGAAGGACTAGAGATCTGTTCAAGAAAATTGGAGAAATCAAGGGAACGTTCCATGCAAAGCTGGCCATGATAAAGGACAAAAACGGTAGGGACCTAACAGAAGCAGAAGAGATTAGGAAAAGATGGCAAGAATACACAGAAGAACTATGCAAGAAGGACCTCAATGTCCTTGACAACCACGATGGTATAATCACTGACCTCGAACCAGACATCCTGGAAAGCGAAGTTAAATGGGCCTTAGAAAGCATTACTAACAACAAAGCTAGTGGAGGTGATGGTATCCCAGCTGAGTTATTCAAAGTCTTAAAAGAAGATGCTGTTAAAGTGCTGCACTCAATTTGCCAACAAATTTGGAAAACACAACAGTGGCCACAGGATTGGAAAAGGTCAGTTTACATTCCAATCCCAAAGAAGGGCAATGTCAAGGAATGTTCAAACTATCGCATAATTGCACTCATTTCACACGCTAGCAAGGTCATGCTCAAAATCCTACAAGCTAGGCTCCAACAGTACGTGTATAGAGAATTGCCAGAAGTACAAGCTGGGTTTCGAAGAGGTAGAGGAACTAGAGATCAAATTGCCAACATTCGCTGGATTATGGAGAAAGCAAGAGAGTACCAGAAAAACATCTACTTCTGCTTCATTGACTATGCTAAAGCCTTTGATTGTGTGGATCACAATAAATTATGGCAGGTTCTTAAAGAGATGGGAGTACCAGACCACCTCTCATGTCTCCTGAGAAACCTGTATAAGGGTCAAGAAGCAACAGTTAGAACCGGATATGGAACAACTGATTGTTTTAGCATAGGAAAAGGAGTACGACAAGGATGTATATTGTCACCTTGCTTATTTAATTTATATGCAGAGTACATCATGCGAAATGCTGGCCTGGATGAATCACAAGCTGGAGTTAAGATTGCTGGGGAAAAGATCAATAACCTCAGATATGCAGACTCTGATGGCAGAAAGTGAAGAGGACCTAAAGAGCCTCTTGCTCAGGGTGAAAGAGGAGAGCGCAAAAGTGGGCTTGAAGCTCAACATCAAAAAAACTAAGATCATGGCATCTGGCCCCATCACTCCTTGGCAAATAGAAGGGGAAGTCGTAGAAGTAGTGACAGACTTCACGTTCCTAGGATCCCAGATCACTGCAGACGGTGACTGCAGCCATAAAATTAAAAGATGCCTGCTCCTTGGGAGGAAAGCGATGGCAAACCTAAACAGCATGATAAAAAGGAGAGACATCACCTTGCCAACAAAAGTCCGCATGGTCAAAGCAATGGTATTCCCCGTAGTAATGTATGGCTGCGAGAGTTAGACTATAAGGAAGGCCGAGCGCCGAAGAATAGATTCTTTTGAACTATGGTGCTGGAGAAGACTCTTGAGAGTCCCTGCAAGGAGATCAAATCAGTCAATCCTAAAAGAAATCAACCCTGATTGTTCCTTGGAAAGCCAGATCCTGAAGCTGAAGCTGAAATATTTTGGCCACCAAATGAGAAGGGAGCATTCACTGGAGAAGACCCTGATGCTGGGAAAAATTGAAGGTCAAAGAAGAAGGGGACGGCAAAGGATGAGATGGTTAGACAGTGTCATTGATGCAATGAACATGAAATTGAGCAAACTTCAGCGGACAGTGGAAGACAGGAGGGCCTGGCGTAATCTGGTCCATGGGGTCGCGAAGAGTCGGACTCGACTGTGCGACTGAACAACAACAACTTGCAATTTACATTCTTTTAAGGCTCTTTAACTTTGTTTTCCTCGGAGAGTGGGGACCAGGTGTCTAAATCGTTAGCGTGTGCGCATTGTTCTCCCCCCCCCCGGGGGAACTCCACCCCCTACCAGCACATGTCCCCAGCATGATGATGTCACCTGGAGGTGACATCATCACACTGGCCACGTTGGTGGCAGGATGCTCTATGATTTGAGGGAAAACTCTATGGTTTTCCCTTGAATCCTAGTGGCCCTGCCCCCAATGTGCCGACACGATGACATCACTTCTGGGTGGCGTCATCGTGGCGGACTCCCAGGACAACGCAGGACTCCCCCACTGTAAGTAAATTTCAACTTGGGAACCCTAGAGCAGATTGTTCCTATCTCTCAGCTGTTTGTAAGGTGGGCTTATACAAAAGTCAGCTCGAAGATCAGCTGGAGTGGCAGGGAGCTGAGAGCTCCCTGCCACCTCTGCTGTGGCTGCTTTCTCTTGTAGCCTGGTTTAAACTGGGCTGCAAGAGAAGCCAGCCCAAGATCAGCTGGGTCAGTGGGGAGCTGAGAGCTCTTTGCTGGCACAGCTCTGCACTGCCTTCACCTGCAACTTGGTTTAAACCAGGTGGCAGGAGAGGGCAGCTCTGCCAGGATGGCTGTGCCTGCTGGAAGACCATCACTCCTTGCAAGTGCATTCTGCGCTGCCTTCTCCTGCTGCCTGGTTTAAACCGGCAGCAAGAGAGGGCAGCCCAGCTGGGATCAACTGTGCCCATGGGGAGCCAATTGCTCTCCACCAGAACAGCTCTGCACTGCCTTCGCCTGAAACTTGGTTTAACTGGACTGCAGGAGAAGCCAAGCCAGCCCCGGGATAGGGCTGGTTCTTTTTTAACGGATTTTTTTGTTTGTGTCTATTAAACCCAGGCCTTGGTTCGAGCAGGAGCATGCCAGAGTGCTGCTCCGCCAGTAAGGAGCCCAGGGGGTGGGCACTTAAGCCCCGCCCCCACCCCCTGCTCCCAGCCCCGCCCAGAGGAGAAAGTAGCAGGCAGGTAGGTTCCCTGCGGAGCCCTCCCGTCGCCTGCCAAGGCGCTCCCCCGCCTTCTACAGGCCCTGTGCTGGAGCACTGGGCCTGTAGAAGGCCTTCAGAGCCCCCCACCTTCTACATGTTCTCCCATGTCTGTCTGAGTGTGCAGTATAAGTCAGGGGTCCCCAACCTTTTTGAGCCTACAGGTACCTTGGACACAACCACCAAATGCCATAGGAGGTAAAGACAACCATAAAATGTCAGGGAGTGAGGTTATGCTTAACTCTGATAATAGCTCTTCAATATTTCAAGCAGAAGCTTTGTTTAATAAGAAACCTTTTTAAATTAACTTCTTGTTGTTAAAATATTTTCTTGCATTCACCCAAGATAAGTAAACATATTGAACTAGCTAAGAAAACCTTATCTGGCAGTTGTCTTCATTTTGCAAGCATCTAAGGTATCCCTTTAAATGAGCCCTTCTCTCATGAGCTCAGCCAATTTTAAACTGCACTATTAACTTGTAACAATGATGGTGCTGTGCACACTGAGAGAGAGATTCTGAGCAGATTTTTACAGGAACATGATTTTTGAAAAGTGAACAAAAGTTGATGTGATGATGTTATTAACAACGTCTTCCTGAATTATGAGAATACATTTGCATTGAGAACATCTGCTGACTTCAATAGAAGTTCTAGTTGGGTCCATTAAGCATTTTAGCCATGCAGCCCTATCATGTTTAGTCAAAAACAAGTTGTTCTTTGGGTTGTTTTTTTTTAGAATATTTCTATTTGCACAGGTAAAGTTCTTTACAGAAAACCACTCTCAGCATTATACTACAAACACAGAACTCAAAAAGACCCATTGGGCCCCACCTACTGTCTAAAAAAAGTGCTAGGAAAGGTGCCATAATGCCCATGGACTCAATATTGGGGACACTTGCTTTAACTGATTCCTCAAGAGCCATTTACTATTGCCCCTTCAAGGTCTGTATAGATGGGACCTAATTTGGATCTTATTTTGAGTATTGAGGTAGTAGTCTCTCTCTCTGTACTAGTATTCTCCATTAGTAGGAGCTCTCTCCCAATTCAAAGCAATAAAGAGACTTGTCAATGAAGCTTCCAGAGTTTCCTGAATGTTTACAGCAAAGCAGACTCAACAGTAAACTGGAAACAGGATATGTTAGTTCACTCCTACCCACCACACCTCAGAGGATACTGCAGCCACTGTTTCGGCTCAGCAATATGCTTAAGCTTTAAATGTTCACCAATTTTCTCTTTAACGCAGCTGTCTCGGTTGCTGTGTACAGGGGTATTTGCAATGGACAACTTAAATATGGTGATGGTGCGGTAATATACTCCTTGGGTCAGGGTAAAGGGTGAAATGGGAAACCTCAAATTGTGTGAAAAATGAGGTTTTAAGCTGCCACTGGATGGCTCTATTTTCAGCAGGAAGTTGGAGTTTGTTCCCTTGCAGGGGACCTGAGGGGATTTAATAGACTAGTCATAACTACAGAAATAACTTTTAACAGATCATTCTTTTAAATGACCTGATGATTTGGAATGGCCAGATTTTGGGGTGACTTTCGGGGATATGATATCCCCCAATTGAGCATCTCCTTGCTAGTGGAGCTAAAGGCAGCTTATGTTTTAAAAAACTAAAAACATACAAGATAATGTAAAACCCCATTTACATTCCCACAGAAAATACTTGCAGTTTAAACCCCATTGAAAGGCTTCATGAATAAAATAGCCTTACAATTCCTACTGAAAGCTTCTAAAGATGACATCTTCCTCATCACTTCAGGGAACTTGTTCCCAAAGGTGGGAGCCTTTATAGAACATGAACAGATTCTAGTTTATGCTGAGTAGGGGAACTAGGATGCCACTTACTTGGTTTTGGCAGGGAACAGTGATCAAGGGAAGATTTAAAAAAAATAAAAATAAAATGAAGCATCCTGTTAAGTAAGAAAGCCTGAAAGAGGAGAAATGCAGGTGAAAAAGTTTTAGGTTTTCTAAGTTGTGACTCAGATTTCCACAGGATACCTAGAGGCAATAGTGGATTAATCCTACTATATAACCAGTCACCTGTGAACAGTTTCAAGAAAGTTTGGTGAAAGACATTTATCATTCTCCAATTAAAATGTCAAATCTAATTAGACTTTGCCTCAGTAGGTACCTTATCACAGAGGTGCAATGATGAAGACTTTCCAGTGAATCCCTAAAAAGCAAGGAGGGTAGCATTAAAGTTCAATATAAGCCTGGGGAACCTTTTTGTAAGATATTTCTACTTCAGGGGAATTAATCCATCATCCATTTGTGGTGTAGCAGATACCTGTGGGCTTTAGTATTGTAGCTAGAATGGGGGAGGAAAGAGGAGAAAGAAAGTGGTTCTCATATAGCCACCAATTAAGCTGTTCTCTGATGAGGAAAGATGTGTGGAGGGCCCCTAGGTTGCTTTGACGGTGATTGGCACTAGCCATTGAGTCCTTGGCAGTGTGGAGGCTTCAGCATTCATTTGTTGGGACTTGCTTTTAATAAGATATGACACAGCTTCACAAAGCCAGCTCCTAAATAATATGCCTGTTGCTTATTCATTCCGAAGGCCTGCAGCAAGAGTATTTATGAGGGGTAGGAGGTATATCTAACTAGCTGCCAAAAGCAGACAGTGGCAATCAATGTGCCTAATAGATCTTTATTAATAATGACCCAGATGTCCTCAGGAAAAAAAATGCCTCCAGAATGAAGCAATCCCCTCATAACTTTTATCTTCCTTCTACCTATATGTAGTGAAGGATGCACATATCCTGTCAGGGGTCACGGGAACAGGCCAAAGAAGCAGCTTTATGTAATGCTTCTGACTCTCATTTGAATGAACAAGTACTTCAACATCTCCCTCTGACAGAACAACTGCCATTGTTTCATTCACAGTCAAACTTTGTGATGACCACTCTTGCCTTTGCAGCCTAAAGACTTGATAATTTGAATGTCTTTCATGAGGAGTTGCTGTTTGGGAGGTTCAGTGGGAATAGAATGCAGCTGCCTGTCTCCCAAAGATACACAAGATCTCCAACATCTGTGACAGCAGCTTCCTATATTATTCTTCACACAATTTAAGATGGATTTAACAAAATCTAACTAGCTATGAGGGGTTGCGGTGGCTCAGCGGTTAAGACACTGAGCTGCAGACCGGAAGGTCTGTAGTTCAGCAGTATGAGACCCTAGTGGCACATGACAGAGTGAGCTCCCATCTCCAGCCCCAGCTTCTGCCAACCTAGCAGTTTGAAAGCAAGAAATTGCAAGTAGATAAATAGGTACCGCTTCAGTGGGAAGGTAACAGCATTCCATGTGCCTCGGAGTTTAGTCATGCCAGCCACATGACCACAGAAACATCTTTGGACAACGTTGGCTCTTTGGCTTGGAAATGGAGATGAGCACCACCCCCTAGAGTTGGATTCAAATAGCTCTCAAGCAAGGGAAACCTTTACCTTTACTATGATTCTAATTAGGGTTGATTTACTTATAAAGTCTCAAATACATTTTTTTTTAATGAATGGTCTTTCATTATGACAGATGTGGAGAAAAGGGTTCTCTAATGAGGAGAACAAATACAACACTTCCAAAATATATGTTAAGAGTGAGGGCCCATGAGACTTGTGGGAGGAATCCCATATCCCCCTCCCCCATTGCTGAGCTGGTAAGCCTCCAAACCCCACTGCCCATCACTAAACCCGGCAGCTGATGTCTGCCACTGCCATCCCTGGGCCAGCAGCAGCTGCCAGTGTCCTCTGCATTGCTTAGACCTGAAGCAGCTGCTGATGTCCACTGCCATGGTGCTTGGGCCCAGAGCAGCTGCCAGCATCCTCATCTCACAGTACCAGGCCTGCAGTAGCTGCTGGTGGCTGCTACCTGATAACTTCAAAAGGAGTGATAACTTCCATTTCACTGTATCTGAGGAAGTGAGAATGTACAGAAAAGCTCATACCCTGATTACAATTTTCTTGGTCTTAAAGGTGCCACTGAGCTCAAACTTTGTTCTATAGATTGTTATGATAGTTTTATTTATGTACACAAGCTTTATAAACTGAAAGCAAGAGGGTTTTAAAGTGTAACTATATATTTTCATTTGCTGAGCCAAGTTAATTGTTGTTAGGAGGTTAAAAGCTCAAAATAGCTCAGAACAGGTTTTCAATTATGAGGGATGTTTTAAAGGAGCTCTTTACGTTCAGAATTCCAGAACCAATCAGAACATGGCTTGACCAATGTCAGCAGTTGCTTGGATGGAACCTTCCTGAGTGGGGATATATAGGGCACTTGAGAGAACAGCTGAGAAGCAGCTGGAAGGTGGCAGGCGGGCGATCTTCAGGAAAAAGCAAAGAAAACTACCAGCCAAGGCTTTCCATGAGCTGAAAGAACAAGAGACTGAAGGCAAAGAGGATTTGCCATGAAGGAGAAGGCAGAGGAAAGGGCACAGTCTGTCTGATGAGATAGGAACAGTGTCTCAGCAAGACCAGAGGGAAGACTGCAAAGTAGCCTGAGGCAAACCTATACCGGTATAATCTGCTACCTTTATTGGCATCACAACAAAACATACATCATCAAGGGATAAAAGTACAACATCATTGGAGTTGAAACATTCCTTTTCTCTTAATGGCACAACATAGAAATTTAGCCACCAAATCAGCAATCTCAGAGTTATGGGAAGATAGTAGAAAAGCCATCTTGCAAACATCAGATTGACCCTTGCGAATTTGTAGCAGAGGTTCTAGATATATGGCATGAATATCACAATAAAATATACAATGCAGGAGAACATGTTCAGTACTTTCTATTTCCCCCAGACTGCAAGAACAAAGCCTAGAGGAGTATGGAATTTTTGTAAACCTCCCATACAGTACAGCAGAAGGAAGAACATTAAAACGTGCTAACATAAATGCCCTCTGATGCTCAGGGATAGTCAAGCTAGAGAAGTACTCAGCCAAAACAACATTACTAGACATGCCTCACCACGAAGGGGAACATCTACCAGAGGCAAGACTTCTAAGTTCTTGCATCTCAATATCTATAAGTCTTTGCTTGATTAAAGCAAAAACACACCTCACGGAACCCCCATGTAGGACATCTACTCAGATGATTGTGATTCAGTTAGCATGTGAGCAATTAGACTATTAGAATTACTTCCTAAATGTAAATGGAGCCAGAAATTAATTGCAATGATCCAAGCTTTTGTTTCAAGGTGCCTTTGATTTGTCTCCAAACAAATAGCTGCATAGGGCACACATGCTGGCAGCCCTAAGATTTTCCTTAAGGACTTAGACTTAAGAACTTCACCTGCTTTATTAAAAGCTGAGATCCAGATTGGAATACCATAGAACAATTTGGCACTAATTTTGTAAGTATAACGGTATCAACAGAAAGCCGCCAGGCCAGTCAGGACATTGAAATATAGGCTGGGGTGGAGAAATCTGGACTTCTGATTTTAATAGGGAAAGTGACTATTAGAGCCTCATCTTGGCAATGGTTCTTCAGTAAAGGATAAAGTGGCACTCATATCTGAGATGCAGTTTTGTTTTGTTTTTGTTCATTCAATGCTTAAGTTTTTAATTCCAGGAACTCCGAGTTCTTTTGAACCCTTATTTTCTGTTCCCTGGAAAGGCTGCAAAAACAGCTGAACAGTGGGGAAGTGCTCTCCACTGCTCAGCTGTTTCAGGCTGTCTTGTGCAGTCCCTTTAAAGTTTAAAGTGTTGTATAGTGGGTTAGATGCATAATGAAACCACGGACAATGACATAGTGATCAGCATGGTTCACTATTATACAACACAAAACAAAATACCTGGCCAGGTGGCCAACTATATACATGCTAAGGGGAATGCCCCCTGGTGCCATTGGCGGGTTTGAATTCCCACCGCCGTTCCCATTGGTTCCCCAAAGCAGGAGCTTGGAGCCCCAGTCCCATTGTGCTCTGGGACTCAAGCTCAGGCTCCTTTGCTGACTGCCTGCAGTGGTCAGCGGACACAACATAAAGGCAGGCAGTTTAAAGTTTAAAAGGACTGCACAAGACAACCTGAAACAACTGAGTGGTGGGGAGCCAGCTGCTTCCCATCACTCAGCTGTCTTTTCAGGCTTTTTACAAACTCCATTTAAAGAGACTTCAGTCCCTTTCAATGGGGTTTGCAGGGCCACGAACCATGAACTGGTTTGGTTTGTGAATAAACATCCCAGTTAGGTTCATGGCTTGGTTCATAATTTGGCTATGGACCATAAACTGACACAAACTGCATTTTTCTGGTTTGTCCCCATTCCTAAACCCCATCTCCTCCCACATTCCTAAATTACATGTCTGGGGTTCAAATAATAGAATTCCAGTATCATGTGTAGTTTATACCTATAGTAATGCCATCCTAAGCTGTTCTACCCACTTCTAAACTAATTTTATTTATTTATTTACTTCATTTGTAACCTACCTTTCTCCTCAGTGGGAACCCAAAGCAGCTTTCATTATTCTCCTCTCCTCCATTTTATTTTCACAGCAACCCTGTGAGGTAGGTTAGACTGACAGAGTTACTGGCTTAAGGTTACCCAACAAACTTCAATGCCAGAGTGGGGATTTTAACTTGAGTTTTCTAGACCATAGTTCAACACTTTAAACACTATGCCTTATTGACACTTTTTACAATGGCACTATGAGGCCAAGATTGCAATTTTAGCTGGGAAGGTTCACTTCAGTGGCCAAAAACTTTTGTTTTTATATTCTTTCTAAATGCAAACAAAACAAAAACAGTATGTTTTGAAAAACATTTTTGCTATCACTTTTAACAATACTAGTAGCCCCCCCCCCCCCCAAATACAGGTCTTGCAAAATAATGGCTTGTGATTTGAAATATAGGGATGTGTGAGAGTGTGCATGTGTGTTTTTGATCCTTCTCTGTGTTCTCTCAAGGGTACTTTTAGGATGCAGTCTCTGAATTGGGAGAGGAAGGAGTGAAATGATAAGAGAAAAAGGGGCATATCTGAGTACAGAAAATATGAGCCTTACCAAGAATCTATATTTTGGAATTACATGTGATACTACTACACTGATTTCTGTAGATGCTGGAAATAATGGCTATCAGTTAAAAGTAAAAATGAGCATTAAGCAATGAGAGAATCAGAATGGGCTTGAGATACCTTCTTAAACTCATTAATCTCTAAAGAATGCCATGATTTGATCAGAGTGCTGTACTTCTCTGTAAATTAATTAATCTGTAAGACTCTACATGATTTTTCTCAAGGATCAATGATTCCATGGATGAGTTGTTTATGATGCTGGGGGGGCTTTGTCTGTTTGTTTGTTTTTAAGTCCATAAATGGTCATACTGAAGATTATGGAACTTTACAGATGTAGCTAACACTAAACCCTGATATTCTGTGCTACACAGCCCCTAGGACAGCACTCACATGTTGCATTAACATGTAACAGAAGCATGAAGAAATCTGTCAGTAAACACTTACTACTGCAGCAGCAGAGTTGTAGTAGTGACTTCAAGGATGTAAGGGAGGACCAAACTAACAGAAGCATTCCAGTTGTTCCCTAGAAGACTCCATTTGTGGGTGGTGCCATTTTGAATGTGTGTCCAAACCGAGGACATTCTAAGAAGCAACTTGAATGCTTCCACATTCAATACAGTGATGCAAGGGTAAATGACTGTTGCAACTCTGGTATGATTCCTCGCTTACAAGCTGAATCCTATACAGGAAACAGAAATTATGTGACACTCTAAATTGTTAACATTTTGATGGAATGGTGAAAGAGGATGGGTATCTTCTATTTGATAATGAATTGTATGACAGTCAAAGTTTTAGAGGGTGTTCAAATCATTACATAAAATTTACTCCCACCCACACTTACCAGAATCTTGTCCATCCACCTGTTTGTGTTATTTTAGGTAACATTCTCCACATTGTTCTGTTGCATCTCTGCCACATTCAAGGAAGATAGCAGAGTCCTTTCTGTCTATAAACTGTGTGGAAATCACACTATCTCACTGTCCAGCAACTCACTGGCTGAGTTCAGACTGGCAGTTTGCCCCACTATAGCCACGTTTCAGCCACGTTGTACAAGCAGATTAAAGGGGGCATTCACACAGGCACATCTGCCTGGTGTTCCCCACCCGGAGTCAACCCGTGCTGTTCCTCTTCACTCTCCCATTCAAAAGATACCTGGTAAAAGTGGTAGCAAATCCCTGAGAGCCTGTTTATCCTGCTTCATTCCGTTTCTGGGAAGTGTGAACGCCAACCTGAAAAGTCAGGAGCAATCCGCTTTGTGCATAAGGCAGCATCAATATAATTGGCTGTGCTCTGCTCTACCACCCAATGCAGTGCTGGCACAACAGGATCCTCCCCAAATCGGCCAGATGTGCTTATGCACATGAGTGCATGAGTGCACATGCGCACATACCTGAATTACCAGGGAAAAGCTGTTTACAGCCATGCCTCCAGACCAGCAGTCTGAATGCTCCTGCGTGCCTCCTTCTAGTATGCTCCCGCATCAGTCGGTGCAGTGTGACCGGGAAAATCTGGAACATTTTTTTCCGCGGCTTTTTGCCACACCTGGCTCCCACTTCAAACTGCCAGTCTGAACTCAGCCATTGTCTATGCCTTTTGTTCAATGAACCAGAGGGGTAATAAGGGCTACAGGACAAAAACACAGAACCCCAGCATTATGGCAAATTAAGCAACAGCTGAAACACTGCTACCCATCATGCATCAGTGAAATGTCACATAACAATTTCTGTCAGACTCCCACAGCCTTGAGAAACAATTTCTGGTCAGTCTCCCAGTTTCTGAAAGATTAACCCATACCAGATTAGACTCATTTATACAAAGGGGTTCTAATTTAACCGGTCTACTACACCCTCAAGACTGACATTTTATAATGCATCTGCTCTGATCAAGACTCAGACACCAAACCAACATATCTGCTCACACTCAAAGCAGACTTCAGTTTAACACATATGCTCTCTCTGTGAGTAAGACCTCAGCTGTCAACTGTATATGCTTCCCTCAACATTGCATTAGCTCTCTGAAAACTGCGGCCTTCAGATTGGATCAGGCATTCACATGGAATTGGATGTCTGACAGCTAGAAAAATTAGCAGATTCCCAGAATGCCATAGAAGAAAATCACAACATTTTGTCTGATAAAGTGGAAGTAATTGCAAGGTTAATGGCTATTATAATTTATCTAGAAGAGGTGCTATTGAGATAGAACAGCACCCTAATAACAGCAGTCGTGAGAAAGGATATTCTATCAGTAAAGTGTGGAACCTTTACTAGATAATACGCAAATACAATTATGTCATCCTTCAGTTACTTCCAGTGATGCCAGTGGAACGATGCAAGGTGAAGTTCCACCCACATAGCACAGATAGTTTCCTACTTAAGACACTCATTAGTTGATTTTATCAACAAACTTATTGATAATGCTGGCAGCAAAGATTGGCAAAATATCGAAAGAGATTTTTATCAACAAACATGGTCTCAGCTCAAAAATTGTAATTAAAAATTGTTAAGCCTCCTGTTTGTCACAAATACTATATGTTACACACACACCAAGAACAAACACATATATAGTTATTATCCTCATCACTATATCTAATTCTCAGCATGACCCATCTATGGATCCTTAAATCTGTGGATTGGAACCGTGTAAAGAGAAAACAGATACTTTTACAAACTTGCCCCCACAGATCTGCAGAAAAATCTGAATTTTCTAAAAAAAAAATAAAAATAGAAGAGGCGTTTTAATCCCCCCCAAACATATGAGCTTTAGCTGTGTTTGAACAGACAATGTACCTCCCTCAGCTGCGGTGGGCACGTAGGAGAGTGAGGGGAGCCACCTCTACCTGAGCAAGATAGGTGGAAGAAGCTGTGGTGCTGCAGGTGGGCAGGGGAAGGGCAGAAGGAGAGTGGGAGCTACCATGGCCACTGCTGCCATCCACCCACAGCTGATGTGGCAGTGATAATAGGCAAGATGAGGAGGAGTGGGAGCTGCCTTTACTCCCACTTTCTCTACTGCCACCAGTGGCCATGCCACCATGAGGAACAGCAAAATCCCCCAGTGCCACCCTATCACTGAGGGCAGCAAGTGGACAAGGGAGCAGGGGTGGGAGCTGCCACAGGTCATCCCCTGTGTCACTGAGGCTCCCAGCCTTGCCACCATCTCCTTGCCTCTGCAGATGGGTAGGTAAAGAAGCAGGAGCTACTGCAGCTACCCCCATGTGAACCAGGTAGGCAACGGGGTGAAGAAGGAGCAAAAGCAGTGCTGCAGATGGCTGCACTGACAGGCAAGTGGCTGTAAAGTAAGTAGAGAGGAAGAATGGATCCCCTGAAAATGTCACAAGTCCTTGCTTGTCAATATATCTCATTCTCAGCATGGCCAGATCTGTGGATAATTAAATTCAGAAACAGAAGCCATAAACAGACAAGATAACTTCCTACAGTCCTGAAGAAGCCCTAGGTTTAAAAAAAAAATTGAAATCTAAAAGGTAAAAAAAAAAAATGGGGGGGAGTTAATATCCCCCCAAAAAGGGGATGTTATGCCTTTGGCTTTAAGAAATTAACGTCCTGCCAATGGCCATTGTGGGGGTTGCTAGGCAACTACAACAGTTGCAAGGCAACTTTTTTGTTTTCTGTCAGTTAAAAGCTGGGGGAGTTGGCAGGACTCTTTCCATACCTATTTTGGCAGACCCAGCAACAACATTTTGCAGGCCTGGCTGCTTGCTGCTCTTCAGCAGCAGCCAACACATGAAAACTAGTGTGATGTAGCAGTTAAAGTTTCATGCTAGGATCTGGGAGACCCATGCTGAAATCCCCACTCTGCACTGGAAGGTCACTGGGTGATCTTGGGCTGGTCACACCCTCTCAGCAATACATTAGTATCTGACAGAGTTACTGTTGAGAAGGTAAAATGAAAGATAGGAGAACAATGTGAGCTGCTTGGGTCCCCATTGTGGAGAAAGGTGGCATATTAATGAAGTAAATCTATATACTATTAGCCAAGGTTCCCCTGTGTGTGTGGATACTTATTTCTGCAGATCTGGGGTGTGTAGGGGGCAAAGAGATCTTTCAGCACACTCGAGGCATTCCCGGGGTGTGCAGAAAAATCTAAACTGTTTTTAAAAGTATACTGGGGACACTGAAATGCCCCCAAAAGTAAAACTGCTTGCTCTGCACATGTGCAGAGAATGGACTTATGGGAGGCATGGGGAAAGACACTGGAGAGCTGCTGCACCAGTAACCATGCGCCCTACCACCAGACCTGGCCCAGCCATTGCCAGGACTGCTGGCAACAAAGAGCAGGCCTTCAGCCACCAGGTTTGGGCACTCCCGGGGAGGAAAGGCAGCGAGTTGGCTAAGGGAGCCAAAGGGGCAGCGGTGCCTCTCTGGGAGCCAGCCCACTGTCTGCTGCTGCTGCTCATGCTGGCCCTGCTGCTGGTCAGCTGAAGCCCAAGGAGGCAAAGCCTGCGTCGGCCCCCCTCCGTCGCCAGAAACAGAAAGAAGTGGGATTCTCTGAGAAGGGAGAGAGGGAGAAAGAATAGGGGATTGTCTGTTGGGGGGAGAGAAAGAAAAAGAATGGGAGATTGTCTGAGAGTGGTCTGAGGGAGGGGGGAGGAAGAGGAAGAGGGGGAGATTGGGAAGTAGAGAAACAGCAGAGAAAAAGAGAGGGACAGACTGAGAGGGGATGGGGAAAGAGGATAGTGTTTGAGAAGGGCAGGTGCAAGAGGGAGTGAGAAATTCAAGGGGTGAGAGAAGAAAGGGGGTAAGAAAGGATTGCTAGAGAGGAAAACTGACATAGAAGGGGTGAGAGGAGAAGGGGAGGTGAGGGAAGATTGGTAGATAAGGGCTGCATGCAGAAAGACAGAGAAAGGAACTTTGAAAACCAAGGGAGAGGGAAATAAAGGTGGGGGAATGCCCCCTCACCACAAGGACTGCTGGCAACAAAGACTGTGGTAGGGCCACAACACATTATGCAACATTTTGTTGCAGGTCCCCTCTTGTAAATAATAAATAGAGCTGGAGGTAGGAGGTAGATAAAAGGTAGGTTAGCTGGTGAGTGGGAAGGAAAGAAGGAAGGAAGCAGGGAAAAGTGTATATACATGGGTTGCCAGGGATGGGAAAGAGGAAACAGTGTGGTGCGAGTATTAAATACTGGGTTCAAGATGCATTGCAGTGAACAGCTCTGCTTCATTTAGTGATTCCAATCCAGGAACAAGACTGAAGACTCCAGGGCAATAGCCCTGTTTAAGTAGCATGCAAAAACCACACCCAAACACACCCCACTCCCAATGATAGGCTATTTACATAACATTGTCTCCTCATTGGTTACCTTTGTTTGCATAACATTGCCTTCTCATTGTTTACCTCTAGAATCCTGGTGGTCTATTGTTCCAGAGCCCTAAGCTCAGTCCGTCTCTTATGGACAGACCTGGGATATTCCAGCCCAATATATAACAAGAGGAAACAAGGGAAAGAGAGGTGTCCCCTGCAAATCCTTGCAGGTTCCCTGCAAGTTCCAGTTGGGCTGGGCTTGGTGGTTGTCATGTTAGGCAAAGATTCTCCAAGTATAGGCTGAAACAGGAAGGGACAAGGGAAACTAATGATGGGGAAAAATAAAGATAAGGTTAGCTGAAAGATAGGAAAAACAGAACTAAGTATGAAAAGAGAGAGGGTATTGGGGCTTTCAGGTAAGGAACAGAGGTAGCAGTCACGGGGAGAGGAAAATGTTCTTGTGGGCCCACACTTGTATAGACATAACAAACATTTGCTGAGAATCCAGTTATTATCTAGTTTCAAATGAGAAATTTCTCAGTAGTTGTTGTGTAGTGGGTTCGACGCATTAGAGATCACGAGACAATGTGCTGTAAAGCATAGTCATTTACTGGACACAAGAACACAGAGTACCGGCTGGGTGGCCAACTATATACAGACCGGGGGAGACATCCCTAGGTCCAATTGACGGGTTTAAACTTCCCACCACTGTTCCCATTGATTCCCCACAGGAAGGCTCAGGAGCCTAGTCCCTATTTTTATCTGGGACTCAAGCTCCGGCTCTGTCGCTGTCACCCTGTGGCGGTCAGTGGACACAACAGTAGTATTTACCAAGTCTTACTTTAAACAGATGGGGTATTCCTTTAAAGATCTCATACACTGTTTAAGAATTAGCTGAGCACTAATGGAGGAAGCTGAACCCAAGAATTTCCCATGAATCAACTTCTAAAGTAAACTTGTCAAAAATATAGCTCTGTCTTTTCAATAGCATGCACAGAGACAGTTGAACACCTGTGATTTCAACACCTGGGCTAAACACTTTTCTTCCACATGCACAAAAATCTACTGCATCTTTTTTCTTTCTGTCCAGACACAGTGGAAGAGTTCTTCCCAAGTTAAAATGAGTGTAGGCTGATCAATGCAACCCTAAAGGTTTGTTTTCAGGCTACAAAAATGTGTGTTCAAACTAGACTTAAAATGTCTGCTGGTATCTCTATATATCTTTAAACTTCTGAGGAAGGAGAAGAAACCAGTACCTCAGCTGGCTGCAGAAGGAAAACCAGTGACGCTACTTCTTGAGCAAATGTGTCACTTAGATGGAGTTTGGCTATGCTGAGATTAACAGGTTTGTGTCTTTCTCCTCCTTCTATGTGTCTTTTCTCCTTCTCTAAGATGTGATTTTTCTTACTAGGTTGCAGTGCAATGCACCCTATAAGATTGTGAAGAGGGTTTTTGGTCCAGGAAGTTTTCTCAGGGTTTACATTGCCATACACTGATAGTTTATGGTATTGTTAACAAAAGGCCTCCCTTTTAGTGTATACTCTGTGTCTGAGCAATAAAAACCCATCAAAGGCCATTCCACATTTATAACATAACATACTGATAATTTATAGCACTGTTACTCTCATTTAGGTTTTATAGCACATATTTATTATCCAGCAATGAAAGCCACTGTTTATATTATGAATCAGTATGACATTTCTGACTAAAGTTTTGAACATTTACCATTCTGAAAGGAGGAGAGTTACTCCTTCCAGCAGTAAACTCTGAAAATAAGAGGCCCACAATATATGGGCACCAAAGGTGTGAGGAGAACAATTTCACCTGAAGAAGTCTGCTGTCTTACTCAGACTAGCCTTGTTTCATGAGTTCCAGCCTGAGGGAGGAAAGGGCCCTTAACATATGCCAAGACTGAATCTAGAATTCATATGGGATGCAGCAAAGCATAAAAACCAATGCTCAGGACACTCTGCAGATGAAAAACTGACAGTAATAATTAGCACACTTAAAAATATGTTTACAAGGAATGACTGCCTACACCAAGAGACTCCCTTGTTCTTTCAGGTTGAGTCCAGTGTTGGAGCATCTCCAAAACTGGTGCACTGTGCCCCTGTTGAAAGTAAACAGATGGCTTCAATCTCTAGTGTAATGAATCATTTCGCCATGTCCTCAGTGTGAACAACAGCCGTAAAAACAACAAGAAACCTGCTAAGAAATGAATGGAATGACTGTAAAACATGAATGGGAGAAAGACCTGATGAAATTTTAATGAAGTTGAGTTTTTTCTCCCCACCACAGCTGCCTAAACACTGAGATATTCTGCCTGCGTATAAATTACCCACGTTTAGGATAAGATTGATGCAATAACCACAGATGCTATTTACCTCAAATAATGAATGGGAAGTAAATAGGCACTTGAAATGACATCTCTCCCCCTCCCCTACATTTAGAGCACAACTGCATGGCTATCGTCATTATTAAGCTGGACTATAGTCTGTTCTGAGAACCAATTTGTAATAAATATGCATGATGGTACATTTCCATAATAAAACTAGGTGGTGCATAGCAGCATTCTCTTGCCTTCTTAAGCAGTTCACTTTTCTCTTACTTTATTCCCCCTCCACTCTGTTCTTTTTGTGTTTCTACATCTTCATCTGCCGTCCTGCTTTTCTGGAAACAGCGGAGTTCCTTTGCCTGGGGATAGAGACCACCAGCTGAAGCTTCTTAGAGTTTAAACTTTATGGAAGCAGACACACTAAGAGACAGATTGTACCAGTTTAGGTTCATGTTTCAGGAGACCCAAAGCATATTGACAATGATGTTCTGAATGGAGAAGCATGAAGAGATGTAGACAAAATGGAACAGTTTCAGAGGAGATGAGCAAAGATGGTCAGGGGTCCTGAAAATAAGTCATATGAAGGAAGGGTTCTGGTAACAATGTTTAACCTGAAGAAGAGAAGACTAATGGGAGATGTGATTGTGCTCTTCAAATACCTGAAGAGTTACCTCATGGAAGTGGGAAAAGATTTGTTCTCTGGTACTCCAATAGGAAAGACTTCAATAGTACTCCAGTGGTTAAGGAAAATGTGCTTATAGTTGAACCTTAGGAGAAACTTCCCAATGGTAAGAACATTTCAGCAACAGATTCATAGGGTGAGGGCAGGTTCTCTCACACTGTAATTTTTTAAGCAGAGGCTCTCAGTCACTCAGAGAGAACTTACCACTCACCATAACCTCTGTCACATAGGTTCAGGGTTACAGGTAGGTAAGGCATTCCATGTTCACCATCTGTCTTGCCTCATTTAAAATATATAGATAGCCTTGCACATAAGAACATAAGAGAAACCATGATGGATCAGGACAATGGCCTATTCAGACCAACACTCTAGAGGCTGATTTCCCACAAGCGCTGCTCCGCGCTTGCTCTTCCCTTTTACCCCAATGGTACATGTCAATTTCACACTAAGTGCAGTGAGCTGCATTTTGCTCTGCAGCTTCGTGAGATTCCCCCCGCATCTACTCAATCCTCAAAAAACAGGATTGAGTAGATGCAGGGAAAATCGCACAAAGCTGCGGGGCAAAATGCAGCTGTGCAGCACTTAGTGTGAAATTGATACATACCATCAGGGCAAAGGGAAGAGTGAGTGCAGCACTTGTGGGAAATCAGCCTCTGTGTTACACAGTGGCCAAAACCCAAGTGCTATCAGAATGCTCACCAGTGAGGTCAGAACTCCAGAAGCCCTCCCAGTGTTGCCCCCCCCAGCACCAAGAATACAGAGCACCACTGCCCCAGACATAGTGTTCCACCTATACCCTGTGACTAATATCCACTGATAGACCTCTGCTCCATATCCTTATTCTAATTCCAGACTTTTTTTTTTTCTGTGCGGATACCTATTCCCTCCAACAGGGGCCTCCCTCTCCCCCAACAGCTTTTCCTACATAGTCAGTAGACTTCCTGGGTTTGTAGAAAAATCCAAACAGTGAGGAAATCCCTTCAGGGACAGTTGAATTCCCCCCAAAAGCCTTTTGAAATGGCCTCTGCAGGGACCTGACTCCAGGCATCAACGGTGAGAGATTAGAACGTTGGGGGGGGGAGGGGGAAGAGAGGCTTCTGACTGACTCTGTCAGTAAAAGGGTGGGGGGAAGGGCCCTTTCTTTCCAGGCCTCTTTCGGCCTTGGAGGGAGGGGGGAGGGAGCCTTGGGTCCAGGCTGGGGGATTCCTGGAGGTTTTGGGGTGGAGTGCAAGGAGGGCAGGATTTGGGGAAGGGAGAGGCCTCAGCTGGGCATATGCCACAGAATCCACCGTCCAAAGCAGCCATTTTCTCCAGGGAGACAGATCTCTGTTGTTCACAGATCTCTGGAGTTCACTCTCCAGGCCCCACTTGGAGGTTGCCACCCCTAGGCCTGGCAGCAGTCTAGGGTTGCCAGGTCCCCCCACGGGCACTGGCAGGGGATGGGGTAGTGGGGTTGGCAGCTCCAGGTCTGGAAATTCCTGGAGATTTGGGGATGGAGTCTAGGGAGGACAGGGACCTCAGTGGGGTACAATGCCCTAGAGTCCACCCTCCAAAGCATCAATTTTCTCCAGGGGAAGTTATCTCAGTAGTCTGGAGCTGAGCAGTAATTCCAGGGGATCCCCAGATCCCACCTGGAGGCTGGCATCCCTAGGCAGCACCCTCCGGGTGACTTGATACCACCTAATTTGCATGACTCAACTTGGCCTGGCTGCTTGCCTGTGAAAGCCAGCAGTGATGCAGCAGTTAGAGCCTCAGAATAGGTCTGCAAGACCCAGGTTCAGATCCCCATATTGCGGTGGAAGCTGACTGGGTGATTTTGGACCAGTCACATACTTTCACCCTAACCAACCTCACAGGGTTGTTGTGCAGATAAAAAGGAGGTGAGAATAATGTAAGCTGCTTTGGTCCCCACTGTGGAGAAAGACTATAATTTTCCTTGGTAGAAGCTGTGGGGGAGGGGGGTGGAGACAAAAAGCTGAAGACAGATAAAGGTTAAGTTGGCTGTTGGGTGGGAAGGAAATAGGGTTGCCAACTCTGGATTGGGAAACTCCTGGACATTTAAGGGGTGGATCCTGGGGATGGTGGGGTTTGAGGAGGGGAGGAACTTCAGACCAGTATAATGCCATAGACTCCACCCTCCAAACCAGCCATTTCCTCCATGAGAACTACCATTGCCAGCCTCTGGGTGAGGGCTGGAGATCACCCAGAATTACAACTGTTGTCCGGGTGACAGAGATCAGTTCCCCTGGATAAAATGGCTGCTTTGGAGGGTTGAGTCTATGGCTCCACCCCCAGAAGGGAGAAAGAGTGTGAGATAGGTAAGGGTAGAGGGGAGGAAGCAAAGGTGTGAGGAATGGGATGACCATCCCGCAAGTTTCTTGCGGGTCTCCACTTGTGTTTATCTAATCTTCTCTTGAAGCTGTCTTTGCTTGTAGCCACCACCACTTCCTACAGCAGTGAATTCCATACATTAATTACTCTTTGGGTGAAAAACTACTTCCTTTTATCTGTTCTAAGCCTTCTGCTCATTAATTTTATTGAGTGCCCATGAGTTGTATTGTGACAAATTGTGCATAATTTTGTAAACCTCTATTACGTCACCCCTCAGTGTTAAACCTCTTTAACCTATCTTCATAGGGAAAGTGTTCTATCACCTTAATCATTATAGGCCCCATTCACATGGAGTATTTGCCCCACTGAAAGCATGGTAGCCCTGTGGACTTTCCATGCACAATCACACCGGCACATCTGGGAGGCGTAGCGCTCCTGTGGCCAACCCACAGCTTCCCACGGAAAATGTGGAGTAAAAAACTACTAGGGTTGAAGCACTACTTTCCGGAAACCCTGGAGCAAAGGCCAACGTCTGATCGCAGGAGCGCTAGTATCCCGTGGCTTCCAATGCCCGCCCATGTCCCAGGGTTTCCGGATGTTGTAAGTTTCCATGGGATGCGCACCAACGCTGAATAGGGCACACGCACACACAAGACACCGACAGTGGCCCGCCCCCCCCAACGGCACATGCACACTTTGCAACAACACGGCTTGCATGGTCTGCTGCACCGCTTTTTTGCCATGCTGCAGCAGCATGGTGTGATCGGCGCTCGGAGCTGGAGCGTGGCAACCCGGTGGCCGGTGTGATCGGGCTACCGCGCCTTATTTTGCTCCGGGGCAAACTGCCACGCCTCCCCCCCACGTTTTCTAGCCCATATGACCGGGGTCATACTTGCCCTTTTCTGCACCTTTTCCAATGCTATAATATCTTTTTTGAGGTGCGGTGACCAGAACTGTACACAGCATTCCAAATGAGGTCGTGCCATAGATTTATACAGGGGCACGATGATACTGGCTGATTTTTTTTTCCACTCCCCTTCCTGATAAACCCCAACATAGCATTTGCATTTTTTATTGCAGTTGCATAATGACTCAACATGTTCAGTGAGTTATCACAACTCCAAGATTTCTCTTCCAGTCAGTTACTGCCAGTTCAGATTTCATTAAAGTGCATTTGTAGTTAGAATTTTTGGCTCTAATATGCATTATTTTTATTTTTATTTACATTTATATCCTGCCTTCCCTGCCTTCTGGAAGGCTCAGGGTGGCTAACAACATACATAAATATACATTAAAATTCAATTAAAACTATCAATCAGTTTAAAATGGTACATCATAAACATAACTTATATTAAAAGATAGCAAATCTTCTAATCACTGTCAACTGAATGGTGTCCCTAAGTTCACACCTGGCTATAAAACCTCAATTGGTGGTGTGATTTCATACTATCATTACCAATGATAGTATAATTGTTGGCACAGTTGGTAATCAGGCCAGGGCCATACAATCGAGGTGGCTTCCTACCTGAAAGCCTGGCAGAAGAGCTCCGTTTTACAGGCCCTGCGGAACTGTAAAAGGTCTCACAGGGCCCTGATGTCCTCTGGGAGCTCATTCCACCAGTGAGAGGCTGCCACAGAAAAGGCCCTGGCCCTCATTGTAGCCAACCTGGCCTCTTTAGGCCTTTGCATTTGCCCATATTGAACTTCATTTGCCACAATGACACCCACTCACCCAGCCTCGACAGATCCCTCTGGAATTCCTCACACTCCTCAGTGGTTCTCACTGCCCTAATAGCTTAGTGTCATCTGTAAACTTAGCCACGCCACTGCTTACTCCCAACTCCAAATCATTAATGAGCAAGTTAAAAAGTACCCGATCTAATACCAAGCCCTGCAGTGCCCCACTGCTTACCACCTTCCACTGTGAAAACTGCCCATTTATACTCCTATCTTCCTATTAATGAACCAGTTTTTAATTCAGAAGGGGACTTGTCTTCTTATCCCATGACTGCTGATTTTACTCAGGAGCTTTTGATGAGGAACTTTATCAAACACTTTTTGGAAGTCTAGGTAAACAACATCTACTTTGTCACCCTTGTCCTCATGTTTGTTCACTTATTCAAAGAACTCTTAAAGGTTAGTGAGACAAATCTTCTCTTACAGACCCATGCTAATTCTTCCTCAGTAGCTTTTGTTCTTTAATGTGCCTACCAATTCTCTTTAATAAAGGATTCCACCAACTTATCCAGTATCGATGTAAGACTGACCAGCCTGTAATTTCCCAGATCTCCTCTGGAACCCTTTTTTAAAAGATGGGAGTTACATTAGCTACTGTCCAGTCCTTGGGAATGGAGGCAGATTTTAGTGATAAATTGCATATTTTTCAGGAGATCCACAAGTTTACATTTGAGATCTTTCAGAATTCTTGGATGTATGCCATCTAGGCCTGGTGATTTGTCAGTTTGTAATTTGTCCATCAGTTGTAGGCCCTCCTCTCTCTTCACCTCAGTCTGACTCAGGTCTTTCAACACCCCTCCTGAAATCAATGGTTCTGGAGTGAGCAAGTACCTTCCATCTTCCATAATGAAGACAGAGACAAAAAAGGCATTCAGCTTCTCTGCCATTTCTCGGGTCATCCAGTGGCCCCATAGCCTCTCTGGCTGGTTTTCTGCTATTAATGTATTTGAAGAAAATTTTATTGTTGATTTTTATGTGTTTTGCAGTATGTTTCTGATAATCCCTTTTCGCTTGTCTGGTCACTGACTTGTATTGTATTTGCAATATATATAAAAGGGACTAGGTTACCCTGCCTGGTGGGTTTCTCTGTGTCTGAGAGACAGTGCCAGGTGTGTAAAAGTGTCAAGGTAGCAGGCCTTGCTCCAGTGACAAAGTGTCCCAGCTCCAGTGATGAAGTAGTATCTGGAACAAGGGAATAAATAGGTGAGTTTAGCAGACAAGCAAGGAGAGATTAAGAGGCATTTTATATATGTTTATCTGTAAGTAAATTGAGGAATCTGTAGAATAAATATCCTGAAGGATTCCATGTTGTGCATAATAGTAGCAGGAGAGGAACTATCAACCTTGCAGAAACTGCAATTTTCTTGCTCATTTGAAGAAGGGATTGTTTAAAATAAATAGACTGTGTTAACTGACTGACACAATCCAATTATTTACCCCAGATAAAGCTACTATTTGAACAGTTTGACATAGTGGCTCAAGTTTTCACAAAAGGAATGACTCAGCATATATCTAAGTAAATTAAAACTTCATTGAAAATGTTTTCAATTACATGTGCAATGAACCACAGCAAATTTAAAATTTAGGAACTTTGCAATATTTTGTTAAGAGTCATACTTGTTGCAAATGAAACAGGCATTTATTTTCCTCTGCTATCATCTATTGTATAACAAGCTAACAGTTTCAGGCAGGGGTCTTTTCGTAGAAGAACAGCTGCAGGAGCTCATTAGCATATGGTATGCTAATGAGCTATTAGCATATGCCATGCCCCCTGACATCACCGGAAGTGATGTAAGAAGGGGAAGCAAAAGCATCTTCAAACTTTTTCCCACAATAGAGAGCAATGGAAGGAATAGGGGCAACCTGTTTGGGTGCCCATAGAATTGGACCCCCTGGTCCAATGTCCTTGAAACTTGGTGGGTATCTTGGGGAGAGGCTCCATCAGCTATCCTGT
This sequence comes from Gekko gecko, assembly GCA_029375565.1. Lineage (NCBI taxonomy): Eukaryota > Metazoa > Chordata > Lepidosauria > Squamata > Gekkonidae > Gekko > Gekko gecko. The sequence goes on from JAPDNY010000005.1 coordinate 139,169,644, forward strand.
GAGCCTGCGAAGTAGGGCAAAACATTTATACATTTTTTTCAATCACTATGATATCTAACAATAACATCTTATGTCCTTTAGAGGAGAAATTGTGAATTGCAGAATTTTAAATACCTGTCATCATCCTTGGTTTCGCTGAATTTTGTTTATAACACTCTTCAATTTTCTTCTAGTTATGAGGGTGGGGGATTGGGAGAGGCCTCACAAATGGGCCCAGGGCCTCTCTTCATCTAAATCCGGCCCTGCATAAGATTGTAATATGTATCCAGATACATATATCGGTATGTTCCCAATACATGGTCAGTCTCAAAAGAGTGGACATATTAATGGGCAAAATATGTATACAAACGGTGACATCAGGCCTGTAGTCAGAAATTTCTGGTTGGTGGGGCAGGGGCAGGGGTGCTGGGCAGGGAAGTTAATTATATTCGTTTCTAATATAGTTAGCAGTGATCGCCTTGGTGTTTAGTCATGCTGGCCACATGACCACGGAAACGTCTTCAGACAGTGCTGGCTCTTCAGCTTTGAAACGGAGATGAGCACCGCAACCCTAGAGTCAGATTCGATTGACTTTCGAGCAAGGGAACCTTTACCTTTTTAATCAGGAGAAGGTGAGCCTCCTTTTCTGTCATGATACATTCCCTGAATTTTATTTTAAGCTCCTCCCCACCCCCCAATGTGTCTGACAACCCCCCTGATGAGTCTGACCAGAAATAACCCCAGAGGAGTTGCTGTCAGAGTTCTCACACCCAAAATAAGTGGGCGTCTTACAACACCATAGAGATGCAACTGCCACTATCCCAGGGGAAGCTTTGGTGGACTAAAGCCCATGCATTTGGCAGCAGACAGGGGATCTTGGGGTGTAATGTCTCCAATCTGTGGGTGCAGGCCAATGAGTACCCAAAGAAGAGGACTCCAGTCTGCACTGGCTTTGCTGACCTTTCAGCTGCCCTCAGAAGACTCCTCTTTCTTTCTGCACCCCACATGTGATCTGGGAAGCCCCTAGAAAGGCTGGCCCAAGGCTGCCAAGCCAAGGCCCATGTTGCCACCTGCACCAGGGACTGTCATCCACCAAGCCTCTCATCTGGCCCTGCTTTGTTTGCTTGCCTTGAGGCCCTGCCATTCATCTGAGCCAGCCTTCTCTCCTCCAAGGCATCCACAGAAGAGTGAGGGGGTGCCCACTGAGGCTCCTGGGGTGGCTGCAGGCCCCTTCTGAGGCCCCTCTTTGCTGCTTCTGTTGCTGGGCCTCTGGTCCACCTTGACATTGTAGTCATTTCTGGCCTAGCCCCACTCCCCTCCACTCATGGCCAGACATACCTCACCCCAGAGGCTGAGCCAGCATGGCATGCTCCTGCCTGCCAGCCAGCCAGCCAGCCAGCCAGCCACATCCAGGTGAGCCGAGCCAGCAACAACAACAAGAATGGTGGCAGCACATTCCCACCAGCCAGCTAATCATAGGCAGGTCAGCCAGGGTGCAGCAAGTCAGGACTGGCTGGCAGCCGCAGTGAGTCAGGGCCAGCCTGCTAATCATTGGCAGTAAAACAAAACTAAAGATTTTTAAAGGGTTTTTAGTAATTGAAAGACATGGGCTGTGGCTAAAAAGCAAGGGGGCATGGGCCCGAGATGCCCCACCATAGCTATGGGCCCAGTAACATCAATAACTTGCATCAGAACAAAACATTCTGGGGAAAGTCTGATTATGGAAGAATTAGGAAGTATGGCTAATACCTAACAATGCAATTTTTCTTATGATGAATTAGCCTCAACTAGGGCCAGGGCCTTTTCTATTCTGGCCCCTACCTGGTGGGGCATGCTCCCATTTTAGATCAGGGCCTTGTGGAACCTATTATAGTTCCACAGAGCCTGTAAAATGGAGCTGTTCCACCAGGCTTTCAGTTGAGGCAGTGAACACCCAATTAGTTGGCCTCCCTGTACAGAGCCTATATAGGTTTTAATACTTTTAAGGTTTTAACGTAATAGTTTCAATAGACTTTTATTGTTATATGCCTTGATGTTACCTGCCCTGAGCCCATTTGGGAAGGGCGGGATATAAATTTAATAAATATTTTTTTAAAAATGACAGCATTCTGGTATTTGAGATTCCAAAAGTCCAGCTTGAGTCTTGCCGATCTATTTTTTCTGTCCATAGAGCTCTGTTTTGGAGGGATCTTGCCTCTTACTCCCAACTAGGGATGGGCACAGACCAGAAAAATGGAGGTCCATGAAGGTTAAAATGCTCACTGGCATTGTGTCACAGTAGCGGAGCTATCTAGAAGTGGGCTCTGGAGGTATTTAAATGTCCCCTGACCTCCCTTTTGTGGCCCCGACAGACTGCCCCAATAGGCCAAATGGACCACCCAAAAAAAATGTGGTCTGTGGGCAGTCAATCAAAACTGCAAATTTATGGACCAGGCAAATGGACCACAAACCAGGCCCCAGTGTCAGCTCTGCCATAAGTTGAAGAGGTTGGTGTAGGGGGGATGGGACTCCTTGGAAAGTAACTTTTGCTTTCCCGCTGCCTAGGTACTGCTCCCTTCTCTGTATATGCATCTGACCTTGGTAACATCATCTCTGGGAATACCGTTACTTTTCTGGTGGGCCCTGCTGGCCACCTTGATTGGCTCCCTGCCATCCCTTGACCCGCTTTTGAACCCTGTATATCTGTCCACCCCACACTTTTTCCTTCAGTTTCAACAAAGAAACTGAAATATAGATGTTCTGCTGATACTGATCAATAAACTTCCCTTCTAAAGAAGCTAGTAGTTGATTCTGATTGTTGCAGGAGTCTGACACCCGGTTCATTATGAAATTAGGTCCGTGGAATGGTCCATGCCCATCCCTACTCCCAACCCTTAAAACAGAAGTTGAATAATAGGCACCTTTCATTTTGTATTGCCCCTTCACTGTCAACACCTTTAGAACTGAACTGTTATCCATCTGGTCACATGAAGAAGAAGAGATCGGATTTATACCCCGCCCTTCACTACCCAAAGGTGTCTCAGAGTGGCGTACAAACTCCTTTTCCTTCCCCTCCCCACAACAGACACCCTGTGAGGTAGGTGGGGCTGAGAGAGCTCTTGACAGAAACTGCTCTTTTTTCAAGAACAGCTCTTATCAGAACTATGGCTTGCCCAAGGTCATCCAGCCAAGTGCAAGTGGAGGAGTGGGGGATCAAACCCGGTTCTCCCAGATTAGAGTCCGCATACTTAACCACTACACCAAACATCTGGCAAGGCCCTACACTGATATTTTACTGATGAGTCCCTTAATTGGTCAGGACATTGGAAACTCCCCAATTACCAACTTCTGGGGCCAGCGGGGTTGCCAGCTGATGGCTAGCAACCCCAAGAGCTTCTGGTGGTGAGGCTGAGCATTGTACTGTATCACATGACATCACATCTGGTAACATGGCACGCTATGCCTACATCACAGGATTGTTGTGCAGATCAAAAGGAGGAGAGGAGAATGATGTAAGCTGCTTTGGCCTTCACTGTGGAGAAAGACTGTATTGTTCCTCCTGGGGAACCATTGTTGCCAATCTCCAGGTGAGGGCTGGAGATCACTCAGAATTAAACTGCTCTCCAGATGGCAGAGATCAGCTCCCCTGAAAATAAAATGGCTGCTTTGCAGGGTGGGCTCTGCTGAGATCACCACAGCAAATTGATGCTGAGTGCCTGAGGCCAGGGCACCTGCCCAGAGCCTCTTCCTAGAGCTTGTTGTATTTATTTCCACAATGGGCCTTATTCTTAGTTAAATATAATTTGGGTGAGATTCAATATTTTATATGTCCTGGGATTTTAGAGGCTATTGTCAGGACCAGGAAGTCCCCCATTACTTATTTGTTCTTCAGAATAATATACACTATGCCCACATTGAAGAGTAAATATTGAAAAGCAACTGGCTGTAAAAGGGGAAAATATTTTTCCTTGGTTTCATTGCATACATGAACTTTTCATCTCTTGCGGAGTATCTCATTTAATTACATTTGTATCATGGTATTACTATAATTTACCATGCAGGTTACTTCATCTGTTCTAAGATTTAAAAAAAATAAACAAGTTAAACTCTCAAGACCCTCAGTGATCTGTTTCAACAGTGATTTTGGATCTGGTTCAAAAATCTCCATTTACCTGCATGAATGCATTGCTTTGTTTCTTCCCCCCTCCCCCCATTTTCAAATGAATAGTTCAGATTGCACAATTTGGGCTCAAGATACATAAATCATGCCAAAGTTTGAGGGCACAATAGAAATGTAGGGCTTTAACTTCTTCATGCCAGCGCTTGGTGTCATTATTTACATTTATTAACAAGCTCAGGGATTTTCTGCTCTAGTGCTCATGAAGAAAACACTGAAATTAATTATACATGAATGATTTTTACACTAAAAAGGTCTGTTGCAGTTCTTAGAAAAGTCATTAGTGTTTTGTCTTTCTTTCACAATTATCAGGCTTCCCATATTGCTGACTGGGATAACCATGTGTCATTTCCAGATGGAAATATAGTCTCACAGTGTTCACAGAGAAGGTTCAAACATTAGGCCAAACTACAAATTACATTTTACACAAGTTCCTAACAGGGACTTCCAGATTGCCACTGTGAGTCCTAAGTGTCAACTCTGTATAAAACACCACAAAAGCCCAATTTGGATCAGGCTCATAATGTGGGTGGAGGAGGTGTTCCTGCTTTCTCCCCACACCATTTTCCAAGCTGTCATGGCCTGAGTGGTATTTGGGCCATTAGGTGAGGGGAGACTCCACAGATACTACCCCCAGTCCATTTTGGCTCCTGTCGCCCCACACCATGGTCACAATCTGAATTTGGCCCCTGTGTGCTTTTACATGGAGTTGCTACTGTAGACTTACAGTTGTAGTAAGCTGCAACTCATATAAAAATAGTGTGTAGTTTGGCCATTTGCCATGTACATAAAAGGCTCAGGGTATCCTTTCAGTTTCCAGTAGAATTTTAGCCAGCAGCCAAAATATTGTACTGTGACAGGGTGGGACAGCTAGAGTTCTTCAGCAAAGAAGTAAACAGATTTCTAGGGCAGCACAGTCAGTAAAGGGAAAGAAAAACAGAGGGGAAATCTTGCCTCTGAAGGAGGAAAGTGGATGGGGCCATCATATTTGGTGGCAGCATCATGATACAAAAATAAAACCTGCAACTAATTTGTCCCACCACAGATACAAACTAAAATAAGAAAATATTTTACAAATTTGTGAGGAATTACCACAGAATTGCTGTCAGAAATGGCACCACCACATAGACCTAGAGAGGCACATGGAGGTGAGGAAGAGGAAACATCTGCTGAGGAGAATCTTAGACAGGAGGTAGAAATTATAAGAATGTAAATTGAACAGGCAAAAATAGCAGAAGATAATGAAAAAGCCAGAATTGAAGCAGAAAAAGAACAACAGATACAGTTAGCCAAAATTCAGGGAGATAGAGAAAAGGAATTAGCTAAAATGACACAGCAGGAGAGAAAGAGTGAAACCGTGAAGGAACATTAAAAAGAAATGTATAATATGAAGATGAAAGAAATTCAGTTACTTCCATAGAGAAGTAAGGAAAATACCTCAATGGAACAAAAATTTCCGCATTATCAAAAAGGGGAATATGTGGAGGCATTTCCCACCCACATCAGCCCCGGCCAGTGTCTTTGGTTCAGTCTGCTCCAATCCTCTGACAGGAGAGGACCGTCTGCAGAGTGAGTGCAGGGACCGGCTCTCAAGGCTGAGGCAGGTGAGAGAAGCCCATTCTGCCCCCACCACCACTGTCCTCTGGGCCTTCTATGTGCCCAGTCACAGAGAAGCCCATTCCGCCCCCCACACACCATCCCCTGGGCCTTCTCAGAGCCCAGTAGGCCCAGAGAAGCCTTTTCTTCCCCCACCAACACAATCCTCTGGGCCTTCTTAGAGCCCAGTAGGCCCAGAGAAACCCGTTCCGCTCCCCACACACACCATCCTCTGGGCCTTCTCAGAGCCCAGGAGGCCCAGAGAAGCCCATTCTGGCCCCCCACCATCCTCTGGGCTTTCTCAGAGCACAGGAGGCCCAGAGAAGCCCATTCTGCCCCTTCCACCATCCTCTGGGCCTTCTCAGTGCACAGGAGGCCCAGAGAAGCCCATTCTGCCCCCCGACCATCCTCTGGGCTTTCTCAGAGCACAGGAGGCCCAGAGAAGCCCATTCTGCCCCTTCCACCATCCTCTGGGCCTTCTCAGTGCACAGGAGGCCCAGAGAAGCCCATTCTGCCCCCCGACCATCCTCTGGGCTTTCTCAGAGCACAGGAGGCCCAGAGAAGCCCATTCTGCCCCCCGACCATCCTCTGGGCTTTCTCAGAGCACAGGAGGCCCAGAGAAGCCCATTCTGTCCTTTCCACCATCCTCTGGGCCTTCTCAGTGCACAGGAGGCCCAGAGAAGCCCGTTCTGACCACCCCACCATCCTCTGGGCCTTCTCAGGGCCCAGTAGGCCCAGAGAAGCCTGTTCTGCCCCCCCCATCCTCTGGGCCATCTCAGGGCCCAGTAGGCCCAGAGAAGCCCATTCCACCCCCCCACACCATCCTCTGGGCCTTCTCAGGTCCCACTAGGCCCAGGGAAGCCTGTTCCGCCCCCCCCACACCATCCTCTGGGCTTTCTCAGGGCCCAGTAGGCCTGTTCCGCCCCCACCATCCTCTGGGCCTTCTCAGGGCCCAGTAGGCCCAGAGAAGCCCATTCTGCCCCCCCACACCATCCTCTGGGCTTTCTCAGGGCCAAGTAGGCCCAGAGAAGCCTGTTCCCCCCAACACCATCCTCTGGGCCTTCTCAGGGCCCAGTAGGCCCAGAGAACCCCATTCCACCCCACACACACCATCCTCTGGGCCTTCTCAGGACCCAGTAGGCCCAGGAAAGCCCATTCTGCCCCCCCACACCATCCTCTGGGCCTTCTCAGAGCCCAGTAGGTCCAGAGAAGCCAGTTCCACCCCCCCCCACCCTCTGGGCTTTCTATGGTCCAAGTAGGCCCAGAGAAGCCAGTTCCCCCACACACACCATCCTCTGGGCCTTCTCAGTGCCCAGTAGGCCCAGAGAAGCCTGTTTTGCCCTTCCACACCATCCTCTCGCCCTTCTATGGGCCCAGTAGGCCCAGAGAAGCCCATTCCACCCCTCTTCCCTTCCTTTCCCCCCTTTCCTTTCTTCCTCTCTCTTTCTTTCTTTCTTTCACTCTTCCCCCTCTTCCTTCCTTCCTTTCTCCAACCCTCCCTCCCTTCCTTTCTAGGGCCCATTGTCTTCCTCCACAACGGACTTTGCTCTCTAGTTATATATAAAGGATTCCAGGAGAGTTCATGGGAGTGTGGGGAGAATTGGATGTTCCAATTTTATTGGGGAATGATCTGGCCTCACAAGCAAAAGTGACCCAGTTTGGTGTAGTAGTTAAGAGCACGGACTCTAATCTGGGAGAACTGGATTTGATCTCCCACTCCTCCACCTGCAGCTGCTTTCAGAGCTGTTCTCTCAAGGGCAGTCCTTGAGAGAGCTCTCTCACCCACACCTACCTCACAGGGTATCTGTTGTAATTGTAAGCCTTTGGGTAGTAAAGGGTAGGGTATAAATACAATCTCTTCTTCTAGTGACCAGGAGTACGTCTCAGAATCAGGCTTCAGTGCAGCAGACTAGGCCTGAAATTCAAGAGGTTGCTACGGAAACCAATTGTACTGACATAAAAGAAAGTTTACAAATAGAGCCCAGAATGATTGATACATCCAGTTTGTTTCAGGGAATGCATGCTGAAGATTTTCTTAATGAGTAAAAACAAGATGAAACTTTGCAAAATTTGTGGCAAAGGGCTGAAACTTCTCAGGAAGTGACAATTGAATGTCCCTGTGTGTTCAGGATCCTAGAACAGATATTGTATAGAATGTCTATGAGGTATAAATGTGCTGCCATCTGGAAGAAGCAAAAACAGCTAGGGATCCCCAGAAAACAGAGGATGCAACTTTTACAGCTGGCCCAGGAGACACCTGTGTCAGGACATCTGAGGATCAACAAGACTAGAGATAGGTTGGAAGCAAGATTTGACTAGCCCATTATGGGAAAAGGCATCAGGGCATTTTGCAAGTCTTGTGAAGCATATCAGCTTGTGAGCAAGGCACAAGACAAAAGAAAAGGACTCTTAGGCCGCAATCATATGCACAATTAGACCCAACATAGGTGCGAATGCCAGGTAGATTTAAAGGGCACGATAAGACAACAGCATCTGGGAAGTGCCTCGTAGTCATTGGCAACCCGTTCTGCTCCACCGCAGAATCGGAGTTAAAAGACACCGGGGAAAATCCGGTAGTTAACGGGTTGTGACCAGACATGGATGGACTTTCCTGTGTCTGATTGCTCCAGCATGCTGTCATGGCATCGGGATGGTCTGATCAGGCCATCTCGACTCCATGCCATTGTCCCCCCCCCCCCTTTGCAGTATGCACATCATTGCGAACTCCATAGGGAGCCCTCGTTGTGGAGGTGCGATTCATTGACCCTTCGGTTAAGCGCATGGGGGAAAAGGCTATCCTGAAAAACACAAAATGCTCTACATCTTACAATAGCACTACAGATAAGATTAGAATTTCAACAGCCAATCCGTATGCAAAAGAAGCTCCTCAGGAAAGCTCCTCCATTAGCGTGTCACAGCCTAGGGAACTCCTACAAGATAATGACTCAACACTACCCCGTCTTTCTGAGAAGATATAAATTACCTGCCTACCATTTTTCTTCTCACCTTGACACAGAGAGTACTCCATCTTTCTGTGTTATACCTCTGAGGATGTTGGACGTGGCGAAATGTCAGGTCCTACAATGCCAAGACCATGGCAATACAAACCAGAAAATCTACAGCAACTAATTCACTATCACTTGGTACATTCATTTAGAACTTCTTAAAGGTAAAGAAAAAGGTTCCCTTGCTCAAAAGCCAGTTGAATCCGACTCTAGGGTTGCGGTGCTCATCTCCGTTTCAAAGCCGAAGAGCCAGCGCTGTCTGAAGACGTTTCTGTGGTCATGTGGCCAGCATGACTAAACACCAAGGCACACAGAATGCTGTTACCTTCCCACCGAAGTTGTACCTATTTATCTACTTGCAAGTTCTTGCTTTTGAACTGGTAGGTTGGCAGAAGCTGGAACTAGAGACGGGAGCTCACTCCATCATGTGGCCACTCAGGTCTCGAACTGCTGAACTACTAACCTTCCACAGCCTGCAGTTCAGCATCTTAACCACTTGAGCCACCGCAGCTCAACTTCTTATACACACACAAAAACCACAGTTCAGTGCTAGGTATCTTCTCCAGTCCAACTGATACTCACCTTCTGATCAAATACTTTATTATGAAGAATTCCTACTGGCCACTGCAAAATAACCAGACAAAATGCTAAGTATGCTGGGTTTGCATGGCTTTGCTATGATGAGACCTTTTGAATGTGTGCCACAGATGTACAAGGCATGGGACAAGGAGAACCAGCAGCTCTGGTTAGGGATGGGCATGAACTGCATTTTTGCAGTTTCGTTTGTGGTTCATGGTTCACAAACTGATAGGCTGGTTCATGAACCATTTAAGGTTTAACCCCCTACTTTCTGCTCCCCACTCATAGCTCAGAGCCATTTAAACCCCTGCTTTCTGGTCTTTGCAAACTGCTATGAACCACCACAAACTGCACCAAAATTCATGGAAGTTTAGAATTTCAATAGCCATTCCACACACAAAAAGACCTCCTCAAGAAACAGGAAACCTCCTCAGGAAACAATCCATAGACAAAAGAACCTCCTCAGGAAAGTTCCTCCATTAGCATGTTCATAGCCTGGAGAACTACTACAAGATAATGACTCAGCCCTACCCCACCTTCCAGGGTAGATATAAATTACCTGCCTACCATTTTTCTGCTCACCTTGACACAGAGAGTACTCCATTTTTCTGTGTTATACCTCTGAGGATGCCAGTCACAGCTACTGGTGAAACATCAGGTCCTACAATGCCAACACCACGGCCACACAACCCGGAAAATCTATAGCAACTAATGAACTCCAGCCGTGAAAGCCTTTGACAACATATTGATAGTGAATTAGTTTATATAGTTCCAAATATGTGAGGGAAATGAGTTTATAAAATGAATTAACAAAGTACAGCAAAAAATAAGGCTGTTAAAATGTTAATATCTGATCAGCTATCTGGAAACTACAAAATAGGGCAAAGTTCATTGTGAATTAATTGTGTTAACTTTCAGTGATTACAGTCATTTTTTTTTTACAAAGCACCAGCAATAATGGAGGAGAAACTTCTGTCAAATGTGATGCAGCACCAAACTGCCTGCAGACAGGTGTTTTATAGCTAGATTGATGGATTTCCCCAAAGGTAAAACATTCATAATTAATATCTAAATTAATTCCAATACCTCTAACAAGCACATTTGGTAGAAGTTAGTAATTATCTGCAGCATTGTATTTAAACACTTGGAACACAGAGGGATGTCAGCACAGATTCACCTTGCATTTTCTTATGTCATGCTTACAAGCACATAGCAATTAATAAACAATGTTTGTACTCTAATTGCCATTGGCAATTTCCCTCTGAATCAGATTGCTCATTGTTCACATTAATATAATGTAATTTTGCACTATAGACCCATTATATGTCATATTAACTTTTTATTTCTTTCCTATCACCAATTCAGGTAGGACCAACAATGGCAATAATATAAATGACAATATCTTACAGGTTGTTTTCAAGGTGTTATTGACAAGGAGTAAAAATACACTGCCATATGGCACATTTTTCTTGTAGGAAACTCCTGCAGTGTTTAATCTCAGATATCAGCATATGGTTTTCTCCCCTTTTGTGTATGTGTGTGTTATGGGTGAACAGTTTCTTTCATCTGGAATGTCTACAAGGTGACAGCCACAACACCATTTATATCCTGTTTGGGTAAACAAATTAAAGTACAGTCGCAACATGAATGAACATTATGAATAAACTCTTGTCATTTCTGATATGAAACGTGTTGGGGAGCCACTGTTGTAACAGAGGTGATCTCAAGAACCACCACAAATTTAGGGATTGTTATCTCATGATAGATGGTTCTAAAACTAGAGGAAAACATGATCAGAAAGCTGGTGGCTGATTCCTAAGTGCTGAACTTCATGTTCCTTTGACAAATATGTGTTTTCAGATCTGCATTGAGGAAGATAAAAATCTTCCTCTTTAACCACCAAAAAAGCTGCACTGTAGATCATGGGACTAGCATGGACAAAAGCCATGTGAGATAGGGATGAGATAAACTAGGGAACTGTATTTTTGTTTTGTGAATCTTCAGAGGAGGACTTATTTGTTCAGAATGAAATTTCTTGTTTTTTAATGTGTGAACGTCACCAAAATATTACATAGAAATTTATTCCTATCCACAAATCTGGAATTGATTCTATATATTTGATTGATGTGCATAAAGTCTTCTTGAATCTCATAACAGTCTTGTAGCAGCTCGCTAAAGTTTTCTTCAAGATCTGCTTTACTGAAGTCCTCTGGAACTGGTTGAAATTTAAGATTACAGCTCTATTTTGGACCGCTAAAGTTTTGATTCTTTGGTTGTCTTTTCCCAATAAATGCTCTTGAACTCCCTCCGGTCCCCGAAATTTTTTATTTTCTATAACACAAACATAGACAAACACTAGTATTAACATAAAACTGGGGGTACAATACGAATAAAACAATTTTGGAGCCAATTAAATATCACTTTAAGCTTATACCTAACAGTAGAAAGTAATTTTTATAAACACTTTTGCAACCATTTGTGCAGACATTAGTATTGTTATCATCTTTACCATCTTTTCCACTTGCTTATATATCTTGTCTTGTCTTGTTAAAGACATAGTTCTCTTGGCATCTGGAAAATCTTGCCCATGTATTTTCAAAAGTCTCTTCAGTGTGATCCTTCAAAAACAAAAGTGAGTTTGTCCATCTCTGCTGCTTCAAATATTTTATTGATAAATTCTTCTTTACCTGACATGTCCTGGTTCCTCCAATATTTAGCATACAGTATTCTAGCAGAAGTAGTTATATACAACACGAGATAAGAATCTTCTCTTTTAAAATAATCTTTTTAAATAAAATAAAATATTCAAAAGTAATATTTCTGGAATAAAAGGTATATAACAGTTCAATATATTCTGTAATATTTTGTGTATCCATACCCAATACTTATCTCTCTCAGAAAGCCACCACATATGGTAAAAGGATCCTGTTTTGCTTTCACATTTCCAACATTTATCTGAACATTTTGAATCAAATTTAGCTAATTTTTCTGGTGTTATATACCATCTGTAAAACATCTTGTACATATTTACTTTATATGCAATGGATTTTGTAAACTTAATGTTTTTTTCCCCACAGTTTAGACCATTGGTCTAGCTGAATAGCATGGCCCAAATTTTGTGCCCATTGTATCATAACATTTTTAACAGTTTCAGCATGCATTTTATAGTCTAACAATAGGGTATACATTTTTTTATAAAATTCTGTTCATCTGAAAGCATTAACTTATCTATTTCCAACCAATACTCATAGAAACCGATTGCTTTGTCTTTAGTGTACCTTGATTAAATGTGTACCTTTTGCTACCCATTCAGTTCCTGGGGAAGTTTTAAATTAAATTTAGAGTCCAGTAGGTCATAATAGCTTCTTAGAATAATTTTTTTTTTTAATTGGTTCCCAAACTTTTATCAGAGAGGCCCTTAGCCAATGTTGTTTAAAATACTTATGGGAATCTGATTTCCCATACCATAAAAAAGCATGCCATCCTAATAGCATGTCATGTCCTTCTAATTTAAGCAGTTTCTGGTTATCTAATGTAATCTAGTCTTTAATCCAAGCCAATGCTGCTGCTTTATAATACAAAGCACAACCTGGAAGGCCAAAACCAGCCCTTTCTTTTGAATCCTGTAACATCTTGAGTTTTATTCTAGGTCTCATTCCTTGCTAAATAAACTAAACTAAACTAAAATAAAATAATTCTGGTTTTGCAGCACTGGAATAGTTTGAAACAAAAACATCAATCTTGGTCGAATATTCATTTTAATGGTGGCTATTCTGCCCATAAAGGAAAGTTATCTGCAAAGGCTAAGAGTTTGAATTCTTCTTCTCTTATTTTAAGTCCTCTAATTTGTTTTTCTGCTCTGATTACTTCATTTATAGTTTCAAGTACAAAAATAAATAAAAGTAGTGAAAGTGTGCATCCTTGTTGTGTCCCTTCAATTTTTTGAATTAAGTCTTCATTTATTGAAATCTTAGTCTTTTGTTTCGTATATATTGCTTCACCTCTTTTCTTTTTCTTTTTATCTGATGCTATGAACATTCTACCTAGCTTCAGATTTTGAAGATATTTCTGATCAGCCTCTTTGATGTGGGTCTCCTGTAAACAAATAATATCAGAATTGCTTTTTTTTAATTGTTGAAAGGTTTGTCTTCTTTTCTGAGGTTAGTTCAATCCATTAATATTTATCGAGATCAATCTTGTTTTACCTTTACTTGTATCCATCTTGATCTTTTGCTTGTGCTTCTAGATTTTCTCTTAGTTGTTTCCTTGTAACTCGTGGCAAAGTCTTGAGGTGTTTGGCTTTCTTTGGGGCTTCTTTAGGTAGTGATGATGTCCCTGTGGCTCCTTGGGGAAGATCCTCTTCTTCTTCCTCCTCTTCTCTCTCAAAGCCCGTTTCTTCAGTTTGGAGATTTGCTCCATACTTTTTCAAGAAGTCCTCTGCCTTGAACATAGATGTAATTCTTTGTCTCTTATCTCTGTAAGAAAAAAATTAAGCCTTCAAATAGAAGCCATCAATCCTGAATATCATTTTTCCTTAGAACAGCTGTTAGTTTGGAGTATTCTCTTCTTCTATCTCTAACTCTCCATGGCATCTCTGTCAGAACCTTTATTTCAGTGTTGTCCAAAATCTTTTTTGTTTGTTTGTTTGAAACCTTTAAAATTTCATCTCTAAATATTGCTTTATGGAATCTTACATGTTTCTGGCAAAAGCCGAGTTCATTTGGTAAACTGCACCCAGTTCTTCTAATATTTCTCAAGTTCCTCTGCTCCCATATACTCTGTCAAACATATGGCGATTTTTTTCCTAATACTTTCATCTCATTTTTCCAGAATGTTATGGAATCGCAAAATATAGGATGCTTTGTTGACTTGCAGTCTGATCAGATCTTGTTCCGGTTGTGCTTGTTTAGAATTTGTTACTTGAAGTTTGCTCTCCATTTCTTTCATTCTGGTATCAACCTTCTGTGTTGTTTTAGTCATTTCTGTTAATTTCTGTGTGTTGTCTGCTTTTTGTTTTTGCAAGCCCTGCATCTGAGTGGTAAATTGTTTTGTCATCTCTTTCATGGCTTCTTTTATTGGATCAGTAGCTTCGAAAATAAAGCCTTTAATGGTTTCTTGAATAAGGGCTGGTCAATCCTTTGGTTGTGTAGCTGTGATAACAGCAGCCACAGATCTGGACATCCCTGGTGAAATTGCAGTTATTTTGGTTGGCCTGTTGGTTACAGCCATCTTTCTTCTGATTCCTCTATTCCACTTCAAAAGAAGGGTGTTAACACTCCCAAACAGCAGGGTGGGGGGGAAGAAAATCACAATACATGCCCTCACCCTCCTCACCAGGCTTACTCTTTTCCCAGTTTTGTTTTGGAACACAGTGTGCTTAATAACATAAACATATACTTTCTCAGTTCTAGCAGAATACTACAGCAATGTAATACACAAGCTATCAGCAAATTGTTTCTTCTTTCCTTATATGGCTAGTACCACAGAGTCAGTGGGAAGCAAATGAAAGAGAGGCACTCTCAGTCTCTTTAAACAACCAATTCCTCTGCTTATTTAATGTTTTTTGTTTGTTTGTTATTTATTGCTTAATAGTTAGTGTTTTACTAATTGCCTAGATTACAACCTCTGCTCACCGCAATTAGTGAGTTATTTTATTCCAAACTTCCAAACCCAAACTTCATTCCAGACATCCAAACAACCTGCAGCAGCAAAGGAGGGGGGAAAAACCTGAAACAGATACACACTCATCCAAAAGGTTGGGGTCAAAAAATTGAGTACAGAGAAATCTCTCTCTGATGTCACCCCAAAATCTCTCTCTTATGTCACCCAAAAATCAGGTGCACTGAAATAGTTGGGGTGCCGACTTTCTATAAGACAGGGCAAGCACCCACCATTTTACCCATGAGTCTATCAATAAAATCTCTTTTGCTTGTCACTATTTTAGAGAGTTGGGGGGGAACCTCCCACCTTGATCTCTGTGTAGTTTTTCAGGCTTAAGAGCTTCACTTTTGTGAGCTTCACTTTTGTAAAAGGAATAGACTTTTCTCTCTGTTGTTGCAGTTATAGAGTTACTCACGGTACTGGTGTTCTCATGCAGGCAGGGTTTCTAAACCTCCCCCTTGCTGTGAAGTGGCAACTAGGAGCTCTCTTCTTGATTCCGGTATTGGAGGCTATCCAGGTCAATCCCAGCCATGGCCATGGCAATGGGGCCCCCAAATCAAGCCTCCTGCAGTCCCCCCTCTTCCCTAGGAGAGGGTGAGGTCTCAGAAGCCCGAAGACCCCAATGATAGATCAAAGAAGCTGGCGGTCTCAGGAGATCTCCTGAAACACATCTGCAGCGCCTCACTGTATCAGTGCTGGATACAGCTCTTGAACTTCTTGATGGTGTTCCAGCTCCTTGTGTTGTCTCTGAACAATCTTTTCAGTATTTTCTTGAATCTTTTTGGGGGTCTGTGTCAGTCCTGTAGTTACTTCTTGTCTCAATGGTCCTTTCCGCGCTAGGCCTTAAATCCTGGTTCAACTCTGTCCCCCAACTTAACATTCTATGCTACACACAAGCTCATCCCTGTAATTATTTAGGGGCATTTTTTACGTTCTACACTACATTGGAGTTCACCCCTATAATTATCTCAGGGTATTTTTTGTTTCCAAATTACATTGAGGTCACCCTGGTTTTAACCCACACTTGTCCTGGGATAAATGGATGCTGTCCTTTCCACACTTGCATCTTATCCCTGGTTTTATCAGAGTTCAATTCACATCATAATACCTTACATTTATCCCTGATTATAACAACATCTGTTTATGCCGGGACAAGTGTAGGGCAAAACTGGGGTGTGATGTGGGAACAAAAAATACCCCAAGATAATTACATGGGTGAACTTGAGTGTAGTGTAGAATGTAAGTTTGGGGATGGGGTTGAACTAGGATTTAAGGTCTAGTGCAGAATCACCTGTTATAACCAAGGATAAATGCAAGGTATTGTGTCACAAGATGAACCTGATAAAACCAGGGATCAGATGCAAGTGCAGAAAGGACCAATGATAGGTCCAAAGTAGTCTCTTGGCTTTGTTTTACTGTTACGATCTGCTGTTGAATGCCTTCTTCTATATGAGTCATTTTATGGTGCATTCAATCCTCTGATTGTTGTATCTGGGAAGAAATGATGTCTGTGATTGCATTCAGTTGTATGGCCAGATTATCTTGAAGTTTCTCCACTTATTCCGGCATTTCAGAATCTGGTTCTTCTTCCAGATTATTTTTCACATTTTCCTTAAATCGTGTTGACATTATATTTTCTATAAAGACCTTTCACTAACTTATTAGCTAAGATTATTCATTTGGATACCTTTCTGTCATTTGAAATCTGTCTTTAGAGACGGGGGGGGGGGTTGCTCGGCCAGCTTGACATATGTTTCCATTCCTCTGCAAAGTAGAAGTATATACCATGGTTTCTGGGTATGCTCTGTGTTGTGTAGTGGGTTCAACGCATTAGAGATCATGAGACAGTGTGATGTGAAGCATAGTTATTTACTGGACACAACAAGAACACAGAATACCAGATGGGTGGTCAACTATGTACAGACCAGGGGCGACACCCCTAGGTCCCGTTGGCGGTTTTAAACTTCCCACCACAGTTCCCATTGGTTCCCCACAGGAAGGTTTCAGGAGCCTAGTCCCTATTGTTATTTGGGACTCAAGCTCTGGCTCTGTTGCTGTCCCCCCAGTGGTGATCAGCAGACACAACACCCCTCCCCCCATAGTTTGATCCCTGCCTATGTAATATAGTCCTTCAGGTAAGAAGGGTTCAGCGTTCCCTAATGGACCACCTTGGGGATATCACTGGAGTGTCCTGGATGTTCAGTTGCGGTGGTGCCAGGGAAGGTGCCTGCTCTTCCCATGTCTCTGGCTGTGGTAGTGTCGGTGGTGCCTCGTCCAATATCTGTGCTGGGGTTGGTGCTATTACCTCTGGGGAAGCCACCATGAGGGAAGCTGGTTCCCATTCCTGGTCTGAAGCAGCAGCCGGCACTTCTCTGTTGTCCCCTGGGTTCTGGATATCTCTCGCTTCTGGAACCATGCATCACTGTAACTGGTCCATTTGGCATCGCAGGTCCTGTCGACAGTCCATCAAGACCTCGTACAACACCGGTCCTGTGGGGCAGATGACCCTGCCTGGCATCCATTCCTGGCCCTTGCCGTAGTTCTTAACGTATACCGGGTCTTCCGGGAAGAACCCCTGAGGCACTTCCCATTGCTCGGACAGGGTGTATGGCTCTGGAGCCCTGTCAGGGTGTAGGCGGTCCAGGAGAATTGTGGGTCTTCAGCCCATTAGGAGTTCTGCGGGGCAGCGACTGCTTACCGGGTTGGGAGTGGCTTGTTGCACCAGGAGGAAACAGGAAAGGCGAAACTCCCAGTCCCCTTCCATCAGGCAGCTGAGTGTTTCCTTTATAGTGCAAACCATGCGCTCTGATTGTCTGTTTGTCATGGGGTGGAAGGGTGCTGACCTGATTTGCGAGATCAAATTGACGCAGAGGAACTGCTGGAACTCTTCTGAAGTAAATGCTGTCCTGTTGTTCAATATAATTGTGTTGGTCAGGCCGTGTGTGGTGAAGATCTTGTGGAGGGCCCAGATGGTGGCTCTGGAGGAGGTGGTAGAGACCGGACTAATCTCCAGCCACTTAGAGTAGGAGTCCACTGTCACAAGGAAGGTCAGTCCATGGAAGGGCCCAGCAAAATCAATGTGGAGCCAGGACCATGGGGTCCGTGTCGATTCCCAGGATTGTGTAGGCGCGCTCAGTGGCTTGGGCCAGACTACCAGGCAGACCTGGCAGCGCTTCACCCGGCTTCCACTTCGCTGTCTATGCCGGGCCACCAGACATAGCTCCGGGCTAGGGCCTTCATGTGCACAATTCCAGGGTGCGCCTCATGCAGGGCCTGGAGAATGTGGTGCCAAAGGGCGCTGGGGACCATCACCCTGTCCCCCCATAGCAGGCAGCCCTTGTAAGCTGAAAGCTCCTCTCACCGGGCCATAAATGCGATTAACTCCAGCCCTGCTGAAGCCACAGGCCACCCCCTCACCACTCAGCTGAGAACCCAGGATAGGACAGGGTCCCAGGCTGAGTGGCGTGTGATGTCTGCAGCCTGGAGGGGGTTGTCAGGGAGACCATCCACCTGGAGGACATGGTGTGGGGGGGCTGGATCCTTGTCCACATCTGGCAGGGGGAGACAGCTCAAGGCATTGGCATGGCCCATAGTCTTTCCTGGGTGGTGCTGTAGGGTGTAATTATAGCCCGCATGGAATAAGGACCACCACAAAAACCACAGGGAGAGTACTTGCGGCATCTGGAGATCTGCAGCAAAGAGACCCAGCAGCGGGCGGTAGTCCGTGATGATGGTGAAGGGCTGGCCGTAGACAAAGTCGTGGAACTTCTTGACCCCGGCCACAATCACCAGTCCCTCGTGGTCTATCTGGGTGTAGTTCCATTCTGCTGCAGATAGAGTCTGTGAGTAATATGCGACCAGGACCTCCTGCCCATCTGGAAGATGATGCACTAGCACTGTGCCAACACCATAGGGTGAAGCATCACAGGCCAAGACCACGGGCAAGGACTCATCAGAATGGGACAGGACAGAGTTCGAAATCAACAGTTTCTTGACACTCTGGAATGTGGCGGCCTGGAGGGGGCCCCATGCCCAAGGGGCCTGCTTGTCTAGTAAGCGATGTAGGGGTTCAGCTACCAGCGCCTTGTGGGGGAGGAAAGTGTGGTAGAAGTTAAGAAGTCCAAGGAAAGCCTGGATCTTGGCTTTGGTTTTTGGCAGTGGGGCCTCCATGATGGCCTTCACCTTGTCCCGGGCAGGGTGCAGGCCATCCACGTACACAGTAAAGCCCAAAAAGTCCACCGAGAGCACCCCGAGCAGGCATTTCTCCATTTTTACTTTGAGGCTGGCATCTTGGAAATGGCAGAGGACTGTGCGGAGTCGGTCAGTGACTTTGACCAGCATGGCAGTGGCAATCATTTCATCATCAAAGAACAGGGTGATGCTTTTAGAAGAGAATCCATTAGTTGTTGGAACATGCCAGGAACCACACTCACCCTGAACTGTAGTCTGTTCACCCGGAAAGCCCCCCTGGTGGGTCACAATTGTCTGCGCCTCAGCAATTGCCTCATTGACCAGCAACTGCTGGTAAGCTTGGGCAAGATCCAGTTTTCCAAAGATCTTTTCCCCCGCCAAGGTGGCCAGTATGTGGCTGACTACTGGGACCTGATAGGCATGGTCCTGTAGTGCCTTATTAAGCATACATTTGTAGTCCGTGCAGATGTGG
Organism: Gekko gecko; assembly: GCA_029375565.1. Taxonomy (NCBI): domain Eukaryota; kingdom Metazoa; phylum Chordata; class Lepidosauria; order Squamata; family Gekkonidae; genus Gekko; species Gekko gecko. The sequence continues at coordinate 139,189,283 of JAPDNY010000005.1, forward strand.
ACAACCCCATTAGGCTTTACGGGCATAACTATAGGGGTCTCTCACACTGCATGAGAGACCGGTTCCAGGACCCCCTGGGCCACTAGGCAGTCCAGTTCCGCATTGATTTTTGGTTTCAACATGAATGGGACTGTCCTGGAATGCATTCTAATGGGGGCTACCTTGGGGTCTAATTGCAGAAAGACCAGGGGCCCCATGTAGCATCCCAGCGTTCCATTGAAAATGGACAGGAATTCATGGTAGACCTCTTGGAAGTTGTGGACCATGCAGAGCTGGACTCCCTCAATTGAGATTCCTACGGGCTTGAACCAGGCATGCCCCAGGAGGCTGACTAGGTCACCCTTGACAACGATCAAGTCCAATAAACCCTTAAAGCCTCGGTACTGTACCCGGAAACTCCTGACCCCCTTTATCGGTATGTGACTCCTTTGAAAGTCCATGAGGGTCATAGGAGATGGGTGCAAGCGGGGTCCCCCCTTAGGGCACAAACGTTTGAGAGTGGCCTCGGATATTATGGAGGATGCGGAGCTGGAATCAAGCTCCATGAGGCAGGGGGACCCCTCTATTTTAACCCAGACTTGGATTTTGTGGGTAGCTGAATGGCCAGGGAGTCTCAGTACCTGCTCTGACAAAGTAGGTGTATTGGTGAGGAGGTAGAGGTCCTCATTAGCTGTGTCTTCCTCATAGTGTGCATCAGCTTTGCAGTGGGGCTGCGGTTGTGGTGCTCAGGGTCCCTTGGAGCGGCAGGCCCTGGCAATGTGACCCATGTGACCACAGTCTCAGCATGTGGTTTCCCGGAACCTGCAGGTCTTCCTTTCGTGCTGCCCCCCCACAGCTGGCACATTCTTGGTTTACCACACGGCTTAGGTTGCTGCCTTGTCCGCTGCAGTGTCTGGTGGAGGTTTGAATGCGATGGACGTCTTCCTCCCCTGGCGGATCCCCTGACCCGATGCTCACCATGTGAGTGGAGATGGTGGTGGATGGATGAGACCTCTCCCACGCGGTGGCTGTCGCAAAGGCCGAAGCCAGGGTTACCTTCTCACCCTCCATGATGCACTGTCTTAACTTCTCCTCCCAAAGCCCGCAGACAAAGCAGTCCCAAAGGGCCATGTTGAGTTCGGGCCCGAACATACAGTCGACTGCAAGGTGGCGGAGCTTGGTGATGAACTCTGCAGCAGTTTCATGGCCCTGCTGGCTCCTTTGATAAAACACCACATGGCATGTCATCTCTGAGGGCTTCAGTGTGTAATGGTTCTGGACCGCCTGCACGATCTCGTTGAACATGCTGTCTTCCTGTGTCTTTTGAGACAGGAGGTATTGGGTCAGATCCACAATGGCAGGGCCGCAGGACCCCAGGAGGAGGCCTGGTAGAAGGTGAGGACATGTTTGAGGCTGGTGGCCCAAGCTCCCCATTGCTGCAGACGGGTTGGGTCGAACGGTGGTGCCAGACAAGATCCCGGAGCTAAAACCATAGCACTGATCAGTTGTGGTGGCTGGACGGAAGCGGCTTGCTCACCCTTGGTGCTCATGAACGGAGCATAGGTGGTGGTGCGTGGTCTTCCTCGGCACCCTGATAGCCCGGCTGGATCCCACCTTCATCGCCATTTTTGTGTAGTGGGGTCGATGCATTAGAGATCACGAGACAGTGTGATGTGAAGCATAGTTATTTACTGGACACAACAAGAACACACAATACCGGCTGGGTGGCCAACTATATACAGACCGGGGGCGACACCCCTAGGTCCCATTGGCAGGTTTAATCTTCCCACCACAGTTCTCATTGGTTCCCCACAGGAAGGTTTCAGGAGCCTAGTCCCTTTTGTTATTTGGGACTCAAGCTCCGGCTCTGTCACTGTCCTCCCAGTGGTGGTCAGTGGACACAACATTCTGGACCTGTATGTTTCAGTCAGGGGGCTATGAGAGTTGTGAGCATGCTTCCTGTGCTTGTCTGGTGTTGTCCACCAAGCTGTTGTGGGGTTACTTTAAGGAGCCCCTGTTGGAACTCTTGTCATGTCTGCCTTTCTGTAATTTAAAATGTGCCTTTGGAGACTTGGCTTAGGGTGTTGAGGGGATGCTTGTCTTGCTTTGATTATCTGCAAAAAGGAAGAAAATGCTAAGGAAAAACCATCAACAACATGAATGTGTTCTGTACTAAAATAAAAGCAAATTTATTAAGCATTAGTCTGTTGCATACTATTCCTATTTCATGTTAATGTGTTAATTCTGTATTAAGGTTGGTGGTCACGACCCAACAGTTACTGCTTATAATGTTAGGTATTCTCCCTGGCACTACTTCACACTATACACTGAGGTCCCCCCTTTATTTTATTTGCTTTCACTGCCTGGCTGGGGGGACGTCTGCCCAGGTGAAATTTCCCTGTGAGTTTGGTGTCACTGGCTTGTTCCTGAACCATTCCATAGACTCCTGTAACTGCATGTGTCTTTTCCAGAGAGACTGGGGAGAGCTTTGGGGGGGTGTCTATAACCAGGACCCCAGAAATGTAATCCTCCCCCAACTTGGATATATTGTAGAGGATTGGATGGCAGGAGGAGGTTCCATGTATGTCTGAGGTGTGTAGCTGTCAGAGGCCCACAAACTCAGGCTCAACAATGTTCCTTCAAAAGGATCAAGTTTATTGAGTTCAGTAGAAGCAGGTCATCTGTGCATACATTCTGTGTAAAGGCTAACCCAACAGGCAGGAGAGGGGAAGATATACTGTGTTTGAAGTGGGTCAACTGCCATTATAGTCTGAGTTCTTGCCAGGCTATCGGTTATTAGGTTGGTACTAATATTGGGCCAGGACCACAATATTGGGAGGCAGCACCCTAATCGAAAGCCTGGTGGAAGAGTTCTGTTTTACAGGCCCTGCAGAACTGTAAAAGATCCTGCAGGGCCCTGATGTCATCCAGGAGCTCATTCCACCAGTAAGGGTCCACCACAGAAAAGGCCCTGGTCCTTGTCACAGCTAGCCTGGCTTCTTTAGGGCCTGGGAGGGCAAAACGGTTTTGGGACCCAATCTTAGTGCTCTCTGGGGGACATGTGGGGAAAGGCAGTCCCTTAGGTAAATAGGGAAGGCCCCATGCAAGTTTGATGTTTCTAGCTTGCACAGAGTCTGAGCTGTGCACTCCTGAACCTCTTGTACCTGCACCTGTCATTTCCCCAGAAAGCACTTTCCTGGGGGCACCTTGAGGTGTCATAACTTGTACCCCATAAATCCAATATTCACCAAACTTGGAGCACAGATAGAGGAGTCAGCCAGAGATCTGGTGTGCATTTGGTGTCTCAAGGATGCCAGGGGGACATTCTACCACATCAAGAACCTCACATACTGAATCAGTTCATTTAGCATCAAAAAGTTTGTGATGGTTTGTGGTTCACAAACTGGGGACTCCATGAACCACAAACCAAACCAAACCAAACCGCATTCTCCTGGTTCATGCCCTAAAAAAAGAGGATTGAGAAGACACGGGAGAAATTGGGTGAATCTTTGGGGCAAAATGTGGCCACGCAGCGAGTAGTGGGAAATTGATACGTAGAATTGGGGGGAAAGGAAGAGTGAGGATGGAGCAGTGGCTAGTGGGAAATCAGTCTAAATTTAATTTGGGTATAAGGTTTTGTGTGCGTGCACACTTCTTCAGATACACAGAAACAGGTCTCCTCAGGTGTTTTATATATAGGTGGGGGGGGTTAGTTGCCAGGAAGGGCTAGTTAGGTTAAAGATGCATCATCCAGTTATGTATCTTGACTCTAACTTGGCCCTCCTGGCAACTAACCCCTCTCCCTATATTTAAGGCTTGAGGAAAACTGTTTCTATGTATCTGAAGAAGTGTACATGCATACTAATACTTGTGAATATGATTGCCAGCCAAATTTACTTTTACTGAACTCTCCTCTTACATGCAAGGCAGATTGCCTTGATGTTGCTGTTAAATGTTTGACCAGGAAGCCAGGAAGCATTGCATTTGTCTAGGAGCTGTTTGTGCTATTTGATTCAGTCACACCTGGCTTACAAGAAAGCAGCATACAATTGTGCATACATAGTCTATTTTGGCCATAGTCAGCCAGGTTTGAGCTAATGAAAAGTCCATTGAATGCTATCTATCTGTAAGTTGGATGTGAGCCAAACCAGTGGATAACTGAACACTCCTTACAATCAGAACTTTATATACTTTGGAGGATCCTTACCAATCTAGCAAAGTTGCTGCTAGAGAAAAAAAAATACACATTTACCAGTCTATAGGTACCACTTCGGTGGGAAGGTAACAGCGTTCCGTGCACCTTGGTGTTTAGTCATGCCGGCCACATGAGCACGGAAACGTCTTTGGACAGCGCTGGCTCTTCGGCTTTGAAATGGAGATGAGCACCACAACCCTAGAGTCGGATTCGACTGGCTTTTGAGCAAGGGAACCTTTACCTTTACCTTTATTGATCTATGTATATAATTGACAATAGTAATTGATGCTTGATTGTTGTGGGGGTCATTGCTTTTGCAAGAAGATCCCTTTGTTGCTTGCCCTTTGGTCTGTGCCCAAGGGCTCATGCCTCTAGCCTGAAAGTAACCAGTTAATCTTATACTGTAAAGGAGATGGAGGAAGGGGGCAAAAAGAAGTGCAACAGAGTGCCAGAAAGGCAAGTGTGGCAGTTTTTTAAAAGTCTGCTTATTGCTTGCCTGTAATTGTCAAGCCAAAATAAGACACTAAGAACCAGTCAGTGGCATATGCCTATTTTACTCCAAAGGTCATGTTCAATGTCACCTTTCACCCCATCTCTTGGGGGGGATCCAACTTATACACATATTATACACACAAATAATATGCACTGCACATACACAGTGTGTGTGAAACCCTTAAAACATGCATGTACAACAGAATCAACTCTACCAAACCATCAGTGCAAAAGAGAAAACTAAAACTGTTAATAAAAATATCATCCAATAGAAAACAAATAAGGTAGGATCCACTCATTCTTTCCTGTGGCATGTGGTTGTCTGAGTAGAGAATGCAGTGGTGGTGTCATTGGTGCACACTTAATGGTGCCCAAAATATCACCGCCAAGAAGACCACCAATCACTGTCCCTGTCGTTTGCAAAGTTGCACCAATTTTAATTGCTTTTCTCATGATTTTTCACTTCATCACTCCAGAGACTATAGTCTCACTTCATTTGTAAAGCATGTTCTAGCTGAAGGTAAGGCAACAGTTTTAGGCAGCATGTAGAACAATGCAGTTACTGATAGGTTAGCATTAACAATGACAATGCCTTTCCTCAAACAATTAGTTATGAGAGAGAGTTATGAGAACCAGATTTATTCCCATAATTTGGGGAGCCATTTTGTGAATGTAACCTCCACACTCTGAAGCCCTTCTATGCTGTTGATTACATCATCTCCAGGACAGATGGATGCCTTTGCATATGAATCTCTTGTTGATGGAGAAATTGCAAATCATACGCTGGCAAGCCTACCTGTCACCAGTAAGAGTGCATTGTGTGTGAAATTAAGAGAATCCTGGTGCAAATTGCTGCAGACCTATGCATTATATAGGCACACTGATGCTAATGTGCAAGAGATGTACAGCTTTAGCAGAGGAAATCTGGTTATCAGATTTTGTTAATGTAAAGACTGTAGAGAAAATAAGCAACTAAGGTCGTAATTAAGCAGTGATATGAGAGTTTGCCTTAAGGATTGCTAAAATAACTATGTTTACTTGTGATAATAATATGCCTAACAAATATCAGGAAAATGAACAGACCTTCCAGGGTTTTTTGCACTCTATTAATACAAAGCTTAAGGTAATGGCTATGCCATCTAGTGCAACCAGCTGTGTCTTATATGTATGAATGCAAATTTAATTTCAGATGCTTTCTAAAGTCAATCCACATTTGAAATATTTTTCTCATTAAATTGCAAGAAGAATAGTATTATTAGCTACACTACAATATTGGGGGGGGAAACAAAAATGAAACAAAATGTCTAAGTTTTCATCATAGTGCAGAATTTCATTCTGGCAACCAGAAAACATTGAAATATCTCTAGATTTAGACTGAAAGTAAATAATGACTTAGTTGATATTATTATCCCTAGAAATAGTCAAAAAGCACAAATAAAATTTTACTTAAAACAAAATAGAGCTTTAATGCTATGAAAATATTACATGATGCCAAGGGCCAAGCCAAACTAAATGCTAGGGGTTCGGTAAATGGTTCTCAAATAGTTGTTATTTTTATTGATTTACCAGACTTGTGGGGGCTCAATTTGGTTCAGGACCACCATGCCAAAGTATGGAGATTCAAGACAGTGTGGTTTAGTGGTCTAGGATTATGCCATAAAAACTTGCTGGGTGACCTTGGCACAGTCACATACCCTCAGCCTAGCCCACCTCCCAGGGTTGTTGTAACAATAAAATGGAGAAGGGGAGAATGTTGTAAGCCACTTTGGGTACCCATTGGGGAGAAAAATGGCTGTTTAAGTAAAGCAAATAAGTAAAGAAAGCCAGCCTGACATGGCCTAGGGAACCACCGTTAGTCCCACTGGGAAAACCTATGGCTACTTAAGTTACATACATGTTTGGTTATCCCAACAGGGAAAACAGTATCTTTCCAGGGCTGTTTCAGGTCTGAAGAATGGCATGGGGGAGGCTTAACCCCTCATTCCCTTCTACTGCAGCTCAATTTAAATCAGCCCCCCCCCAACATGAAATTAAAAAAAAAAATCACTGGAATCTCCTTTCATATATCTCCAAATATCTTTTCTGGTAGAACTTAACATGAATGTTTAAAGAAGAGATAGTGATTTCATCTGCAATAGACAACCTTATGAAATTAAGCAAACTGGGAGAACATTATTAAGATGCGATCTAAAATCAGTTTTCGATATCATATCATATTCTAGACTGGGATGCATTTCTTTGATCGTATTTATTTACTTATCAAATTTATATCCTGCTCCCTCACCCCTGAATGGGTTTCAAGGGGGCTAACAATGTATAAAATACATTTGATAAAACAGTACAAAAGATACAATAAATACACTTTAAAAATATAAAATGATTAAAAATCTATCCTGGTTACAATCTATCCACTATCGAGCAGGAATGGTGAAGACACAGCTGGAGCATAATTTACCAGCTGCCTGGCAGATCACAATCACCCAAAGGCTGCCCCAAAAAGAGCAGCCTTGCATGCCCTGTGGAACATAGGGAGGTCCTGCAAGGCATGCTCCTCTTCAGGCAGTTGGTTCCACAAGACAGGGCCCACTACCAAGAAAGCCCTTGCCCTTGTTGAGTCAAGGTGGGCAGTTCATGGATCAGGGGTCTTTAATAAATTCCAAGATTAAGATGAGAGAAGATGGAGAGGATCATGCTGGGATAAGGGGTCCTGAAGGTACAACGGTCCCAGACTGTTTAGGGTGTTCAAGGTAAGTACCAACACTTTGAATTAGCAACAGAAACTAATTGGGAGCTGTGTTCTAATTGGCAGCTGCATTCTAGACCATTTGCAGTTTCCAAAGTGTCTTCGAAGGTAGCCCAGCATAAAGCTGATTACAGTAGTCCAGCCTTGAGGTGACCATTGAGTGAATTACTGTGGCAAGGTTTGCTTGAAACAAATAGGGAACATAGTTGGCGGGCCTGGTACAGTTAGTAAAATATACTCTTTGTCACTAAGGACATATGTTTGTCCAATGAGAGCAAAGAATCAAGCCACAGTCCCAGACTCCTGACAGAGCTGACCGTAGAAAGTTGGACCTCATCAAGGGTCGGTAGAAGTGACCATTCCCAGAGAACTGGGCTTCTCCAACCACATAATCTCTATCTTGATGGATTTAGCTTCAACCAACTCTTACCTAGCCATTCCACCACTGAATCCACGCAGGAAGCCAAGACTAGAATTCCAGCCACCAGTCACTCCTCTAAGAGGTAGATCTGGGTGCCATCTTCATATGTAGGGTAAATTATTCCAACTATCTTGGGAATAAAGAATGCCTGTAATCCAGCTTCTGAAGTAAAAATGACCTGTTTGCTTATCTTAGATTAAAACCTCTGGGGCAGGAGCAGTTTTGTGTGACAGGTAAGGAAGAGGTACCAGGAGGTAAGGAAGATAAGGAGTAGAAGCCCAGAGACAAAGTGGCTGATGGAAGAGAAGAGAATACAGGCAAGTGTCAAAGCAAGAAATCAAAGGAAGGGGAAGTGAAGGAGACTTGAACACAGGGGTGAAGCAGACAGGGAACTGATAACAGATAGGACTAATGAGCTAAGGGTGTTCTGAAGAAACCTTACATTACAGAAGCTGAGATTTGAGTTCTCCAAGCATCTTTGAAGTTATATTTATCCATTAACTGTTGCAGAGGACTAGGCTTGTCGCACCAGTGTGCCTTCCCCTTGGAGGATTTGTCAAGCTGTCTATTGAGTAGATAGTTGAAGTCCCCTCCAATGATTGTGTGACCACCTTTAAAGTGGTCGAGCTTTGATAATGTGTCCTTTGAAAATTCAATTTGGCCCTTGTTGGGCGCATAAATGGAAGCCAGTGTGACAGCTATGCCATTTAAGGTGCAACGTGCAAAGAGATACCTGCCCCTCATATCTTTCTCTATAGCTTCTAAGACAAAGTTAACATTTTTTGCCACTAAAATGGCCACCCCCCTGGATTTGGAAGTGCCATAGGCAATATACTGACTCGGAAACCAGTTGGAAGTCGAAACTTTGAAGGCTTTTTTTATATATGTTTCTTGCAGAAGTGCTATAAATGTTTTTTTATTCTTGAGATCAGTTGCTATGTGCTTTGCTTTGATTTTATTATTTAATCCTCTGCAGTTTAATGTACCAATTTTAATCTCTGCTAAAGCCATTTTTCTTGTTTGTGGGCACCTGCCTTAATCCTGTAGCTACTAAGGAGCCATATTTTATATTCCATTGGCAAATAAAACCAAAATGCATAAAGTTTAACATTTAAAAACCATAGAAAAATGTTTATAACAAAAGTTGACCAACTTTTAAGAACAAATACAATCAATTGGGCACTGCATAAATAGTGCTTGATGCAATGACAATAATAAGTTCCCTCTCTGCATTTTGTAAACCTTAGAAAAGTGAAGATTAACTGTACTGCAATTTCTCTAGTAACCTTATCTACACTACCCCCTAAACCTTCCCCCTCCCTGAAACCCTCCCCCTTCCCCCATCCCAAACATACCCTGTTTAACCCAAAGAATAAATAACAATAACAGCAATAAAATCTTGCAATAGAAAAGGAAGAAAACAAAGCTAGTTAGAATGAGTTCCCCATTAACCTTATGTATGTGAACACAGATCACACAGAGCACTCCTTCCTGGCTCCTCCATAAGGTAAAAACTCTGAAAAAGAAAAGTCAATGTAATAGCTCTCATAAGAGTGATCGAATTTAGAGGCTTCAGGTCTGAGAAAGAACCCACTCCCCCCTCCTCCGCCAACATTTATATAACCTTTAACATTAAGAAAACACAGAAAGATAGTGCACAGTAATAATGTATTGGAACTAACAGTGCAATTTTTCATGTCTGTGCGCATGCACTTGTGAGTGTGTGCGTGCACCTGGAAGTCATGCTGACCTCTGGTGACTGACTCCTACTGGTGGCCTGGAGGATATGCAGAGAGGTGACTGAATAAAGCCTGTCCCTGCCTCCCACCTCTGTATTTCAAGGAGGTCTGCCATCCAAGTACTTGCCAGAGTCGACCCTGCTTAGCTTTCGAGATCTGATGAGATCAGGCTTGCCTGGGCTATCCAGGTCAGGGTGCCCAATGAATCTTATGTTCCAGTTCAGTATAGTGGTTAAGAGCAGTGGACTCTAATCTGGAGAACTGGGCTTGATTCCCCACTTTCCCACATAAAGCCAGTTGGGTGCCTTGGGTCAGTCACAGCTCTCTCAGAGCTCCCTCAGCCCCACCTACCTCACAGGGTGTGGGGAGAGGAAGGGAAGGTGATTGTAAGCCACTCTGAGATTCCTTCAGGTAGTGAAGGGTAGGGCATAAAACCAAAGTTTCTTCTTCTTCCTCCTCCTCCTCCATTTGAATTCATGAAGCTGAGGGAAAATTATCCCCAGCTTTAATATCAGGGATTCCTCTTATTAGCATAATTGGGAAAGATAACTTGAACTCTTTGTGTCTGCTACTTCCATTTACTATCCTTCCTGCATGATAAAGACCCCAAACCACCCCAATATAGTTCCTCAAACATATAACTAAAATACAGCATTCAGAAGGGTGAGGATGTTTTTTAAAAAAGCAGTGCTTTCCTTGAGTACTTCCTTAACAACCTCTCTGTGAAAAGGTCACATTTGTACAATCAGATTGAACAAGCACGTTCATCTGTTTCAACAATGCTGGCAGATGTTTTGCTGGTAACATTTCTTGAAAAGTGGACAATGACATCAGAGTGCCCCCCCCCCTTCAGAGGTACTTATTCCAAATGAGCATACATAAGATTTCATCCTAGTTTGTTAATGTTTTTGAGGACTGTGAATGTAAAACAGAGAATGTGTATTAATGTAGGGAAGAAATGTATTTTCACAAATTCAGTTTTAGTATGATCTTGCTAGATGAGGTTATCACGTTAATCTCAGAACCCAACTATCAGTTCTTGGCTTTCGTTTTCCCATCATCCATGTGAATATTTCTGCTAGGCAGATCATTAATGAACTTGGAATGAACTTGGCTACTAGCTGATAACCCATCTGGATTACTGTTGCTGATGTGTGATTTCATGTACTTAGCACTTTAATGACTCCAGTATCTTTAATTGCTGTATGACAGGGAAGAAATGCAACAGCTGAAGACTTTCCTGTTATTTTATCTTTGTGACAGGGGAAAAAAATGCTTCTGTTGAATTTTTGCATGTCTGGCAGCCACTATTGGTTGGGGGGGGGGATGTTGGCAATCCTAAACCTGAATGACAATCCCAAGGTTAATTATTATGGCATGTTGGTTTGGACCATACTGGCTTGTTTTTAACAATAATTTGCTTACATTTTTCATAAGATCTGAAACGAGTGATGATTAACTCAGAAGAAGCTGCATTATACCTCTCAAGGTCAGCAGTGTTGATTCTAACTAGTAACAACTGTCTAAGATTGCAGGAAGAAGTATTTCACATTGCCATCTTCCTAATTCTTTTAAGTGTAGATGCCAGAGGTTGAACATCGTACCTTTTACCTGCAAAACAGATAAGCCATGGCCCTCCCTTCTAAACCCACAAAATGGCACTCCTCCTTGATTTAATCTTAGATGTTCAGATAACACACAGGAGTAAGAGTACTCAGTTTATAATAAATATGGGATTTCTTTGTGTTTCTAATAGTACAATGGAGTTTCACCACTGCCTTCACTAAATTAATTTTGTCTCTTAATATTTAGAAGCTCAAGTCTGAAATCTATGGCACACACACACAAAAATCAATATTACATTATCCAAAGGCACAGATGAATACATTACATCTGGTCAAAGCAGGTAAAAACTGATTTCACAAGGCAACATCTGTGCTTATTAGGTTACTGGCCTAAATTGCTAGGCCTGATAACAAACCTATTCACAGCATTCAGATTGTGAAAAGAATCCCCCAGGATGAGGCATCGAATGAGAGGGAGGAGAGAAAAAAAAATACATTGTATTAAGGTAGTCAGGTCCACACATCTCTAGGGGCATAAAAACATTTCATCAAAGGATCCAACATCTTTCTCATCCTTTTCTTTATAACACTGCAATGCTAAGAACATTTTCCTGGGAGTAAGCCCCATGGAATAGAGCTAGGGTTGCTTTTCGGCCAGAAGAAAAAAATGTTCTGTCCCTTTAATGGAGGTTTAATGAGTAGAAATTGGCAGATGAAAATTTTCATGGTGTAGAGGTAAATAACTCACCTAGTTTTTTGTTGCAGATCAAACTGATATTCAAGGGAGCTTTACAGAGACTGTTTTAAAAGCTGGTAACCATAACTGAGTAGGATTATGCGCAGCCCTGCTCTGAGAAAAATCCTAATCAAATCTACTCAGGACTATTCAGTGGGGCTTACAGGGATGTGTTCTTAGGATTGTACTGATATGCTGTTAACCTGAATACTTTCATACTGGTATCCAACCAAATAAGCATTTAGATCTAGGTTTACCAGACTCCAGGTGAGGCCTCCAGGTTCCTGGAAATCTTCTGGAATTACAACTGATTTACAGAATATAGAGATCAATTCCTGGGAAGAAAATGGGTGCTCCAAAAGTATTATACCCTACTGAGGTCTCTCTCCTCCCTAAACTTCACTGTTCCCAGGCTTCACTCCAAAATCTCCAGGAATTTTCCAACCTAGATCTGGCAACCCTATTTAGAACTCACAGCAATCACACTTGTAGAACAATGCCTAATAAACTTGCTGATTAGTTGGATGGCTTTGCTTGTTTGTTACTGCATGCTTATTCCTATTAGTGTTTTAAACATATAAATACTGGGACCTGAGCAGGTGCTAACCAACAAAACTCATGGATCTGGAGCAGAACTTGTAAAACTTAGAAGCAACTGTGTGGTGGTGGACATATTGCTTTGTAGACATCCTCAATGAAATGCAGGAGACATCTAGAGTGGTATTATGGCTTCCAGGTCCCCCTGGCCACCAGAAAGGTATACAGGGAGATGAAGGACAGGAACCTCAGTGGGGTACAATGCCATAGAGTTCACCCTCCAAAATATCAATTTTTTTTCAAGGGGAACTTATCTCTGTAGTCTGAAGATGAGCTGTAATTCTGGAGGATCCCCAGGTCCCACCTGGAGGCTGGCATCCCTAAGTGATATAGTAACTCAGGTGTCCTCCCCTCAGTCAAGAAGTTCACTGAGTGACTTTGGTTCTGTTGTATCTCTCGCAGGTTGTTGTGAGTAAGAACATGCAGGAAACAAGAACTGTGACTGGACTACTAGATCAAACGAAACATATATTATTATGAAAATTAACAGTTGCAAAAATCTCAGGATATAAAAGAAATGAGAAAAATGTGTAATGTAGAGTTTAATAGAATGGAAAGTGTTGATAAATTGTCTATGATATATGTTATGTATTTGTGCTTATAAATATGTTTAGGCATCTTTTTTGTTATTTTTTTAATTGAACCAAGAGGGAAAGGGGGTGTAGGTATTTTAATAAATAAATAAACACACTGTGAAATTAACATTGCCTAAAGCTGTAAGACTACATATATGAAAGACTTCAACTGCACAGCTTGTTTGTAAGAGGGACTATTCACATATTGTATATCAGATGGTTTTAACATGGAACCTATGTTCAGAAAGCCTGATTTAATCATATTAAACACTGATATATAAGACAAAGTTGTGTTTTCTAAATTACATTTCTGGATTGTGTTGTTTCTAGTGTTGCCAAAAGCCACCATTGGCCCCCGGACAAGGATTCCAGGTATCCCTCCCATATGATCCTGATTCAAACCATGTGACTAATTTTGTAATTTTATATTTCAGCACACATATATATGTGTGTATACCAGAATAGGACACAATTCTTAAATCTGTAAATGGCTATGGTTTGCAAAAACTTTGCATCACAATTAATCATTAGTAAATAAATCAGTAAGAAAACTATTTGCGCTTGTCCTTGTACTTTACCTAGCACAAAAGCAGGGGCAAAATGAGTTATGTAGTGGTGCTGGAAGAGAAGTACTGGGAACAGTGGGATTGATCTTGTTGACATATTTTCTAAAAAAGATTGTCCTTTGTCAGTCCTAAACATTTGTGAAAGAAAACTATATTATACTGTATATTAAACTATATGGAATTTGCTTCGAAATAGGGGCTGATTATGGTATATGGTAGGCTTGCATATGTCCTGCCCACATTCACATGCAGAGAACATGTCATGTGATCTGGTGCATATGTATATGCTTTGCTGATGCAGTCCATAAACATAGGATGGATGGGTGGTCCATTGGTGAATCACATTGGTGAATCACATTGGTGAATACAGTGTAAACATTCACTGCTTATATTAAATAATCTTACTCAGGTTTTAAAAGCAATCCATTCCAAATCCAACTTTCACTTCCTATACACAAATTAAAAGTGGCCATTTGTTAATTGATATTAATCACCAGAATGCATTTGAAATTTGACAAAAACTGTCACACATTAACTGAGTAGTTGGAAAATGCCCTTTGTAAAACTGGCTTTAGAGTTTGTGCAGTGGACTTCTACAAATTGAAGTAGGTCTCCAAAACAAATCAGTCTGTTTAAATATATTCTGTTGTCTGATCCCCTGAAGTCACATGGAAAGGCTATAGAAGAGAATTCACAGATATACAGCAAATGCTACCAGATTAATTTGAAATGATAAGAATGTAATTAAACCTAGCTAGAAGCAAATCTAAGTTAAATAGTGTTTGGGGGATTATTTTTTTAAAAGACATTTGAGTGAAAAGATATCATCAGTTTCTGACAAGAATATGAAAAGTGAGTTCTTCAAGGTAAAGTTTCCAGATTTAGAGTTTTGATGGAAGGTATTCCCATCCCCCCCTTGTTGGAAACTTGGGAGTTTGGTATCAGATTTCCATGTAGAGTTTGGATTACATTTGGTAAAAGCAGATTTCCTTGCATAGTTTGAAATCTGTCCAAATCTTGCAGTAATTTCTCCCGTACACAAATACATACAATGCAGGATGCTACTAGAAACAAAATACAGTTATTTGATTTCTAACGATGTTATGTACTGATATTGTTTCCTTCCAACACAGTGTTGCCAGAGAAAGGGTGAGCTTGGGGAGGAAATACAATGGACTATCAAGATCCTGGCAGCCGCCAATTAGGACGCAATGTTGTATAAATAGCCTATTGTTTAGAGTGGGTGTGTGATGGGTGTGCCATTCTCCGGGCATATAAGCAGGGCTCTCACTATTAAACTATGAGCTGATCACTACATGCGTCTCGAACCCAGTATATTTCAAGCCAGGAAGTTTAGAAATTGATTTTAGCACATTCTTTTAAAACACTTAACAGACTCCAGGGAATTGGTATTTATGGAGTTTTTTGTATTAAAAAAAGTTGTTTCAGGAATAGTCCTCAGGGTATTTCATGTGTGAATCCTCGGCTGCGAAGGAGGCAAGACCGGCTCTCTTCTCCTACTCTCCTGCATGTTCTGGGACATATAAGCCTGGTGTGGTAGTACTGGCTTTTATTTTTTCCTGCTTCAGCCTGAAACATCCTGTTTCCTTGGCCGTTTCTGCACTCTCCTTTTAATCCATGTTCACCATTGTGACCTCCAAGCAATTCTGTATTAAAGTCAAATTCAACCTTCTTTTTAATCCAGGTGTTTATTTCCCCTCATTCTGCACTAAAATTGAATTCAACTTTTTTTTTTATTCTGGGTTCCTCCGCCCCCCCTTCTGCATTACATCAGTGGTCAGCCCAGTTTCTGCCTGCTGTTACCCAGGGTTATTTGGATGCTGTTTTGCCATGGACTTAAATTGCCTTGACTCAAACACTGAGAAAATCTGGAGTGGCAGGAAAATGCAGAAAGGACTCTTGTCAGGGTTATGGACTGGGCTGCTATTGCAGTTCATACCTGCAGGATTATCCTTTCCCTCCCTGTCTGCCAATGCAGATCTGGAATATTCTACCTACTCTTACAAAACAAAGAGCCTTTTAAACAAACTCAGTGTCTGCAAAAGACCGCACTGCTGAGAAGCAGAGCTTCTGTGCTCTGCATAGCTACATGGGTCCCTACTTCATATATAACTTCCAGTAAAATATGTATTCACATTCGATAGCCTGTATTTTCCCTCCCCTTATGTACTTAAGTGCCACCAAGTCACAAACTACTTACAGCAACACCAGCAAGGGCTTTTCAAGGCAAGTGAGCAGCAGGGATGGTTTGCCATTGCTTTCCTCTGCAGAGTCTTCCTAGGTGGTCTCCCATCCAAGTACTGACCCTGCTTAGTTTCTGAAATCTGAAGACTGGGCTATATTATACTGCATTGTCTCCCTCCCATCCCTTAGTGCTCACTAATATTGCGCCAGCAGCCTTGATAGGTAATGATCATTTCCCCTGTTGCTGCACTTTAATCTTGATTTTTTGCTTTCCTTAGGGTGTTTTTCCCCTTCATCTACTGATCTACAGTATCCATTGACTCATGTAAACCAGGAGAGGTCTCCAGATTCCTGGGTTAATTTTGTAAGACTAGTGGCTGATAACTTTCTGCCACTGCATTTTGTTCCCAACTACAGATGTCTGAAGAAAGTATGTATAGTTTATTGATTCACATTAATTTTGAATGTTGGAATTGGTTGTGCTTCGTAGACTTGCCAAATCCAGGATGAGAAATTTCTGGAGATTTGGGGGTGAGCCTGGGGAGGACAGCATTTAGGGAAGGGAGAGAGCTCAATGGGGATATGATGCCATAGAGTCCATATAATGTACTGGGTTCAAGACGCATAGTCAAGTGATTTCAGCTCACAGATATTTATTCAAAGGCAAAACTGAGACAAGGAAGCAGGACCCGGAGGCCTGCTTATATGCCGGTTATTACCCATACCCAACACCAGTGATTGGTTTATTTACAGTGCCCACATAACCATTGGTCCCTACTAGGATCCTGACCACCTGATAGGTGTGTTCTAGGATCCTCTGTGTTCATTGTTCCAGGTCGCAAAGCTCCATGTGTTTGCTAGACCATGTGTGCAGCTGACCACGTGTGTGGTCCTTTGTTAGGACATAACACCCCACCATCTGAAGCTGCCATTTCTTCCAGGAGAACTGAACTCTCTAGCTTGGAGATCAATTATAATACTGGGAGACCTCCAGCCCCCACCTGGATGTTGGCAACCCAGACTGCTGAAAGCCACTATGGGTCCTTGGACAAAGGTTCCATCTGCCCCCCATACAACCCTTATCAAGACCAAATATTATTGGCTAGGTAAGAAAAATTAAAGGAAAATGGGCAGAATTATTAAAGAACAGGTTTTCTGAAGAAGTGTGAATCCACACAAAAGTTCATACCTTGAATAAAACTTTGTTAGCCACTGGATTCAAATTTTGTTCTACTGCTTCAGGCTAACACAGATACCCATCTGGATCCAGGTTTTACTTAACTTATTATACAGTGCACATTGCAACAAGGTATGGTGCAAAAACAAACAAAAAAACCCCTTTCAAATAACAGCCACCTAGCCCATGTCAACATTGAGCAAGAAAAGACAAAGTCTAGCTCCTGGAACTCTGTGAGCTCTCACTCTCTCTTTCTCACTGACTTGCTTTGGAAAAGAAAGGAGAAGATAATTAGAGTCAATAAGGATTTTATTTTATTTTATTTTATTTTGCAACTGGCTCTCATGTGCACCATGACATCCATAGAGGTGTTTCTTGGCAAGCGCTCTCTTCTTCCCCCAAAGCATCTCTTTTCTGAAACAAAGAATGAGTCCTGACAGGTGATCAGAGTCCCCCATCTGCACGACCTTTGGAACAACTCTAGTCCCTGGATAATGAAAGCCAACTGGCTTCAGTTCTCCCCTCCCCTTCTGCAGTTGCCTCCTTAAACAGAAAGAAAAAAGAAATTAGGAGAGAACAGAGAGACACCACCCCATCTTCCTCTCCCAGGCAGAGTATAAGATTTCTGATTCATTTTTTTAAAACGAAACCAAATACATTCCCTATTCTTACGCAACTGAGTGTGATGGGGCTTACTTATATGCAAGTATGCACAGGAGGACTACAGCCTTAAATTCCCTCCCTCACTTCTTCTCCCTGATCCCCCCACCCCCAAATCCATCCTGCATCCATCTATTTCCATTCACCAGCACCAAATGCCCTCCCCCTACAACCCCCAGCAATTATCCTCACCTCAATTTAGGGGTTGCCAACTGTTTTCTTATTACAGTTCTCACAGCAGCCTGAACTTCAGGAACAAACTAGTAATAAGTGTTTGCTCTGTTCTGTCAAAAGATCCCTTGCTGATTTCTATAGACCAGGCTGCCATTAAAGGCAGAGGTGCAAACCAACCTTCATTCTTTGTCAGTAGGCAACCTTGTCTGGAACCCTTAGATCTTTTTCCAATCATGCACATTCTGAACAACTGCCTGGAAACATTTCTGCCTCTCCAGCACCACAATGTGAATTTTAACAGCCCTGCCCTTTCCATCACATTCCTCTCTGGGGCATAATTGAGAAGTCCCCCCCCCGACCCCCACCTCTTTCACTGCCTCCAGCTAGGGACAAATTTACCAGATGGCAATTCTGTTCTTGGGGTAGAGAAGCTTTTCTGTACAGCTCAGGAAATGGGACAGGCAATGTAGCAAATGGTGGGCTTTTTGCAGGAAGATCATGCAAGGAGGAGGATGACAGAGGGCGGACTGGCTGCTGCCATGCAAATCATCCTACAAGGGAGAAGGAGCACATGACACATGCGCTGCCTTCCCAGCATGCAGAGCAGGCCCGTAGCTAACAACATTTTTCTCAGGGGGCCCATGTTTTTCTCAGGGGGCCCACCACCAATGTTCCCTCTAAGCTGTGGAGTCTTGTGAGCAAAACTTCTACTTTGTGAGCTACTGCCATTAAAGTTGTGAGAGAGCAATTTGGCTGCCGCATAAATTAGTTTGCTCTGGAGCCATCCTTCCTGAGCTAAGACAAAAATCTGCGAGCTGGAAGTTAAAAAGTGTAAGCTAGCTCACACTAACTCAGCTTAGAGGGAACACTGCCCCCCCTTCCATTGGGGAACCATGATTGCAAGGGGAAAAATATAGACCAAATTCAATCTCGTCAGACAAATTCAGTACAATTGAAAGAGAGATTTGATTTTATGTTTTTAAAACCGGACAGCACAATCACAGCAGTATTAATCTTTGTGTAACAGAACTAAGTTTTCAAAAAGTTTTCATTGAGACCTGATACTGAAAGGCATGCAAAGCAGCAACAGAAAAAAGGAAAAATATTTTATTAGAGAGCAGAGAAGACTATTAAGCCAAAACCAGAAATAGCTCCCCCCTAGAATTCAGTTTCATTTTACAATAAAAAAATACTGAACTTCTTCCTGCAAGGGGCTGCTACTTTGATTTGAACTTTTGGGCATTTTTTGGAATTTTAAGAAAGGGCAGTGGTCACAATCACAAAATTGATACCTTGGGAAGCAGGACCAATCACAAAATGGCTGCTAAAATATTGGGAGGTTTCAAGCAGAGCATCCACCTGTGATCAGGACAACTGTCTCCAAATGTGGACGCTCTGTAAGACCAAAAGTGATTTCCCTTGGGGTCTTCAAAAACACCTCCTGCTTTACTGAGGTGAAAGATAGTCAGAACTGGCTGTTTGCTTTGGTGAAAAAGTGCTGGGTAAGAAGCAAGTAGCCACCAGCAAACACATTGTTGGGCACCACATTGGAGTTTACCACTCTAGTCACTACGTATATATATATATTTCTACCCTTAAAATATAGGAACATTCTTAAAAAGAAGAGAAATGTTGATTGAAAGCCTTCCCATTTAACAATGGGAACCACAATTAAGACCTTATCGGAAGCAGGGGTCTTTTTGTAGAAAAACAGCTGCAGGAGCTCATTAGAATATGGTATGCTAATGAGCTATTAGGCTATTAGCATATGCCACAACCCCTGACATCACCGGAAGTGATGTCAGAAGGGGAAGCAAAAGGGGGGGAGGCATCTTCAAAAGCCTCCCCTTCCCTAGCTGGCCTGGGTGGGGGAGCTAAGAGAGAAGGGGTTTAAAGTTTAAACTCCTTCTCACTAGAGTTGGGCCACAGAAGGAGGAAAGAGGGAAGGAAAGAGAGAGAGTAGAAAGAAGGAAAGAGGGAAAGAAAGAGATGGAAAGGGGAGGGAAAGAAAGAGAGGGAAGATGGAGGGAAAAAGGGAAAGGAGGAAAAAACAGAAGAGAAAAAGGTGGGAAAGAAAGAGAGAAGAGAATAAAGAGGGAAAGAGGAAAAAGAGAGGAGGAAAGGAGGGAATGAAAGAAATTCAGCGGCAATTCGGCCCCATTATATCCTATGGGCCATTGAAGTCAATGGTGAAAACATAGGGTATATTCTGGGGGCGGGAGGGGAGGGGGTTTGAGGGAGATGCTCCAAACTCACAGGGTAGCTGGTAGAGCCTCTCTCCAAGATACCCACGAAGTTTCAAGAACATTGGACCAGGGGATCCAATTCTATGGGCCCCCAAACAGGTTGCCCCTATTCCCTCCATTGTTCTCTATGGTGGGAAAAAAGTAACTTTTTTTCTCACCATAGAGAACAATGGAGGGAATGGGGCAACCTGTTTGGGGGCCCATAGAATTGGACCCCCTGGTCCAATGTTCTTGAAACTTGGTGGGTATCTTGGGGAGAGGCTCCATCAACTACCCTGTGAGTTTGGAGCCTCTCCCTAAAACCCTCCCCTCCCGCCCCAGAATATACCCTATGTTTTCACCATTGACTTCAATGGCCCATAGGGTACAATGGAGCTGAAATTGACATGCGGCTGCCTGAAAGACTCCCTGGACTCCGGCTGGGGGCGGGGCTTGGCTCCTGCTCCGGTAGCGGGCTCCCCCCCAAAAAGACCCCTGATAGGAAGGAACTGGAAATGCAGCTCCAGGACAACTTTTCTGTCAGGAAAAAGGGGTGTGTGTGAAGAAACCTCTACTCCATGCCGCACAACCCTCCCACCGGACAGGGACCTTCCCCTCTTGAGGGGGGAGCTCCGACTTCCCCTCAGCAGCGCTGCCGACCCCCGACTAGGACGGCGGCAGCAGCGGCTGCCCTCCCGCTCTGCTCGCCCTCCTCCCCCTCCCCCGCAGCTGCCACACCCTCCGCGCCATATTGGGGGAGAAGGTGCCACCGCTGCCACCTCCAGAGCCGCAGGGGGAGCCGGCCCGGGCCATCTCCTTTCCTCTTCCCTTCCCCTCTCGGAGCGCCCCAGCCGGCCTTGGTGACCATAGGGAGAGGGGCGAGGGCCAGGGGGAGGGGGAGGGGGCCGGAGGGAGGAGGGGGAGCAGAGGCTCGGGGGAGGGGGCCCACAAAACCCGTGGGGGGGCCGGGCCCCCAGGGCCCCACGCAGGCTATGGGCCTGATGCAGAGTGTAAGGCTGACTGGCAATTCAGCTGTAGGAAGGGGGCAGGCAGAGGAAACTGAGCCAGTCCCCAGCAGTGTTCCCTCTAACCTGAGTTAGTGTGAGCTAGCTCACCATTTTTTTGCCTCCAGCTCACAGATTTTTGTCTTAGCTCAGGAAGGAGGGTTTCAGAGCAAACCGATTTATGCAGCAGCCAACTAGCTCACTCACAACTTTAATGCCAGTAGCTCACAAGGCAGAATTTTTGCTCACAAGACTCCACAGCTTAGAGGGAACATTGGTCCCCAGCATTTTGTTTCACACTCTCGCTTTGTGTCTTGGGAAGGGGTTAGAGAGAGAGATCACAACCAAAAGGGCAGAGAAGAGCCATTCCAGGGGGAGTGAAACCATACCATCTCATCTGTTGGAAAGCCCCAGCTGGGGGCCTCAAGTTGACATTGCCCCCCCAATTTTGTCCCCAAAGTCCCCCTTTCTTGGGGGCCCTGACCCTAGTGTGGGATAGAGTCAAACAGCCCTTGTTCATACCTGTTCATACTAACAGGTGACTGATTATTGGTGATGTTATGTCCTAGGATCAGGAGCCTGAGCTGGCGAAATGCAGCCGAGCTCCATTCTCTGAGAACAATAGGGACTAGGCTCCTGAGCTCGCCAAAGGGGAACCAATGGCAGCATTGGCGGGTGATTCAAACCCGCCAATAGGAATGGGGGGCGTCCCCCCCCTTACTGTACATAGTTGGCCTCCAGCCGTTACTGTTTGTCTTTGTCTTTGTGTGAAGTATGAATAAACGCGTCTTCTCTTATGTCATCGTCCGAGTCATGAGGCACGAAATTCAGTACTTTACAGTGGCTACGAGGATGGAATTCTAACGCCTTCCATGAGCACGACGAGGACAACAAGGCCACCCGAGCACCACACCACTGATCCCGAGAGCAGCACCGCACCGCTCGCCGAGCATTGCACCGCTGACCCCGAGAGCAGCACCACACCATTCAAACCAATGCTATAACTATGGCTGCCTCGCACAGAAGACTCGAATGCTTCGATCCGTCCTGGCCAGAAACATGGGACGCATGGGCCGACCAGCTCATATGCTACATGGACCTCAACGAGATACGCGACCCCCCAAAAAACGGTCACTCCTGCTGAGTTCGTGCGGAACCGACACGGTCCACCTCGCAAAGAGTCTCTTGGTGCCATGCACGGCCTGGAGAGCTCATTTGCAGAGATCCTGGATGTCCTCAACTCGTATTTCAGCCCCAGGCCTACCTTCCTGGCCAAAAGGATGGAGTTCCAGAGGTGCGTCCAGGCCCAAGGGGAACCTGCCGCCGCCTTCCTGGTCGTGCTCAGGGTGCTCGCTGTGGACTGCTTGTTCCTGAGGGTGGAAGACAACTTGCTGACACAGTTTGTGTGGGGCCTGGCGGACTCCAAGCTGTGGCGCAAGCTAATTGGAAACCGGCGGCTCACCCTGGACGAGGCCATGGACATCGCAACTGCACACGAGGCTGCAGAGGGGGAACGCCCGGCCTCGGCCACCCATGTGGTTGGAAGGGGTCCCAGCCCAGTGAACTCAGATACCAAGGAGGTTTACTCCCTCAGACCGCAACCCCACCAGCCAGCACCGGCCCAGCAGGCTGACCAGGAGCCAGCCAAGCCTCCCGGCAACCAAACTGTGTGCGCCAGCTGCGGGGATGGCCATGGGAGGAAGACCTGTAAGTTCCGGGACGCAGTCTGCCATGGCTGCGGAAAGCAGGGACACCTCGCACGGGTCTGCCGGTCTAAGGGCTCCCAGAGCATGAGATCGTCGGCCCCACCTAACTGCGCACCGACCACCACCCACAAAACAACGGAAGAGGTCTCTGAGCTTTACCACCTCACAGATCAACCGCTGCAGGTACTACGCCTTCCCAACCCCAACCTCTCCTCCACCCCGAAGATCCAAGTAAACGTGTGGATCAAGGGGTCCCCCTGCTGCATGGAGATGGACTCGGGATCGGCGGTGTCCATCATTTCCACGGACACCCTAAAAAAGCTCTGCCTGTCTGGGGGACCCCCTCTACGTCCATCGCTACTTAGCCTGGTGGACATCCAAAAGAACCCTGTCCCCATTCGGGGAGTCGGCACCTTCCAGGTGCAATACCGAGACTTTGAGGGGGACTTGGACTTGGTAGTGGTGGAGGGAAACCTTGTGAATCTCCTGGGGCATGCCCTGGGCATTATGATTGGGGGAGTGAATAAATGTGGGACGCGGGACTGGGGGGCGATCTGCCAGGAGTTCCCTGAAGTCTTTGATGGGGAGTTGGGTTGTTATAAAGGGCCCCCAGTGTCACTTCACTTAGACGCCCATCCGGCGGTGCTTCTGCACCATGCCCCTGGCCCTCCGCCCTAAAATAGAGGCAGAACTGGACCGGTTGGTGGCCCAGGGAGTCCTAGAGCCCATCCCAAATGCATGTTGGGAAACCCTGATTGTGACCCCAGTGAAACTGAATGGGGAAATCCGCATCTGCGCGGATTACAAGTGCACTATTAACCAGGCACTCCAGGAGCATGCATACCCCATGCCAGTAGTAAGTCATGTCTTAGCCATGCTGGCGGGGGCACACATATTTGGAAAGCTGGATCTCGCGCAGACGTACCAGCAACTCCTTGTGGACAAGGCCACGGCCAAGGCACAAACTATAGTAACACACCGGGGTAAAGCGGCTGCAGTTCGGGGTCAGTGTGGCCCCAGGGATCTTCCAAAATCTAATGGACAATTTGTTAAAAGGGATCCCTGGCATGACGCCGTTCTTCGACAACATCCTCATCGTCGCGGCCACCCCAGAGAGCTTTGCCATCCGCCTCCGAACTGTCCTGGGACATTTCCAAGCCGCGGGTCTAAAGGTGAAGCGGGAAAAGTGCCTTCTCGGGGTTCCGGAGGTGGAGTTCTTAGGGTACTGGGTTGACGCAATGGGCCTCCATCCAGCAAGGTGAAGGCCATCGTGGAGGCCCCTGCCCCAAAGTCCAAGGCGGAGCTCCAGGCATTCTTGGGCCTCCTCAACTTTTATCACTCCTTTCTCCCACACAAAGCCATGGTGGCGGAACCCCTACACAGGCTGCTGGATAAGTTGATGCCTTGGGCATGGGGATCAAGGGAGGAGACGGCATTCCATGGGGTTAAGACTCTGTTGATCTCTAATGCTGTACTCACTCATTTTGATGAGAAGCTCCCGTGATCCTCACGTGTGACGCATCGCCGTATGGGGTCGGGGCAGTCTTGGGCCACAAACTACCGGATGGGAGGGAAGTCCCGGTGGCTTACTACTCCCACATGCTGTCCCCCGCGGAGCACAATTATGCACAAATAGACCAGGAGGGCTTGGCCCTGGTGGTGGGGGTAAAAAAGTTCCATAATTTTGTGCATGGGTGGCCCTTCATGCTCGTCACCGATCATAAGCCGCTCCTGGGGTTGTTCGTGGCTGACAAACAAATGCCACAGGTATTGTTGCCCCAGGTGTTGCGTCGGTCCCTGTTTTTAGTGGGATATCAGTACCAGTTGGAGTATCGGCCAGGCAAGGCGCTGGGGCATGCTGACGCCCTAAGCCGCCTGCCACTGCCGCACATGGGAGAGGACCCAGCCCCAGCCCCCACAGTACTTTTGATGGAAGAGCTCCCAACCTCCCCCCTTCAGGCTGCTGACGTGGCCGCCCGCTTGTCTCAGGATCCCATTCTCTCCCGGGTCCTAAACTGGGTGGTGAGGGGATGGCCAGCGGAACCAGCAGGGCCGGAGTTCACGGCATATAAAGCCAGGAAGGAAGAGTTATCCACCTTGAAAGGTTGTTTACTATGGGGGGACAGGGTGGTCATCCCGGGCCCCATGAGACAAGGGGTCCTTGAATCACTACACAAGGCCCACCCTGGCATTGTACAAATGCAACCTCTGGCAAGGAGCTATGTGTGGTGGCCCGGGATAGATTCAGAAATTGAAACCTGGGTCTGGGGGTGCACACGGTGCCAGGAGGTCCGCCCCAATCCCCCGAGCGTGCCGACACAAAGTTAGGAGTCCACCCACAAGCTGTGGTCACGCTTACATGTCGACTTTGCCAGGCCATTCCAGGGTCTCCAGTTCTTGGTAATGGTAGACTCCTACTCTAAGTGGGTAGAAATAAGTCCGGCGTCTACCACCTCTGCCAAAGTGGTAATAAGGGCCCTACGCAAAATATTTGCTACGCACGGCTTGCTGGACACAATTGTGTCGGACAACGGGGCCGCATTCACCTCTGCGGAGTTCCAAGCATTCCTCGCAAGGAACTTAATCAGGCACATACGCTCTGCGCCCTTCCACCTGGCGACTAATGGCCAGGCGGAGAGAACGGTCCGCACCGCGAAAAAAGCCTTGAGCCGCATAACAGAGGGTGAGTGGGAGTTTCGGCTGGCCTGCTTCCTCCTAACTCAGCGCACCACCCCGAACCCCATCTCCAGGCATTGCCCAGCAGAACTGTTGATGGGCCGCTGCCCCACAACCCTATTAGACTGACTCCACCCAGACTGAGCTCCAGAGAGGAAGCTGGTTGAAACCCGGGAGGCGCCCAGGGGCTTCCTCCCGGGGGAACCTGTCTATTTTAAAAACTACGGGGCGGGATCTCAATGGCTGGCCGGTCACATTCTCAGACCCACAGGGCCAGTTTTGTATGAGGTCCTGGCAGACAGGGACCGAGTCTTCCGTAAACACGTGGACCAACTCCGGAGGTGACAAGATCCCGACACAGGTATCAGGGCCCCGCCAGTCCAGTGCCAGCCCCACAAAGGTCGTTCAGAGAACGGAGGCCACCAGCCTACCTAAAAGACTATGTCACCGGATAGGAGACAAACTATGGGGGGAGGGGTGTTATGTCCTAGGATCAGGAGCCTGAGCTGGCGAAATGCAGCCGAGCTCCATTCTCTGAGAACAATAGGGACTAGGCTCCTGAGCTCACCAAAGGGGAACCAATGGCAGCATTGGCGGGTGATTCAAACCCACCAATAGGAATGTGGGGTGTCCCCCCCCCTTACTGTATATAGTTGGCCTCTGGCCGTTACTGTTTGTCTTTGTCTTTGTGTGAAGTACGAATAAATGCGTCTTCTCTTATGTCGTCGTCCGAGTCATGAGGCACGAAACCCAGTACTTTACAGGTGACTTTTATTGGGACACACAGCAACTGATCAAATCAGGGCAAGGTGAAACTCTCATACAAACCAAGCAAAATTTACTGAACTGACAAAAGGCTTAGGAGACAATAAATGTTTCTGGAAAAGGGGCCATATCTCAATGGTAAAGTGTCTGTTTTGGTTGGAGAAAGTCCTAGGTTTAGTCCCTGGCATCTCCTATTAGGGAAAGATCAGCTTGTGACCCTGGACAACCACTGCAAGGATGCTGATATTAACAGACCAAATGGTCTGACTCTGTATAGGACAGCTTCATGTGGCTCTGTTGAAGTTTCAGCATATGAGAAATAGGTAAGTGAACAAATGGTTTTGCTCTATGTATCACAGCTTGGATTACTAGCAGCATGTCAGAGAAAATGGACAAATTGTCCAGCTGCTTCTACAGCATCCCCAAGTGTGCCTTCAGTAAAGGAAATTGCTTATGACTGTTTTTTATTTGATTTGCTTCTAGCAGTTCTTAATTATCCTCTCTCTATAATTTTCATTTAAAAACCCATGAATCCCAGCTGAAATGGAACTATCAAAAGGCTTAAAAGAGTGCCAGTTGTATCAAAAATAGACCAAATGTTACTTGTTCTGTGTGAGTGTGTGATTTTGTTGTGGTTGTGAGATTTTCTGGGGCTAGTGGTGCATATCACATCAGGGTAATGAATTGTGTATCACATTCTAATGTGGTCAATTTAGAGACCACCCCATGCCTGCACCACATGACATCAGTGTTGACGCCTGCTTTGTTTCACGCAATGTACAATAGCAGCGGAAATGAGCAGACAGTTGGGAGGAAATTAGTTTTTTGCCCTTGGCATGGTACTGTTTGGGTTTTCTTGAAACCTTAAATCCATTTCATATGCACTAATGACTTTGAAGCTTCAGTTAAATGTCTCTGCCCTAAAAATGGATCAAGACTAATGTGATCATAAAGCACTGCAGAGATAACAAAATGAACTGCAGCCAGGTTCCTTATATGATATTAAAAAAAAAAAAAGTTCACATCACTTCACTGCTAGGCTTAGAGGTGTTTTGGCTACTTAACATTTGCAAAGAAAGCCGCAATCTAGGCCCAAATAAACTCACAAGATTGTATCAGTAGTTTTTGTTTTGTTTTTAAAATCCTGGGCTAGTTCTCTGAGACAGTAAAACCAACTCTGAGCTGTACCACTTCATATAGAAGGAGGGAGAACACTTGATCAAAACCAGTGTGATGTGCCGGTTAATGTGTAAGAGTAGGATCTCAGAGATCCAGGTTTAAATCCACACTATGTCATGGAAGCTTGCTGGGTGACCTTGGATCAGTCGCTCACTCTCAGTCTAACCTACCTGAAGACAAAATGGAGATGAGAATGTTCTAAGCTGCTTTAGGTCCCCGTTGTGGAGAAAGTTGAAGTAAATGAAGTAAACAGCTAAATAATGGGATCAAATGGTGACAAATCATTAATGTACTTTGTGTCCATCCAATGTCTTGAAGATGAAATTTGGAAAATATGTTGCTTTTATTTGAAGTTGATCCTTCTTCCACAGAGCTCAGAATGGTGGTTTAGCCCCACAATATCTCTGTGACACTGAGATGCTGTGACTTGCCTATGTAATCCTTAACCTTTAACCTGAGCAAGGATTTGACCCAAAGTTCCCATATCAGAATACCCAGGACCCTAGTAACACTGTACCACTACCAATCTCTCCTTATACATAATTCTGTTTTCAAGTGGCAACATTCCATGCGCTCCCTCAGCCATTAGCCTGTCAACTGCCACTCAAGAGTACTCGTGTGCCATTGGTCAGGTGCTGGGTCTGCTCCTCTTCCCCGCCCACTCCCCCTTCAGCCTCCTGTGCCCTGTCAGAATTACTGGCAAACAGCTTTCTCTTTTGACGAAGATGTTTTTTCTGCTTGCCTCCTATGTGGGACTAACTTTCCCCTCAGTGGCTGTTGGTAGGTGTAACAAAATGGTAGTTACCTGTGTTTGTAAGATGACTGTGGTTCTTTGTTTAAAATGTTCCCCATAAGGTTTAATTGAGCTGTAGTTCCAGAGAAGGGCCTGCAGGGGCATCACCTACTGGGTTGAATGGGGCTTCCTCATCTGCTGGCCTACAGTTCCAAGCTGCCCCAAGGCCAAAAAGTGTGGGAAAACAGGGACTTGTTCCAATGGGTGGAGTGACATCAATATAGACTGCAGCTCATCCAGGGAGAAGGCAGTCTTCATCCCTGGGAAGCAGCAGAAATTCAGCCACTTCACAGTCGGCTGGACTGGGGAATGAATGGAAGTTTCCCTGCTCTCTTGGGCAAGAGAGAGAGAGGCTGAAGTACAGCCAGAGGCCGGTCCAAGGAGAGAGCCCACAATCCTGAGCCCACAACCTCCAGAGGTAGAGAGTACTGTGTGTAGGGAAAGAGGATTGTTTAACCCCTGTTGATTTATGCCCTGTTGGTTCATAGTGTGTGCTTACTCCTACAATGTGTGTGTGCTCCATAACTGTGTAAATAGTTAAATAAATTCTTTTATTTGGGCTAAATGTTGTGGTCTGACCACATAGTCTCCCCCACTCTGCACAATACCAAAGGGAGGGAGTAGCCCAAGGAAGCAAGGAAAGGCCAGACCCTTGGGTTGCTGACTTTCCAGGGATCCCCCAAAGATTGTGGATTCCATCTCCAAATAGGGAGATTCGGCCAGAGGGGTCTCACTGCCCCTCTAAAAAAGCAGTGACAATTCTATGAGTGGTGGCAGCAAACTTAAGGAGTGAGATACACCCATGGGATGAGGGTGGGAGGCAAACAGCTGAGATGTAAACTAGAGCCCATTTTGCCATGTTAGGCAACCAAGCTTGGTTCAGACAAAAGAAGGAAACCCTTTGCAGGCCTTTGTGAAGAACTCATTGGGGCCAGTCCTGAGTCTAGGGTTGCCAGCTCCTGGTAGGGAGATTCCTGGAGATTTTCTGGTAGAGTCTATGGAAGCCAGAGTTTGGGGAGGGAAGAGACCTCAGCTGAATAGAATGCCATACAGCCCACCTTCCAAAGCAGTTACTTGATGATCTTCAGGCTCCACCTGGGGGTTGCAAACAAAAGAGAGAGATCACGGGATGGAAGTTGAAAGGAAGCAAACAACCATGATGTATAGTGCCAAGAAAAAAAGTTTTTTCACCAATTCTTTTTTCAGTATTCAGTTTACTGGAAGTAATCCAAACGCCATCAGCACCAATGAACCATGCATATGACATCTCATTTTTTGTATACCTTTATCAAAGTGGATAACGTTGAAATACAAAGTTAATCCATTTGGCAAACACTCTAGACATATCTCATAGTTACATTCATCAAATACATTAGTGTGATTGGCTACCCTAGGCGTAGCAGTCAGTGCTTCAGAACAGGGTTTGCTAGATCCAGGTCCTTGCTGTAGAAGCTAAGTGGGTGATTTTGAATCAGTCACAGACTTTCAGCCTAACCTACCTCACAGGGTTGTTGTGCAAATCAAAAGGGTGAGAGGAGAATAATGTAAGATGCTTTGGTCCCCATTGCAGAGAAAGACTAGTTTTCCTCCTGGGAAACCATTTTTGCCAATCTCCAGTTGAGGGTTGGAGATCACTCAGAATTACAACTGCTCTGCAGTTGGCAGAAATCAGTTCCCCTGGAGAAAATGGTGGACTCTGTGGCAGTCAGGGCTTCAGAGCACGGGAGAGGCTGCAGGTGTGTGTGTGGGGGAATGGAAAGCTGAAAAGAGGGGGGAAATAAAAGTAGGTTGATGATTGGCTGGGAAGGAGATAGGGCTTCCAACTCCAGGGGGGAAATTCCTGGAGATTCGAGGGATGGAACCTGGAGAGGGTGAGGTTTGTGGAGGGCTGGGACCTCAGACAGGTACAATGCCATAGACTCCACCCTCCCAACCAGCCATTCCCTTCTGGGGAACCACTGTTGCCAATCTCAGGAGAGGGGTGGAAATCACTCAGAATTACAACTGATCTCCAGGAGGGAGGGGGGAGGAGATAGAAAGCTGAAATCATAGGGGCAGATAATGGCAGGTTGATGCTTGGCTGGGAAGGAGATAGAGTTGCCAACTCCAAGTTGGGAAATTCCTGGAGATTTGAGGGAGAGAGCCTGGAGAAGATGGAGTTGGACCTCAGACAGGTACAATGCCATAGACTCCACCCTCCAGACCAGCTATTTACTCCTAGGTAACAATTGTTGCCAATCTCCAGGTGAGGGCTAGAGATCACTCAAAATAGCAACTGCTCTTCAGGTAGCAAAGATCAGTTCCTCTGGAGAAAATGGTGGATTCAGTGTCATTATACCCTGCTGAGGTCGCCACAGCACATTGACACTGAGTGCCCAAGACCTTGGCACTCTCTCAGAGCCTCTTTCTAGAACTCATTGTATTTATGTCCACAACGGGCCTTATTCCTAGTCATCAATAAAGCTATACTGACAGAAGAGACAGAAAGGGTGATTTCATCCCCTTCTCCCTCCCAACTGTAGCCTCCTGACCTTATGCTGATTATATCATGCTGGTTCCACAACCCCATGGA
This sequence comes from Gekko gecko, assembly GCA_029375565.1. NCBI lineage: Eukaryota > Metazoa > Chordata > Lepidosauria > Squamata > Gekkonidae > Gekko > Gekko gecko. The sequence continues at coordinate 139,220,027 of JAPDNY010000005.1, forward strand.
GTTAGAAAGTGCTGGAGGAGATCTAAGATCATCAGCATTTTCTTACTGATGAATCCCTGGATCCAACCCAATATTTCATCTGAACAGCTAGAACTGAAATGTTAAATATTTGTGTCATCACGCTGAGATATTTTCATTGCACCATGTGGCTTTTACTCAACCCTCTCAACTCATGCACATGTTAAATTTCTTGACTCATGTCTCAAAATAGGTTGGTTGGGTGGTCCGACATAGGCACCCCTCCCCTCTGGATCAAATGGGCAAGTCACACAGCCACATATGTCAGGTGTTCCCCGGGCATACTGACCCTGTCCTAAGATAACTTGGAGCCGGGTTAAAAAGGCACCACATCACAAGTGGTGTTTTTGGTTTCCCATGCATTTATTGTGCATGACCAGATGTCTGAACATTGGGGAGCACACACAGAATGGATTGGTGGTCTGAATCTGCAGATCCATTCCTGCCACTAGGGCAGGGGTTTTGGAATTTTTGCCGATATGTGCATGTGTGCACATGTGTGCTCATGAGTGCATAAGCACACACATGTGCTCATATGTGTGCACATGTGCGCACCTGCACGTGCCTGCATTTGAAAAATGACCAGCAACATGCTCTGTGGCTGAGGTGCTGCAGTAATGTGGATGCTCGACCACAGGATGTCCACATGGGTAACTTGTAGCAGGGTGGGAGGGAGGAGAGAGAGAGAGGAAGGAAGGAAGGAAGGAAGGAAGGAAGGAAGGAAGGAAGGAAGGAAGGAAGGAAGGAAGGAAGGAGGGAGGGAGGAAGGGAAGGGAAGGGAAGGAAGGAAGGGAAGGGAAGGGAAGGAAGGGAAGGGAAGGAAGGAAGGGAAGGGAAGGGAAGGGAAGGGAAGGGAAGGGAAGGGAAGGAAGGAAGGGAAAGCAAATAGATGGGGGGAGGGATGCCTTTGGGCCAAACTTCAGGATCCAGTTTGAAAAGTGCTGAGACTGACGAGTGATTTCAGCTCTCACATACTTTATTAGTTGAAGAACAAGACAACTAAGCCGGCTCGCAGGCCGGCTTTTTATCCCCAGTGAGCCCACACCCCAAAACACATGACACCCAGTGATTCGCTATTTACATTGATTGGATTAACTCCTGCTCCTCAATTGGAGGGGAGCCAGGATCCTCTAGTCCATTGTCTTTCTGGGTGAAGCTCAGGCCCTTCGCCTGGCCACATGGTGGGCCGGTTAGAACCAGTCTAAGCACATGGTAGCCCTGTATCCAGGTTTCCCTGTGGATACACCACACAGTTGCTCATTGGTGAAACAGGGGCTGCATTGTTACTGGTGAAACTTTAGGATCCAAGACCATTAGTACAAAGGTCAGATTCTAAGCTGTCATTGAGTAATTCAAATCTTCTCTTGTAAGGGGAATTAGTGAGGGATACATCCAAGTGATGTAATGGGAAGGAACAATGCATTTGGTTGGAAATGATTGCGTTAGCTTGGATGGCAGACATGACTCACACATGTTGATAATAGCTAGAGATGGGTGAATGGCACTTCCTGCATACATTTCCTGAGAAAGCTACATTGTCATGGAGATTTGGAGAGGTTATGTTAATGTCCTGCAAACATGGCTCATTTCTCATTGGTAGGGTGTGAGGGTTTTTTGGAGGACCACCCTTAATCAATTTGCACCTGGAATTCTCATGGCACCTTGTCTGCTACTTCTTGAAAACATCTAAGGAATTATGTGGCTTAATTGAGAGACTCTGGCTGCGTTTGCGCAGTCATACTTCTGGCTGTGTGCCCCGCAGTTCCCGATGATAGTAGGTTTTCATCAGTAGCTTTTAACCACGCTCCTGTGGCATGAAACAACGCCCCGCCAACGACTCTGGGACACCAGACAGATGTGTCTGTCTGATCGCGTCCCTTTAATCTGCAGGGGAATCGCATGTCTGCCGCGGCTTCTGTAAGTATGATCGCACCCTCTAACTTGATATCAGATAGATGAATTAATCCAAGCTTCTGAACAGGCTGGAGGATTTTGGGGTGCAAAAAGACATGGATTTCAGTGGGCACAACATTTGAGCTGGTAGTGGGGGAAAAGGAAACAAGTATGGCTTATGCCAGTTGTCATCTCCCAGACTAGTGCAGTTATTAGCCAGGTTTGAAGTGATCCTTGAAGTGAGGTCAGCACTGCTGGAATTCAGCTCGTTCCCCATGTGTCTGACAAAGTACCTTCCTAGTCTCTCTCCCCAATTTTTGTTTTTGCCAGCACACCAACATCTCCACAGATAGATGTTGCATTTCTTTAATGCTTGGGACAAAAGAAAACCCCTTCCCTGAATTACGAACACTTGATATGGCTAGATAAGTGGGGTATAAATATTCGAGTTCCCTTAATCCAGTTGTGTCAGCATAGATCAGTTCTATGGAATGAACTGTAGAACATGTACCCTATTCATAGCCTAACTTAAATTCTTTTCAGTGTGTTTTCCCCAAAATACTTTCTAGGCTACCCATCATGCAGTCAGCACAGATTTATCAATCCATAACAATCTTAACTCATAAAGAATATAATTAAATATAAATGTTTCAGAGAGTTGGTTATATTTCATGGTTAATGCTTTTCTTGACCTTGATCATTTGAATTCATTTCCATGAAAAGCATGTTTCCCACCTACCATTTACTTGGAAATCTATAGTTTGCTTTTATGATGAGATGCCAGTGTTGCCCTGCAAGGCTCTATGAACTGTAATAAAATAATAAACTGTAAAAGTGTATGCAAAAGGGACTGAGACACATGGTAACCCCAACATGATGCTAGAAGAGACTGCACTTTAGGCAAGATACATCCTCCTGACCTTTCCCAGCAGCTCCAGTGCTCATCATAGGTTGCCAGCCCGTTTTTCCTGATGGAGAATGGAACAGCCCCAGTATACACTAAACACAGCACCATGCCTTGATGACGAACAAGGACAAAGGACTCCAAAACTGCCATTAACTCATGCAGGCAGCCTCTTTCCCTCCCCCCCTCACCTGCAAGACCTCACATAGACCAGGCAGAGACTATTAATTGTTGCCTGGCAACTAATTGCTAGCCACCAGCAGCCTGGCTAAAGTCATCAAGAAGACAATGGAATTGGCCCAGTGACTCATCCTAGCTGCTACCAGGTGCCAGACATGAGTTAAGCTTCTAGCCCTCAATATTGACCACCCCTTAGTTCCACCTCCCCTACACCTTCCAACCAATAGGGTATTTTCAGGGACGGACTTACCAGGAAGTGTTACCAGGGGTTGTGACCAGCCCCCTCCCTCCTGCATATAAGGGAATGCCTGACCACCGGCTCTCTCTCCACTCTATGACCCCTATCGAACCTTTGACCCTCTTACGTCCAGCTTGCTATCCCCAACCCCTGCATCCATCTTTAAGCTCTAAGTCTGCAGCCTGAGTTTCCACGTGTTACCTGCTGGTCCAGGCCACGTGGCCCCCATTTTTCTGTTTCCTTCCCCTCCATTTTTCCTGAGGAACGCTCTGCACGATGGGACCGGTATGTATTGCCCACCAGCGATTACCTGCTAATGCAAATGTGCTATACTTCTCTCTGTATTTTCCTAGACTTGAGTAATTGTGTGTGAGACTGTATATTGTGTGCTTGTGAAGAACTCCAGTAAGAGACTTTATTTTCAACCATATAAAGTCTCCTGGTCTGTTATTAACACCTCCCGGAGGGGTGGGACTTCTGTATATACAGGTGTTCACTCCCACAGCCGATTGCCTATTGATAATCAATCATCTGCCCCTTATTATTATTAATAACTACATGCAATCAGGCTAACATCAGCACCTAAGAATACTTGAACAACTTTTTCTAATTCACCAAATTTGTCCACAAATCTGTGAATATTTTTATCAATATGTCCATGTAGCCCATTGGAGTGATTTAAAATATTGGCTGAGTGGCCAAAAGTATTTTTTTTCCTTCAAAAAGTTGTTTGAGAAATGTTGGTAGTGAAGCTACATAGTCCAATCTAACCCCTGGTAAATTTTTACATCCTGAGTTACCTTGGTCATTTGTATCATTCCTGCCACACAATGTGTTACCACACATTCTGCACAGCTGTATGGTAAAATCAATTTATTTAAAACATCCCTATGCTGCCTTTCCACAAAAAGAGGGTTCCCAAGATGGTGAATGTCAAACATTAAAACATTACAACATTAAAGCAGCATTTAAAATTGTATATATAAATTCAATAAAAACATATAAACAGACATAACACAACAAGGGAGGAGGACCAATAACAGACACTGCAGGTATGATAAACAAATTAAATTATACTGGAGAAAGACAACAACAGAGGGAGATAGACAAATCTTTCTGGGGAGATAGTTCACAGTTTTTGACACCACAGCTAAGAAGGCCCATCTAGTCTCAGATGGTAGGGGCACCTGAAACAGGTTGGGTATGTTCACAGTGGAGAAAGTATGATGGCCCCAAGCTATCTAGTATTTTAACAGTCAATACCTTTACCTTGAATTGGGCCTGGAAGCAAACTGGGAGCTAATGTAGATGGAACAAGATTAAAGTAATATGGTCCCTGTGACCCACTCCAGCCAATATTCTGGCCACAGCATTCTGTACCAACAGTCTTCAAAGGGAGCCCCATGTGAAGTGCATTTCAGTAATTTAATCTAGATGCTACCAGAGCATGCACCACAGTGGTAAGATCTTTCCCACCCAGGAAAGGCTGCAACTGGTTCATCTGCCGAAACTTGTGTAAATTATCCCTAAGTACCACTGTCACGCGTTTATCCAAAAGGATGCCTGGGTTCAACAGCATCCTAAATTGCGAACCTGCTTCTTTAGGGGGAGTGCCACCCAATCCAAAACATGTGATATCCCATTTTCTTAACCCTTCCCCCCAATAGTAGCTCCCTCCATTTTGTTGGGATTAAATTTCAGTTAGTTAGTCCTTGTCCTCCCAAAACTGCATCCAGACACCTGTTCACAGTTTCCATTGTCTCCCTGGGATCTGCTGGAAGCACCAGATAGAGCTGAGTGTCATCCATGTCTCAGAGGCAACTCAGACAAATCTCTGGATAACCTCTTCCAGAGGCTTTACATAGATGTTGAAAAGTATGGGGGAAGACAGCTTAGTCCAAAGGCCAAGCAGCAAAGAAGCAGTCATCCAGCACAACATTGCATGTTTTTCTGCTACACTTTGAAAAGTGTAAGCCCATCGCTTGGGTTATCTGGAAACACTTATTTCTTGAAATCCATTTTGAGAATCTCAGCTACGTGTAGGCAACTGTGAGGCAAAGCACCCTGCTTCCTCTGAAAGGGTTAATGCAAAGTATTTGTGGGCCTACTATGGCTTGCAGATGTCTGTAATTGGGCCTCCCTGCCTACACCATCCTTATGTCTTTCAAAGCCAGAGTCAAGAATGAACTGGCTCTTCCTGGAAACCTGTGATCCACTAGAAGAGGGGGGCAGGAGTGGTGTCATAATCTTCTTGAGGGTTCCAGCAAAGGTGCACCCTGATTGGATTTGGAACATCACCTGACGCCAGATAGCAAAAGACTATGATTCATGAACCGGAGAGAATCCATGCTACCTTTATGATTCTGCAAGACAGAGGCCTAGACTATGCCATGCTTTGAAGAGCTACATAGAAAGTGCTTAGATCTCTGTCTTGGACTCTGAAACTTTAGGATTGTGGCATCTAATATCAGATAACAGTGTATTAGATAGAAAAGCTTTCTTGTTTTGCCTAGTATTAATTAAATAATTAATTAATTAGACTGTATTGCCTAGTATTAATTTATTCTTTAAATATTTAATAAATCTTCGTTGTTTATTGTGTATATATTGCCTTGAGGACCCACAGCCCTGAGTGCTGTCTGCTTACTCAAGAGGTGGCGTCTCAGAGGGACCCAGGCTTGGATCCTTGACAGCAACCATTTAGCATTTTTCCATAGGCAGCAGCTAAAGTCATTTGGTTGTGAAGCAGCCATTGTTTATATATGATTAGAAAAATGAGTTCTCATTTCTTTTTCTAAGGGGTGTTGCAATGTACTTCAGTGTTGCTGCTTATTAAAGACACCCTATGGGAAGCCACCATAACAGCCTGTGCCAGCTGCACAAAGGTTAGACCTATGGGCTAACCACTAGAATGGAATACTAAAGGTCAACCACCATCATTTAATAACCTATTAGTGTCATTAATGTTAGCACCTTTTAAATGTTGAAATGTTTTATATGGTTTTAGGACTATTTAAATTCTTTATGTGTGTGTTTTATTCTTTTATGTAAGCTGCCCTGAGCCGGCCTCAACTGGGAGGGTGTGGTATAAATCTGGCAATAAATAAATAAAATAAAAAATATCTATGTATCTAATTTCCAAGTGGCCCCCTGTGTGTGGATATCTAAATCCACACATTGGGGGCACTTGGGAGGCAGGGAGATTTTCCTGCGCACATGGGGCAGTCCTCACATGTGCAGAAAAATCTAAAAAGTTTTTTAAAATGTACGGGAAATATTTAAATCCCCAAAAAAGTACAAGTGTTCCCTGCACAGACGCAGAGAACGCTTTGGGAACTCTGCGGCAGGCCGGCAGCTGAGAGGCACTCAGGCCTTGCCACTGGTGCCAGGGGAAGGGAAAATTAGCAGGGGGGGGAGATCATCAGGCCTGGCAGTTGGGAGGCACTCAGGCCTCGCCGCCGGTGCCCACGGGGGGAGGGAAAATCGTTGGGGGGAGGATCGTTGGGCCGGAGGCGGGAAGAGAAGGCTTACCTGTGCAGTTGCCTCACTGCCGCCACCACAACCACAGGGGATGGGAGAAGGCTTGGTGGGCCGGCTGGCCTCGCCTCCGCTGCTGCTGCTGGGGAGGGAGGGAGTGAGTTGGCCTTGCTGCTGCCACTGGGGAAGGAGAGTGAAGCTTGGCGGTGGCCAGCCTCCCCGCTGCCACACTGCTGCTGCTGCTTGGGAGGGAGGGGGAAACTTGGTGTGCTGGCTGGCCTCGCCGCCACCACTCCCGCTGCTGGGGAGGGGAAAACTTGGTGGCTGGCCATCCTCACCACTGCTGCCACTGCTGCTGGAGGGGGGAAGGAGGGGGAAGCTTGGTGAGCTGGAATACTTCCCCCCACACACGAATATCGTGGGTCCCGCCTCTTGTATATTCTGATAGCAACATGTGGTTCCATCTGTGGAGATCTAAATCCATGAACTAGGGCTATATTGACTAAAAACACATATTCTGCAAACTTGGAGGACACCCAGAACTGCAGAAAATATATAGCCAAATCAATGCTCCCTCTAAGCTGCAGAGTCTTGTGAGTAAAAATTCTATTATGTGAGCTACTGGCATTAAAAATGTGAGTGAGCAGTTTGACTGCTGCATACATTAGTTTGCTCTGGAGCCATCCTTCCTGAGCTAAGAAAATGTGTGAGCCAGAGGCTAAGAAACTATGAGCTAGCTCATAATAACTATGCTTAGAGGGAACACTAGTCCATATACATATTCCTAACCCCCACTTATCAGAAAGAGCTGGTAAAGACTGCTAGACCAAATTGCAAACCAAGGGACAAATTCTGCTCTTTTATTTGTATCCTCATTCCCACACTCTGTGTCCAAAGCCCCATACCAAATCTCATGGCACTCATTTCCCCTCTTAAAGAACTGCTGGTACCATTTTTCAGCCACAGTGCAGTGAAAGCCTATTTGGTGCACTGCCAATGTAAGCAGTCACCTGGTGCCTATGCATACAGTACAGTACACACTATTGTCTGGATTGGGGCCACTCTCTTGGAGAAAGAAACCAATAATAATTGAGTTGAATATATCTCTTCTAAGGATAACAAATAGGATTGAACAAATATCATTTATTTCTCTACTTGTTTTTGCTGGGTCAGGAGTTCCATTCCACAGCTTTCTGATGACCCACTGCAAATTTTGGTAATCTTCATTTGTGTGGATGAGCATACACATTATATATATATTGATATATATTGCAATCCACTCTTCTGTATTACCTCCATAAAAATAATGCTCATCTAAAATGATTTATCTACAAAATATAAGATACACACAGAGAAAGTGGTTAAAAGACAGGTATGGAATTCTATGACAAGGACAACTTAGACAAAAAAAGGTATGTTCTGGGGAGAATTCCCAATATAGAAGAGTTTAGAAGCACCCCAGAAACCACAGTCTCTAAAGTGGTTTACAAAATATCAGTATGCTTTTTTTTAAAGGACAGGGTGACATTAAAACCAAAGAAAATAAATAATATTAAGTGTATCAGAACAGACCTTGTTGGTCTTTTTTCTGTTTTGCCTTCCAAGGGGTCAGTCTCTCTCTCTCTCTTGGTTCACCCACTGCCACCTTGCCCTTGTAGAAGGACCAGTGAGAGGACCAGGGCACCCAGCTTTCCTTCTCTGCATTGCTATTCTAAGGCCTCATCTTGTGCCAATAGATTGATTCCCCCCTCCACTCCTGTTGCTTGTTTAAAATAGCATGTTTGAACCGGGGGAGGGGGTCTGTGTGGTACAGAGAACAACTACCAGCATTAAAAAAATTACAACACATGTATTAAAAAAGATGCCTTCATGTATGCTCAACACAGAAATAGATTGAGCAAGAGAGCCAAAAGTTCTCCTGTCCCTTATTCTATACATGCTCTACCTGATGCTATTCTAAGACAGGGTTCTTAACTAAGAAATTACAGTGGTTCTAAAAGGTTCTTATTACCTTGGAGTCTTTGTTCAGGCCTTCAGTTCACACATAGCAATGGTGAGAGTTTCTTCAGCAAAAAAAGAGACCATCCCCTCCATGCCAAGGAGTTTAATTATCTCTCTTTGCCATGGGGAGGGGGGGTCAAAGACACTTCTAGCATTTTAAACCTCCCTTTTCCCTGCTAGGAGTCATTGTCTTCCAGCCTGAGGTGTGACTTTACCATTTTATGGTTGCCAGCCAGCAAGTCATTTGCCTTTCTAAAATATTAAGCTGAATGAGGCCTGACTTCCCTGCTTGTGCCAGCTAAGAGAGAGAGAGAAAGAGAACAGCTAAAGGTGAAGGTTTTGTACAGTCCAAATGTCCAAAATACAATGTATATCCACAGTGAGTAACATATTTAATTTCCATCTCTGGGGAATGAGGAGGGAACAGCCCTCCTACAATAAACTGTCTTTACCAATATGATATGGTGAGTACAAGTGCAGCCTTCCTAGACAAGGGATTCTAAAGGACTGGTGCCATTACAGAGAAAGTTCTCATTCAGATCACCAGCCATCATAATCCCAGCATCCGTAGCACTTCCAGTTGAGCCTTTTCAGAACATCTTAGGTCAAGGAAATGGCAGGGGGGAGAGATATCTAGGAGAAGGCATTTCATCAGGTACCTAGGCCCCATACTACTATTAAGAGCTTTAAAGGTCAATACCAGAAAAGCTCAGTAAACTCAAAGGCCAATGCTTGGACTTTTGTCTGGAAACAAACTGATAACCAGTGTAGTTCTCTCTCTCTCATCATAGTCCAAGACTCCCCCCCCAAGTATGAATGGAATTTAGCTATACCAGTAAGTCAGTGCCCTGACCTGGATGGCCCACGCTAGCCTGATCTCATTAGATCTCAGAAGCTAAGCAGGACCAGCCCTGGTTAGTAACAACTTCCCAGCTTTTAAAAAACCTCTGTTTACTTCTGAGAGAGCCAGTTTGGTGTAGTGGTTAAGTGTGCGGACTCTAATCTGGGAGAACAAGGTTTGATTCCTTTTCTTGCACCTGCTGATGTGACCTTGGGTCAGTCACAAGCTCTGGCACAGATGTTCCTGAAAGAGCAGTTTGTGTTAGAGTTCTCTCAGCCCCACCTACCTCACAGGGTGTCTGTTTTGGGAAGGGAAAGGGAAAGGAGTTTGTAAGCCGCTCTGAGACTCCAGGTGAAGGGTGGGGTATAAATCCAATCTCTTCTTCTTCTTCTTCTTCTTCTTCTTCTTCTTCTTCTTCTTCTTCTTCTTCTTCTTCTTCTTCTTCTTCTTCTTCTTCTTCTTCTTCTTCTTTACCTGTCTTCACTAAATGTCCTGCCTCAGTGCACTCTAATGACAGAAATGAAGATGTGGTGTTTAAATTTGCCAGCCCCAAAAGCTAGGATGTCAGCCACCATTATTCACTGTTAGTATTTAGTGACACAACATAAACAACAGCACAATCAGTACCCAGCTCATCTCATCTCTTAGCTATCACAAAGCCCATGCTTTTGCATTGTGTAAAAAACTGTAAAACTGAAAAAGGACAGTTTTTTCAAAGGATAGCATTGATGACTGAGCCAAAAAATCCCTTTTTTTGGATAGTGTCCACTCATTAATAAAGAAGACTGTAACACTATCCACATTTAACTTCTTCAGCAACTTAAAAAGCTTTTCTGTGGAAGTAAAATATTTTGCTGCATGTTCTTAGAGGAGCAATCCTAAGTTTATATAGAAGTAAGTCCCATTTTATTCAATGGGGGATACTCTGAAGAAAATGTTATTAGGATTGCAGCCATAGTCTCCAAAAGATAAACATAGTTTCAGAATGCATGAAGCTGATCTTGACTAGTTCACATCATGTCTAGGGATGGGCACAAACTGGTTCATGAACTAAAGTTCATGATGAATTTTGGCCATTTGTGGTTCACAAAGTGAAGTATGTGGCAGGTCAACTGGCATGAACTTTCTACTAACTTTCAAGCTGTTTGTGGTGGTTTGTGAATGAATACATTTCCAGCCAGTCTCTGCTCAATCTAAACATTGACCAAACTTCAAAGTAACAGGGGGATGGAATTTGGAAGGCATGTAGATGAGCATCTGGGGGAGGTCCATTGTGACTTTGATGTTTCTAGCTTGCACAGGATCCATTCTATACATTCCTAAACCTTCTGAATCTGCACCTGTCAAAATAACTGCCTATCATTTCACACCAAACACTTTCCTGGGGGCACCTTTTGGGGGGGCTGTAACTCAGACCCTATAATCTAATCCTCACCAGATTTGGAGGGCAGGTAGAGAGGAGTGAGCTTGTGAGTATGGTGTCTCTAACTTCCACAGAATCAGTTCTATGTACTCTTGAACTTCCTGAATCCCCCCCTGTCAAAATGACTGCCTATCATTTCCCCAGAAAGCACTTTGCTAGGGGCAACTTCTAGGAGGTGGGCTGTAACTCAAATGCTGTAAATCAAATTTTCACCAAACAAGGAGCAGGTAAAGGAGAGTCAGCCAGAGATCCCCTGTAAATTTGGTGTCTCCAGCATGCTAGGGGGCTGTTCTACTGCATCAGAAACCTCACAAACTGAACCAGTTCATTTGGTCCCTAAAAGCTCTTGACAGTTCATGGTTCTCCAACCAGGAACACCACAAACCATGGACTGAACCGAACCAAATTTTCCCAGTTTATGCCCATCCCTAATTGTGTTTTTCTAGCTTTCTCTGTGGACCATGTGAAGAGAAAGCTAGAGTAGCAATCCATGGAGATGTGTTATATTTTCCAAGATTACACCAGCAGCTTTTAGAGTTCCCTTAATTACTGAAATTGTAAATGGTGGCATATAGCATGCACTCTACACCTCTGCACAGAATTACTTTAACTGTGAGACAGCTTTATCAGAAGGTGTTATGCATGGGAATCAAAGATAACGTACTAGTAGCAGAATGGCATTTCCATTGGTGGGAAAAGGGAGAATGAGTTTTGCAAATGCTGCCAGATTTTGCTGCACTGTTTCTAAGAGCCCCCTCACCTCCAGAAAAAAAATGGGGGGGCGCGCAATGTGCTGCAGAAAGTATGAGGAGATGAGGAAGTTCTCTGCCTGCTTCCTCCTACAGACAGTACTTTTGGCTTAATCCTGTTACCAGGGTCCCCCTTCGTACATGTGTGCTGTCTGCCCCAATTCCATCTTGGTCACGTTTGCTTTGACAGCCATTTTAGAAGCTAGCAATGGCATATTTGGGAGAAGGTGAGGTCCAGACTCTTTTCAGGCTATGCTAGCGATGCCCAAAACTTAGTGTGGGAGACTGATTCATTGATGGAACGTCTGAATGCCTACCCATTGTCACAGAGGCTTGCACACACCTAGATCTATCAATGTAATGTAATTTCATTATCAAGGACAATTCTTCCTGAGCCCAACATTTGTTTACTATCAAGCAGCTAGGTAGGCTTGACTGCTTTTTTATAATTATTTTTTACTAAATTTTCAAAATAAAACAGAGTTTGATAAACATATAAGATCTTTTCAAGATGATAATCCAATATAAACTGTAAGAGCATACTCAATTAAATCACATTAATACAGTTGGTCAAGGCAGTTAACAATATGAGTACAATATGAGAAAATAGTTTTCATGTATTATGATTAAAGAATTAAGTAATCAAACAGAACAAATCTCAATGACCATATGCAGAATCACGACTAGACATTGCAAGAGAAAGAGTAGATTAAAGATAGATTAGTTTTAGGTATGTGGGATTGCGAAGTTGGAGATCAAAATTTGCAATGAATTCCATAAACAGGAACCATTTTTCTGCGAAGTTGGAGAGCTTGGGATATAATTTTGAGTGTTGTAGATGATCCATAATCTTATCCATAATAAAGTAGCCCCAGACTTTGTTGAACCAACAGGAGCATGTGGGAGCTAGACCTGACTTCCATGTAGAGGCAATCTATGCTTTTGCTGCTATAAGAAGACTAGCAATTAGCTCACATCAGATTTTTGGTATGTTGATTGGACCCCAGAAATCTAAAAAGAGCAGAGTCAGGTCAAATGGGATAGTATAACCAGAGATCAGCTGTATTTGGGATAGGACATCATACCATAATTCCTTTATGTGTTTATGCCACCAGCAGCAGGGAGCAAAGGATTCCACTTCGCCACATTTTTTCCAGCACAATGGAGAATGCATGGAGGATATCTTAGATTGTTTCTCAGGTGTAAGATACCAATGTGTGATGAACTTTTAAGATTGTAGCTTAGTTGAGATGACAGATGAAAATAGCAGCTTGGAAGACCAAACACTTGACCATTGAGCTTCAGTGATATTGATTTCACAATCAGTGATATTGATTCCTTTTGCCAATAGAGTTGGAAACAAAGAGGTTTGTCACCATTTTGATGAATCAGGAGTCCATACACAGCAGTAATGAGACCCTTAGAGCTATGATCCTTTGGTCCAACAAGGTTTTCAAAAGCGGTTAAAGGTGTCTTCATAATATGAGAGATATCCAGATGTTGCACCATATGACCCATTTGGAGATAGAAAAATCAAGGAATAGCATGCCTAATTTTTTGTTTCAGGTCCAATTTTGGCAGTAAGCCTTCCCGGGAGGAGACATCCACCATGCGAAATGCATTGGCTTGTCTCCAGATGTTGGCTAATTCTTTACTATTCCCTGGGAGGAACCAGAGTTGATGTAAAAATGAGAATTGAGAGCACTTCAGGACCAGAATTTTCTGGCATGAGTCCCAGTTCTTCAGAATCGTCACAAGAAAAGTGTTGTGACATATTGAGGATGGGCAAGTTTGAGAGTCTGACCAGATGACACCTTGTATTGACATTGCAGAGAAAAGAGGATTAAGTGGTTTGACCCAATCATTTTGATCACCATCATATAGCATTTTAATTATGGGAACCAACAGTGTCATCTTATATCATCAAGTTTAAGTCACTCTGCGAAGTATGTCTATGGATTGTTTGGAAGTTTATTCTAGGTCTCTTATGTTGCCAAAGAAAGGAGTTTAGAGATGATTGCCAAGTTTTCAGCATTTCAGGAGGGATACTAATAGGAATGGTTCAGAAGAGGAATAGCAATTTGGGGATAACAAAAGATTTGATAAATTGTAATCTGTCCAGAAAGGAGAGATACTGTTTATCCCATTTTCTTAAATCCAATTTGATTTCTTGAAATTTGGATTGGAAGTTTATTTTCAACAGATCTGTGAATTTTCTGGGTATATGAATTCCCAAGTACGGGAGTGTATTTTCATTCCATTGAAAGTCATAACAACAACAAAGGCTTGATATTGTCTCCAGTGGGAGATTAAGAGGCATTAAGCACGATTTCAGTTGGTTAATTTTCAAGCCAGATATTAAACTGAAAGTTGAGAGAATTTCTTGTAGATGTTTCAAGGATTCTACTAGATTTGTTAAGTATAGAAACATGTCATCCACAAATAGGCGTATTTTAATGGCAGAAGATCCATTGACTGCTTTTACTGACCTTGTCTGAATGTCTCCTATCAATGTGCCTCAAGCATGGGTGAAGCCTCCACCCTGTCAGCCTTTTTATCCATTCTTCCTAGATATGATCACCTTCTGTTACCTTTCTTGGAAGCCCCATTTCCTAACACAATCGAAGTCAGGAAACCTACACATCCTCATAATGGGCTGCGATCATATGTACCTTTAGATCCAACATAGGTGTGACTGCCTGACAGATTTAAAGGGAGTGATCAGACAACAACATCTGGGAAGCACCTGACAGTCATCGGCAACCTGTGCCACTCTGCCACAGAAACAGAGTTAAAAAGCACCGGGGAAAATCTGGCATTACTCAAGCATGCTTTCAAGCCATTGGGATGGTCTGATCAGGCCATCCTGGCTCAGTGCCACCCCCCTTCACAGTATGGACATCATCACATACTCCATAGGAGCCTCTCAGTGCAGAAGTGTGATTCCTCATTTATGTGCATGGGAAATGAACGCCCCCCACAAAGACTCACCCGCAGTTGTATCTGATCACACAGTGACAGGCTGTGCCCATACCTACAAAGGGAAGTGTGATCTCGCAACTGTGTGTCAGATTCCTCCAGAGAGAATAGCCTCACTTCCCCTCTGCTTCAACTGGTGCATGTGACCACAGCCCGGGACTCATTCTGAATGATTGGACTTTACAATTATTTCTTTGATATTCTCTTGTGCAGGCTTCTATAACTATTGCTGACCTGACAGCTAATATTCTGTAGTCTCACTCCTCTGATGGTTCAGAGGATGGTAACTCCACTCTTCTCTTGTGGAACCAGCAAATCTTCTTGCTGTTTCCTTAAGATCTTTGGAACTTCTGCCTAAAGGTCCCCTACAATGAATCTTTGGATCATCTAAACAGATAACTTACTCTATCCAGCTCAGAAGATGGAGAATAGGCAAACTCTTTCTGTGTTCATTCCCTTTTCTCTTTAAAAATTCTCCTTTTATCTCCTTTAAATCACCCTCCACTCCTCCACACATCATATCTGAGGATATATGAAAGGGAGCACATGTGGTAACAATCCCTATGACAGAATGTTTGGATTGACTCTTACTCATATTGTCTCTAAAACGTAGGTATCATTAAGCTTATGCAAAGACTTCTGCATGTTTTTCTTCATGGGACAGTAACTCCACAATGACATTCCAATTCCTTTTTCATAAACATTTGCTTGCCACTGAATACTCTTATCTGTTTCTTTCATGTTAAAGGTGCTTCTCCTCTCCTGCACAGAAAAAAAAAATCATATTCTGTATTTTCAATTAAGCTTTGTTTTCCTCAACCCTAGAACTTTCCCCCTAATTTTAGAGAGGTTTCTGTTATTATTTAACAACAAGCTGTTCCTTTGTTTTTCATATCACCTCAGGTGGTGAGATGAAGAAGGCCAAGTAAAGGTCCCTTGAAGCACAACAATTACCTTCAGAGATGTTGTCCAGAAAAATGCCAACTAACTGTCAAAAATAAAAACAACCAATGAGCAAATTAGCTTGGCTAAATAAGACAGAGTATCTCCTTCATTCCCTAAATTATTATTTTAAAATGCTGAAGACAAAAAAAAATGCCCATCCTTACATCCTGACTTTCTCCAGGTCACTTTAGAACTTCAAGCCTCATATGAAAGCTTGAAGTAACAGTGCTAAAAATGAGTTGTTGTGTTATTGATCATCCTGGAAGTGGAAAGTGCAAAATGTATTGCAACAAGCTGGGCCACTAGGGTCTAGAAGCATAGAATCTGCAGGAAGTCCTACAACTATAAAGCTTAGGAAGGTCAATACAGTAACAGGAAGTGGCAGACACTCTAACCACAATTTGAGTATTTCACTTTTCCTATGATGCCTTTAATCTTAATAAACCAAACTTTGGATTTTTATATTGTTCCTTAAAATATAGGAATTGTAAAGAAATAGACATGTTATTAGGTATAGGTAGTGGTACTGGGAGGAAGTTGTGAGCTTCAATCTCATGACTTTCAAAGGTATTTCAAGACACTCACACAGTGAACTAAATGACCACCTCCATCTCAATCTATTCCCCTTCCCCCTTCAGAGCTGGATGAAGTGACTGACAAGGTCTCCCTCATTTCCTGAGAAACTGAGGAAAAATAATAATTCCCCCTTGTTCTTCAATCCCATTTTGCCTACAGAATATGTGACTTTTTCATACAGAAGCACAGGAAAACGATGTACAAAATAAATTCACCCTCTGGCGTGAAAAATGAGTAGATCTATTTTGTCATAAGTATATAGTTTAGAAAGTACAACACTGAATGCTTTTTCAATCAAACTCTATATTCAGTACACATATTATTTTCCTATAGCCATTTAGGAAAAATGTCATGTCAGACACAGTCTTAAACTGTGAAATGTCAACACACTGCTTGTGCAGAGAAGATTGAGGACAGATTGGTGACTTCCAATGATTCCTGATTCCACTGATGAATTTAAGTGTATAGTTTGTGTAAGACTCTTGATCCAGCCAGCTATTTCACTCAATCTCACCTAGGATGCTCTTTTCTACAGTCCTTATCCCAGGTAATGGCTATCCATGAAAGTTCCATGGTTCCAGCATAACTTTTTTGGTATCAAAGGGGAACTCCTCCTCACTTTTTAGAACAGAAAAGTTGGTTCAGCCCTTTCTTTATGAATGTGGTTTCATGGTAGAAAGTGCTGTCAAGTCATTGCTGATTTATGGCAACCTCTCATGGGGTTTTCCAAGCAAGAGATGAAAAGAGGTGATTTGCCATGGCCTGCCTCCACATAGCAACCCCAGGGTTCCTTGGTGGTTTCCCATCCAAGTACTAACCAAGGCCAACTCTGCTTCGCTTTCAAGATCTGATGAGTTCAGGCTCACCTGGGCCATCTGGGTCAGGGCACAGTTTCATACAACAATTTAAAAGAAATTATAAAGTTCTGCAAAAGCCGGCTATCTATAGACAGAAAGAAAAGAGTTTTATGAGGTAAACTGTGGCCTCTGCTGTTTTAACAAATTTCAAAAGAGCAAATTCACGGAACTCACACTGGGCCAAGTTTTACACCCTTCTGAGGTATTAAAATAAAAGTATTGCATGGTCTGAGTAAAAAGAACTCGATGAGCAGGTGCCATACAGGGGGTAAATAGGAACATAATATGGTCCTTTGTCTAGAGACAGGATATCGTGCCTTGTATTGCTTGCCTCACATGGCTGTGGATTTCTGCAGTGTCAGATATTTCTCAGTCTTGTTATGCAGAATTGGGTGCCTTTCTGGCCATGGAGCCCAGATGGCTGTAGTGGGTGGGGGCCATTTTGCATCTCTGGAAGGAGGGAGAGGCAGGCAGCATGTGACACCCAGTTTTATGGCAGAGGGGTGAAGCCAGCAAGGATTTAAGCCCATTTCCACCCCCCACTCTTCCTCTTTCATTTGCATGCTCAGCTGACCCTCCTGCCCTGTATGCAGGCTCTGGCTGGTTACC
Source organism: Gekko gecko (assembly GCA_029375565.1). Classification (NCBI taxonomy): domain Eukaryota; kingdom Metazoa; phylum Chordata; class Lepidosauria; order Squamata; family Gekkonidae; genus Gekko; species Gekko gecko. The sequence goes on from JAPDNY010000005.1 coordinate 139,237,717, forward strand.
TTTTGGGGGCAGGGTAGGAATTTTTCACCCCTCCTTGGATTGGTATGGGAGGGTGTGTTTTTGCCTACTTTGTGCTGTAGTCGGTGGAGTATGGGAAATTAGATGTGGCGGTTCTGCTAAATAGGATTGGTCACTTGGCAGGTTAGTGCAGGAAAAGGGAAAACAGATTTGGTGAGCACCATATGGCACCTTCCCTGTTGGGGGTCAACGGGTCTGTCAGGCTCAGCCTTTGGGTTTTGCATCCCAGGGCTGGGAAGGAAAACTGCCTTTGGGACCGACCTGGCTAGGCTCCTCCTCTAAGTTCTGCAGCTTGGGGGGAGCTCCATGGTGGCACCCCATTTGCTATGCCATCTGGAGGCCAGCCAGAGGGATGGCTTGCACCTGGGGCAAAGGTGGCTCACCCAACATATGGCAAGGAGGTGGTCTGGAGTGACCCCTGACCTTGGCCTATTTCTGCAGTTGGGGTTTACTTTTGCTGCAAAAGGTGTAAATATTTAATAAAGTGGCCCTTGGTTAAACCCAATCTGGTGTCTGTCTCTTTCTTCTGATGAGAGGGGGCAAAGCCTTTCAGCTGGAGAATGCAGGGTTTGCTATACATGTCCAGTTTATATTGCATCACGCCTGTGATGATGAAGCCCTTGGCATTGATTGGCTGAGTTGCTGTAATGGTAGTGACATATGCACCGAATAAACTGAAGGGAATTTTTTTTTTTTGAAATGGTGAAGGAAACTATAACAAAATATGACTATATGGATATTTTTTTAAAAAATTGGAGATTTTAACTCTGTTTTTGACCAAGACCTAGACAGGAAAACTATGAAGAAGATTAAAATTAAAGGCTTACTTCCAAGATTGGCTGAGGAATATGAATTGATTGAAGTTTGGAGAACTAGAAACCCAACTGGAAAAGACTATACTTTTTATTCTGATAGACATAAATCTTGGTCTAGAATTGATATGTGTTGGATTACATCAAATCTTTTTCAAGAAATTGAAGATATGGATGTTATGCCACAAATCTTTGCAGACCACAACCCACTATTATTGAGGATTAAAGATAATAAAAAATTAGATGGCTGTTGAATACACAATTACTTAAAACTGGATAATTTTTAGAGATGGCTAAGAAAGAAATGAAGACTTTCCCCCCAGCAGAATATGAATGGAGAAATATCCATTAAAATAGTTTGGGATACAAGCAAAGCTTTCTTTAGAGGACTGGCAATTAGATTTGCAGCAAGAAAGAAAAGAGAAAGAATGAGGACATTTCAAGATATATTGGATGCTATTCAGAATAAAGAGAAAGAATTAAAGTTGGATCCTTCCGATGTGAAATTAAAGATGAATATTAAAATACTACAGCATCAACTCAACCTATTCTTATCAGAAGAAATGGCAAAAACTATTAAATTTGCTAAACAGGATTACTTTGAAATGCCAATAAACCAGGAAGATTGTTGGTTTATAAGTTGAGAAAAGAGAAAGAGAAAGAGATGATCCACTCACCGTATGATAAAGAGAGAAAAAAGAATTTTCTAAGAATGGATTAAGGGAAATAATCCAAGATTTTTACACACAATTATATAAAAGAATGGAAATCTCCAAAGAAATTCAGAAACAGTATTTAAGTGAACAGACTTACCCATAATATCAGAAGAAAACAGAAAAATCTTGAATGATCCCATAACAATGATGGAAATTACAGAGGCTATCAAGAAAAAAAATATAAATAAAGCACCTGGAGCAGATGGACTACCAGCTGAATACTACAAAATACTTGAAGATGTATTATTGCTACCATATGAAAATGTAATTTCTTCTGTAATAGAAAATACAGTAGTACCAGAATGTTGGACTGAAGCAACTATATCATTGGTTCATAAAGAGGACACAGATCCTAAAGAGATAAAAAACCAGGGCTCTTTTTGTAGCAGGAACTCCTGTGCATATTAGGTGACACACCCCTAATGTAGCCAATCCTCCAAGAGCTTACAGAGCTCTTCTTACAGGGGCTGCTGTAAGCTCTTGGAGGATTGACTACATTAGGGATGTGTCGCCCAATGTGCAAAGGAGTTCCTGCTTCAAAAAGAGCCCTGTAAAAAAACTATAAACCTATTTCCTTGCTGAATTGTGATTACAAAATATTTGCAACTATCTTAACTGAAAGTTTGAAAAAAGTTCTAATAGACTTTATACACCAGGACCAGGCAGGTTTCTTACCTAAAAGACAGCTAAAGAATAATGTGAGAACAGTTTTAAACATATTAGAATATTAAGACGTTCATCCAGAGAAGCTGATGGCTTTGATATTTTTAGACACCGAAAAAGCATTTGAGAATGTCAACTGGCAATTTATTATTCAACAGATGAAAATAATGAAGTTTGGGACTAATTTTATAAGGGCTATTGAAGCTATATATACAAAACAGAAAGTGAAAATAGTAGTAAACAATGAATTGACAAATAATATATGAATTGAAAAAGGGACAAGACAAGAATGTCCAATATCTCCATTGTTGTTTATACTAACGTTGGAAGTTTTGACAAGAACTATTAGGAAAGACTCCCTTATTAAAGGGATGTCAATAAGGGGGGGGGGAAATATAAACTACAAGCCCTTGCTGGTGATTTGGTATTTATCTTAGAAGACCCAATGGATTCATTACAACTGATGAATTGAATTAATGAATATGGGAAAATAGGGGGAATGAAAATAAATTACCAGAAGGCAAAAATGGTTATGAAAAGCATGACATTGAAACAGAGACTTGAAATAGCAGAGTTAACTGGATTTCAACTGGAAAATAAAGGTCAAATATTTGGGTATTAATATTACAGCAAGATGTAGTTCCTTGATGAACTATAATTATAATAAAGTGTTACAAGATATTAATTTTTTTTTTAGAGAAATGGAAAAAAGGTGCAAATATCATTAATGGGCAGAATAGCAATTTTGAAAATGAACGTTTTACCACGTGAGATGTTTTTATTTATTTATTTATTTGATTGATTGATTGATTGATTGATACCCCGCCCTCCACACCGAAGCAGACCCTGCCAATATATATTAAACAAAACTGTTTTGATAAACTGAATAAACCAACACAACATTATATATGGCAAGGAGGAAAGCCAAGAATTAAACTTATCAAATTATTTACATTACAAAAAGAACAGTTTATACTTTGTGGTTACAGTATGTATAGACCCAACAATACCAAGATTCTTCAATCACTTGGAAATGACATTGCAAAACACTTTCCTCCTCCTTCTTACTTCTAATGGGACTTAAATGTCCCCACTTGTAATCCACAAAACACCAAGGCAAGCCATCATTGCAATCCAATAAGGGGTCTACACCAATCCATAGTAGCTCCAAATAATCCCAATTGAATGATATAACCACTTGTAAATCCAAAATATGGGGGAAAGGAAGTTCTTAATTGTAATCCTGCCAAGTAAGTCCCAGGTAACCAAGTTGCTGAATGAAAAAAATATATATAATCCAAAAATAGTACATAAATATAATCCAATAGAAATTCTTAAAAAGGTCAAAGATAAATCCAAAAATTAGTCCATAGAAACCAAGTTGTTTAATTTCTAATTAAAACAATAGACAAACAAAAAATGGAGAAAGGTACTCATATCCAAAGTATTTATCCTTGCTAAACAGAATTCAGTTTTTAAAGTTATTTATATTGTATTCCAAACTATGGTCTAGTATTTAAAAAGTTCTGTTGATAGATTTATTTCCAAGCTTCAACCAAGTCACTTAATAGCCCCAAATATGTTCTTCTAACTGTTCAAAGTCTCTTCCAAGCTGTGGAAGTAAAGGAGGGGGGAGGGAAAGTCCACTTCTCCCCTTCCTTCCTTCCTTCCTTCCTTCCTTCCTTCCTTCCTTCCTTCCTTCCTTCCTTCCTTCCTTCCTTCCTTCCAATTTTTATTTTCTATAACACAGAGAGAGAACAAACATACATAAAACACATAGCAAAACATAAAACTGGGGGTACATTATAGTTAAGAGTAACTTTTGATGCCATTAGTATGTCACTAGGCTTAAACCTTACAAAAGAAACAATTTTTTATAAATTCTTTTGCAACCATTTGTAGAAGAATCAATACTGTTGTAGTCTATACCATCTTCCAAAAATGCTTATTAACCTTGTTTTGTCTTGTTAAGAATATAGTTCTCGTACCTTTTATAAAATCTTTCCCAAGTATTTTCAAAAGTCTTTTCTGTGTGGTCCTTCAAAAATAAAGTCAGTTTGTCCATTTCTGCTGCTTCCATTATTTTATTGATAAACTCTTCTTTGCTTGGCTTATCCTGACTCCTCCAGTATTTAGCATACAATATTCTGGCAGAAGTAGTTATATACAACATAAGATAAGAATCTTCTCTTTTACAATTGTCTGGTAAAACATTCAACAGTAATATTTCTGGGGTAAAAGGTATAACACATTTCAATATATTCTGCAATATTTCATGTATCCACGCCCAATATTTCTTAGCTCTCTCACATAGCCACCACATATGATAAAAGGATTCCATTTTACTCTCACATTTCCAACATTTATCTGAACATTTTGAATCAAATTTAGCTAGTTTCTCAGGAGTTATATAAAACATCTATGAAACATCTTATAAATGTTTTCTTTATATGCAGTTGATTTCGTAATCTTAATATTTTTTTTTCTCCATATTTGAGATCATTGGTTTAACTGAATATTGTGGCCCAAATTTGGGGCCCATTGTATCATAACATTTTTAACAGTTTCATCATGCATTTTATAGTCCAGCATATAGTTCAACCAAAAACAGTAACTTATCAATTTCCAGCCAATTTTCATAAAAACCTATCGCTTTATCTTTAGTATACCTTGACTCAATCTGAACTTTTTGCCACCAATTAAGTTCCGAAGGAAGTTTTAAATTAAATTTAGAATCCAGGAAGTCATAATATCTTTTAACCGGTTCTTCTTGTAACATTCTTGGGTTTGTAAATGCGTCTAAAGGAGCATTTGGGTTTGTAAATGTTTCTAAAGGAGCCACCAGTTTCGAGGTTCTAGAGTAATTTTTTTTTTTAATTGGTTCCCAAACTTTTATCAAGGAAGCCCTCAACCAATGTTGTTTGAAATACTTATGGGAATCCGTTTTCACATACCATAAACAGGCATGCCAACCTAGTAACATGTCGTGTCCTTCTAATTTAAAAAGTCTTTGATTATCCAATGTAATCCAATCTTTAATCCAGGCCAATGCTGCTGATTTAAAATAAAGGGCACAATCTGACAGGCCAAATCCCACCCTTTCTTTTGAATCCTGTAACACCTTAAGCTTTATTCTTGGTCTCTTTCTTTGCCAAATAAAGTGTGTCAGCAGTTTATCGACTTCTTTAAAATAGTTTTGATTTTGAAGAACTGGTGTAGTTTGAAATAAAAACATCAATCTTGGTAAAATATTCATTTTGATAGTGGCTATTCTGCCCATTTGTTTAAATCTTGTTTTATTGTTTGCAATAGCTCCATATAATTATTTTCAACCAAAGAACTGCATTTGTTCATTTAATTTATTCCAAGATATTTAATTTTCTTTTGAATTTCCAATCCTGATATTTTCTGCAGATATGTTTGTGGCTTTGTCATGTTTTTTACCAGGATTTTTGTCTTGTTTTTATTGATTTTAAGTCCAGCTAATGCTCCGTATTCCTGTAGTCACCGTAACAAGAGATCTATTGAGTCTATCAGATTTTCCAAGATAAAAGCCAAGACATCCGCAAAGGCCAAAAGTTTAAATTCTTCTCCTCTTAATTTAAGGCCTCTAATTTGTTCTTCTGCTCTGATTAAATCTTTTATAGTTTCAAGCACAAAAATGAATAATAACAGTGAGAGTGGACATCCTTGCTGTGTCCCTTTTTGAATTTCAATTTTTTGTGTTAAATCTCCATTAATTGAAATCTTAGCCTGGTCTATGAATGTTTTAACAATTCCATCATAAATTTCCAGTTTACGTTGTCAAAGGCCTTTTCTGCATCTAAGAAGATTAAAGCCAATTGTTTTTCTGGGTGGGCTTCGTAATATTCCAAAAGATCTAAGATTGTCCTGACATTATTTTTAAGTTGCCTTTTAGGAAGAAAGCCAGCTTGGTCTTTGTGTATAGTTTGTGCCAGGACTTTCTTCATTCTTGCTGCTAAGATGGAAGCATATATCTTGTAATCTACATTTAACAGCAAAATAGGCCTGTAATTTTTAATCTCTTTTCCATCTAAACCTTGCTTATGTATAAGCGATATTATCACCTCATTCCAAGAGTCAGGTATTTTATATTCACATGTTACATTATGACATACTTCCTTCAAGGGAAAGATCAACTTGTCTTCAAAAACATGATAAAATTCTGCTGGGAGCCCATCAGGACCTGGTGATTTGCCCGTTTTTTGCTTTTTCAGGGCTTCTACTATTTCTGCCAGAGATATTGGTTGGTTTAATATTACTCTTTGGTCTTCCGTAAATATTTTAGGATTGTATTTCTTTAAGTACTCTCTAATTTGTTCTTGAGATATTTCTGGTATTTTTATAGAGATGTTGATAAAATTGTTCCACGATTATTTTTAAAACTTCTAAATTGTTTTTGTCTTCCTCTTTTCCATTTCTTAGTATACTTATAAATCTTTCTTCTTGTTGCTTATGTATCTTATATGCTAACCATTGAGTCAGTTTGTTTGTATTTTCAAAATAATTCTGTTTAGCATACATTAATTTCTTTGCTATTTCTTATGTTAAAAGACAATTCATTTGATGCTGCAGTTGTTTGAGATTAATTCTCACTTTTTCACTCTTCAAGTTCTGTTTTAAATTTTCTCCTTTTTCTTTCTGTCTGGTTTTTAAAGTTTAAAGGGGCCCTTAGCCAGTAATGATTCAAAGTTTGTGCACTTACTTTGCTCACAATGTTAAAGTCCTTTTCTTTCCAAGTGGTATGAAGTGCTAGATCTTCCATTCATCTGGTGTTCACAGCTATGCACCAATGGCTGCCATTGTGTGCATTCACTCAGATCCTTCACGTCGGGGTGATCTGAACTCTGCCCACCTGCCACCGCAAGCAGGAGTGTTCAGTTCAAGCCCCCTGCTTGGAACCCCCCCTTTGGGAAGGCTCAATGGAGTCCAGGTGATCCCAGACCTCCCTAAAAGGATTGGCAATTCAGCTGCTACTTGGGAGCAAGTCCCAGGGCAGTCCAAAGCTGTCATGCTGCAACTGGAAGCTCTGTCCAGACTGGAAGGATTATTATAGGGCAGCAAGTTTGGTTTGGTTAAGAGAATAGATTTTACTTGAGGATCATAGTCTGCTGATCTTAGAATGACACAACTTAAACTAGGATGGCATACATTCTTATGGTATGGGAAAGGTTCTGGACATAAATATTTTAAAAATCATATGATAAGAAGATCATTATTGACAACCTGGGGAAAGATTCATCCGCTGATATACACTAAAATTCCAAGATGGATATTTCCAGTGGAAGCCTTTTCTCAATCAATTTTGACCGCAAAACAAGCAATTATTAGATATGCAGAATTGTTAGATGATAGAAATAATTTAAAATCTCTATAAGAGTTAAATAAAAGGGAAATAAACCTAGATTAGTGGACTAGAGTACAAGTGGAATCTAGATATAGTAAAGAAAAAGAAGAAAAGAGATTGGATTTATACCCCACTGTTCACTACCCTAGGGAGTCTCAGAGCAGCTTACAAAATTCCTTTCCCTTTCCCTCCCCACAACAGACACCCTGTGAGGTAGGTGGGGCTGAGACAGCTCTGACAGAAACCACTCTTTTTCAAAAACAGCTGTGCCAGAACTATGGCTTGCCCAAGGTCATCCAGCAGGTGCAAGTGGAGGAGTGGGGAATCAAACCCGGTTCTCCCAGATTACAGTCCGCGCACTTAACCACTACACCAAACAGACAGATGGATTCTATTTAGAACAAAGTGCATTTGAAAAATTATTATGTACTTCAAAAGAGAAACTTATTAAGAAAATGTATGATATGCTGATGCAATTGAAAATGCAGGATGAAATAGTTAAAGAATGTATGATCAAATGGATGCAAAATGTTGGTTATAATATAGATCTGTTACAATGGAGTAAAATATGGAAAATGAATATTAAGTTGACTAAATCTGTTTCATTCAAAGAAAAATTATATAAGATGTTTTATAGATGGCACCTAACCCCAGTTAGGTTAGCTAAAATGCATAAAAACTTGAGTAATAGGTGTTGGAAATGTAACAATCATGTTGGATCATACTATTACATGTGGTGGACATGTTAAAAGGTTCATAAATACTGGACTGGAGTACAGTCAGTGTTGAATATTACAATACCTTTTAAGCCAGAGATATTTCTCTTAAAATGTTTACCAGATGACTTAGATAAGAACCATATATACTTTATTTTACAAGTTATAACAACAGCCAGAATTCTATTTGCAATGACATGGAGGACACTGAAGATCCCAACGCTGTATGAGTTAATAATGAAGATTATGGAACATGCTGAAATGGGCAGATTGACAAATATATTAAAAGGAGGAATGGAAGAAGAATTTATGGGACCATGGAAGGTATTTTATGACTGGCTAAAACTTAACTACTGAGAATAGAAAAGTAAATGAAGAACAATAAGAATGATGGATACAGTAGCTGTGGAGCTCTAAGGAGAAGATTTGCATGCAGAATGTTAAACTGGATTTTTTATACATATATTTCTGTATCCTTCCTTTCCCCTTCTTTCCCATTTCCCTTTTTCTGTGCATAAACTAATAAAACTCTTTTTTTAAAAAGAAGAAGAAGAAGTATTTGCATGCAATGCATAACAGATTTGGAGAGTTGAGCACTGCTGACCAGCAAGACAAGGGGGAATTGGGGATGCTAGGTGTACATACATACATACCCCACTTTTCTCCCCAGTAGGAATCCAAAGCACCTTAGAACATCATTCTCTCCTTGGCCATGTTAGACTGAGAGTGATGACCCCAAGGCCATCCAGTATGCTTCTGTAGCAGGGTGGGGGTTTCAACCTGGGTCTCTCATTTCCGGGTCTGACACTCTAAATGCTGCAACACTTCTAAGGTCAAGCGAGAGAGGAATTCTGATAGCAGTGAATTCTCCCATCCTTGTGACCTTGTGTTTCTAAAAAAGGTAACAAGGATTCCTGGCTACACACTTCGTCAAATACACATATTTGAAACTCAGTATTTGTGATTGAAATTTTAACTTTCATGGAATGCAGGTCTTTGAAGTTAATTGCAGGAGCAGCCTGAATCTACAGCGATTAATGAGACTTAATTTTATAAACTAACCCTTTAGTCTTATTTATCATTGTACAAATAGCTAAGTATCAGGTTTATTTTTTTTTAATGTGAGAAAAAAATGATAAGGTTGAAAGACATTGATAGCTATAATATTAGGAAGCCAGAGTGATGGAGGTTGTGCAATGGATTCTAGAGTGTTACATGAATGCTTATTTCCTCGTGGGGAGGAGGTTGTGGTTAAGCACTCATACAATGGAGTTCTGGATCTCAGGGAAAGAGTTATTTTATTTGAGATTTGAGATTTGAGGCTGGAAAAGGTGAAAGAGACAGTGAAGCGTGTTGATGAGTTGTCTGCCTCCCATGCCAAGAGTTACTCTGCTATCATGGGAGACTCTTGTCAGTAAACCAGTAGTCTGAGGGGAGCTAGAAGGACACCTCTCTGGGGGCCCTGGTCATCCTGGTGGCTCTGAGCTGGGTAAGTCATACATCTGGACTGCATCTGAGTGGTGGTTGGAACTAGAGAAATCTGGAAGCTGGTGGTAAGACTTGGCTGCTGTGGCTCTTGGCTGCCTGCGGGTGATCTTCAGAACCATTAGGATCACCTAGTCCTGGTCCCCAGAAACATCAATTAGAATTTCCCCACAGAATACACAGGGTTGGATCCAGGCTAAACTTCCTGTTAATGGAAGACATGTCAGTCGGCATAACAGAACTCCCCCCTCCCCAGCCATCCATTCATCTACCTGAAATGTTGCTCCGGTGGGACAAGAAATATTTAGAAATGGTATCACGCAAAAGTTGAGGGCTTGCAGCAGGAAGGAAGAATTGGCAGATATTATATCTGTCATTCTGTTAATGGAGAATTTAGTTTGGATCTAACCCACTTTCTGTGCCTTAATGGCATCATTGTTCTTTCCCCGTTTCTTCTTCGCTTCGGTTTAACACCACCAAAGTAACTTGCCATGCCTGAGCTCAGTTTACAAGAATCTGTATGCTAAAAGGGGAAAGGAGAAGAAATTCTCTTTAGAATATAATCTAAAACAAATCAACAACTCTGGTAAAATTTGTGATCCACTTAATGAAAATAAACTGTCTAATGGCACTATCATGCATAAACACAACCTTTTCGATCACCAGCTCCAGTGTATTGTGACATTGTAGTGCAAGGATTTGTGTGTGAATAGCAGATGGCATGTACACTCTAAGGTAGCTTTCAAGCCAGGATATAAATAGTAATACCAGCCACAGGAGAGGATCTGCAATCAGAACAAATCAAGAAACAAAACTACTCTGAAAGGGCCTTTGTTTTTATTGGTTTTTTTTTCTTCAGATAGAATACACAGACATAGGCATAGTGAACAGAAGCCCATTCACCTTTCTGCCCATCACCACCCTTCCCAAAGGCCCACTTCACATTTGTTTTTGTTCACCTCCCCCCGCCCCCTTTTCAGAAAAGTGAATAGTCATTGCTGATGAGTTATATGGGAGAACAGATTACAAAAGTGTAATCAAAGGCTACAGAAGTGGGGGGCAAGACTTGCTCTCTCCCTCTTCCATAAGTATAATGTGCTGTACGCACATAAGAACATAAGAGAAGCCAATGTTGGATCAGGCCAATGACCCATCCAGTCCAACACTCTGTCACACAGTGGCCAAAAATACCAGGTGCCATCAGGAGGTCCAGCACCAAGAATACAGTGCATCACTTGTCCCAGACTGAGAGTTCCTATCTATACCTTGTGGCTAACAGCCACTGATAGACTTCTGCTTTGGCTAATAGCCACTGATAGACCTCTGCTCCATATGTTTATCTAATTCCCTTTTGAAGCTGTCCATCCTTGTAGCTGCCACCATCTCCTGTAGCAGTGAATTCCATGTGTTAATCACTCTTTGGGTGAAGAAGTACTTCCTTTTATCTGTTCTAACCTGACTGCTCAGCAATTTCATTGGGTGTCCACGAGTTCTTGTATTGTGAGAAAAGGAGAAAAGTACTTTCTCAACCTGCTCTATCCCATGCATAATCTCATAAACCTCGATCATGTTACCCCTCAGCTGTCATTTCTCCAAGCTAAAGAGCCCCAAGCACTTTAACCTTTCCTCATAGGGAAAGCGTTTCGACCCTTTTATCATTCTACTTGCCCCTTTCTGCACTTTTTCCAGTGCTATAATATCCTTTTTGAGGTGTGGTGACCAAAACTGTACATAGTACTCCAAATGAAAACCCACCATCAATTTTTACAGGGGTATTAAGATAATGGCTGATTTGATTTCAATACCCTTCCTAATCCAATCATAGCATTGGCCTTTTTTATGGTGACTTGCCTGCCTGGTGTGAAGGTAGCAGACATCACATGCATTTTAGATAGGCTGGTAGATAGTGCTGGGGAGGAGCCAGTGGTTGTGGTGCATATCGGCACCAACGATGTGGGGAAATGCAGTTGTGAGGTCTTGGAGGAGAAATTTAGGGCAGGAAATGCAAGGCCAGGACCTCCAAGGTAGCCTTCTGAGAAGTGCTACCTGTTCCATGTGCAGGGCCGGAGAAACAGGCACAGATCAGGAGTCTCAATGCGTGGATGAGATGATGGTGTAGGGGAGAAAGGTTCAAGTTTGTTAGGCTCTGGGGTGCTTTTTGGGACAAGAAGGAGCTGTACAAAAGAGACGGTCTCCACTTGCCCCAAGAAGGAACCAGGCTGCTGGCGCTCAAAATCAAAAAGGTGGAAGAGCAGTTTGCGGTTTCAGGTCCTACTTGGGACACCGAGGTTGGCCCGTCTTGTACACCCGCCCCCCGCTAACTTTGAAATGAACTCACACAAACAGTTTCTTTGGAAAATTAAGTGGATAAATTTGGCCACAACTTTTATTGGTTACAGTTGTAGAGCATTGGCACAGCATGGGTCCACCGGATCCGACCTATCGGCTGGCCCATGTGCCAGCCGAGTTAACCGTTACCCAGCCAGCCGGCATGGGTAGAGAAGGTGGGAGGGCAGGTTATTGGAGTTCACATGGACGCTTGCCCCTTTGTGAACTCCCCTGCCCTCTGGCTGTGAGGGCAAGCACTGTTATTCCTTGAGCTAGCCAGCTCCGTTCCGCCCTCACGCCAAGACCTTTAAAGGGGTCCCCAACTCCGGAATTGGCACGCAGGCTGAATTCCGCCAACAGATCTGGCCACATGCTGTTACCGCTGAAAGTTGTGACAAAGTGTGCAACGAAACGATAAGTAAACACTAACAATACCATAACCTACAAAACCCAATAAACACCCCTTTTCATACACTCAAATTCCAAATACCAAACCCCAGCACCATAACACTCAGGGAGGGATGGCTGGGCAAACCGGGCTCGCCTCATGGTCGAGTGGGGAGGGAGAGCGGCTTCCCTGCTGCTTTTTAATGCCTCCCCCTCCCTGACCACGCTGCTGACCCCCATTGGCTAGGGAAGGGGGAGGCGCATCTTTTCCCGCCGCACACCCGCCCCCCCTTCCGGCCGGCCTCTCCGTCCCCGCACGTCCCAACAAATGGTGGGCCCGGCCTACCTGGGCCCTTTCTGCTTGCGGTTCCAGGTCCTACTTGGGACACCGAGGTCGGCCTGCCTTCTACACCCGCCCCCCGCTAACTTTGAAATGAACTCACACAAACAGTTTCTTTGGAAAATTAAGTGGATAAATTTGGCCACAACTTTTATTGGTTACAGCTGTAGAGCATTGGCAAAGCATGGGTCCACCGGATCCGACCTATCGGCTGGCCCATGTGCCAGCCGAGTTAACCATTACCCAGCCAGCCGGCATGGGTAGAGAAGGCGGGAGGGCAGGTTATCAGAGTTCATGCAGACGCTTGCCCCTTTGTGAGCTCCCCTGCCCTCTGGCTGTGAGGGCAAGCACTGTTATTCCTTGAGCTAACCAGCTCTGTTCCGCCCTCACGCCAAGACCCTTAAAGGGGTCCCCAACTCCAGAATTGGCACGCAGGCCGAATTCCGCCAACAGATCCAGCCCCATGCTGTTACCGCCACAGGAACAGGACACCCCCCTTAGTCCTGTTCCCGCCAACGCCCTTACAGCTGTAGCCAGGCAAGCAGGTAATGACGGACTCCGTGCAATCAGATGTCCATACCCCAGGCCGATAGGTGCACGCCATCTGCTCGGAACAGGGCTTTTATCTTGTGAGAGATGTCTGGGTGGCGAATCCAGATACCGCCTGCCGACTCGACTGCCCAGCCCAGCCTGCCGGACACTTTCCGTCTTGCCACTTCCACCTTCTTGGGCTGATTCGCACCCCACCATGACCTCCGTTCCAACCAATCTGACCAGAAGATGACAGTGCTGGGCGGGATCTTGCGCACTAAGGCCAGGTCGGCCAGAACCTGGCGCTCGAGGGCCACCCCAGGGCACTCTGTCAAATCATTTTCCCCAAGCTGTAGCAGCAGTGCGTCAGGAGGGTGGCGCCTCGCCCTGACGTGCCTCAACCAGGGCAACAGGGACCTCCACCGCATGCCTCGCTGTGCCATCCACGTAATGCGTGATGCACCTCCCAAGCCCAAGTCTTTTCCCCAGCCCGACGAGGATGCATACAAACCTGCCCAATGGACGATGCTGTGCCCAAAAATCCAGACTGTCCTGTACCCCCGTCCTGGAACTGAGGAGTCAGAGAGATGGTTACTGGCTGAACTCCAGCTGCGGCCTAATGTATGCCCTAAAGGCTGTGGAGCGCCAGCGGCCAATGGCTTGTATGCGTGCCTCCGGCAGGCCGATACCCACAGCCGTGGTGGCTGCCCCGATCCTGAAGGAGTGAGGCCCAAATTCCTTACATGGTAAGCCCAAGGCCCCCAGTGCCGACCTGAAAACCCCTGTAAACTGATACCTCATCAATGGGGCCCCGTCTCTATGGATAAGCAGCGGATCAACTCCCTTAGGTCTCATTGCTAAAAATGCTCGGGTGATCTGCACTGGACACGGGCCGCCCGGTAGTGGCTCCAGATGCAGGCGCACCCCTTTTCCCAGCTGATCTATCTTTGACCTCCGAATATACAATGACATCCCCTTCGGTCCAAAGGAAACATCCCGAACCCCCAAGGGCGTGTTGGTGAATGAGATTCTGGAGCTCGCTACCAGAGACGAATGTGGTCTCGAAGAGTGCAACCTCATACTGGGACCAACACAGCGCTGGCAGCTCCCGCAAAATCCCCCCAACAACTCAAAGGTCACAGGCCGTCTACAATCTGGAGGCCGTGTGGCTTGCCTCCACCAGCCCTCGACCGCTCTACATGCTTGGAATGAGTGGCATGGGTCCTCAAACCCCTCAGCCTTGCTAAAAAATGTGATGGCGGCCATGCGACCCCTGATGGTTCTGTGAGAGAACCCGCTGTCCTGCAGGCATGCCATGTAGCGAATCAGTTGCAATGTGTGGGCCGCAGGAAGGAATGGGAAAACCCCTCGTGAACCCATCCAGAGCATATTGTCTGGCCTCCTGTGAGGGGTATCATGCCAAGAGTGGTCTCAGGGTGTCCACTCGAACCGGGGTGGCCGCCAAGGACCACCAGTCCTGTGGGGCACTAGCATCTGGAAGAGGAAGTGGCTGCGGTGCCTGATGACCCCCCTCACCCTTTCGTGTTGGCACCATCGGAGAAGGGTTTTCTGTCCCAAAAGGGCTGCTGGGTGCTGGTGGATCATGGGCAATACACCTGCCCATGCCCTCCCCCGCACGCCTCGCAACTGTGGTGGAACTTGCACCGAGCCCAGCGACACTGGCCCTGATTGTATTCCTAGCAGACCCCGTGTGACCGGTCCTTGCGCACGGCCCAGCGCTCATTCTTCACTTCCTCCTTCCCTTTAATGCATGGGCCAACCAACCAACCTGAGCCAAACCTTATCCTGTAGCAGGTCCCACCGAGCCCTGTCATTGCGTGAAGCCAATTTATGGCAGGTCTTGTCATAATCAATAGCCGGTCCCTCACCTGTCAAAACCCTGGCCTCGACCACGTTGCTCATGTGGTTGAGCAGGTGCCAGCCCCTCTCAGGGTACACTGTGGCGACTACCCCTGCATACACCAAGTACCTAGAAACACAGTTGAGGAAGGTGCGCTCTGCTTCCGTGGTCTTCTCCTTCTTCTCTCTCTTGTCAGATTCTAGTGTGCGGGCCTCAGCCCCCCATTTTTGAAGCAAAGTAAAGACGTTAACGTAATACCCATCCAGAATGCTATCCCTCAGTTCATCAGATAAATGGAGCCCTGGCGGCTCCTCTCCATTCAAGTACGTGGAGAGGATGGCCGAAGGATCAGTGACGTCGACGTCACCCCAGACCACCCCAAGATCCTGCCCGGCCTGCGTCGCCAGCGCCCTGCGGTGTATAGCCCATGCAGGCAGCCCTGGCTCATGGGCCGCTGCCACCCAGTAATCACTTGGAGGCTGCCCACTCTGCCCCACAGTGGAACCCTCACCTGAGGAGGCCTCGCCCTCTGCTTTGTCGTGGGAACGCACAGAGGAGCTTGAGCTACCCCGCTCCCGTCCCTTATCCGTGGATTGTACAGCAGGCCGAGAACCCCAATGACTGGCCACGCTGGTAGAAGCCCCCCCGTGCTACTGGGCTGAGCCCCCTTTGGACTCAGCCTTCCAGGCTCGTTTGGCCACCGAATCTTGGCTCATCTTGGCCATCTTCTCAGAGAGTTGATCGAAGGCCTGCTGTAGGCCCCACATGGTATCGGTCAGCTCCGAAACACCATCCGACCCACCTGTGCCGCGCGGCACTGCCTTCCTCTTTGCCGCCAATCCCACTGGCGCTCTGACTGCTGTGGGCTGCACTCGTCCTTTGGGCGATGACCAACTGTGATAAGGCAAGCAAAAAAGGAATATGAAGACCATATTGCAAAAAACATAAAGGCCAACAATAAAACTTTCTTCAAATACATTAGAAGTAGGAAACCAGCCAGGGAGGCAGTGGGGCCCTTGGATGACCAAGGGGTAAAAGGACTACTGAAGGATGGCAGGGAAATGGCTGAGAAGCTGAATGCATTATTTGCCTCTGTCTTCACTGTGGAATATGAGACGTGCTTGCCCACTCCAGAAGCACTGATTTTGGGAGGGGGTTTGAAAGACCTGAATCAAATTGAGGTGACAAGAGAGGAAGTCCTCCAACTGATGGACAATTTAAAAACTAATATATCACCAGGCCCGGGTGGCATTCATCCGAAAGTTCTGAAAGAACTCAAATGTGAACTTGTGGATCCCCTTACATTAATATGTAATCTTTCTTTAAAATCTGTCTGCATTCCTGAGGACTGGAAGGTAGCTAATGTCACTCCCATCTTTAAAAAGGGCTCCAGGGGAGATCCGGGAATTTACAGGCCAGTCAGTCTGATGTCGATACCGGGTAAGTTGGTGGAAACTGTTATTAAGGAAAGAATTAGTAGGCACATTGATGAACAAAAACTATTGAGGCAGACTCAGAATGGGTTCTGTAAGGGAAGATCTTGTCTCACTAACTTGTTAGTGTTTCTTGAAGAAGTGAACAAACATGTGGACAAGGGGGACCGAACAGATGTCGTTTACCTTGACTTCCAGAAAGCTTTTGATAAAGTTCCTAATTAAAGGCTCCTAAGTAAGTTCAATAGTCATGGGATAAAAGGACAAGTCCTCTTGTGGATCAAAACCTGGCTTATAAATAGGAAACAGAGAGTGAGTATAAATGGGAAACTTTCTCAGTGGAGGGTGGAAAGCAGTGGTGTACCACAGGGATCAGTACTGGGTCCAATGCTTTTTAACTTGTTTATTAATGATTTGGAATTGGGAGTAAGCAGTGAAGTGGCTAAATTTGCAGATGACATGAAGTTGTTCAGGGTGGTGAAAACCAGGGAGGATTGTGAGGCACTCCAAAGGGATCTCTTGAGGATGGGTGAATGGGTGTCAACATGGCAAATGGGGTTCAATGTGGCCAAGTGCAAAGTGATACACATTGGAGCCATTCATACTCACTCTCTGTTTCCTGTTAATCAGCCAGTTTTTGATCCACAAAAGGACTGATGAGGAATTGTATCAAAAGCTTTCTGGAAGTTTTCAGTTTCGGCAGAGCGAATGGCGGCCACCTCTCGGGACTCTCCCGGAGATGGTCAGCCCACGCATGGTTGGGGGGGTCTTCACACAAGCGAACGACCCTAGTGAGCCTTAGTTAAAGGCTCTGAACCACAGGGCGCTTGGGGAGTAGCCTCTTTGAAAAAGCGGATTGGTGAAAGTACCTGTTGGGTTGTATTGAAGTTGAAGAAAATAGCTGGACTCCTGAGCTGCGCAGCACGGACTGTGTAAAAGTAAACAATAAAAATGTCGGGGCAGAAAAGATTCCTGGACAAGCCGGCGAAGAAGCTGGGAGGGACTTCCAGTTCTGGCATCCCCCCCTCAGAGCCAGCTGTCAATCAGCAGAGTGCGATGCTGCGCCCTCTGCTGGATCAAATGCAAAAAATCAGCGAAACTCTCTGTAACATGGAAGTTGTCCTCAACACTCAACAGAAGCAATTAACAGATACAGCTAAGAAGATGGAAGAGATTGCAAAGAAATGCCTGACCTCGACGGAAGACACCAAGAAAATTAAGAAAAAGGTCAACAAAATAGAGAAATATCAAGAGATGCAGGAAAAAAGAATATTAATGCTTCAGATGGAAAAATCAAACTTGACTCTCCGTGTTCAGGGTATAAAGGAAGAGGAAAAAGAAGATCTCAGAGCTATCTTGGCGAATGCCTTGGCACCAATAACTGGCAAAGAAGTGCAAAAATTAAGCGAAGAGATGGATCTGGTATACAGATCCTACTCTAACTTTACCAAGAAAAATAATTTGCCAGCAGAGGTGGTTGTCAAGTTTACTAAGCAAGGTACTAGAGATCAGATTTTACGAGTGACTTCAGCAATGCCCTTGAAGATTGGTGAACAGAATATCAGGATTTTAAAAGATGTTCCATATGAAATTCGTCTGACAAGAAAGGCATATAAAGGATTGACCCTATTTTTGCAAAAGTACCAAGTCAGTTACAAATGGTGGCTCCCCGAAGGACTGGTTTTTAAATTCAATGATAAGAGAGAGAAGATTGATTCCATCTTCAAAGCCCAAGAATTTCTGAAGAGGCACGCCAGTTCAGAGGAAGACGCAGAACTCGCTAAATGGACAATGTTAAGCAGCGAAGAAGACAGTGGCCCAGAGGAGGAGGAAGGAGAATCGGAGGAGGGAAAAGCAAAGAAGGGACCATTGTACAATTTGAGAGATCTGAAAGGAAGACACCCCAAGATATGATTTGTTCGTGACGCGCAAGAATGGAGTATATTAACAATTAACCCCAAAGGACTTTACTAATCTATTTAACAGATTTGTTTTGGACTTTTAGTAAGATGAAAGGAAGATTGTTCAACCACGGTAGAAGCCATGAACTTTATTTTTTACTAACAAAAAGCTTAATATACTAACAGGAACTCACCTCTTTTCTTTGTCCCTCTATATACCCTTCCCCCTTTCTTTATAAAAAGCAATAAAGTCCTCTCCTTTTTAGGAGAGTGTGTGTGTATATAATGCTTTCTGGAAGTTAAGGTAAACAACATCTATTGGGTCCCCCTTGTCCACGTGTTTGTTCACTCCCTCAAAGAACACTAACAGATTAGTGAGACAAGATCTTCCCATGCTGAGTCTGCCTCAATAGTTTTTGTTCATCAATGTGCCTACTAATTCTTTCCTTAACAACAGTTTCCACCAATTTACCAGGTACTGACATCAGACTGATTGGCCTGTAATTTCCCAGATCTCCCCTGGAGCCCTTTTAAAAGATAGGGGTGACATTAGCTACCTTCCAGTCCTCAGGAATGGAGGCAGATTTTAATGAAAGTTTACACATATTTTTGTCAAGAGATCCACAAGTTCACATTTGAGTACTTTCAGAACTCTCGGATGTATGCCATCCAGGCCTGGCGATTTATCAGTTTTTAAGTTGTCTATCAGTCACAGGACCTCCTCTCTCATCACCTCAATCTGACTAAGGTCTTTCAACACCTCTCCCAAAATCAGTGGTTCTGGAGTGGGCAAGCACTTCTCATCTTCTGCAGTGACGACAGATGCAAAAAATGCATTCAGCTTCTCAGCCATTCCCCTGTTGTCCTTCAGTACTCCTTTTACCCCTTGGTCATTCAAGGGCCCCACTACCTCCCTGGCTGGTTTCCTGCTTCTAATGTATTTGATGGAAGTTTTATTGTTGGTCTTTATGTTTTTTGCAATATACTCCTCATATCCCTTTTTTGCCTTCCTGATCACAGACTTGGATTTTATTTGCCACAGCCTGTATTCCCTTTTACCAGCCTCATTGAGACTAGCTTTTCACAGCTTAAAGGAATCCTTCTTACCTTTTACAGCTTCCATTGCTTTGCTTGTTAACCATGTAGGCTTTTTTGTACCTATTTGTGCCTTTCCTAACCTGCAATATATATTTTATCTGAGCTTCTGGGATTGTAGTTTTAAATAGTCTCCAAGTTTCTCCAATGGTTTTGACCCTTTTTTCTTTTCCTTTCAGTTTCCTCCTCACATGTCCCCTCATTTCAGAGAAGTTACCCCTTTTAAAGTTAAGAGTGGTTGCGTCAGTCTTTTTGGGCAACTCCATATTTATACAAATGTTGAACTCAATAACATTATGGTCACTGTTCCCAAGTGGTGCAGTCACTTTTACATCTCTCACCAGGTCTTGGGCGTTACTTAGGACCAAATCCAGGATCGCCTTTCCCCTGGAAGGTTCTGTGACCATCTGCTCCATAGCACAGTGACCAGGACCGGCTCGAGGTTTTTTTGCACCCTAGGCAGGGCTACCTTCTGGCGCCCCCCCTGCGCCCCCACCAATTACAGGGTTGCCAACCTCCAGGCGGGACCTGGAGAGAAGGAAGTCCAGCTGTTGAGCGCACACCACACACATAGAGAGAGTGGAACATACTACCTCAGGAGGTGGTGGGCTCCTCCACTGCCCCTACCAGTCCCCTGGGGGAGGGGTTTCATAGGTCCCTGGCTCCTGAGAAGGTGGCATCGGTGCTCTAGGCCGCAGCAGCATTGGGGTCAGTGGCCTTTGGAGCTGTGGAGCTGGGCAGAGAGCCCTGGGACAGTCCAGTCCAGTCTGCTCACCAGGCCTGGCTCCTGAGGAGGCTCCTCCAGGTGCCCTTTGGGTTTCCCTGTGTGCTGCTGGCCTGGCCCATCCCCAGGGCTCGCTGCTTCCCTGCCAGGGGTGCTCAGCCTTGCTTTGGGCACTGAGCAGGCCTCCAGCACGGCCCTCCTGTCCCAGCCAGGCTCCTCCAAGGTGGTCTCTCCCTCCCTGGTCAGGCTGTAAAGGCCACCTAGCAGGCACTGGTGGCAGACGTGGGAGAAAGACGTGGGCCAGGGGAGGCATGGAACTCCCAGAGCTGTGCTATCGCAGGGGGCACTATCTCTGGACCGACCCGAGCTAACTCACAGCCAGGGGAAACCACTTTTGAGGAGGAGGCAGCCTGGAGGCCCTCCCTCTTTCCCCCTGGGAGCCCCTGGGCTGCAGAGGGTGGAGGGGCTGATGCGCTGCTTCTCCATCAGGGCTTCTGGAGGTGAGCAACTTCAGGCAGGCTGAGGAAGCCCTCGTGGGGGGGGGTAGCCTGGCTCCCGGGTGGAGACCTGAAGGAGGCAGGTCTTCTGCGCAGCAGAGCTGAGTCCTCAGCCAGGCAGCCAGGCCAGGAAGAAGGAGGCTGGCCCACCCAAAGCTCATCCGGCCAGCCAAAAAAAAAAAAAAAAAAGCACCACGCTTCCAGGCTCCCAGGGTGAGTCAGTGCCAGGATCGCACCCAATCCTTCCCCGCCCACCCCCTCCCTCCTGATGGTGGTGCGTGCTGTAGCAGTGGTGGCAAAGGAGGCAAAGCGAGCTGGCAGGAAGGGCTCAGGCACAGGGGAAGAAGGGCACAGGCACAGAGGGGGAGGGTGGCAGGGCAGTTCAGTGTACCCCTCTGAAGCCCACCACCTCCTCCCCCACCGCCCCCTCCCCCCAAAAGCAGAACTTACCTTCCTTCTCGCTCCCCCAGCTGGCATCCCATCCCCTCCTCTGTCCTAGCTGCTCCTCTGGGTTTCCCCTCCTCATCCTGCCCCCTCCTACTTCACATGGCTGTCCTGGCTGCTCTGCTTCACAGAATTCAGGTTCAAGCAGAATAATAAGCTCATCAGCAAAGACAAGAAGCCATCCCCCCCCCACTCCTTAACCTTATAACATGAAGTAGTCATGACATTTAAAACAATGACTTCACATGATACATGCCATTCATAATTGTATTATACCTTAGATCTCAACTGGCATGTGAATAAAGCAAAAAAACCACATCATTTTCTTTATTTCTGCTTTTAAATGAAAGCAGTTTTAATACACATTACAGGGGGAAATGGTATAGTTCTTTGTGGAATCAGTAATCTCATGTGGTATGCAGAAGCATGAAAGAATTAATGGGCAGGTTGGCAAGGAACTATTATTATCTTAAAGGATTAGCTCAGTAATCCAATGAGAGAAAAGTCTTTTTAAAGGATACACACTCAAGCCTCATTTTATCTTTAAAAACAAGTAGGTTCTTTTCCCCATCCCCTTTTACAATAAGATATAATATTTTTGCAGACAAATTCCAAATGCAGTTATCCGGTTCATACTCTCATTATCTGTTTGCTTCAGAATGCACAATACATTTTCATAATATATTCACTCCCAACGGACCTCTTAGAAGTGTGGCTATCTTATTTTCGCATAAGGGACATTGCAATGCATAGTCACTGGTGTCAGCAGTCTCAGTGGAATTCTTGTAAATTCATGCTGGCTTGCAGGCTGTTTACCCAGCTGAGATGTTTGTAATTCAGAAAATGAGCTCTATGACCCAAATCTGTAGTGGGATTTTGGGATGTGGAAGAAAAAAAGGGGAAGCTAAAAGGTTAAAATCACTGCCCCACTAACATATACATATATACACACATTAGAGATAAGCAAATGTTTCATGTTTTGCTTTTCTTTATGGTCATTTTTTCTTTTCTTTCTTCTTAGCTTTTCATTAACGGTTTTGGAGGAGGAGGAGGAGGAGGAGGAAGTTGGATTTGTACCCCACCCTTCACTACCCAAAGGAGTCTCAGAGCAGTTTACAAACTCCTTTCCCTTCCCCTCCCCACAACAGACACCCTGTGAGGTAGGTGTGGCTGAGAGAGCTCTGACAGAAACGGCTCTTTTTCAAGGACAGCTCTGACAGAACCACAACTTGCCCAAGGTCATCCAGCAGGTGCAAGTAGAGGCGTGGGGAATCAAACCAGGTTCTTCCAGATTAGAGTCCACACACTTAACCACTATACCAAACTGGCTCACACCAGATTATCTTGTATTGGTGGTATATGAATGTTATAGACATGGTGTACCTTTATTCCTAATTAATTCAGTTAAAATATTTACATTGTGCTTTTCTCCTTTTGGTTTCTCCAATTACACTGCAATGCTTATCATACAATTGGCAACAAGTTCTTTATTTATTTATTTTATTTATTATGGGATTTATACCCCGCCCTCCCCGCAAAGTGGGCTCAGGGCGGCTCACAATTGATATAGATAACAAAGAACATATTTAAAATACACCAATTAAAACATATTATAATACAAGTCTAAAACCATTACAATACAAATAAAATGCAAGATGCAAGCGGTTGTTAACCATTGGCCAATGTTTCGCCATAGTTGGAGAGCTGGTGGTCCCCAATGGCCCCAGCCTGGTAATAGATACTAGGTGTTCCTGCTCAGGCAGCTGCTCTGTTGTAACATTACGGGCTGGGCACTCCAATGGCGGCAGCCCCTAATTGAATGCCTGGCGGAAGAGCTCCGTCTTACAGGCCCTGCGGAACTGAGAGAGGTCCCGCAGGGCCCGGATCTCCTCCAGGAGCTCATTCCACCAGGTAGGGGCTGCCACCGAGAATGCCCCAGCTCTACTGGCAGCTAGCCTGGCCTCCCGTGGGCCAGGGAGGGTCAGACGATTTTGCGACCCCGACTGTAGTGCTCTCTGGGGACTGTACAGGGAAAGGCGGTCCTGTAGATATGTTGGACCCCGGCCATATAGGGCTTTAAAGGTGAGAACCAGCACTTTGAAGCAGACTCGGTATGCTATTGGCAGCCAGTGCAGAGACCTTAGCGCAGGCTGAATGTGCTCCCTTCTGGGGAGGCCCAACAACAGCCTGGCCGCAGCGTTCTGCACCAGCTGCAACTTCCGGATCCGCGACAGAGGCAGCCCCATGTAGAGAGCATTACAGTAGCCCAGTCTCGAGGTGACCATTGCATGGATCACTGTGGCCAGGTCGGCCCGGTCGAGGAAGGGGACCAACTGCCTAATCAGCCTAAGATGATAGAAGGCCGACTTGGCTGTGGCCGCTACCTGGGCCTCCATAGTAAGAGAAGAATCCAGGAGGACCCCCAGGCTTCGAACCTCTGGCGTCAGGACCAATAAGGCCCCACCAAAGGCCGGGAGCGGAATCCCCACCCCCGAACCGCCCCGACCCAGGCACAGGACCTCCGTCTTCACCGGATTCAGCTTCAGCCGACTCAGTCTGAGCCACCCAGCCATGGCCTGTAGCGCCCGGTCAAGATCTTCCGGTCCAGGCTTCCGGTCGGAGTAAAATGGCGAATTGACACACTTTGCGAGTTGTGCAGAGTGTACTGCGGCATCTGACGACAGTCTGGGCTCTATTTGGCCCAGCGCAGCACTCTCCAGGCGGGGGAGTGGCAAGCAAGCAGCGAAGCCTGAGGGGGGGTTGAGATCGGTGTGGATAAGCTTCGGAGGAAGCTTGTTTACACTTTGATCTCCTTCCGCGAAGAGGGCAGTTGCAAATCAACTCTACAGATGCCAGCCGGGCTGAGAATTCAGCATAAATTCGTCATCTACCGATCTCTTTATCATCTGGATTAACATTGTTTACAGAAGAAGCACCGCGAAACCCCGAGATTACAAGCAAGGTAACAAACAAACAAACGATTAAGCGCTTACCGGTTTAAAGAAGACTGTGATATTGAAACGTACGGATAAGCGTTGAAACCTTTAAGGAACTATTTCGCTTGAATTAAAAGTAAAAAGAAAGCTTTCCGTTAGAGAAAAAGGCTGAAAAGAGACTTTGTTTTGCATTCCTGTGGTCAGCCAAGTCTAAACGTTACGTAGTAGAAACGAAACTAACTGTGACTCTGTGATACAGGAAGTGGGCTAGAGTGGAGGTTTTAGAGGCTGCTGTGTTTTGAAGCGGATGGACATTTTATTGTGTGACACCACCCTTACCGGAAGTTGGATTACAGAGACGGACAGGTGAACAGGAAGCTTGAAAGGAGCCTACTCTAGCCGGAAAACCATAGAGAAATTGCGCCCGACATTTTGGGGAGGACTAAAATTTAAAATGTTATTTTCAAGCCGAAAAAGTGTTTAAACTAGTTCTAAAGGTGGCGATTTGGCTTGAAGACTGCTAATATAAAGACTGACTAACATTGAAGTGGCCTCCAAGACGGATTTGAGAACAAGACCTAGAGCTGCTTCATCACCCAGCCCAAGAATGACTGCAAAGGAAAAAAAGAGTGGCAAGCAGCTATGGAAGCGATGGAAAAGCGGATGACTGAGAATCTTGGAAAACAAATAGAATCACAGTTGCAACAACAATTGGAGCAAATAGAGCAAGTGCAAATCCAAGTACAGAAAAAAATATGGAAGAATTGAAAGAACTGGTACTTACAGAAGTGTCAGGGATTAAAAAAGATACTGAAGAACTCAAAAAGGAAGTCAAAAGTCTGGTGACAAAATCTGAAGATATGGAACAAAAGGTTAAAAAAACCCTGTCAGAAAATGCAAGGCTGGAGACCATGATGGATTACAGGGCTACTCAGAACCACCTGAGATTGAGAGGGATAGAAGAGGAGGAAGATCAAGATCTACGGGCTCTAGTAATTAAGACATTGACAACTTATATAGGGGAAGATGAAGGAGATTTGGATGCAGACTTTGACTTGATTTACAGAGTAAATTCAGCTTATGCCAAAAGAAAGCAATTACCTAGAGATGTAATTGTTCAATTTGTGACAACAAAGATGAAGGAAGACGTTTTCAAGAAACAATTCACACAACCGTTGGAAATTAATGGAAAGAAAATAATAATTTTGAGAGAAATTCCGAGATCGATTCTACAAGATAGAAAGAAATTCAAGAAATTGACAGACAGGCTAAAAGAAATGAATATTAGGTTCAGATGGGAGATTCCATATGGACTTACATTTATGTACAACTCGGTGAGATCAACTCTTAAAACTGAAGGAGACTTATATAGATTTAAAGCGAGCAATCTGGACGATTTTAAAGATATTTAATTTAACATCACTATGGATTACAAATTTTTATCTTGGAACGTAAATGGATTAAATTCACCAGGTAAAAGAAGACTGGTGAATCATTGGCTGGAAAAACAAAAATGTAACATAATTTGTTTACAAGAAACACACATAAGAAAACAAGACGATAAATATCTGACTAATAAAAAATTGGGAGAAGAATTTCATTCTTCAGCAGTTAATAAGAAAAAAGGAACAGTGATTTATATTTCAAAAGATTTGGATCCTAAACAAATTTTTTCCGACAAAGAAGGAAGATATGTTGGCGTGGAAATTTGTATGGATAGAAAAAAGACATTGCTTGTTAATATATATGCACCCAATGGTGCAAAAGAGACTTTCTTTAATGATCTGACTAAAGAGTTGGAGTGTTTAAACTATGATCAAATTGTTCTTGCGGGAGACTTTAATGGTACAGTGAACAACACATTGGACAGAAAGTCCAAAGCAAGTGGAGAGACAGTTGGAAAGTTACCAAAAAATTTCTTTCAATTGATGAAGCAAGAGAAATTAGAAGATGTTTGGAGGAAGTGGAATCCTAAGACTAAGGACTACACGTTTTATTCGAATAGACATAATTCCTTTTCTCGAATTGACATGATTTGGATGTCAGAGGAGATGGCGCAAAAAACTTATAAAATACAAATTTTACCGAAAACTAACTCTGATCATAATCCCCTACTTTGGATATCTAAAGCAAAACCTAAACAGTTATTTTGGAGGATTAATGAAGATTTACTGGATCAAAAACAAATTAATGAAATCTTAAAAAGGAAACGAAAAATTTTTTTGAACTGAATTTGAATAAAGGCACGGATATACAAGTTGTATGGGATACATACAAAGCAGTAATGAGAGGTATGCTTATCTCTCTGAACTCCAAAGATAAAAAGCAAAAGATCCAGCAACAGAAAGACCTTCATGAAAAAATTCGACAAAAAGAAACGGAATTAAAAAAAAGACCAGGGAAGAAGAAAATTATTAAAGAGATCCACTTCCTGCAAGATCAGCTGAATGTTCTTTTAAACAGAGAATTATATTGGAATTTAAAAAAATTACAGCAAAAAGCATTTGAGGGTGCAAACAAACCAGGAAAATTTTTAGCATGGCAATTGAAAAATAGAAAAGAAAGGAACTTTATATCTAAGATTGTTGAAGATGGAAAGGAGGTGATGAGCCTGAATGGTATAAAAAGAGTTTTTTTTAAAATACTACGCCAAACTATTCCAAAAGAAAGGAATTGACCAACAGAGAATCAAGAAATATTTGGAGACGATTGAAGTTCCAGAGCTGGGAAAACAAATTAAGGAACTATTAAATGGCTTAGTAACGAAAGAAGAAGTGACAATGGCGATAGAAGACGCAAAGTTGGGCAAAGCTCCAGGACCAGATGGCTTTACGGCAAAATTCTATAAGAAATTTAAAGAGGAGCTAACCCCTATTTTAGTACTTCTGTCTAATGAGATAAGACAGACCAAACGGATCCCAGATTCATGGAAAGAAGCAAACATTTCATTGATACCTAAAGAAGGTTTGGATTTGACTCAAGTAAAGAATTATAGACCAATATCGCTATTAAATAATGATTACAAATTATTTGCAAAAATAATCTCAGAGAGACTGAAAAAATACTTGAAAGATACAATAGCGGAAGAACAAGCGGGATTTTTACCAAACAGACAAATTAGAGACAATCTAAGAGTGGTGATAGATGCAATTGAATATTATGACAAGCATCCTGAAAAAGAAGTTGGATTCCTCTTCTTAGATGCGGAAAAAGCTTTTGATAATTTAAATTGGGAGTTTATGCTGCAAGTTATTGAAAAAATGAATATCGGACAGTCCTTTTTAAACATGATTGTGGCAATATATTCAGAACAAAAAGCGGCTTTGAATATAAACAAAGAAAAGACGGACTTCTTCCGAGTCCAAAAGGGAACACGTCAAGGCTGCCCGTTATCCCCGTTGTTGTTTATTTGGATATTGGAAATATTATTGACAGCGATAAGAAAAGATAACAATATTGAAGGACTTACAGTGAAAGGTTTTGCTTATAAATATAGGGCATTTGCAGATGATGTAATGTTTATGATTCAAGACCCAATTGAGAAAATACCACAACTGATGGAAAAAATTGAAGAATTTGGTTCAATTGCGGGATTTTATGTTAATAAAAGTAAAACCAAAGTGATGTGCAAAAATATGACGAAACAAAGACAAACAGAACTTCAAGAGAAAATTCAATGTGAAGTAGTTACAAAGACTAAATATCTTGGAATTGAATTAACTATGAAAAATATTGACTTGTTTAAAAATAATTATGAAAAGGTGTGGTACAAGATTCAGCAAGATATGAAGAAATGGGACACTTTGAATTTATCATTGATGGGAAGAATCGCGACTGTAAAAATGAATATTTTACCGCGTTTGATGTTTTTATTTCAGACTATTCCAATATTAAAACAAAGGAAAGTATTGGATTCGTGGCAGAAAGAATTATCCAAATTTGTATGGGCAGGAAGAAAGCCAAGGATTAAAATGAAAATTTTATGTGATGCAAGAGAGAGAGGAGGCTTACAACTACCAAATTTAAGACTGTATTATGATGCCGTCTGTTTAACATGGTTGCAACAGTGGATTAATTTGGAGAATAAGAAGTTATTGGCCCTTGAAGGACATGATAATAAATTCGGATGGCATGCATATTTATGGTATGGAAAAGTAAAAATGGATAAATTTTTTAAACACCACTTTGTAAGACAATCACTGTTCGAGACATGGATGAGATATAGAAAATTCTTCTCAGAAGAAAGACCACTTTGGATTGTACCAGCTGAAGTGATTAATCCATATTCAAGAAACCAAGGACTAGACTGGCTACCTTATAAAAATCTTTTAAAATTTGAAGGGAAAAATTTTGTGTTAAAAGATAGATTTGATGTTGAATTTGAATATGATTGGTTGAAGTATAGACAGATTTATGATCTATTTAAGACCGATAAAAGAGAACATGGTTTTAGAGAACAGAATATTGAAATTGAAACTGTATGGTTTGAGAAAGATAAAAAAATGATCTCTAAACTGTACAAGGTGCTATTGAAATGGTATACTGAGGATGAAGTTGTAAAAGAGCAAATGATAAAATGGGCTGTAAATGTTAATAATGAGATATTAATGACATCTTGGGAATATTTGTGGAAAAAATCAATGAAAATTTCAACGTGTGTAAATGTTAAAGAGAATTGTTATAAAATGATGTACAGATGGTATATGACGCCTAAAAAAATTGCTATTATAAATGAAAGTATGTCCAACAAATGTTGGAAATGTAAAAAACATGAGGGGTCTTTTTACCATATGTGGTGGACATGTGATAAAGCAGTAAAGTATTGGACAGAGATCCACAATGAGATACAAAAAATTTTGAATTGTACTTTTAAGAAAGACCCACAGATGTTATTGCTAGGTCTTAAAATGGAAGAAATAAATGTAGCCAAAAGAACACTACTATGGTACTTGATTACAGCAGCAAGAATGACTTTTGCTCAGTGTTGGAAACAAGATAAAGTACCTGAAACATGGGAATGGATTAAAAAGACGTTGTTTTTAGCGGAAATGGACAAATTAACAAGAAAATTAAACAACGAAGAAGATGAAACTTTTTTTGAAGACTGGAAAGACTTTCAAAAATACTTGTTGAAAAATTGGGATATTAAACGTGGTTTGATCTGCTTTGATAGTTATTAAGTGGAAAATGAAATAGAATTAGATTTCTGAATTGTTACCGTTTGTTAGAGAAAATAAGTTTAGAAATAATTGTAACAGAATAAGAGAGATATTAATGGGGTTGGAGCAGTGCGGGAAGCCTTGTTTGGGGGGGGAGAAGGGAAATTAGAAAAATGGATATGTAGGTTGGTTAAAAATGTATGAACATGTGATATATCCAATAATAAAATGTATTTACTAAAAAAAAAGATCTTCCGGTCCAGAGCGCGACTGGCCGCCCAGCATCAGGTAGAGCTGGGTGTCATCAGCGTACTGGTGACATCCCAGCCCAAACCTCTGGGCAATCTGGGCAAGGGGGCGCATATAGATGTTAAATAGCATCGGGGACAGAACAGCCCCCTGAGGCACCCCGCACTCAAGTGGTTGCCTCCTTGACTGCTGATCCCCTAGTGCCACCCTTTGTCCCCGACCTTGGAGAAAGGAGGCAAGCAACTGCAAGGCGAGCCCCCGGATTCCCACGTCGGCGAGGCAGTGGACTAGTAGCTGGTGGTCGACTGTATCAAATGCGGCCGACAGATCTAACAACAGCAAAACCGCCGATCCGCCTCGATCCAGATGCCTCCGGAGGTCATCAGTCAGAGCAACCAGCGCCATCTCCGTCCCATGACCCGGACAAAAGCCGGACTGGAAGGGATCCATCACTGAAGCATCATCCAGAAAACCCTGCAGCTGTGTCGCCACCGCCCTCTCAATTAATTTGCCCAAATAGGGCAAATTAGAGACCGGCCTATAGTTAGCCAATTCGGCCGGGTCTAACGATGGCTTTGTCAAGAGAGGGCGGACCATCGCTTCCTTGAGTGCCCCCAGGAACAGTCCCACCATAAGGGACTTGTTAATAATCTCCCTTAGGGCACCTCGCAACCCCTCATGGCCAGTTTTAATAAGCCAGGAAGGGCACGGGTCGAGGCTGCATGTGGTTGGGCGCACAGCCGCAAGTAAACTGTCAACTTCCTCCAGGCTGAGAGGACTGAAGCAGTCCAGAGTCAATGCTGAAGACGTGCAATGGGCCTCAAGCTCACTTACTGTTTCAACTGTGGCGGGGAGGTTGCGGCGGAGCATCAGGACTTTATCCGCGAAATAGCTCGCAAAAGCCTCGCAGCCAATATCCAATTCCCTAGCATTTGGTCTACCCTGCGGCAGAACTGTTAACGACCAAATTATCCTAAACAATTGGGCTGGGCGAGAGCTGGCAGATGCAATCTCAGCCGCATAGAAAACCCTCTTAGCGGTTTTGACTGCCATCTCATAGGCTTTCATAAACGTCCTATAAGATGTTCTTGTAGCTTCATCACGAGTTCGGCGCCACCGCCTCTCTAGCTGTCTGAGCTCCCGCTTCATCAGCCATAGCTCCTGGGTATACCAGGGAGCTAGCCTCGTTCGGGAGTGCAGAGGGCACCGTGGAGCAATCTCGTCGATGGCTGCGGAGAGCCGACTATTCCAGTCCTCCACAAGCTCATCCAATGAGCCGCCAGGGGGCATCAGATCCCGCAGAGCCATCTGGAACCGCTCTGGGTCCATCTGGCTCCACAGGCGAGCTAAAATACGCTCGCCGCCTAAACAGGGTTGGGGTGGCACATTCAGGCGAGCCTCTAGGGCATGGTGGTCTGACCATGGGACTGCCAAGGCAGTAACCCGGTCCACTGTAACCCCCGCCACAAAGATCAAATCAAGCGTGTGCCCAGCCTGATGGGTGGGGGTCGTTACATATTGGGAGAGTCCCAGTGCCGCCATGGATGACACCAGGTCCGCTGCCCGGCTGGAGGCCGCGTCCTCAGCATGGACATTGAAGTCACCCATGACTATCAGTCTAGGGTGCTCCAGTGCCCAGCCTGCTACGGCCTCCAGCAGGGACGGCAGGCTATTGGCTGATGCGTTAGGCGGTCGGTACACCAGCCAAATTGCCAAACTCTCCCCGATCTCCCAGACCAGGCCAGCACACTCGATGCCTGTGATCCTTGGAGGCGGGAGCGCCCTAAAGGAATAAGCCTCCCGGATGAATAGTGCCACTCCTCCCCCCGCCCCCTAGTCCGGGATTGGTGAAGGACCGAAAACCCAGGTGGGGCCACTTGGGAGAGAGCCACTATCTCCCCCTCTCTCACCCAGGTCTCGGTCACACACGCCAGGTCCGGATTCTGCTGCTGCAGAAAATCCCTTAGGGTCGAGGTCTTATTATTTATGGACCTGGCGTTGCACAACACCAATGCCGGAGAGGGGGTATAGTTCCTAGCCCCACTGCCAACATGTCTCGGGATGGGACGCAGGCTGGAAGAGGGCTGAGCTTCATCATTTCTCCGCCCTCTTCGCATACTACTCTGCCTGCTCCCACCGCTATACCTTCCCCTTCCCAGAAGCACCGGTATTCCCTGGCCCACATCGGTGCCCTCCGTGGTCTCCGCAAGCTTCGCAAGCTTCAGACTGCCGGATGGGCCTCAAGCCAGGTGCTCACTAAGTGCTCAGTTAGGGCAGTAGTGCACAGCGGTACTCCCCCTCCCACTCTAATTGCCCGGCCAGTCCTACTCCCCATTTAATTTACAATTTACAGATCTTCTGAGATTCAATCACCCACTAACTAACTCAGTCTTGGGCCCACAACTCCGGTGGCCCTACCACCACTCGCCCCCCCCCTAAACATAATCCCTAAGGCAAAAACAATCATCAGATTCAATTCCAGTTAATTAGGTTGGCCCCAACAATTAATATCTATTTCTAAAGCAGCCCTTAACTAATATTTGCTCACAACTAATTAATTAATTCCAAACCCCTCATTCCCTTAATTTATCTATTAATTAATTAAGCAGTCGCTAGCAATGAACCCATTCAGGGCCAACCATAAGCCAATTTTCGGGCCGCGTACTCCGCCACTCTCAGTGGCCTCCAGCGCCCCAATTGGGCCAGGGTTGTCCCGACTGTGCAGCCCGCTCAGCCCAGCTCTTCTCCCTCCGCCTGATGGTACATGGGCGGGTCTTGTCTGTTTTGCTCTCTCTCCCATCCTATTCTTGCGTATACGGTGTATGCTGTCCAGGTAGTCTCTGGTCGGGGGCCTTATGTCGCCCCACACTCCTGTTTGCTCCACTACAAAGTCCCCCTTACTGCCAGCTGTTCTTACCGGCATCACCAGCATCACCAGTGTCGTCGCCCCGTCAGCTCTCATTCGGGGGGAGGGGGGAAATGGGGGGCGCAGGTGCGGGGCCGGCCTCAGTCCACGAGCCGGGGGGAGTCCTGGAGAATGCCAGCCCCCTCCAGAACCGGCCGTCAGCGTCCTTCCGGCCCGGTGTCGTTCCAAGCCCGGCCGTCCTTCCGCGTTCTGCGCTGCGCCCTGAGTGAGCACCAGTGACCCAGCTCATCCCCGGTGCCCGTGCAGTGGCCACAGTCCCACAGTCCCGCTGACCACCTGCAACTCGCAGCGGCCACAGTCCCACAGTCCCGCCGACCGCCTGCAACTCACAGCGCCGCTAACTGCTCCGTCCGCCCTGGTCTGAGGCCTACGGCAGGCTGGCAGGCTGGGAAGTCGTGCGCTGGTCCGGCCGCAGGTCCGGCCGCCACAGGCCTCCGCGCGTCGCCGACAATGCGGATGCCCCCACGAGCCACCCCCACACCAGTCGGGCCGCCCTCTCGCTGCGCCCCGAACCGTGCAGCACGGCTGCCTCCCGCTTTGTCTCACGCTTCGCTGTTCAATATAGGACATTAGCACTAACATTCCCTAGCACGGAGCTCAGACGCTGAGCTTTCTTGCCACCACTGCCATCTTGCTTTCTTCACATACCTATGTAGAGAAAAAGGATACCATATATATTTGATCGTGAGTTGTTATGTTATAGACAGTGAGGTGAAGTATCTGCCCAAAATTTCCACTAACAGAATGGGTGGTGATTTTTTTTACCAGTTCTCCTGTTCTACTGAAGATTTCTCATCTACATCTCCTGCTGTTTCTGAAGGGGTTCAAAGACAAGTAATGATGCTCATAGAAATATATTGAATATTCTGAATATGTAAACATATACAACACTTCACAAAAATGTAATTGACATCATAAAGTCTCACAAACCCCAGAATAATAATTCTTGAAAGAAACACAATCCTAAATAGTCCACAAGCACAAGCCCTCCAAGGGGCAATAACAGTCCATAGAAAAAATATTGTCCGGTATACCCTGATGGTATCGTACATGATATTCAGACCATTTCGAAGAAAATTCTTCATCAAAGGGTATAATGAGTCAAGGTAGGTACAATGACCATGCACAAACCAAAATTCTATTATGTATTAAGTGGAGTCCAAAGACTCTTAACAAATTTACAACCCAATGGTATCTAGTCAAGCAGGCAAAAAGATTCTAGATAATTTAGGATTGTGTCTCTTTCAAGAATTATGATGTGCATTACATTTTCTTGAAGTGTTGTATGTGTTTATATATTCAGTATCCTTATACTATTTTCCAGAGGGGTTTTTTTTTGGTGCGGATACCTATTTCCACCAACAGGGGGCTCAATCTCCCCCAACAGTTTTTCCTACATAGTCAGTAGACTTCCTGGGTTTGTAGAAAAATCCAAAAAGTGAAAAAAAAATCCCTTCAGGGATGGCTGAATTCCCCCCAAAACCTTTTGAAATGGCCTCTGCAGGGACCTAACTCCAGGCATCAATGGTGAGAGATTAGAACGTTGGCGGGGGGAGGCTTCTAACTGGCTCTTTCAGTAAAAGGGTGGGGGAAGGGCCCTTTCTTTCCAGGCCTCTTTCAGGAGGGAGGGAGGGAGGCTTGGGGCCAGGCTGGGGAATTCCTAGAGGTTTTGTGGTGGAGTGTAAGGAGGGCAGGATTTGGGAAAGGGAGAGGCCTCAGCTGGGTATCATGCTACAGAATCCACCCTCCAAAGCAGCCATTTTATCCAGGGAGACAGATCTGTGCTGTTCACTCTCCAGGCCCCACTTGGAGGTTGCCAACCCTAGGCCTGACAACAGTCTAGGGTTGCCAGCTCCCCCCATGGGCACTGGCAGGGGATGGGGGTAGTGGGGTTGCCAGCTCCATGTCTGGAAACTGCTGAAGATTTGGGGATGGAGCCTGGGGAGGACAGGGACCTCAGTGGGATACAATGCCCTAGAGTCCACCCTCCAAAGCATCCATTTTCTCCAGGGGGAGTTATCTCAGTAGTCTGCTGAGCAGTAATTCCAAGGGATTCCCAGATCCCACCTGGAGGCTGGCATCCCTAGGCAGAACCCCCTGGGTGACTTGATACCACCTAATTTGCATGACTCAACTTGGCCAGGCTGCTTGCTGCTGTTCAGCAGCCACCCTATGAAAGCCAGCAGTGGTGCAGCAGTTAGAGCTTCAGAGTAGGGTCTGCAAGACCTAGGTTCAGATCCCCATATTGCGGTGGAAGCTGACTGGGTGATTTTGAACCAGTCACATACTTTCAGCCTAACCAACCTCACAGGGTTGTTGTGCAGATAAAAAGGAGGTGAGAATAATGTAAGCTGCTTTGGTCCCCACTGTGGAGAAAGACTATAATTTTCCTTGGTAGAAACTGTGGGGAAGGGTGGTGGAGATGAAAATCTGAAGACAGTTAAAGGCAGATAAAGGTAGGTTGGCTGTTGGGTGGGAAGGAAATAGGGTTGGATTGGGAAACTCTTGGACATTTGAGGGGTGGATCCTGGGGAGGGTGGGGTTTGAGGAGGGGAGGAACTTCAGACCGGTATAATGCCATAGACTCCACCCTCCAAACCAGCCGTTTCCTCCATGAGAACTACCATTGCCAGCCTCTGGGTGAGGGCTGGAGATCACCCAGAATTACAACTGTTGTCCGGGTGACAGAGATCAGTTCCCCTGGATAAAATGGCTGTCTTGGAGGGTTGAGTCTATGGCTCCACCCCCAGAAGGGAGAAAGAGTATGAGATAGATAAGGGTAGAGGGGAGGAAGCAAAGGTGTGAGGAATGGGATGACCATCCCGCAAGTTTCTTGTGGGTCTCCACTTGTATTTAATATATTTCTATGAGCATCATTACTTGTCTTTGAAAAAAATGGGAGAGTTTTACCTTTTCAGTTGCAGATTTATATTTTCCCTTCCCAGTTAATCTTGTGTTTCCGAAGGGTTTCAAGTTTCAGTGGGATGCAGATGGGGGGAGGGCAGGAAAGTTCTGCTGATACAAGTGCCTTTCACTAGCGGAAAATTTAATCAAGATTCAGTCTGATGTGAATCTAGCCTCCCTCTGCAGCCCAAGTCCAACATACATCATTGGAATGCCTTTCTCTAGATCTATGCCTGGTACCCAATGTGTTGAAGTGAGCTGCCAAGACAATATGTTCTTGTTTGTCCAGACTTTTTTTACTGAGTTTAATTTCATTTTTTTATTTGTCTATTTTAATATATATTTATGGTTTTATTCCACTTCCTGTTTTGTTTTTATGCTGGCTGTAACCTGAATTTTATATTTTAATGTTGTCTCCCTGCTTGGATGCTATGGGTTTTATTGGCAGCTATTTGGAATAGTTTTATTTTGTTTTTTTAAATTTTTGTCTTATTTTTGTAAGCCATCTCAAACAGTGTGCTGGAAAGGTGGCATATATATTTTCTAGATAAATAAACAGTGTCTCATACACTTATATTATGTGTCAATATTTATCACTGTACTATTTACTTTTAGTATTTACCTTTGTCATTGTTCTTTTACATTAAACTTTGAAAGATAATGCATGCTGTTCTTTATGATAACAGCTTATGGAGATTTGGGAATAAAATGTAATAGTTGCAATGCATTTTAATATCTGTGGAATGTGCAGATCAGAACTAGAAATCTTATACTGTAGTGGGTTTTTTGCAACTGTTCTTTAACAAAAGAATTCTCAAGATGTTTTCATCCCTTTTGACCTCAAATAGCAAATGGAAATGGAGTATACAGACACACCTGTGTTTCTGTGGGAAGTGCCATCAAGTCTCAGCTGACTTATGGCGCCCCCGGCAAGGGGCTTTCAAGACAAGTGAAATGCAAAGGTAGTTTGCAATTGTCTTCCTCTGCAGCATTTTCCTTGGTGATCTCCCTTTCAAGTACCAACCCTGCTTCCAAAATATGAAAAGATTAGACCGTATCACGTTGCCATCCCTCCCCTACATATTAAGACAGAAAGACAGACAAACAGACAGACAGACTGAATAGGACACGACACACACATCAAGGTCAGTATTGTCCACTCAGACTGGTGGCTACTCTCCATAATTTCAAGTGGAGGTATTTTATTGATGCCTTCCCCATAGTCCCAAAGGCTGCTTCCAGATTTAGAACCTCTTCAAAGAGGCAGAAACATCAGAATGGTGCTCCAAAACAAGTGCATTGAAGCCCATCATTTAACAATCCAAAGGCTCTTCTTCAGGGGCAAAGAACTACTTGAATAATAGCTCACTTTCAGCAAACAGTTCTTTTAGAAGATTACTTGCTTCCAGTTTTAGTCAATTCCAGTCTACAAAAATCTCTGACACTGTTTCCAAATTCTACTTATTTCTCTGTCCATCCCATTAACTGGAGACTGACGTTCCAAAAGGCTGGACAGAACTTTTCAGCTATGAAGGAATATGATGCTCTATGTTTGTTTGTTTGTTTGCTAAATAGCTGATTGTCACCAAGAAGTTTAGGCCAGAGACAAATGACTTGGTTATTATTGGTAGTTAAAGGTATTATAATGCATTTTTTAAAAGAAAATGTGCATTTAATGTTCTCCTGAAAGTCTGGCATAATTCCAAATATTTGTTACATAAATTATGAGCTTCAGAGAGACCAGAGACCTTTCATGTTAAATTCTCAGGAGTGCTCATTAAACTGAGACTGTTTACTATCTCACTCTGTATGCCAATTCCATCAGTATTTCTGCACTCACCTGTTTGATTGTGTGCAGGTGTATGAACAAATGTGAACAACCACTGGATCACTTCAAGTAAAATAATGTGAATTAAACCCCAGGTTTCAGACTCAACCAGTATTGCTTTGCTTGTCCCCAGGTAGAATTATTGTACAATGAAGGGTTTACTCAAAAGTCCCATCGATTTCAAAGGCACTTATTCTCAAGTAAATATGTATAGCCCAGCAGCCATAGATGGTCAGCAGTAATTTTGAAAGCAGTATGAGACTGGTATTGAAACTGAGTTTGATGCTCACATGGAGAACTTGATATAAATACCGAATGTGGTTCTTTCAGAGATGCCCACTTATTTGTCTTCTTTCAAGCACTTAACTCTTGTTACTCTGCCCAGTCATTCAGGCCCAGCCTTGGACTAAACAGTTTGCTATAACTGTAGGTAGAGTATTTTTTAAGTGTTATCATCTGAAATGAGATGATGGTATCAAAGTACACAGAGTGTGTTGAATGCAGATCTGTGAAGACATTTGTATTTTTATCTCCATCCTAAGGCATCACAAAACTCTTTGCTAAATACTGAAATAGTAATACAATCAATAGTTATTTAACATTATTTAGAAATCTATATCATGATCTGGGTCATTTTAAAAGCAATGAAATCACACATAGTTTACATTCCTCTTATCCCCAAAACCTCTGTGGGATGTTTCAGATTTGAATTGCCACTAAATTTAGGGGTGGGGGATGAAATTTTCAAATACAATGGTTTCCTGTTGATGTCCAAAGAGTTTTAAACAAACATCCAAAAAGTTTTAAGGAAACAAAGAGTTTCAATGAAAAGTCTCACTGAGCTAAACTGGACTCCAAATAGAAATTAAGGTATGCTGTTACTTAAGCAGGAATCATACACCCTTTGCTGAGATGCTCCAGTGCCTTTTGGTTCAGCTCTTGTGATGGTCAGCAGTTATGAACAGGGAACCATTTTTTTAAAACCTTAGCTGCTGCCAAACAGCTCAAGTCCATTAGGGAGGTAATCTTTAGAGTGGCATCTTTGTGAATTTATTATTCTCCTCATTGCTGTACCACTCCACACCACCAATCACTTAAATTGCAAAGATAGTCAAATCACATAGACTTTTAAAAGTTGAGGGGAAAATACTGTGTCTGACCATATGGTGTTTGAGTTCTTTAAATAACCTTAATGGCTGCCAATCTGTATGGACAGTCCTTAGTTTTCACAAGCACATTTTCTCATAACCTGGAG
Source organism: Gekko gecko (assembly GCA_029375565.1). NCBI lineage: Eukaryota > Metazoa > Chordata > Lepidosauria > Squamata > Gekkonidae > Gekko > Gekko gecko. The sequence continues at coordinate 139,276,293 of JAPDNY010000005.1, forward strand.
CCACAGTTCATTCCCCACCTCCAAAAAAAAAAAAAAAAGGATTACTTTTGTGCAAAGAACACACAGACAGGTAAAGTATATAAACATCAAAGTGGTCCAACCAGCAATTATCAGTAAACACTCATTTTAAAAAATTACCATTTTAAAATACTTTGTTATTGATGTTATTTTACATGCACATTTCCTTCTCTCTTACAGGAAATGTAGTCCCTCCCCCATGATTTAATGGGCTGACCACCCTACCCCAGGACCCCCTAGGTACAATCAATCATACCTACAGCACAGATATAAAAGCAAGGTAAGGCAATGACACTCCATCATCATAGCTACTGTGCAACTAACCCCCCCACATTTGACAGTCACTTGAGCTGGTCAATGGACAGATGAATAAATCGGCTGTTGGGTCACAGGTAATCAGGACCACTAAGCAACATATATTCAACTACTGAAAGTGATTATTGCAAAATTTGCAGCATCTATAATCCTAAATTGATTCTTTGGAGCTGCTCTTTGCCCAACTTGGGCAAAAATACATCCAGTATACAGAGTTCCTTATTCTTGCTCCAATGAGGCAAATAACTCCAAGAGAGGAGACAGATGGAGCATAACAACAGGGTCACAGTTAATTATTCTTAGGATCCCACAATTAAGTATATCTCCAATTTTGACATATTTATTTGCTTCTCTGTGTTTCCCCCTGGAATTAAATCCAAACAAATGATGACCATATAAACCTAGCTTGTTATTTCTGTTTAGTTCTTGCATCTGTTTAAACATCTCCATTATGCTGTATGCTAATTTGCTGTTCACCATCTACCTATATGTATGGACTGTTAATTTCCATTTCAATGTATCTGAGGAAGTGTACATGCACATGAAAACTCACATATTGAATGAAACTTTGTTGGTCTTAAATGTGCCACTGGACTCAAACTATGTTCTACTGCTTCAGACCAACATAACTCCGCACCTGAATCCAAGAAAGTAAATAGTGGCTATTTCAGTTCAGAATAATTGTGTGGTTAAATCCCCTCCTAGTGTGTGATCCCAAACTGCAGCTCAAATCTGAATTCAGTTCCTGTGAGGTTGGTATTTACAAAAGAAAAAGGCAGAATCACTAGTGATGGAGCTCCCAGTATCTCATTTATTTATATCTAGAACTATACTAATAAATACCATAGATTTTGCAAACCATAATCTTATTAAAACCAGCACTCAGATCTAATCAAGGGACCAATAAAAAACTAACTGGGAATTAAAAGAGAACAAATTCAGTACCAGGTAAGTATTTGTGTGATGGATATCTGCCAAAGAAAATGTTGCCATAGAGCAAACACATTGGTCTTTGGGGGCTGTGGGCCCTGGTACTTTGTTGTACATAGCATTACACTGGTGCAAGGAGAAGTCTTAGTCCTGTTGATGAGGACATATACGCCAATGGGTTAGAAGATCATACTTGCTTCTCTGCTCCCATCTGAGGCCTGGATGACCTTTCATTTCATGGGTGCAATATCTTGCACTATTAGCCACTTGGGACCACAGTCTGCAGATAGCTAAATTTGCAGATTGGGGCCACATGAAGGCTAAAAAGATTTTTCTGCACACTTGGGGCACTCCCAGGTTTGCAGAAAAATTTGATTTTTTAAAAAAAGAAAGACATGAGGGCTGGGTTAGAAAAACAGTTGGCATCTTCTGGAGGGAATCGGCAGCAGTGGGGGATGGATTCCTCTCACGAGTATCACAGGTTCACACTTGTGTAAATGAAATACTGATGTATTAAGTCAGAAATAATGTTGAAAATGTGCACACTTTATGGAGAAAATTCAGGTTTAAGAAACAGGAAATGGCCTGGAAATGAAGAATTACAGGTCTGTTTTGCATATACAAGGAAAAAAGTCAAAATGGAGAAACAGCAGGTATGAGAAATGCAAAACAATACCCTTTCTGAGTGACAAGAGCTTGCCTCATGTTCAAGAACTGAACTCTGATCTTTCCAGACATATTCGGGCTCTTTTTGTAGCAGGAACTCCTTTGCATATTAGGCAACACACCCCTAATGTAGCCACTCCTCCAAGAGCATACAGTCGTCCCTGTAAGAAAAGCTCTGTAAGCTCTTGGAGGACTGGCTACATTAGGGGTGTGTCGCCTAATATACAAAGGAGCTCCTGTTACAAAAAGAGCCCTGCCTTTAGGAACATGTTGAAAAAATACCCTGCATACTTAAGCACTGTCAATCTGCCATGCCTCTGGATTGCCAAAGCCTCATGAGGCACAGAGAACTCTCTGGCTGCGTTCAGATGGCCAGTCAATCCCGCCATGAGCCCTCCTAAAATTTTATCCCGATTTTTTTAATCCAGCCTAGCACGACCAGACGCGCCCCCCCCCCGTGAAATAGCCTCACCGCGCGTTGTTCCCATCGTGATTTGTCTACACGGCATCCACCGAGGATTTTTTTTTAAGTTTTGTACATGCGCATAGGCAAGGCTGTGCCTCCTTGGATTCCATGCAGGAGATTCTGCATACTTCAGTTTCTGTTTTGACCCACGCTTGCAGGGATGGAAAAAATAAGTCCCGGTCCTCCCCCTTGCCATTGCCATCATGATCAATGGAGGGACTATTTTGCAAGTTAGAACAGTCCTTCCCCTCCTCCATCTCCCATCGTGGTAACATCTTGTCCCTAAAATAAATAAGCATGAATATTACAATCCTCGTAGCGCTTATCGCTGAATGTGTTTCCTCGTTAAAGCGCACATAGGGTTTCAATTTTTAAAAAATCGCACCCCCGTCGGCTCGGTCTGACGTCAGACCGAGCCAACGGGAGCATCGCGCGCTAATGGAGTGACCAGATGGAAGAAAGTCTGCAGTTGTTGCGCGGGTAAGCAAAAACCCTACATTGAAACAGCTTCTTTTTAAATCAGGATTGGAGGCGCAGCAGAACGGGATGCCTACAGGACCGGAATATTTCTCAGATGTTTCTGTCTGGTGGTGCATTTTTGATCTGCAAGGGAGTCGTTCCTATGGTGGATCAAAAGATCCGTCTGAATGCACCCTCTGACTGGTAACTTAAAAACTCTGAGAATGTTTTTTTAAATAACTTCAGATCCAGTGTTCAAGAAGGACACCTTTACTCTGGATTCCTGATTGTCAGGTAAGTCAGTATTGGCTAGGGCAGGGGTGTCAAACATTTGGCCTGGGGGCTGGATCAGGCCCCTGGAGGGCTTCCATCAGGCCCACAGTGGAACTGGCCATCTCCTTCTTCCAGTTCTGCTGCTGCTGCATCACAGCTTGCATTGCCAGACTCTATTAATAACTCAGCCATTTCATGTTTTAACCTGTGTCCCAGACTGAGAACTCTAAGCATGAGATTTCTGTGGTGAATGTCAATAAATCAAAAGTAGGTCTGGAGCTTATAGAGCTAATGTTTTAAGCATGTTTTTATTTTAAGTTAAACAAATATCTTTGTGTTTTTGTGTGTCCTTTATCAAGTTTATATCTCAGCTACCTGAATTACATTTTATGACACACATGGCCCGGCCCAACAAGGTCCATTTATGTCAGATCCAGCCCTCATAACAAATGAGTTCGACACCCTTGGGCTAGGGATTCAAATCTATGGGATTTTTCTTTAGGGAAGAGGTTTCTGGAATTTCAGGGCCATTATTTTCAGCTAGGAATAAGGCCTGTTGTGGAAATAAATACAACAAGCTCTAGAAAGGGGCTCTGGGTGAGTGCCTTGGCCTTGGGCACTCAGCATCAATTTGCCGTGGCAACCTCAGTAGGGTATAATGACACAGAGTCCACCACTTTCTACAGGGGAACTGATCTCTGCTGTCTGCAGAATAGTTGTAATTCTGAGTGATCTCCTGCCCTCACCTGGAGAATGGCAGCAATGGTTCCCCAGGAGGAAATGGCTGGCTTGAAGGGTGGAGTCTATGGCATTGTACCTGGCAGACCCAGCTCTGAAGCACTAACAGCTACACCTAGGGTAGCCAACCTCCAGTTGGAGCCTGAAGATAGCTATGTATCACAACTGAACTCCAGACAACAGATCTCTCCCCCCACCACAGAGAAAATAACTGCTTTGGAGGGTGGGTTCTGGGGCATTCTATTCCGCTGAGGCTTCTCCCCTCCCCCAAACTCTGGTTTCCTTAGATTACAGCACAGAATATCCAGGAATTTCCCAAACTCGAGCTGGCAACTCAAGTCAGAATGGGCCCAATGAGCTTGGAAAGGGCTTCCTTCCTTTGACTTTTTACTGACAGAACCAGGCTTGGTTGCCTAGCAGCAGCCACTGAGGGAAAAGTTAGTCCCACAGGAGCCAAGAAGGTGAATTGTCTTTGTCAGGAAAGACAGATGTTTTGGCAGGTTTTTTTTTTTTTCCTGTGAGGGAACAGTGTCCAGGCTGGCAGTGAGAAGGGGAGAGGAGTGGACCCAGCATCTAGCCAATGGCATGCAAGTACTTTTGAGTGGCGGTTGATAGGCCAATGGCTGATGGAGCGCACTGCACAGCCAATGGGAGAGCTGGAAATGGCCAGTACTTAAGGGAATTATATATATAGGATGAGGAAACCAGTTCAAGGGTCTGATGCAGTTGTTTTTAAAGATAATGGTACCATATTTGCACAGGAGATAATCCTCTGTCTAATCTAAATACCCCTATGTTTGAAACAGAATGGGAAAAGGGGATCAATTTTGTAGCTCTCCCAAGTAGGTGATCCTTGGTGCACTTGTCTGCAGTTTTCTATGGGTGGAAAACAGCGGCAACCTGACAGTAAAGCTGGCTACTGACTTTGTTGGTTTTTTTAAAAAAATCTTCAAGCACTCTTAAAGTGACTGACTGACAATAATAATAACAATAAAAATATTTACCTTTCTACTGAAAACTCTGTATTTGCCAGCCTTCCTTATGGTAGTTGGTTGTCTCCTTTTAGAAAGTAAGGAAGGCCTCCTTTGCAGAAAACCATATCATTGCAATCTTTTAAATCCATTTGATTTATTTAAAAAGAGCATGTGTGTGTGACTGCATCGAATAAACCATCCATTTGCTATGGGACATGTGCCCTCACACTGGGCATTCATTGTAGGGATAACTTAATTATTTACTACTAATATTTAAGGAGGTCCTCATGGATGAGGTCTCTCATTCCTCTGAAAATGTCATCCAGCTCCAGCTTGTCTCCAAAGGTGATTGGTTAGGAACATTCCTGATCTCTTGAAATATGCACTTGGAGAAAAACCATAGGCTGTAAAATTGGGGAAATCTGAGAAAAAGAAGACTCCTGCTGCTGATAATGACACTAAGCACCCAAACATGAAAAACAAACATATTTTTTTCAGGGGGTGTTTTTATAATGCCGAAGAATCCCAGATATGTACCATTCTGGAAATCACTGTAATGACCTGAAACAGTTATTTTCATTTTTGGGTTGTTTTAGTTCTGGAATTTCAGGATGCATTCTCCTGGTGCAAAGACCACATGCTTTGCATTCAGATGGTCCCAGATTGAATCCCTGACATCTCTAGTTCAAAGATAGGTGATAGGTGAGGTGAACGACCTTTACCTCTACCTAAGACCCTAAAGAGCTACGACCAATTAGAGCAGACAAGAGCTTGGTAGACCAATGAACTGATTCTGTGAAAGGCAGCTTCATATTTGTTATTGCCATAAATGTGCAGCCTTAATATATGTTTTGGTACTTACTCCTTCTTTAGAGAATACAAATAAATTATTTCTATAAACTTGCAGTCTTAATATATGTTTTAGTGCTCACTCCTTCTTTAGAGAATACAAATATATAATCTTTAATGGACATTTTTAGAAGTTTAAAATAATCCTAATATCCCATCTTAACTATCCCACAATTTTTAAATGAAGTGGCAATATTGCTAATCTTAAAATCCTTCTTGTTCCACATATCCTCAGGGTAACTTGTATAAATAAGCTCTGAGCTATAATTCCCTAGTTATACATCGGTATTGCTTTCTTTTCTCCAGTGCATCAAAAGTGTCATGCAAAATGCATGATGGCCAATTCTAAGGGGAAATGTAGGAAAGTTCCAATATTTCAAACAATTCTTGGATTGACTATGGATGGTATTGTTCTGCACCTGAAGATGGTGCTGTGCCACAACATTTTCTTCTGTGATAGCAGATCCAAATATGCCTATTGCTCTGCACTTTGATCTTGCCATTGCATGTGGACAGATACAATTTTCAAACCTCAGCACAGCAAAATGTTACTGTAGGTTAACTGATGAGATGCAAACTTATAAGCAAAGTAGCCTAATGTGTTTGTATGTCAAACATAAGATGTTCCCAGTGCCTCAATTTTTTGAAGAATTTTATTATGACATTGTAAAGGGATCACGTAGTTATATTACCTTTTTTGTTATAAGGCAGTGCAAAGCTTTCAGTGCAAGCATTACTCTTGTACTACTGCCACTTTTTCCTGTAGGATCCTAACAGCAGACATTTCTGAAGGTCTACTGTACTACTCATGGTCTTTCTTCCTTCTCACCAAATAGATGACTGGAGGGATAACAGAAGAGGTGGCACATGCATTTTTGAATAAATAAAACAGTTGGGGCGGCTGTCCACAAAGACAGTGGTGTCGGTGAACGTTCAGATTGATATATGAATGATTCACACGAAGAACTGTTATTCAAACGAGGTTGCTGGATACAGGGCTATCACTCTGCGCTATTCACTGGTTTGCACAGTGTAGATTATAATTATGTAAATAGATGTTTACCAACATGTAAAGCTCCTGTATAGATGCAGAATTACTGTAAACAGTGGTCTTCAACACATGGGTTGGGACTCTCAGATGGATCTCAGAGACCAGACTAACATGCCAAGGCATGAGCCCTTCTGGAGCTTCTTTTTTTTTTAGGACCTGCTGCTTGGTCACATACATAGAAAGCAAAGTCTCCTGCTTTTCTTTGTGTGGATTCTGAAAAGAGCATCAGGACAGCAGTCAAGGTCATTAAGCAATAGAAATATTTTCATATTGGCATATAGTCATATATAATATAATAATATATAATATATAATTTCATATTGGCATATATTCATATATAATCATATATGATTATAGCTTAATACATCTCCTGCTACTGGATGGGTGCAGGAAGTCTTAGATCTGGAAAGGGCTCTGCTTTAGGCTCCAGAAAATTTCAAAGTCTTGATTCATTATGGAATGGATCCTGGGGGATGGACTACCCAAAATAGTTATTGTGAGTTTTAAAAGGTTCTGATAAACCCTACAACTAGGAAATTCACTAAGGCTGGTGCACTGAGGCAGATAAGTTGGTCATTACTAGTCACAGAGATGGTGAAGAGCACTCTTCTCAACAGGAACCAAAGAGGTAGGGTTGCCAGCCTTCATTAGTGACTCACAAAAGCTGCCACAAATTTTGTTAGACTTTAAGGTGCCACTGGACTCTTGCTCTTTTCTACTACTACAGACAAACTAATATGGCTACCCATCTTGAAATGTGTTGAGGGTGTCTTTCCTACATTGCATTTGTTGTTCACTGCTTGTACAATTAATTAATTGTGAGATAAACTTGCATCTAAATTGGCATTTATCACGACACTACAAAACTTCAGAAAATGAGTTGAGCAGTATGCTGCTAAACAGGGATGCTGCTGAGGTTCTCCACAACCCAATGAGAAACACACTGACTTAATATAATAGGTTAAAAAAGTTGGTTTGAAATATTCTGGAATTTTATATGATACAAACAATGCAACTAGTTATTTAATTGATCTACCACCAAGGACTTTCTTGCATGCATGTAAATGACTGATTATGGAGCTTTAAGATTGCAAAGCCATAACAATTTGCTACGACAAGCAACACTACACATGCAAATATATTCAGGGCCCTTAACAGACAACTGGGGAAAAAATAGAAATACAACTGGATTTTGAATTGACTGACCTATGGATATTTTGAATATCCAATGTTTATAACAAGGAGACTGGGATTTCTGCTTAAACTGCTCTTGAAGCATGATAATTTTGCCTCTAACTTAAAAAGGGTTCCTGACAATTATTTAAACATGCAAAGAATTGTGATAACTGATATGTTATTAAAAGCTGGATGCTACCAGAAGGACTGCAATAAATATATTTGGTAAATTAGATTGTCACATTCAGCTCTTTTCTGTTTCCAAAAAATATAAAAACTTTGAGAATTAGTATAATCCAGTGAAACAGAATTACTTATGTTGATCCGGCTTGTATGTCATCACTGTGATGAGTCATTTTTTTATTATTCACAATCCCTTACATGAGTTGACCTTTGAGGCTTGTAGAACAGGGGGTCTAGAGTTGCGGAGGGGGGGTTAGTTGGGGTATGTAGGTATGTGGGGAGCTGGTCCCACTGCTAAGAATAAATGTCATCTGTTTTCAAAGATTAGTCCAAACATGAGGAAATATAGCAAATATAAATTTTATGTTCCTTGACATTTCTTCTGAACACATCTTTAATTCTGTGTGTTTTTCCTTTTTTGCCACATATTCTATACGGTGCAGAAATAAATTTAAGTAAAGTTTTCTGCATTTGGTTGTATTGGCCTGTATCCTACCATTTAACTCTTTTAATTTTAAGTCTTCTTCCAGATCAAGGAAATTTCCTTTGACAGAAGGGACAGTTCTTCTGGTAGAAGAACCACTTAACTTAGAAGAAGGCCGCAGTCATTTGCTGAGTCATTATATAATCCACTATATTCTGATTCCCCCCTCTCTGGAATTACACATCCATAAAACATTAACACCTAAGATAAACATACTTTCCTGCATATTTCCTTTAACTTCCCTGTTCCATGTATTAAGAAGGGATAATAGTATTATATACATAAAATGATTAATTCCCAATCTAAAACATCAGATTTTTTTTTAAAGGCCAAGGGCTTCAGGGAACAAAGAAAAATGAACAAAGAGAGAAGGGAATGTAAATACTGAGTAGACCAGATGTGCATGCATCTCTTAATTGTAATGGGATTTCATGAATTGTTATTCATGGCGTGTTAAATGCAAATATAGCAGAGGGTACGGAATTGAAAAAGACAGTACTATGAAATGATAATGGTGTACAACAGATAGAAGTGGTATCAGAATGTCTCAGAAATGGAAGGGTTAATAACAGTAGAAGGCAGATAGGAAGAAGACAGCTATGAGCTACAGAGAAATGTCAGCTGCCATTGAAGTTAGTCCTGGATTGTGGCAAGCTACAGCAACAAGTCAAAGCAAATAAGCAGATCCATCCAATGGTCAAAAAATTGTTGATTGAAAATGAAAGTTATCCAGAAGAAAATAAGGCAAAAAGAGAACAAGTCTGAAGCTTCTGTTAGACATCAGTCCTTTGCAAATTGCATCCATTGATGGATGGCATCAATACTGCTGATGACACCAAGATCTCTTTACTGAAATCTCATGGCAATGTGGTAGAGGTTTTGAACTGCTGACTGACCATAGTGGTTAAATGGTTGAGAGTGAACAAACTGAAACTGAACCCTGACATGACAGAGGTAATGCTGGTTGGGAAGCCTGTGGGGTAGAGGTTCAGCTCTACCTTGCTGACTCATTTAACTGCTTCAGAAGCAAGTTATTGCAGCCAGGGGAAAAAATGCTTTCTTCAAACTTAGTTTAGTCTGGAAGATGGCCCCATGATATGGCTGATACAGCCACCTGGATCCATGCCATGGTAACATCAAGACTAGAATACTGTAATGGGCCCTATATAGCTTTCTCAATGAAGTCTCCTCAGAGACTCCAGTTGGTGTAGAATGCCTCATCTCAGTTATTATTAGAAGCCAGGTGGCACATGCATATTACACTCATTCTACAATCACTTCATTAGCCCTCCATCAGATACCAGGTTCAACTCAAGGTACTGGCCAGCACATATAAAGCCCTTCATAGCTTGAACCCTCATATCGAAACAACCACCTCTCCTACTGTGTTGCAGCATGACATCTTTGATCATCTTCACAGGGACTTCTCAAAGTACCACCCTGAAAATGGGCAAGATCAATGATGGCCTGATCATTGTTTCAGTGAAGGGAATGGGATTGTGGTTAGCTGATATGTGTTAGCTGTGTGCATCATCTTGTTCTCCCTACATTGTAGATCTACTTACATAATACCATTTACTGTTTGTTTAGCATGTCATGCTTAATGTTTTTGCTTGGTTCAGATTCCTGCAATCCCATTCCTATTATTTTGCTTATTAGTTGCTTATTAGTTGCATTGGCATATACTGTGTATCCTGCCTGAAGTCTCAGTGATAAAGGTAGACAATAAATAAATAAATAAATAAATGCTATGGATTCAGATTGCATAGTTAAAACAGATGTCACTTGGGAGTACCATATCACTATAGGGAGAACAGAGTTCTAACCCAACTGAAATCCTGACCAGAATCCTTGACTCCAAGAGAAGCAGACTCAGGATCTACCACATCACCGACTTCTACTTTGTCATTCCAGATATCTCACAGCATGAGATTGGATGGCTTCTAATATAGCAAAATAACATCCCTGCATTCCCCAACTCACTCTAGAGTTTGGATGAAATAGAAAGGGTCAATTCTGCATCTGACCAAAACATTTTGGGGGAGAACCAAGCTCCAGAAAAATATCTAGGAAAATGAGTCCTCCTAATGACACCAGTATAGACTCCATTGTTAGCAGTCAGACCCTTCCTCTTGCTGAGGAGCAGTTTATAAGCTAAAAGAGCCAGAAACACTCCTCTATATGAAACCCCAATACCCTAAGTACAAGGCACTGCTTAGGCTAAAGTGGACCCAAAATGGATGCCAGTCAGACAGAGGCCTGGGAAAGCAGTTTTCAAGGCATGGGTCAGGGTGGCTGGCTGGCTACTACCCCCTTCTTGCCTGGAGAGATGCAGGACTTTAGGCCAATGGACCACCCAGAATCTATTGATTCACTCAGTATAATCCCATCAACACTCCAGCCTAGCTTCAATCATTTAGTCTACTCACCTTTCCAATTACTCTTCCCATCTGGTGCTAATAGAGCCATCAAGCCTCTCACACCCCTTTGTTTACCTCCAGTAGAACCATCAAGTCATTGTCCTCTGGCAATGAGTCAACCTGCCTCAGGATATATTTTGCCCTATAAATGTGTCACCCTGCTGCCCCAGCAGTGTATGTGTGTGCCGTTGGATCCCTCTGCACTCCTCCACTTGTGTGCAGGCTCTCCTCTCTCACGCTTCCTGAAATGCTAGTTGTTTCCTTCTTTGACTTGCTCCTTCTGTGGTTCTCTTTAGGATCAGTAACTATCACCCTTCCCCCTAAACAGCTTTCCGCTTTCCTCCCTGCTTTTTTTAGTTTTCTCTTGTATGCATTTATTGTGTGTGTGTGTACCCTTGTTTTTATTTTTTAATTTAATAGAAACCCTATTGGTTGAGCATCAGCCTGGTTATTTCCAAGAGTTCTCAGAGGGACAATTCTGGTATACATACGGGTCTCGGTCCCAGTTGCCCCTCCTGTCACACAGTCTCTGAGCTAATTCCCCCAAACTAATTGGAGGCTGCCTATTTTGGGTAACACCATCTGCTATCTGATACCTGTGATTTTGAGGTAAAAAACATTGGTCTGAGCTGAGACTTCTTAAATAGAAAACCCTTTTAATGTGGGTGGAAGAAGAATTGCTTAGTGTGAACTCTCTTGTTTGTTTGTGATTCTTCTGTGTGGTAAGCTGAGAATGCTAAATGTCATGACCAGAGAACCCATATTTTGCAATTGAAATAATTCAAGCAAATGAGGTCAGTTTGCATACATGCAGATTAGAGATGATTTTCTTCATTTGTTCAAGCTTTTTGTTTCATTATGAAGAAGATACTTTGGAAATCATGGGGAAATGGAGAAGAAAGGGGAAATGTGTGGAAAAATTGGCACTAGACATAGATATATGCTGAACAGCAGAAAACTGCTCCAGACACCTTCTTAGAAGAAAGAAAATGGATTGAATCCAACCAGTTTTTCAACTGGTAAACCAGGAATGATTGGTCTGTGACAGAAACCCTATAACTTACTGAGGCTCAAGAGTGCCATCTACAGTGTCTGGGATCTTGGACCTCTGGAGATTTCATTAGAATGAGCCATTCACTTCCATTCCACATTGGATCATCCTGGCAGATTTAATCTCTTTTGGACAAAGGACAATCCAGTTTGGACATGTCATCTATTTGTCATGGAAGTTCAGAGGCTTGATGGAGGTAGGACTATATTTTATACAGCCTCTGACATTAGAGATGTAGATTTATGTGGGATTGGAGAAATCAGCTTGGGGTTGGCTCAGGTCCAATTGCATTTACCATATACATCTGGACTTTTGATATTTCCCCTTGTTTTCAGCCCTCAGTGGAAATGGAGTCCACAGGTAGGGGTTAAGGACACCCTTAGCTTCTTGCTACTGCAAGGACTTCTGCACCTGCTCTGAGGAACCTATTACTTCCTAGAGTAATGTGTGTGTAGCTTAGCTAGTTCAACTGTTTTGCTTTTCATTTGTACTCCTCTGTACTGTTGTTGCTACACACCTTTCCCTGTATTGCATTTTTTGCCCTTTTCCACCCTCTTTTGGAGTCCAACCAGGGTTTTTTTTGCCTTTTTCCACCCTCTTTTGGAATCCAACCAGTTTTTTTGCCTTTTTCTCCTTTTAATAATAAACCTTTTAAAATATAAATACATTTTTGGCTTCACTTAGTACAATCTATTACTCTGGGATATTTCTCTTAATCTCTTCCCCATGTGCTTAACTGCATAGGTGCTACCAGTGTAGTTATAAGGTATTTTGTTATAGCTCAATACTGTTTTAGCAAACTATCTTCACAGCAGGTCACTCTAGGTTCTGATGAGGTCCTGAGTGGTGGCAGCTGGTTACCAAGGTACTTTCCAGGGAACCCTTGGTCTAAGGGAGTTTCTCAACAAGGAAAGGCACCATTTCCCTCTTCCTATCATAACAGGGTCCCTTTTAACCATCAAAAGTGTCATGCTGAGATCAAGGAACATTTGTCGAAAAAAGCCATGTGAAAGAGGGGCTATAGTAAAGGGGAGAATTTATTCTTTTCTTTATTGTCCACCTTTCTCCTTGAGACTTAAGGTGGATTACATAATGTAAGTCAGTGCAATCAACAGTTTAAAACATCTGATAAGCAAAGTGACAGGACTAGGATTACAGAAATCTGAAAGTAAACCATATATTAGGCATGGTATGTTAATGCCAAAAGGTGAAATAATGTGGATAGATAAGAATGCAGTGAGAGCAAGATAAGGCTGTATAATTAAAAATAAATAAATAAATATAAAAAACAGATAATACATCCTAAACTGTTGTATAGCTCACAGTACTGTTTCCTTTATTAGATCTCCTTGAAGCATAATATAGTCATATTGCCTTTATAAAAATGCCAAAAAAATGGCCAGATCCAACCCTATAAAAATAAACAATTCCTTGTCCCAGGGTAGTTTCTTTTTATATTTTCATAGTGTTAGCCCAGCAGGAACTCATTAGCATAATAGGCCACACCCAACAGCAGAAACTCATTAGCATATTAGGCCACACCCAGACAGTGCATCTTATTAGCATATTAGGCCACATCCCCATGCTACCATAAGTGTGGTCATCCAGCCACACCCACCTTTTGCTTCTTATTCTGTTTATGTTGTTGTCAAAACCCAGGGCTTTTTTGTAGCAGGAGCTCCTTTGCATGTTAGGCCACACACCCCTAATGTAGCCAATTCTAATGAGTTTCTGTTGTTGAGTGTGGCCTATTATGCTAATGAGTTCCTGCTGGGTGTGGCCAATGCAGGAACCAGCTGGAACTCCGTTCCTATGCGTTCCTGCCCCAAAATAGCCCTGGGTTAGCTCTTTTCAGACATTCAACTTTGGTGTACCAATCCTGTGTAACAGAAGTGCGAGCTATCCAAGATACTCCCGAAACATGCATTTTTTCATGAGTGTACAGTTTCGCTTCACACAAACACATACCCTCCAAAATCCCAGTGCTTTATGCATACCAAAAATGGTAATTATACTCATCTCCCAAATCACACAAAATGGTGGCTGCACATTGGGAGCACCTGAAGTTGCACACGCTCCCATTATGTATTATTGGTGTGCCAAAATGGAATGTCTGAAAAAGGCTAGTGTTACATATGCATTAAGAGTAAGGGACAGGCACAATAAATATCGGCTGTCTGAAGGTTTTGCCAAATGTGTTAGATTTTAGATTCAAGGCCACAGATTAAACATTGCTGTGTTGCAGAGCCACAGAGATTTATGTGCCCACTAACTGAACTCTGGGGGGGAAATGTTTTCATTTTAGTTTCATATAGTATTAATATTAGAGTACCATTAATTGTTCTGCAGAAGGCCACACTATCGTCTAGTGATCTCTAAATAGCCTGTGATCCATCATCTTATTCTATTATACAGGGTCTAATTCAAATGACAAGTAAAAGATTCTGCAGTCAAATGAGTCTTCTAAGATTAAACAGTGTTAGAGCAGATCTGTTGTGGTTTTTAAAATGACATTCATTTCTAGGTCTGTTTACATTGACAAGAAAGAAAGAAGGAATGGACGAATGAACAAATCTTAGAGTCAAGTAGTGAGGCAGCAATATGAATCTGGGAGACCACAAATTTCTCCAAGACCAATCCCACCTCCATAGCCAAGCCAGGCGATGCCATGACAGGAACACTCCTTCTCCTCTTCTGTCTCTGCAGATATGGTACCTCAAGCTTGGGTCATTTTCAGTTCAGTCCTAAGAAATAAGTCCTATTGAATAAACATGAGTAGGACTCTGAATAGACCTCCTTATGGTTGCTCTCTTGGTCCAGCTGTGACTGAATTATGCATGTATAGGATTTCAGCCACACTCCACTGGATTACATTTCTTCTTACCTAGTTGAAAGTAAAAACAGGGATTGCCATTCAGAAGAAGACAAAAGTCATTTCAAGCCATCACCACTCTTGAATGATATAGAAATAAAGGGCAGGTATAGCCATTCAAGATACAAATATTAGGAAAAAATAGAGTCATTTTTCATTGCCAACACATCTGCCGGGTGTCTCCCCCCCCTTCTGGAATTCACTCTAATTCTCAAGAGGACAGCAAATCTTAGAAGAAGCACTGCTTGACATTTACCTTTCGATATATGATAGATATTGGGAAATGAGCATCTGTCAGTGCTCTAGCATCAAAATTAAATTCCTCTCCTGATTAGCCATGCAAATAGCTTGCCCTGGTAATCTCTACAACATCTCTTTGGTACTCTGTGATGCCCCCTCAGCATAAAGAATTGTCAGTATCCTTACCAATTACCATAATGCAAAGGACATCCAAAAAAAGAACGTTAAAGGTTTTGATGATATTATTTCACTTTATTTTCTAGGAAATTTCAATTCGTACAAGAACATCAATTTACAATAGTGGAGAAAGGAATTCTCCCTTCTGTTGTACAAGCTCTTGGTGCCAGAATCTTGTGCTGCTGTTTTAAATAAGACAGAGTAGTTCTCAAACAATGCACACAATGTTTCTCACATACCAAATAAGACAGCTTCACTGTTCAGACTGAAGACTGTTGTTTTACACATTTTCAATGACATATAAATCTGGAAGAATAAGAACCATTTGCTGAAAACATCTGTCATCACGCTAGTAATTAGGAGTATTCTTATTTGCTTTATTTCCCTGTTAGTATGATTTTATTTTCCTATGCATTCATATTTTTTTTTACAAATCTTTTTTGGATAGATGTGGCGAGATGTGATGTACATTTTTATAATTTGAAGAGAGAGAGAGAAACATCAGCCAGATGTAGTGCTATTCACTATAATTTAAGAACATTTTTTGCAATTGAGCCTTTAATTAAATGGATTGTCTTCCTGAAGCAACCCTGCTTGTATTAGCAGCAATTCTATATATGCAATCCTTCTGGCTCATTTTTATTTTATGTTTTGGGTGCTCTGGGGTTCTGATCCAAAGCCACATCTATCTCCCCCCCTCCCTGACTCAGATAGCCCTGGTTCATGCCAGTTGTCCAATTATTTCAATGAAGAGGGAAATTTATGTGTACACAATGATATGTAGATTGCCTCTGCTGTATAGATATTAATGAAAAAGCCTCTAGTGCAGCGGAACTCCATGACATGTTATTGTTGTTAAGAGGAATTTTTGATTTTTCTTTACCCTATTTCTCCCTGAAATACAACAAACCATTTATTTTCCTCTTTTTTTAAAAAGAATGTGGAGTCCCTTTGGAATCAACTCTGTTTTGATCAAAATAGAAATACAAAGAGAGGAGGGGCAGGAAAGGAAGTTCACAAAATGTCAGAATTTCAGTCTGCCAATGCTCAGAGACAGGCAATGTCTTCCCAAACCTTCCTACCCTTCTGCTAGAGCACCCTGTGATGTGTGTGTGTATCCTAATTTGGATCCCACTTCACTGGTAGAAAGTTGGAGATGATAGATAGATAGATAGATAGATAGATAGATAGATAGATAGATAGATAGATAGATAGATAGATAGATAGATGATAGATAGATGATAGATAGATAGATAGATAGATAGATAGATAGATAGATAGATAGATAGATAGATACACATGCGCACGCACATAAACACACATTTTTTAAAAAAACATGAATGACAAGAAATCCTGTCTTAAATAAATATATCTGTCTCTAGCCTCTGGGAGTACAAAGACTAGGGAGAAGCCAAATGCACAAGAATATTTCATAACTAGATTGGGAGTTAGCATGGTGTTGGACTGATTCTGGGATACTCAGGTTCAAATCCTCACTCTGCTATGCCCCCTTCTTGGTAACCTTGGGTCGGTCCCTCTGTCTCATCCTGGTCTACCTCACAAGGTTGCTGTTAGGATACAATGGAGGAAGGGAGAATGAAGTATTAAGCCCCTTGGGGAACAGTAGGATAAAAATGTGTTAAATCAGTAAATGAATTCTAAATGTTCCAGAAGATTATTAACTCCTGTTACTTGTGACTAGGGTTGTACAAAAAGAAGATTTTTTTTGAGTTTGAGTATATTGAACCCAAACAATATTGCTGTTTCCCAATATTTCCAAATCCCAATAGCAGTATGGTATTCAGATTTGGAAAATATTCAGGAAACCCAATTTTTCGGCTCCATTATACCATCTGGTGACTACTGTAATAAATGGTACCCATAGAGTACAATGGTGAATTGATCCAGGGATATCTGAGGGGCTGTTTTTTGAGGTAGAGACACCAAATTTTCATCATAGCTGCTGGTGCCTCTCCTCAAAAAAACAGTAAGTTTAAAAATATTAGATCAGAAGGTCCAATTCTATGGCCCCCCAAAGAAAGTTTCCCATCTTCCATTGATTTAAATGGAGGAAAAAAAGCATTGTGGTCCCTTTAAATGCCTTCTCCAAGCCACACAATTCCATGGCTTGGAGAACTCCAAAGGTATTTAAAGGGACTGCACGCCCTTTAAATGCCTTGAGAGTTTTCCAAGACGCAAAGTTGTGTGGCTTGGAGAAGGCATTTAAAAGGACTGTGATCCCTTTAGATGCCCTTTGGTAATCTATCTGGTAGTCCTGAAAATCCTGAATATTTTCAGGATTTTGGGGCCTTGACCATTTTGGATAGATGAACAATATCTGAAATCTATATCCAGCTGAATCAATACCCAGAAAATACCAATGAGGCATTTTCCAAGTACTTATTTGGCTTGGATTTAGCCAAATGCACATCCATACTTGTGACTCTCCTTATATGAGGTCTCAAAAGAACCCCACTAAGGAATGGACTAATCCAGAAGTCCCCAGTGTGGCAGTGATGGGAACCATGGTGCCCACCAACGCCTTCCCTGGTGCACACTAAGTATTTATAGAAAGTAGACAGGGCCAGAGGGGCAGGGGCAAGGATTGCCCATTGGAGTTCTGATTGGCTGAGAAGATTAAAAAAAACAAAAAAACATTGCTTTCAGCAGCAGCTGCCACCACAGCACAAGTATTTCTGCTGTGTGACTGAAGGTAAGCTGTGTGCATGCAAGAAAATATTTTAAAACAATATGTTCATTTTTGAAAATATCCTGTTGAACAGAGCTTCTGCCTGAGATGCTGAAGTGTTGCTATTACAATTATGCATAACCTTACTTCCTGGCATTTTGTGGTTGGCTCCACCTCCTGTAGCAGCCATGTTGTGGATGGCTTAGCCTCCTGTGGCAGCCATTTTGTGGTTGTGCCCAACACTCTGTGTCAGAATTCCAAAAATGTCTGAAGGCTCAAAAAGATTGCGGACCCCTGATGCAACACTGTGCTTTACTGATCCTCATTAAGTTATCTTGATCCTTAAACCAATAACTTATACCAAAAGGCAAAAGTAGCCTGTGAATAAAACAAACAGTGATCATGTACTGGGGGGTAATACAGCAGTACAAATGGGCAGGCACAGGTAATGCAGAGCATTGCTCACAAACCAACAAGCCAGTTTCTCACTGTTGCCTGGGAAGGCTCTCGCTCTTTCCATCATTTCTTCTCCTCCTGTGTATTGTCACTCTGCTACTTTCTCCATGGAAGCTATTTAATCTTCTGTGCTTTGCTGCTCTTAGGCCAAGACCAAACTTTTTTTGGTCTAAATAAAAGATAGCAGTGATGGCAAAACAAGGCTGGAACACTTGGGGATTCACAAAGAGAATAGTGGAAAGGAATGGGAGGGGGAGGTTAAACTCACTTTTGTGTGTGAATTCCCTTGTTATGAAATCCCTTGTTCTTAGCAGAGTATTTTTTTCCCTTTCCATATCACAGATATAACAGTATGATCTTGGGAACTGATGTATTAGAAGCAGAGTATGCTTAAGTGTGAAGTCATAAATGCATTTTTCAACAGTGTGCTCTACGACAGATTTCAAGCACAGTGAGTCAGCCAGATACATATTGCTTTCAGGCACAACCAATGGCTGCTTTTTCATCTAAAGGCTTCACAAGAAGCTAGACCAAGAAGACAAGTAAGAATAAGAGATTTGCTTTTGAATTCATTGTTTGCACTGGATCTTTTGTTTTGCTGTTTTAAATAAATGGATCCTGTTTAAGCACAGAAGTGTCTCAGATTCTGTCTGTTGTTCCCAGAATATAATACGGTTCACAGTAGGGGATAATGCTATGGCTAAATTATGAGAAATCCTCACTGACAAAAATTGTTCTGATCGGTCCTTTGTAGGCTGAGTTCAGACTGGCAGTTTGCCCCACTATAGCCACATTTTAGCCATGTTTTACAAGTGGATTAAAGAGGGCATTCACACAGGCACATCTGCCTGGCGTTCCCCATCTGTAGTCAACCTGTGCTGTTCTGCTTCGCTCCTGAGTTTTAAAGATACCTGGTAAAAGCAGTAGCAAATCCCTGAGAGCCCGTTTATCCTGCTTCATTTCGCTTTCAGGAAGAACATAACATAAGAATATAAGAACATAAGAGAAGCCAATGTTGAATCAGGCCAATGGCCCATCTAGTCCAACACTCTGTCACACAGTGGCCAAAATATACCAGGTGCCATCAGGAGGTCCAGCAGTAGGGTCAGGACACTAGAATTAGAAGTGTGAACATCAACCCAAAAAGCCAGGAGCAACCCATCTTGTGCATGAGGCAGCAGCAATATGATTGGCTGTGCTTTGCTCTACCGCCCAATGCGGTGCCGGCACAATGGGATCCTCCCCAAATTGGCCAGATGTGCTTATGCGCACACAGCCAAATTACCAGGGAAAAGCCATTTACAGCTGCACCTCCGGGCCAGCAGTTTGAACACTCCCGCATGCCTCCCCCGATATGCTCCCACATCAGTCGGCGCAGTGTGACCGAGAAAACCCAGAACAATTTGTTCGAGGCCTTTTTTGCCATGACTGGCCCCCACTTCAAACTGCCATTCTGAACTCAGCCGTACTGTATCCCTTTCAAATTGGCTGCAGTTCTCAACATACTGGCTGCTCCTTCATTGCAAACCTAGAAAGTAGTAACCACATCCCCAGTGTCTGAAGTAAATCTAGAATAATGAAATATGAGCCACAATGGTAAGAAGATTATTAATACTTGGAGAAGAGGGTAGAATATTCTCTATATTTCAGAATGGTGGTTTGTTTTTCTTCTACCCAAACAGCTAAATAGTGCACAGAAAAGAGTATGAGATATGAGATGAATCTCTGCCAGGATATGCATTTTATCTGTTTATTTATTTGCTTCACTTACACCCTATCTTTTCCCCAAAAGGGACCCAAAGTGGCTTACACCATCCTCCCGTCCTCCATTTTATCTTTATAACAACCCAGTGAAGTAGATTTGGTTGTGAGTGTGTGACAGGCCCAAGGTCACCAAGAAAGCTGTGTGGGAATTTGAACCTAGGTCACCTGGATCCTAATCCAACGCTATTATCACTGTACACACTATTTGTACACACACACACACACACACACACACACACACACTAGGGAGCAAAGTCCGTTGTGGTGGAAGACAAGGAGCCCTAGAAAGGAAGGGAGGGAGGTGGAAGGGAGAGAGGGTTGGAGAAAGGAAGGAAGGAAGGAAGGAAGGAAGGAAGGAAGGAAGGAAGGAAGGAAGGAAGGAAGGAAGGAAGGAAGGAAGAGGGGGAAGAGTGAACGAAAGGAGAGAGGAAGAAAGGAAAGGGGGGAAAGGAAGGGAAGAGGGGTAGAAAAGGGCTTCTCTGGGCCCAGAGAAGGCCTTTCTGTCCCCACACACCATCCCCTGGGCCTTCTATGGGGGCAGTAGGCAGTGTGTGGGGGGAAATGGCTTCTCTGGGACTACTGCCCCCACAGAAGGCCCAGGGGATGGCGTGTGGGGGACACAAAAGGGTTTCTCTGGGCCTACTGCCCCCACAGAAGGCCCAGGGGATGGCGTGTGGGGGACAGAAAAGGACTTCTCTGGGCCTGGTACCCCATAGAAGGCCCAGGGGATGGTGTGTGGGGGATGGAAAAGGGCTTCTCTGGGCCTAGTGCCCCCATAGAAGGCCAGGGGATGGCATGTGGGGGATGGAATGGGCCTTCTCTGGGCCTAGTGCCCCCATAGAAGGCCCAGGGATGGCGTGTGGGGGACGGAAAAGGGCTTCTCTGGGCCTAGTGCCCCCATAGAAGGCCCAGGGGATGGCGTATGGGGGGCAGAAAAGGGCTTCTCTGGGCCTAGTGCCCCCATAGAAGGCCCAGGGGATGGTGTGGGGGGCGGAAAAGGGCTTCTCTCACTTGCCTCAGCCTTGAGGGCCTGTCCCTGCGTTCACACTCCAGACGGTCCTCTCCTGTGGGAGGACTGGAGCAGACTGAGCTGAAAACACTGACCGAGGCTGACGTGGGCGGGACTTTGCGAAGCAACCAATCAGCCCTGGCCAGTGTCTTCTGACTGCCAGTTCTTGAGCCAAATCAATTATGGCAAGCATAGAATGCAGTGGAACCAAAATTCAAATATATATAAGGACAGGATATATATGCATACATACACACATATGCATGTATACCAGCAGATGACAAATCATAATGTGCATCCCCGAGATAATTGAGCTTGGGAGCCCCATGATGTTTTATCAGGTTCTGGATACAAATGATGCTATGGTTTGCTTGCCACTTTTGCAGGTGGCCAGATATCCACAGAAGGCACTCTCACAACAGTTTAAAGAGAAAGCACAGGCATTTTAGTGGTAGGAAGCCACAGCATGCCCCATTACACCCAGTACGTTTCTAAACTGATATCCTCTAGCAAAGAAACTTTTTGTATTTTTCACATTAAGACTTTCTTTGCTTGAATATCTTTGCTGCTATGCCACTTGTACAAGTTCATACACAATCCTAAATTTAACAGTGATCACAAGGCAAGTTGATTGTGACCAATCAGTACTTTTTGATCTAGGCCTGTTTTCTCCAGAAGGGCACAGCCACCAGATCTTGGTAGCTTTTCCCTATGGTATGTTGGGCAAAAATACTGTGTATAGGAGCTGATGGTTTGGTGATTTTTTGACACTATTATAGTAAGAATAATGAATGTGTGAGTTCTAGGTTATGATGTTGCATATCAATGAACTAAAAAACTTAAATAATGTTGTTTTAGATGTTGTCATGCCATGAATTTTGTATCCAACATGTTTGACAATTGGGCTCACCATGTTCAGTTGTGTTGCTCAAGCATGAGCCAATCACAACATTCTTTATGACTAATTTGTATGTATTATGACTGATCTGCCTATGTAAACCAGAGGTGTCAAACATATGGCCTGCGTGCTGGATCTGGGATCTGCAGGACTCCAATCTGGCCCACAAGCAACTGGCTGTCTGATGCTTCCTACTTCCTGTTCCTGCTTCCTGTTTTCCCCACTGCAGCTCTTATTTATTTATTTATTTATTTATTATTTCAGATTTATATCCCCCCTTTGCCCACTCTCTCCTATTCTGTGCTTCACAGAGGAGAGAAAGAAAGCCAAGCCTCAATTCCCTAAATTGGCTGAGGGCTCCTTCCACTCCTCCTCCTCCTCCTCTGGGGAGTAATGGGGAGGGAAAGAGCCAGAGAGAGAGAGAGAGAGAGAGAGAGAGAGAGAGAGAGAGAGAGAGAGAGAGAGAGAGAGAGAGAGTGTCAGTCCCATGGCACTTGGAGGGATCCCTCTTTCCATATCTAACAGATTGAGGGGGAGAAATTTAACAACACAGCTTGAATTAGTTATTAGTAGAAAGGATCAAGAGTCCAGTAGCAACTTGACGACTAACAAACTTTGTGGTAGTGCATGAGCTTTCATGAGTCACTGCTCACTTCTTCAGATACAGCTAGAATGTGAGTCCATCTGTCCTTATATCTTGGAAATTGAAGTGATTTCAGATGCCAAGTGATTTTAGACACCAGGCATTGGTCATGAGAGAAGAAACCGAGGTCTCTGTTCAATCCAGGAGGATGCATTGTCTTGAGCTTCATTATCAGTTGCAATTCAGCAGTCTCTCTAATCTCCCTTTGAAATTCATTTGTAAGAGAACTGCTACTCTTAGGCTGCGATCATACGGAAGGGGGAAGAGGCGGGCGGGAAACGAGACTGTTTGCCCCAGCTGCTATGACGCGCGTTTACGCGATCAAACTTCCAGCCACATGCCCCGCAGTTCCCGATAGTACTGGGTTTTAGCCATTAGCTTTTCTCCACACTCTTGTGGCGTGCACCGACGCCCCGCTGATGACTCAGGGACGCCAGACAGATGTGTCTGTCTGATCGCGTCCCTTTAATCCGCGGGGGAATCGCATGGCTGCTGCGGCTTCTGGTAAGTATGATCGCACCCTTAGGTTAGCAATTGAATGTTCTGGAAGGTTAAAATGTCCCCCCACTGTTTTTTGAATGTTGTGGTTTCTAATTGCAATAGAAAGAGTAAGACCCAATCTGCATTTGTCTTTCCCACCAGTGTCCCAGCCTTTTGACTCCATCTTCAAAAAAGCTGTCCACATTTGGTGTAGTTTTCACACCTCAACAGTGCTAGCATACTTTTGCACGTCCACATGTTTATCATCCTTTTCCTCCACAGTCATTGCACCTCCATAATGCTTTAAAAGAATCTTCTCCAAACAACATTCAGAGAGCCAGTTTGGTGTAGTGGTTAAGTGTGCAGACTCTAATCTGGGAGAACTGGGTTTGATCCCCCACTCCTCCACTTGCACCTGCTGGATGACCTTGGGCAAACCATAGTTCTGATAAGAGCTGTCCTTGATAAAGAGCAGTTTCGGTCAGAGCTCTCTCAGCCCCACCTACCTCACAGGGTATCTGTTGTGGGAAGGGGAAGGGAAAGGAAATTGTAAACTGCTCTACTTTGGGTAGTGAAGGGCGGGGTTAGGGTAGCAGGCAGGTTGGGAAGGCATAGTACCTGTAGTGCTGCCCAGTTTCATAGGTGGCAGCAGTCTGGCATCTTGACAGTGTGGGCAGTTGGTGGTGTCGGCTTCCTTTGGATTGGCAGATGCAGGCGAGATGACCCTGTTTTCCACATGTGTGGCACATGTCACAGAACTGGCATGTTTTCCACTCGTGCACCTCCCCACAGCTGGTGCACGGGGCACGGCTTGCGACCTTTCCGGAGGGTCCAGTGGCAGTGGCTCCCGGTGGCTTCCGGTTGTGTAGAGGACGGACGAGATGGACCTCCTCCTTGTCAGAGTTTTCAGGCGCCGAGTTGGGAAGCACGAGGTGCGATGCTGCTGGAGGTCGGTCTCGATGAGAGGCCTCGTGTGCGATGGCGAGTTGTAGAGCCTCGTCGAGCTTGATGTTGGTGGTGCTGATCACCTTCCGGCGGAGCTTGGCATTACTGATGCCCCAGGCAAACTGTGTGAGGTTTTCTTCGACTTTTGTGAAGGCACACTTCCTGGCCAACTGGCAGAGTGCCACCATGTATGCCGCGGCTGCTTCCCCAAGCTTCTGGAGGTGCCCTTGGAAGTCGATTCACCATGCCAGTGCCATGGACTTGGGCATTAGGTACCTCGTCAGGGCATCAATGATCTCCTCATATGAACACTCGAGGATGGACCCTGGGGCCAGGAGACTCTTGGCTAGCCTTATGGTCGTGGTGCCACAGGAATTTAGGAGGAGGTTCCTTCATTTTGCTGCATTGGTCACCTCATGGTATGTGAGGTGGCATGTAAGCTGGTCCATCCATGAATCCCAGAGCTTGGGATGTTTGGGGTCGAAGACTTTGATGTTTCCCTGAGTGGTGGCCATAGTCCTAGCGTGATGCGGGGAGCAGAGATGGGAGGAGCCAGGCGTGTTGCAGTGCTGCTCGGGAGTGATGCGGGGCATGGTGGCTTCTTTGGGGTCAGTGCTCGGGGCTGCCCTGGTAGGAGAGTCAGGCCTGCACCAGGAATCCCACCTTCATTGCCACTGTAAAGTACTGGGTTCACTGCTTGGAGGATGCAGACAACGACATGAGGTGTGACACGTTTTGTCAGGTTCAAAAGCAAGTAGGTCCAGGCATTCTTGATCAAAAGAAAAGCTTTATTGGATTACAGTGCTAAAACCCACAGTAGAAGGTCATTGTCAGGAATGGGGGCAAGAGCAAAGCAAGCAGGGTTATAGTATGATGCATGCAAGAGACTAGCGAATGAACTGTAAGCGCGTGCACAGGAAACTCCCGGCGGGAGAGTTACTTCATGAGCGGGAGACAACTCCCCCCTCCCCTTGCATTCACAGGACTGGAAAATTCTCATCAACACAAGAATAGCCCAAAGCCTACATTCAAGGCCACCGTGATAAGGAGAAGCGGCAAGGGAAGAAGCTCCCACGTTACTGCCTGCATACCTACGCAAGCGCAAAGCCGAATAGGGAACACATAACAATGGACTCAGTGAGAAGCATCAAATAGACCTTTTTCTGGCACTCTGCCCTTCCCAAAATACCTCCCACCCATCACTCAGGAAGGGGAGTACATGGGACCCCCTGGTTTGGCTGGGAAACGGGTGTGAAAATCCCTTAGAAGATCAGGTGCATTAATATCGGAGACTTTAACCCATTCCCTGTGTTGGGGCCCAAAATGTACCCATTCAACCAAATAATACAATTGTCCACGGATAAATTTGGAGTCCAGGATGTTATCCAGCTCGTAGTGCTCCTCGTTATCGATGATCAGCAGGGGGGGGGGTTGCCGGAGGCTCCGGATGCCACTTAGATAGGGGAGATGCCAGTTTGAGGAGGCTGTAATGGAAAATTGGATGAATGGCTTTAAGCGACTTAGGTAAATCCAGTTGCACAGTCACTTTATTTATACAGCGAACCACCTTGAATGGACCAATATATTTCCACGCTAGCTTCCGCGACTTCTGTGAGAGGCGTAAGTTCTTAGTGGAAAGGTACACTGAATCCCCTGGTTGCAGATTCCATCCCCCCGCCCTTTTCTTGTCTGCATATTTCTTATATTGAGCCTTGGCTTCGTTTAAAATCTCTACAATCATTGGCCAAGATTCTCGAAAAGATTTACACCACTCTGTAGCATTCCCAGTAGAACCCCCGGTTTCAGGAACGGAAGAGGGGGCTATCATAACCCATGGCAGCTTTAAAGGGAGACATTCCGGTTGACGCGTGCCAGGAGTTGTTGTATGCAAACTCAGCCAAAGGCAACAATTCGACCCAATTGTCTTGTTGGTAGTTGGTGAAACAACGTAGGTATTGCTCTAGTGTTTGATTCACCCTTTCTGTTTGCCCATCAGTCTCTGGGTGGTATGCACTGCTTAAAGCACGCTCAATACCCATGAGGGCCATTAACTCTGTCCATAGTTTGGAGACAAACTGAACCCCACGGTCGGATATTATTTTGATCGGTAAAGTGTGGAGCCAGGCAATATGTTGTAAGAAGGCTCTTGCAAGTATTTTGGCCGTTGGCAAACTAGGAAACGGTATAAAGTGAGCCTGTTTAGAAAATAAGTTCACCACCACCCAAATAACAGTCATGTGTTTGCTGGGGGGAAGATCAGTGATAAAATCCATGGAAATCACTTCCCAGGGTCGACTTGGGGTAGGCAATGGCTGTAGTAGACCTGGGGTTTTTCCCCCTCTGGTCTTGCAGTGACTACATGTAGGGCAAGATTGTATGTAGAGCGATAGATCTCATTTCATTCGGGGCCACCAGAAATTGCGCTGCAGTAGATGTAGGGACTTCACATACCCGAAGTGCCCTGCTGACTTGGAATCACGGGCAGCCTGCAGTACTTGGGGTCGCGTACTTTCTGGGACAAACAGTTTAATGCCTTTGTACCAGCAGCCATTGAGTTTGCATTCCACATCATCTCGAGCTTTTAGCTCAACTTTCTCCTGATCAGTGATGTCGTTAGCAAATTGATTTTCCCATGGCAACCCCTGACTCGGGGTAATGGGCTGTAATTGTCTCTGTTTGCGTGTTATAACGGCCCCAACAAGTTGGTCTGGGGTAAAAAAGGATTCTCTCACCTCCGTTCTCTTGCTCAGATGCTGGGGAAGGCGTGAGAGGGCATCTGCCAAGTGATTGGACTTACCCGGGAAGTAGTGAAGGGTAAATTGGAACTTGGAGAAAAACTCAGCCCAGCGGAACTGTTTGGCATTTAGATTCCGGGGCTTCCGAAGTACCTCAAGGTTCTTATGATCAGTCCAGATTTCAAAGGGTACCCGAGCCCCCTCTAGCCAGTGCCTCCAAGTAATTAGGGCTAAGCGTATAAAAGCAGCTTCTTTGTCCCAAATGGGCCAGAACCTCTCTGTGTCATTAAACTTTCGTGAAACATAAGCAAGAGGGTGCAAGTGCCCTTGGGCGTCCTCTTGTAAGATCACCCCCCCCCATTGCGGTATCTGAGGCGTCTACTTGGACAATAAATTTTTTGTTTCATTTGGGTGTGCCAGTACTGGTTCGGAAGTAAATAACTGCTTCAGTTGTTCAAATGCCTCTTGACACTGAGGTGTCCAATCTAACAGGGCCCCTAGCATGGAAGCTTTGGCCCCTCTCCCTTTAGTCTTTAGGAGATCTGTGAGAGGGAGGGCTACCTGGGCAAAATGGGGCAAGAATTGGCGGTAAAAATTGGCGAAACCGAGAAAACTCTGGAGCTGCCGTCTGGTTTTGGGGGGTTCCCAAGCCAACACATCCTGGACTTTTTTGGGTCCATTTCCAACCCATTTGAGGATATGCGATACCCTAAAAAGTCAATGCGATTCTGGTGAAATTCACATTTTGAGAGCTTAACAAACAGTTTGTGCTCTAGCAACTTCTCCAGTACCTGCTGAAGCAGCCTGGTGTGAGATTTTTGGTCTGGGCTGTACACCAAGATATCATCCAAGTAAACAACCACCCCCTTGAACAAATAGGGGTGCAACACCTTGTTTATTAAGTTCATGAAGACCCCAAGCGCCCCCTGCAAACCGAAAGGCATAACCCAATATTCAAATTGTCCCAACGGGGTATTGAAGGCGGTCTTGTGTTCATCTCCTTGCCTAATGAGAACTCTAAAATAGGCATCACGTAAATCCAATTTGGAAAACACGTTCCCCTTTGCCACTTCTGCTAATAAATCCTTGATGAGGGGCATGGGGTAAGCATTGGTAGCCGAAACTGCGTTTAGGCCCCGGTAATCAGTGCACAGTCTCAGCCCCCCATCCTTCTTTTTACAAAACAACACAGGGGCCGCAAAGGGGGACGATGCCGGTCGGATAAATCCACGGGCCAGATTCTTGTCAATGAATCTGCGTAGCTCCTCCTTTTCCATAGGATTCATAGCATAAATTTTCCCTTTAGGCAACTTGTGGCCCGGAAGGATTTCAATTGCACAGTCTGAGTTACGGTGGGGAGGTAGTTCGTCAGCTTCCTCCTCCTCAAACACACGGGCCAAATGCCAGTATTCTTTGGGAATGCGATTAAGGTCCTCTGCGGCTAAGCAGGCTCGTGGAGGATCGTTATTAGGGGTTTTCCCCCACCCCGGGTCCCACTTGTGCTCCGCACATTTCGGGGAGATAAATTGTACCGTCCCTTCGTCCCAAAGTATATAGGGATCGTGCCCATGCAACCATGGGCTGCCCAACACTAATGGGAATTGGGCTTGTGGGGCTATTACAAAAGACCGCAGCTCCCAGTGTTCTCCTGTGCCCACCCTTAAGGGGACAGTCTCGAATTGACATGGTTCCTTCATCGGTGACCCATCCATTTGGGTAAAGGTAATGGGATCTTTCAAACTGGTAACTGCCGCCTCTAGTCCTGTTACCAGTGACGGGTTCATCAAATCCCTCCCGCACCTCGAGTCAATGAGGGCTTAGACCCTGATGTGGGTCATCATTGCTGGGTTCATTATAAGAACAGTCACAAAGAAGAGAGAGGGGTAATTGCTCACCATTTTTGGCGCTTCAGGGGCAGGGTCCTGTTGGGCAGCACCACTCACAAACAGGACCACTTCGTTTCCCTGCAGATCACTCTCCTCTTCTTCCAACATCAAGGTATCCGCAGGGTCCGGATTGGCAAAAAGGGCCCGCGGGTTGCGTGGTTTTGCTGTACCCTTTCTCGGGGTGGTAGCTTGCCATCGTTGGAGCTCCTCTTGAATCAGAGCCCGACCAGGATCTCCCTTGGGGCAGGATGCGGCAAAGTGCCCTTTCTCCCCACATCGTAGGCACAAGCCCTGTCTCATGCGTTGGTCTCTCACCCCACCCTGGGTGGAGGTAGGCTTGCTTCTGGTCGGGGTGGCCGAGGTGCTCGGACGGTTGCTCCCAAGTGACAAGTCCAGTTTCATGAGGCGCAGTCGGCTTTCAGCTTTTTCCGCCTCCTCCATCCAACCTTGAAGGGTGCATGGCTCTTTGGAACTGAGAACGTTGTGGCGGATGTCCACTGCTAGCCCCATCCGGTATTGTTGAGCCAGCACGGGGTCAGTCCAGTCTCGAATCTTGACTGCGTGCCGTTGAAATTCCCGCAAGTACTCCCTCACTGTTAGTTTGCCTTGTTTGAAGGTGCGGAGGAAGGCTTCAGCCTTTGGAGCCGCCCCGGGTCTTCGAAGCGGTTCCTCAAGGCCCACATGAAGTCATCAACATTCTCCAGCTCCGCTGCCTCCAGATCGTGGAGGGCCACGTACCAGCTGGTAGCAATTCCGCGGAACCTTGAAGCAATAAATTCCACCTGTTGCTCGTCATCCGGGAACACATAGCCCCATCGCTGTATGAATTTCCTGACTTGTAATATAAAGAAAGACACAGTCTCAGGGTCCCCGTCAAAAGTAATGTCCAACATATCTTTGGGACGAATTATTGGAGGAATGGGACCCATGCCAGGCACCGGAACAGGCAACGGGAGGGGCGCCGGAGCAGGAGGCGGCGGTAGAACAGGTGGAGGCTGGACAGGTCCAGGTTGCCCCGGAATGGGCCCTCCCGGCAATGGGCCAGCCAGAGGAGGCTGACCAGGCACTGGCTGGCCGAGTAAGGGTGCTGCTGTTGCTGGCTGCCCTGGAACAGGCTGGCTGGGAAGGGGAGGCGCAGGCAATGGTGGTACTGGAGCTGGCGCTGGTCTCGGTTGAGTCAGCGGGTGGGCTCGGATGGCTTGGTCCATCATCTGCGGCAGGGACTGCATCAGCTTGCCCATGTCCCGCATTAATCGTCGGGTATCATCTTGAATAGAATCCATGCGGGCGTCCGCATCCGGGCTGGACCCCGACCTGGGAGATCCGCGGGACATCCGCCCCTGGGGGAGCCCGAAACTTCCCCGGGGATCCAGTAAGCTGTCCCGGCTCTGGCTCCCCGGTAACGACCAGGTAGTCTGGGTGGTGTCCAAAAGATTCTTAGTCCAGTCCCGCGATCTACGATAGGTAACCCCCTTGTCCCAGGGAGTTGGGGCACCAAGAAAGTAGGTTCGAGGTATCGCTCCTCCATGACTCTGGGTAGGCCCAGCGGGGCTGTAGATCGGGAGGGTGTACAATGCTCCCACTGTGCTGGTCAACGGAGGGGTGGTTGGCCCAGCCGTCGAGTATAGGACGAAAGCCGTAGTCACCAGAGTCGTAGTCACTGGAGCAGCGGTGATAGCTGGAACGGTGGTAACCGGAACGGTGGTAACTGGAGTGGTGGTCACTGGAATTGCCATGGTGGTGACCGGAACCGTGGTGACCGGTGTGGTAGTCACCGGTGGACCGACCCCAGCCCCGCTCATCGTGGTGGATGGCAGGAGCTGGTGGTGGTGAAAGAATGATGATTCCTGACAATTTCTGTCAGGTTCAAAAGCAAGTAGGTCCAGGCATTCTTGATCAAAAGAAAGGCTTTATTGGATTACAGTGCTAAAACCCACAGTAGAAGGTCATTGTCAGGAATGGGGGCAAGAGCAAAGCAAGCAGGGTTATAGTATGATGCATGCAAGCGACTAGTGAATGAACTGTAAGCGCGTGCGGGAAACTCCTGGCGGGAGAGTTACTTCATGAGCGGGAGACGACTCCCCCTCCCCTCGCATTCACAGGACTGGAAAATTCTCATCAACACAAGAATAGCCCAAAGCCTACATTCAAGGCCACCGTGATAAGGAGAAGCGGCAAGGGAAGAAGCTCCCACGTTACTGCCTGCATACCTACGCAAGCGCAAAGCCGAATAGGGAACACATAACAATGGACTCAGTGAGAAGCATCAAATAGACCTTTTTCTGACATGTTTATTGGTACTTCACAACAACAAGACTGCAAAATAGCCCTGCAAGGCCAACTATATATACCACCCACAGCACACCTACAGTCCCATTGGGGGGTTCGAATTTCCCACCCAGTTGCTGTTGGTGGATGTGGGGGGGAACTAGGATCCTAGGTTCTATTGTGCAGAGGAGCAAAGCTCCTCACTGTAGCCGCAGACCCCCAGTGGTGGCCCACGTACATAACAAGTCTGTTGAAAAATTGGCTCCCTACTCACAATGGACAAATAGAACATGAACAAAACTGGTGGGCATTTTGAGCATCTGTAATTGCATGCCATCACCTGGCCTTGAAGTCTTGTCCCTCTGGACTCATAATGAAAGCAGAGTCAAGAATATTTTAATATGCTCTTTCTTTGAATCCAGATTCCTAAAGAGAAGCCACACCAATGTTTTGCAGTTCAGCTATTGTAAAGACGGATACCTGTTGCAAATGATCATAGGTGGTTGTTGTTTTTTCCTCAGAGGCCACAGATATTGATAGGACAGTGGTTACAGCCATCAGGGAGTCCAGGGCTTGAATCTGAAATCGCACAAGCGAAGGTTATCTAGAGAAGTAATATGGTTGCCAACCTCCAGATTGGGTCTGGGGATCTCCTGGAATTAAAACTGATCTCTAGACAACAGAGCCAGTTCCCCTGGATAAAATGGCTGCTTTGGAGCGTGGACTCTGTGGTTGAGGTCCTTCCCCTCCCCAAACCCTGTCTTTACTAGTCTCAGTTTCCCAAATCTCCAGGAATTTCCCAACCCAGCACTGGCAACTCTACAAAGTAAACTCCTCAAGAATGAGTGCAACAGGCACAAAAAAGGAACAGTGGTATATGATGGTAACCTAGGGTTGCCAAGTCCCCCTGGGGAGCAGGGAAACCCCTGCCTGAGAGGCCCATTCCCTGCTGGCCCGGATTGGGCCACCAGGGGGGACCCCACCCCCAAAGCATGTGACGTGCCCGGCATGTACTCATCACCCAGAGGTGACGTCATCACATCAGGCACATTGGGGGTGGGGCCACAATCATTTGAGGGAAAACTCTATGGTTTTCCCTCGAATGATTGTGGCCCCACCCCCAACGTGCCCAACGTGATGACGTCACTTCCGGGTGATGTAATCGTGGTGCACGCGCACTTTGCGTGTGCACGAGGTGTCCCAGAGACAGCCCTGGACTCCCCCGCTATTCAGCAGGTAAGACTTGGCAACCCTATGACAACCCCTGTGACAAGTAGTCTGGATGAAACATCTGGATTGGCCTACCTAGTGAGATCTTGATTGTCTTCTCTTGACTGGTTGATAAAGCAATATCTTGTGGCAGCTCTCCAGATTCAGCCTGCAGGGTTCCATGGACAGATATTATTTACTCCAGGTTTAGATTCAGGTAGGCTGCCCAAAGTTCTAACCTGGACCTGACAGCAGTTACATTGAGCCATAGAAGATAAACAGTTCTCTACAGTTAGATTTCTATAACCTCACAGTTAGGACAATTCTGCCTCCTTTCTAACCATACCAGCTATCTTATTTAACAGAACAACTGTAATTTGTATGCAGCCTTAATCATGCACATTTTTTTTAGGAACTGGCATCAGGCGCTAAGTACAATCCTGTCAAATGGCTGGCAGTAGATTAACTTTGACACTTAATGACATGCCAAAGTCTGACAGAATAAGAACTTACTATATAACCAATGTCAATCATTCAGCAAGTGCCACTTCAAATGTTTATCCTGTTAGTCAAGACATCCATCTGTGCCAGGATTCAAAACACTTCTGTGCATCATAGAATATGAAAGCCCCCTGAATATGAAAGTGAAAGTAAATGGAAACGATCCAAACAGAAATGTGTGGGTTGAAAAGAGAAGGGGAGAGAGGAAGAATATACTTCTCTTAAGAAAAATTATGTTTAGAATATGGAAGTACTGCCATATTGATATATGGCCTTGGGTGACCTGGGGCCAAGATCTGTGACTCTGACTCTTCAACATGCAAAGTGTGTCACCTGAAGGACCACCCTATGAGCTCTTTAATGGATAAAGATCTGGAGAAATAAAAGGGGGGTGAGGGGCTGAGGAAAAAATCATAAAAAATCTAATACACAAGATACAAAAAGACCAAAATGAGTAACTGGTTTGAAACAAATACATAGAACACTCTAGACCAAATAAATATAATTTTATACATAGACAAATAAAACTGAAAATAATCCCCAATACTGTGGACATTATAAAACTATCAAGTGTTGTAGATGACAAAGGAGAGAAGTGTGTGGCTTTTTCAGTTGCCTTGTTATTTCATAGTAGCTATTTCTTTTGGGCTTGGAAATGGGTATATTCTATCTAAGGGTCCATCTATGCATTAAAAAGTCCTTGTGTTTTTGGGAAACAACATGAGGACTTGGTATCCCATTTGCCATGGGACTTTTTTGCCTCCCAGGCATATACCAGATCTTTCCTACTTGCATCATGGCATGCAGAGAGAAGTAGCTGTAGTCTCTGCCCCACCACTGGTTTCACATTTACAGTCTGCTCTATGAAACTGATACTGGCTGTGTGGTGCGGTGAAACATATATGTGGCCACATAAGTCATATTATTTTTGTAATAAAGCCAATAGTGACTCCACCAGCTGACTGAGGACACAAAAAGCATGTGGGGTGAGTGGAGGCTACAGTCACTTCTCCCTGCATGCATTGGTTATGAACAGAAAAGTGCCAGTGCACCATCTGAGAATGACAAAAATCCCACCCCAGGTGTGATACAATGTCATTGTGTTTTTCCTCAAAAAACATTAAGTCTTTATAATGTGTACATGGAACCTAAGCATTATCATACACCCAGAAACCCAGAAAGAAAAGGAGAGATTCAGACCTTCACTCCTACTAACTAAGGGTATTTGCAATAAGTCATTTACATGGTACACTGAAATGGAACTTCTTGGGAACTCACAAAATGACATTAATTCCTGCAGCACTTCGCAGCAGGAGTAGCTGCTTCTTTACTACTGCTCTCTGCTAAAAGCTTTGCTACTCCAACAGGTGAAAATTAGCTGAAGCTTCAAAATTGCAGTTGAACAGACTGGTGCTCTGCTGCTCTGAGAAATTCCTGCTGAGGCCATGCCACAACTGTTGGTAGCGCTGCTCTCATGCTTTCCTTAAGCTACTGATGCTTTTGAAAAAGAAAAGAAATGGGGAGAAAGCTTTGCTCATTTTTCCTCAATAATTTCTCCTTTGTTGCTGCTTCTTTGTTGCTTTGTACTCCAAAAAGATAAGCTAGTGCGTGCCTCCTGGGTGCACTGAAGCAAAAACTGGAAAGTGTTATGTAGTTTTCCCTTTGTTGTGGTGTGGAGAGAGAATGGCCACAGGAGTTTACACCACTGCACAGAGAATTCCAACTATTCAGCATGAATTTAATACAGTGGATTACATACAAATATGCGTAAGCCTATTGCTTTTATCCAGTCAAATTCTGCAGGCATTAGAGATGCCATTTTTTTAAAAAAACATGTCATTTCTCTAGGGAACATGAAGGACACATATCTGCTCTTAGTGGCTTACAAAAGAATCAAAATTGAAAATAGAAAACATGCTAAATGAGGAAGCAAAAAGCGGTACAGAAAACTAGAATATTGACAAAGCCTCCATAAAACAGCAAAGTATACACCAGTTCATAAAAGCCTTGGAAATAAGGGAGAAAAAAGTTTCAGGTTGTCACCTAAAGGAAATTAAAGCTGATTCCTTGTGAGTCTATATGAGTAAGGTGTTCCACTAGCTGGTACCAACTCTAAAAAGATACTTGCATGATCCCATATTGTGGGCTGAGGAGAGGGAATCAAGAAGAGCTTCCAATAGAGTTATCAATAACAGGGATGGTTCATATGAGATAAAATGTTCCTCAAGTACCATGGTGTCAACCCATTTAGTGTATGGGAGGACAGACTTCTAGGAGCCTTTTTAAAGAGCCTTGAGAGCTACCAGTTATAAAATGGCCACTTGTACAAGAATGCTGCATTTCAGTGTTGGTCAGCAGGGCTTGGTTGGGGAACCCTTTGGAAAAAAATATACTTTTATTTAGTGTCAGAAATGTATGCCTCTGTACCATTTTGTTTCTTCTTATTGGATGTATGTCAGTTATAGGCATTTTCATTTCAGTTTGTTGCTGTTGTTCCCTCTTCTTTTGCTTATTTTATTTTATGTCATATTAACAGCATTTTATACAATTTTTAGACAATGTGCTTCATTTATGTGCTGTTTATATGCAACTGATACAAAAGCCTCATTACAGTAACTAAATTTAACAGGGAAATTATGGTGAAGAAGCAGAAAATGGCATAAAAACAGGTTTGGGTGCACAAGAGAGAAGGAAAAACAGAATGGAGAATTTAAGAGTTGATACTGAGAGGCTCTGTTCAGATTAGCTTGTTCAAGATCACAATCTCAGTCAGGTTGACTAGAAAAACAGCTGATTTTTAGTTTCCAGCATAACAGATGAAAAGGTCTCTATTACTCAAAGGTTTCTATACACTTAGACCAATTATTATCAAAATGAAATTAAAGTAATAATGGGAATGAGCCCAAATGATCCATCTTCAGAAAAAGCTGCCTGCTGTCTCTGTACATGTTTTGTGGTTTGGCCTTCTGATCAGGGCTTCACTGCTTTATCTCTACAGTAAGTGTGCTCATGTGTGTAAAGTGCCATCAAGTTGCAACTGATTTAGAGTAACCCTAGCAAGGGGCTTTCAAGGCAAGCGAGAAACAGAGGTAGTTTACAATTGCCTTCCTCTGCAGTGGTCACCCTTCCAAATACTAACCCTGATTAGCTTCCAAGATCTGATGAGACTGGCCTATATGATGCCACATTCCCTCCCACGTGTGTTCATACCATTAAGTAATGACCAATGGAGAGGCAGAGGTGAATTCTTCACCCTTCAAGAATGTTGGTTGCTATGTCTCTGCATGAATCATCACTCAGGTTTGCCTCCTCTCTACTGAGGATCCATGGACAAATTAATGAACAGAATGTGGATTCTGAATATGCATTCATTCTACTTTTATACCCTACAAATGTGCTATGACTATAACTATAAAAAGTTGGGAGGCATTGATTTAGGTCCATGAACTGCTGTTACTTGTTGGTACATGCTGTAGTCCAAAACAGTCTAGGTAGATCTGATATACAAAACAAAGATGGTGTCATCGATAAGGGATGTTGCTTTTCATATTTATTTTTCTCAGTGTTTTCAGGTCCCCATTTTTCACCATTGATTTCACAGATTCATTTGTATACTGAACATATACTATATGGTTTTAATATGCAATCCATATGGTACCTTGCATGTACAATGCACATAATTTATACATATAATTTATGAGTAATGTGGCATGCTGTCTTATTGATGCACAGAGAATTATGAGAATGCATAAATTTACAAGGCAAAAAGTCAGTGTGAGGAAACAGAAAATGGAAAGAATCAGAGGTTCAATTTGCACCAGGGAGAAGTGAAATCGAAAAGGGAATTTGGGTGTCAAACAGCAGGGAAGACACATTTGAAATCCTCCCTTTTATTTATACAAGAACAGACTGGAATGTTAATAATTTCATCCTTCCATTTAACCCAGTCTGTTTGATCACTGCTTGAACAGACACATCCTCATTATCACTATATCATGCTGAATAGAAGGAAAACATCTTTTTTCTGCCACTCGGAATCTTTAAGAAGAAGAAAATACACTTTGCAGTTAGCAAATTTGCAAACTTCCATGCAGTGTTTCTGAGCACTACCTTTAAAAATAAATAAATAAACATGGCCCTTGATGTTCTTCTTCCTTCTGTGCCCCAGTAAGCTGCATTTCCACAAGTGTCATGTGGAGGTCAGTGTTACTGCACTAATAAAGAGCTATCATAAAAAGCTGGTTTGCTTAAAATTCAGCCTACGTGGGACAAATGCAACTGTCAGCATTTGGGGGCCCTGAATAGCTGTAAAGGTTAAATATCAATTTGTCTTAAAACAGAAATCAAACCCTCTCCTCCAACTTAAGCAGCGAATCTAATAGCTTCCAGCCCATTATCACTAAAATGAGGGCAGGAGGCACTGGCTTTAAAGTTTGACACCCATAAAGTAGAGGGAACTCACTAATTCGATGCAGATTAGTTTCAGAAACTTTCTTAAAGGGACCATGAAACTCAGAATGTATGAGGAGTTGAGGTCCTGTATTCAGGCTGTGGTCCAAAATCCCAATAAAGTCAATGAAAATTCTTTTTCAACTATATGTGGCCTTTGTTGTTGTTCAGGGACTTGGAACATTGCTCTAAACAAAGAGATTGGAACATCATATAGACTATTAGAACTCTCATAATATGAAGACTTGGGGGGACACTCAGTGAAGCTGCTGAGTAATACATTCAGGACAGACAAAAGGAAGTAATTCTTCACTCAAAGAGTAATTAAATTGTGGAATTAATTGCCAGAGAATGTAGTGTTGGCCACGAGCATAAATGGCTTTAAAAGGAGATTAGGCAGATTCATGGAGAAGTCCGTCAGTGGTAGGATTGCCGGCTCTGGATTGAGAAATGCCTGGAGATTTTGGGGATGGAGCTTGGAGAGGGTGGGATCTGGGGAGAGGGGGGACCTCAGCAGGGTATGATGACATAGAATCCACCTTCCAAAGCAGCCATTTTCTCCAGGGGAACTGGTTATGGCTGTCTAGAGATCAAATATAATAGTGGGAGATCTCCAGAAGCCACCTGGAGGTTGGCAACCCTAGTGGCTACTAGCCATAGGGACGAAAGGCAGCCTTTTCATCCAGAGACAATGAACCTCTGAATACAAGTGCTAGAGGGCAACTTCAGTGGAAGGCTGTTGCCGGTGAGTGAGGCCATCCCCCACAAGGATCCCTGGTTTAACTATCAGTGGCCTGGCTCCAGCTTGATATCAAAACACAGGGCCTGAATTAGCAGGAAGCTCTCATGGGTGTAGTCCATCTGCTGGATTGTTCCAAAAAGAACTTTTATTCTGGATAGCGTTGCCAGCCTCCAGGTGGGGCCTCAAGATCTCCTGGAATTTCAACTGCTCTCCAGATTACAGTGGCCAATTTCCCTGGAGAAAATGGCTGTTTTGGAGAGTGGGTTCTATGGCATTATACCCTGCTGAGGTCCCTCCTCTCCCAGACCACACTCCCAAAATCTCCAGGAATTTCCCAACCTGGAGTTGGCAACCCTAGCCACCAGGAGCTCCTCACACTCAAGACTGATGGACTCAAGTCTGTTGATGAATAACCTAAGGCTATAGAACTGTACTCCTCAGACAGCCTAACCCAGCAAGGAAACCCCAAACCTAGGGAAATATTAAGCTGTTACTCAGCCTTTGTTTAAACAGCCAGAACCATTCCCCA
This sequence comes from Gekko gecko, assembly GCA_029375565.1. Lineage (NCBI taxonomy): Eukaryota > Metazoa > Chordata > Lepidosauria > Squamata > Gekkonidae > Gekko > Gekko gecko. The sequence goes on from JAPDNY010000005.1 coordinate 139,314,838, forward strand.
GCCCTGTTAACTCACCCTACCTAAGAACCCTGTCTTCACCTACTGAGTTCAGTACCCTACACTCTTGATCTAATGCCACTATCATCCCCAAGTTCATCCTTCCCCAAGCTTTAAAAAGGGCAATTCAAAGCCCTCCAGCTCTATAGCTAGTTTTGTACCTGAGCCTGGTCCCTCAGCCTTGTTGGCCTGCTTCCTGGGCTTTTGAATGAAAAAACTCGCTAGATCCAACCCTGTATATTTTAGGGAGGTACACAAATCCTGTCCTTATTAATATTTGCATTTTGGTTCCACAACATTCTATGCTTGCCATAATTGATTCGGCTCAAGAACTGGCAATCAGAGGACACTGGCCAGGGCTGACTGGCTGCTTGGCAAAGTCTCGCCCACGTCAGCCCCAGTCAGTGTGTTCGGCTCAGTCTGCTCCAGTCCTCGGACAGGAGAGGACCGTCTGGAGTGTGAGCACAGGGACAGGCCCTCAAGGCTGAGGCAGGTGATAGAAGCCCTTTTCCACCCTCCCACACCATCCCCTGGGCCTTCTATGGGGGCAGTAGGCCCAGAGAAGCCCTTTTCTGCCCCCCCCCCGCCATCCCCTGGGCCTGCTCTGGCACAGCTGTTCTCTCAAGGACAGTTTGTGTTAAAGCTCTCTCAGCCCCACCTACCTCACAGGGTGTCTGTTGTGGAGAGGGGAAGGAAAAGGAGTTTGTAAGCCACTCTGAGATGCCTTTGGGCAGTGAAGGGCGGGGTATAAATCCACTCTCTTCCTCTTCTTCTTCTTCTATGGGGGCAGTAGCACCACCCCCTATAGATGGAAAGCCTGAGCACCAGCTTGTGATGTCATCAAAGGTAGTCCTACAATCCCTGAACTCTGCAGTTGCCAGCTACTGTCACAAGTGTTTTAACTTGCAGTTTCTTGTGTACTCAACAAGATATTTTCTCGATTCTTTCACTGCAATATTCCAGATTCTTCATAGTAGCTTACAGTGTTAGTGAGTTCAGTTTCCCTTGCATATTTGAGTGTATGTTTAGCATAATTTACAAGCATATAATAGCATATAATAAGGGAAACTGGTGGATGTCTGTTGTATGATAGTACTGGTAAATAAAAGTAAGAGTTCAACAACTTGATTTTCAAAAGGTTTTTATTAACCACAGACACAGCATGAGATATTAACATGTACAAACTCATAACTAGGATAAGAAGTTTTCACATCCAGTAAATCTCAATTATAATTTCCAGTTACCAAAAAAAGACAGCTACACTGTGAAATTAATGTGAAAGGCAACTACATCACTTCTGCAAAGTTTTCAGTTTCCTCTGTGATGTCCATGACTTTCTTTGCCCATTTTCTTTTTTACAATAGTTGTTCAGGAATGTATTTACTGCTATAAACGTTATCATCCTGGTGTACACAATACCAGAGTGGCCATTGTCACAAACGCCATCAAAGAGAGTACATTCACTTTCATCTAATGCTTCCAGAGACTTTAGACATGCTATAGCCCTCTGGTTGGTTTGAGGCTTCAGAAAGGCTGCCTCAAACGTTGTCAACAATTTGCTTACTACTACATATGTATAGGAAACCACATTGATAACACCTTGTGTTGGATATTTCAAACCACCTCTATCTAACCTACTAATCAAAAGAAAATGAGTGTTTATTGGCAACTCTCTCTCCATAACAAGTTCTACTTTACATGTATCACAATGAAGTCACCTTAAAGCTGCATGTGCACAGTAGCCAGCTATGTAGGTAAGGGAGGGTAGTATGTTCCCTAAAAGATGTAAATCATTTTGACATACATCAACTGGTTCACTGAAATCTGATGTACATTCCACCTCTTCAAAATTGGATTCCAGTGGGCCTACCATTATTTGCCCATGTCTACCTGAATGTAGCATCAACGGACCCACACTCTGAATACGAATCTTCTTTTCTGTTTCATACAGCTGTGTCACAGATATATGATATTGGGAACCAGCTAACTGTCTATATTTAGAAAACCTTTCCTCAAGAGCATCAGTTTGCAGTTTTCCTGTCAAAAGATATTCCATCCCTAATTCATCCTTACAGTAGCGAGCTATTTCAACAACTACATAACTAGTGTGCCGTAAAGCAAGTAATGTCTCCTTTGTCAAACAACCACTGGAAAGTTTCATCGATTCCCAAGAGTCTAGCCAGTCAAGAAATCGCAGCAAGAAATTAATCTTAATATCACCAGAAACCAGTGGCTCCATGTAGGGATTCAGTTTATGCAGACCTTTATATTTGGATTTAACATTCATTATGTCAAACCATTTAACCATGATGCGGATGTAGTCAGCTGTGCCATGGGCATTGGGCAAGTCAAAGTTTTCACTGGCGACTTGTAAACCTTCTGCCACGGGTGAGTTGAAAACCTGCAATGCAAGTTTTACACTCTGCCTTTCTAAGTTTGTTGGGCACAAAGCCTTCAATGTAAGTGGATAGGCAAACCTAGCAAGAGAAGTGCTATCAATTTCATACATCTTTATTAATGTTGAAAACGATGCAATCATCTCTTTAGTTTCACCACTGCCTGGAAATGCGGGGTAAAACATATCTTTTGTCCTGTTCTTCTGATTGAGCCAATTATTTCGCACAGATTTAATAATATGAACAGGATCTATGATGTAAAATAAAGGGCGTTCTGATGACACTGGGTGCTTATAAACTATTCTGAGCTGTTTGTCATCAGAAAACAATGACATGGCACTTCTGTTAATTGAATTATTGTCTGATGCAATACAGAATACCTTGTAACCAATGCACTCCAGCCCTTTAATTATGGAAACCAGGATACTGTGCAATGAGGTGGCAGAAATTCTCTTAACAGGTAGAATATGCACAATATCTCTAAATTTAGACTTGACACTCTGGAGCATAAAAGCAAATGCAGAGTTTGCTGCCTGTTCAGAATTGAAAGATACTCCAAGAATGTTACCTCCTTTGTAGTCTAAGTATGTGCGCAAATGAATTTCATCCAGCATCAAAATCACATCAATGTCATCTCTGCTCAAGTGAGAAAATTTATGCCTAGCATAAGACAGGAAATGCTTCCCACCTAAGAGTTCACGCTTTGGATCCAGTCTAAACTTACTACATATCCGATGCAACGTTGACGGATGGGGCAACTTCATTAAACCACTGCTACGTAAAAATCTATACGCATGGGCTGATATTGAAAATAAACAACAGACAACCAACACGGAAGTAGCAAAGGTATGACTAGATTTAGAGACATTTAGGAGTTCAGTTTGCTGCAGCAAGAACCCCACAATATCTTTGTCATTTGCCTCCACTACATTTTGCAAATTTTTCAAACTTTCTTTCACAATACATTTGTGTTCTTCCACAGATTCATCTGAGGATCCCAATTCCATTTTCTCACAGTCAGATAGGAGAGTTGTAATGACATTCACATTCATGATAACTTTTGGAAAACATTCAGAACCTATCCTTTTAATTTCAACTTTACCCTTAAATATACTGACATTTAAAGTAGTATCTATTATTACTGATAATGCGATAACTGGAGCAGGACTTACATTGATTTTAATAAAACCTACACATTCAGGGCTCAGATTAACAAATGTCCATGGCTTTTGCACACTAACATTCTTGAGACGCAGTAAAAGCTCATCGAATGTTTTGAAGCAGTATGTGTTGTTGTAATGTTCTTTGGATGCTAAACTGTCAGATATTGCTCCCAATAAATGAGAACACTCCAGTCGAGACCTCTTGTCCGCTGGTGCCTCACGACAAGTAGCTTCTCTTGATAAATAAGACGGGCAGTTGGGGAACACAGAAGGTACAGCACCAGTCTTAAGTCTTGGTATTTTGAGAGGGGCAACAAGCTTTTGGCCTGTCTTTTCATCAAAAACTTCTGTCTGCCATAGGACATCACTGGTTTGGAAGTGAAGAATACATACCTGTAAGTCAAAACCAGTCCATATGAGTAAATCTGAGTCATTCTGCAATGTATCTTACAACAGTCTTAGACACAGGAAATGTAAACAACCAAAAAGGAGCATGTAAAAATTCAATGTGTTGTGAGACAGGAAAATGAAATCCACAATTGCATACAAAGTCTTAAGAATGAAGCTACTCAATGAAAACTTGCGTCTGCTCTCCCTGTCCAAATTTTTACAAAATGAACTATGGGCAGTCTCATGCGTGAATTGTGTTCTTCAGAAGGTACTTCACAGTTTATGAAGTTCAGAGCATAATTTCCGAAATTATTTGCACTGCACATAAGCTATACATAAAAGTTTGACCCAATCACAGGGTCCAGAGAGAACCTGGGAAATGTAGGCCCTGATGACTACTCCCATACAGGCTTCCCTGGAGCCAGTAGGCCTCCCCAGAGCCACACCACTAAAGGCCCATGATGCCTAGTTATAGAAAATAGTTGATATGCTGCACATTAACATGATAAAAATTTACTCACCCTTGATGATTGCGATGGAGTGAATTTATCACGATGGATGGATGAAATCCACTTCTCCTTCAGAGGAGCATCAGATGGAAACTTGAAAACATTTACTTTCTGTCCCCCTTTGTAATTCCCTTTACATTTCGGAACACAACAGCGAAAAGGCATACTTGCTAGAGAACTGAAGAACAGAAACTGTTGGGCAGGCTAATCAGTAAACCTCCGGTTAGCCCCACAGATCCTCAAAACCACACAGGTAATCTTAGGACTACCCTCGACGCCATTACTGTGATGTCACAAGCTGGTGCTCAGGCTTTCCATCTATAGGGGGTGGTGGCAGTAGGCCCAGAGAAGCCCTTTTCCGCCCCCCCACACCATCCCCTGGACCTTCTATGGGGGCAGTAGGCCCAGAGAAGCCCTTTTCCACCCCCCCACACCATCACCTGGACCTTCTATGGGGGCAGTAAGCCCAGAAAAGCCCTTTTCTGCCCCCCCACACCATCCCCTGGGCCTTCTGTGGGGGCAGTAGGCCCAGAGAAGCCCTTTTCCACCCCTCTTCCCTTCCTTTCCCCCCTTTCCTTACTTCCTCTCTCCTTTCTTTCACTCTTCCCCCTCTTCCTTCCCCCTCTTCCTTCCTTCCTTCCTTCCTTCCTTCCTTCCTTCCTTCCTTCCTTCCGTCCGTCCGTCCGTCCTTCCTTCCTTCCTTCCTCCAACCCTCTCTCCCTTCCACCCTGCCTCCCTTCCTTTCTAGGGCCCGTTGTCTTCCACCACAACGGGCTTTGCTCCCTAGTATGAAGTAATAGGATTCTTATTTGAAAACACAGAAGGCAAAATTTGATATACAGGTAGGTAGATGGAGCTACATATTATTAAATAAGCATTTTCCCAGTTCTATATAACTTCTGGATTATCCCATTTTCTCAATAGCAGCATTATTCATTGTTGTTTTTCTTTCTTCTTTTGCTTGAGGAAAATAGAAAATGTTCTGGCAGCAATCTGTTCATGAGAAGGTATTTTTATGATTCTGCTATGTCACAAGATTGAAAACACATTGCTAGCAATCTTCAGTAATTATCATGTCACAATTATATTGCTATTCTTAAAGTTATGTCATATTGTTAAGGGTCTGTCATTACATTCATTGTACTTTAAACCCCTGAACAGTCTGAAAAATGTCTGTAATTTTTAAGTCCTTATCCAAGTATGTATTCTTCTCCAGCTCTACTGATTAACTTCCATTGGTATGTCCTGTAAGGCCAAAGTGGACATAGTCTACTTAGATTTCCATGTTCAGCATTGTTCACAAAAAGGGGGCCATTCCTTCCCTTCCTTTTGCAGTCTCTAACTAGGGTTGCCAAGTCCAAATCCAGAAATATCTGAGAACTTTGGGGGTGGAGCCAGGAGACTTTGGGGGTGGAGCCAGGAGACTTTTGTGATGTCACTTCCTGTGATGTCATTTCCAGGTCAAATGGCAAGTGATGTCACTTCCCCTTCCAATGGTGTCACTTCCAGTACACTGCACGAAAACCTCACCTTCCTGTGATGTCACTTTTCAGGCACTCCCCCATACCCACCTCCCCCTCTGAAGTAACCTTCTTTCAAAATATAAAATTTAAATTCAGTGTCATATATCAATTCCCACCCCACCTTTTCCCCTATGTTACATTACCAATAGGCTTTTAGGCCTCCTTCCAGGGCAAAAATAACAAAAAGCTTTAAGAAACATAAAATGCTTTAAACATTTAACAGTCAGAAGGAAAAAACAAGCAAACAGCACATGTCAAAAGTGAAGCCCTTTTCACTTTTTTCAGTAGGAAAGATAAGCACACACTGAAACATTACACTGAAATCAATAGGATTCAATGTGCTTAATTCTGACCAAATGAGACTATATGTATTATAATGAAAACAAAAAGTATGTGTGCTAGGTCCTAGAAAAAGATCACCAGACAACATTCCTTCACACTATGCAAAATACACAACAGAATGGTCTAAGAACTGAAGGCTGAATACTCTGCCAAAATCCTCTACCTAAAACCCTGGAGAATCACTGCCAGTCAGAGTAGACAATGCTGACATTGATGGACTGATGGTAGAGAGACCATGCTTTGTGTGCATTGTGTGTGTGAGCTGAAGAGAAGCCCTTGATGGATGAGGCCAATGGCCCATCCAGTCCAACACTCTGTCACACAGTGGCCAGAAACACCAGAGGCCATCAGGAGGTCCAGCAGTGGGGCCAGGATACTAGAAGCTCTCCCACTGCTGCACCCCCCCCCCCGAGCACCAAGAATACAGAGCATCACTAGCCCCAGCCTGAAAGTTCCTCTCTATACCTTCTGGTTAATAGCCACTGATAGATCTCTGCTCCATATGTTTATCCATAAAACCTGGAATTGGCTCGGGTATTTCTGGAATGTGTATAGCTATCACCAGATCAGCTCCATCTCAGCTTCTTTGTTTCCTTACAAATTCATGAGGTTGATGTGAGCCACCTCCTCCATTGTCAATTATAAATCTTGCCCTTGTCCCTCTACCAGTTCCAGTGTCCAGTTCTGCTGCCTTCCTTACCTCCATGTTCCCTTTCCGTGTCACACTCTCCCAGATTTCTTTGCACACTATTGCCTATTCTGTTGACCACTGACCCAGAGAACCCCTTCCATAGTCTCTGTGAAATATCCCAACCTGTAGTCTAGCTTGGGGGTCTCCAACCTTTTTGAGTCTGTGGCATCTTTGTAATTCTGACACAGTATGCTGAATGCAGACACAAAATGTCTGCTGCAGGAGCCAGCCAGGAATAGATGGCCACAGCATACCTTCAGTCCTATAGTAACAATCCTGTAAGGTGGGGGCCAGATTCTTCCAACTCCTGCTACACCCTGGGGCTGTCATTCCACTCCATAGTCTCTCATCCCAGTCCCAGAACATTACTGCTGCACCCTGGGGCTGTCATTCCACTCTGTGGTCTCTCATTCCATTCCCAGAGTAGTGCATTTGGGCCCAGAGACCCTAATGGAAAATCCATTCTGCATTTTTATTGCAACTCTGCTTGTACTGTAATGTATTTTAATGGAGCCCATACAAGGCAATAGGCATTCCTGGCTCCCATTATTTCCAATGGGCCTTCAAGTGTTTCCCATTGTTTCCAATGGGCAATCCTGTCCTTTCTTTCAGTACATCTCCAGAGAAACTCACTAGCTCAGCTTTCTGTCGTGAGCAGTCAGAAAGGGGGGGTGTCCTTTCTTTTTAAAAATAAAAGTTAAGTAGAAACAATGAGCGGAAAAGCTGGAGAAATCCAAAAAGGACTGGGGGGGGGGAGTCAGGAGAGACGAAGGCGAGGGGAAAATGGAAGCCACATTCAACAATTTATACTGCAAATAGTAAGAAGCCTGATTATTGTTTTTAATTCATTTTTTTCTACTCCTTTCTCTTTCTCTCTCTGTCCACAAACACACTCCACCTTCCTTTCTTCTTTGGCGTTCAAAATAAAAGGGAAGGGGGACCGGCCATAGGAAGAGCTGTTCTCCATCTCCAAGGATTTCCACATTTACAACACAAAAGAAGCAAGGCTTTTGGGTAGAGGACTCTGACCCCCCCCACACACACACACACTATAGGGAAGCTACTGCTTGACTCCTAAGACATAAAAAAGAGGGATTTCTCACCACCACTCAAGCAGGATATCGGAGAGGCTGGAGAAGGAAAGAGCTGCAATGCCAGAGGCAAGGAGGGAAATTTCACTGTACCTGAGTGGAGCAGAGCTTCTGAGGAGGGAGGGGCTGCTCGAAAATCAGCCAGAACTGTGCTCCAGGCGGAGCACACTAGAGGGAACACGCTCTAGCCCTCATCTCTATGGTTTTTATAACCATAGACTTGGAGGACTTAAGTGCTAGAGCGGCAATTTCCGGCCGCCATTTTTTCCCCCGGGCTGGAATTTTTAAAAAGCGGGTAAGGGGCTTTCAAATCGGGGGTTCCCCCGCCCTCAGCGGGGGCTTGGCAAGCCTATCTCTAACACATCTGGATCTTATTCATGAATCCAGGACTTATCTTACGAGGGTTCAAAAGAACTGCTAGGGGAAGGGAAACAGAACAGAAATCTGTCAATCACCGCCTTCCACTTGTGGCTGGTTGCATAGAAAAGTGTACATTCATACTGGTCCATGTAAAATCTAAAACCAAGAACAAAAGATGAGTAATACACTTTATCTGGACCAACCATTTGACACAGAACATTGTGCAAGCTTTTGAGTTCACTTGAACTTTTGGCTGCTAATAGTTCAAAGCCCCCCCCAGACTTCTTTTCAGGACAAAAACAACATATGTTTTTCTTTTTATCCTTTATTTCCCCTCAGAGTCCCCATTCACTTGATCAGGCAACAATCAATGGTAGCATTCTAGGAGTTTTTCAGGTGGGTATGTGTATTTGTCTGCAGTAGAAGAGCTATTGTTCAAGTCTAGCAGGCACCTTAATGACCAACAAGATTTCCAAGCTATAAGCTTGCAAGTGTCTAAGCTTCCTTGACCAGATACAAATAGGAATGGACATCCTTGATGAAATCATTGGTCTTTGAGGTGCTACTGGAACCATTGTGAGATTGTGTTTCAGTACTGCAACATTGTTTCATGGTTTTGCTGTTGCCTCCCCCCCCAGGTCAGAATAAAGAGGTGGACACATGAGTTGAGATTAACTAAGAGCCTCTTTATTGATTATTTACAATTACTGTGGCAAGGGATACAGACATCAGACATGGCAGGTGTTCACCCACTGACAACCTCCTTGCTCTATGCTAGGTGAGCACCCCTGCCCCAGATGCCACCTGGCTCACCCCGGCCAGTAATGCAATTCAAAGTTGCCTTGTGGGCCATGAAGACTACAGAAGAGTGAAACCCCTCAAGGACATTTCCTAAGTCAGCCCCCATTCCCCACCCTGGTCTGTGAAACCTGCAAGCAGATCCTGATGGACCCTTTTGTTCCCCAAACAGGGTAGGTGTTCTCTAATGGCAACCATATCCACTTTACCTCTTTCCACCAATTCACCAGGGCCAAGACTCTGCTTAGGACCCTGCCCACTGAGCAACCCAAGGCAGCCTGAAGCCCTTGACACGGGTCCTTAAAAAATATGTCATTGCCCTTCTCAGATAGGTGTACACCATCCCTGCCTTACAGGTCCTCAAGTCCCACTCATATCCCAGGTTGTGGCAGAAATTGTCCCAACCACCCATCCATGATTTTATACAGTTCCCTTTTTGCCTTCTTCCAAGCCTGGGCAATACCCTCCTGGGTCCCCCACCCAAAACCACACCCTCCATGGCAGGATGGCAGACCATACCAGCAGTATGCCTGGCCACTGGCGTCTGATGAGCTCCAAGTCAGTTTTGGCTCGCATGATGAGTTCCTTCCCTTTTATCAGGCCCAAATCATTGTTGCCCAGGTGAATCAGCAGCATGTAAGGCAGAGGACCCATCCCCCCCTCAAACAACAGCAGGAGAAGCTCTGGCTGTCAGACTCCAGGATAAATCAGTTCCAAACAACATTCACTCTGGAGAATGATAGGTTTATTGAGACATTGATAGGATCCAGACTGGGCACTGGTTGTGTTAGAACTGAGGTTAAAGGTGCAAATGCAACAGATATACAAGGTTCAATTGCGGCTCTAAAGTTCCAGGACCTATCACCCCTTGTTATTCTACCCACCAAAAGCAATGGCTAACTACCCCCCTCTACTATGCCATTCCCCCAGTATGTAAGATGAAGCTGAGCTGTAAAAGCTGTGTACCAAGGTCATCTGGGTTCCCAGAGGTGATAAATATGCAAAGCATATTTCAAAGCAGCCTGGCAAAGTGAAAGCATTTCAGTTTCACACTCTCCCACATCTTCCCCTCAGTTGTCATGACAAATGAGCCATAAAATGCATAGAGAGTTTGACCCTGGCCCAACCATTTCACCATGGCCACCTTGCTGAGCTGTGGCACCTCTGAGCCCAGTCAGCTGCCCAAAGGACCAGACTGTGTCTGCAAATAAGCACTCTCTACCTCTCCTGGCATTGGGATGTGCCTGCAAAGAAAAAACAATACCAGCCCTCCCCATCACAACACCATTGAGTGAACATATGACCTATAGCTCTGCAACCTCTCCTGCCCCAGCCACTGGATGTCTGACTCAGAGTAACCCATCACTGCGGCAGTGGAGGCAGTGGGCTGGCATTACTGTGCACAAACAATGGACCCTCCATAGTACCCTGCACAGCCAGGTATTCCCAGAGGGTGGTTACTGGGCAGAGGTCTACACAGGGCCCAGCGAGGACCTTGGCCCCCTTTCAAACCTGATCCATCTTAGATCTCTGCACCCAGATGCACAGGTCATCACCCATGAAGAGTATATTTTACATTTGCAAGGCCCTGCTCAACTTGTCCATCTGTGAACTAACTCCCAGCTCACTAACCTACTCTGAAAAAAGGAACAAGTGCCACTGCATGGAACAGCCGGGCTTCATATGCTGATGTGCAAATGGATGGCAAGGCAAAGTGCAACCCTTACCTCCACCTCCTAGTGTCTGCCCATACCCCCACCTCCTGGGACCAGCCCTCCAGCATCTTTCAAATGTGGAAGTCTCCTGTTGCCTCCGCAAGCCCCTTGACCTGGCTCTTAAAGGCAAAGGCTGCTAGGCTCCCTTTGACTGATCATACCACCATCCCCTTAGCTCCACGCATGTAGTATTGGGTTAAATGGGCCACCAGGATCGGCCAGACCCCTTACAGCCTGACCCACTGTCTGAAGGATTCAAAATGCCCACCTGTGTGGCCATCTGCCATTCTTGTGCTAGGCACCATAGCCAGGTCTATTGGGTCCCCCTTGTCCACATGTTTGTTCACTCCCTCAAAAAACACTAACAGGTTAGTGAGACAAGATCTTCCCTTACAGAACTCATGCTGAGTCTGCCTCAATAGTTTTTGTTCATCAATATGCCTACTAATTCTTTCCTTAATAACAGTTTCCACCAACTTATCCGGTATTGATGTCAGACTGACTGGCCTGTAATTTCCCGGATCTCCCCTGGAGCCCTTTTTAAATATGGGAGTGACATTAGCTAACTTCCAGTCCTCAGGAATGGAGGCAGATTTTAAAGAAAGATTACATATTTTTGTCAGGAGATCCACAAGTTCACATTGGAGTTCTTTCAGAACTCTCGGATGAATGCCATCCGGGCCTGGGGATTTATTAGTTTTTAAATTGTCCATCAGTCGGAGGACTTCCTCTCTTGTCACCGCAATCTGATTCAGGTCTTTCAAACCCCCTCTCGAAATCGGTGCTTCTGGAGGGGGCAAACACTTCTCCTCTTCCACAGTGAAGACAGAGGCAAAAAATGCATTCAGCTTCTCAGCCATTTCCCTATCATCCTTCAGTAGTCCTTTTACCCCTTGGTCATCCAAGAGCCCCACTGCCTCCTTGGCTGGCTTCCTACTTCTAATGTATTTGAAGAAAGTTTTATTGTTGGTCTTTATGTTTTTTGCGATATGCTCCTCATATTCCCTTTTTGCTTGCCTGATCACAGACTTGCATTTTATTTGCCATAGTCTGTGTTCCCTTTTATCAACCTCACTAAGATTAGCTTTCCACCACTTAAAGGAATCCTTCTTACCTTTTACAGCTTCCATTACTTTATTTGTTAACCATGCAGGCTTTTTTCTATACCTATTTGTACCTTTCCTAACGTGCGGTATATATTTTTTTGAGCTTCTAGGATTGTCTTTTTAAATAGTCTCCAAGCTTCCCCAATGGTTTTGACCTTCTCCACTCTTCCTTTCAATTTCTTCCTCACGTGTCCCCTCATACCAGAGAAGTTACCCCTTTTAAAGTTAAAAGTGGTTGCGTCAGTCTTTTTGGGCAACTCCCTATCTGTACAAATGTTAAACTCAATGACATTATGGTCACTGTTCTCAAGTGGTGCAATCACTTTTACATCTCTCACCAGGTCTTGGGTGTTACTTTGGACCAAATCCAGGATCGCCTCTGCCCTGGTAGGATCTGTGACCATCTGTTCCACAGCACAGTCATTGAGAGTGTCTAAAAACGCAATCTCTTTTTCCCCGACTAGAACTGATATTGACCTAATCAGTGTGTGGGTAGTTAAAGTCGCCTATTACAACACAATTATTTTGACTAGCCGCTATCTTTAATTCATTCATCATTTTATAATCCTCCTCTATCTTTTGATCTGGCGGGCGATAACAAACTCCCACTGTTAAGCCTCCTTTTGGACCCACTATTTCAACCCATAGCATTTCCAGAAGCGAATCCAATTCTCTTACCCTCTCAAGTCCCCATTTGCCTTGCTTCAAGTTATCTAACCAATCCAAGATTGCCTTTAGAGTTGGGTCATCTCCCTCATTATCAGGCGAGAATGCTGCCCTCCTGGCTGGGGACCACTTTGTCATCAGGTAGCTTGCCCCTGGGCCCCCCTGTGCTCCAATGTGGTGACACCATCCCTTAGCACTCACTCAATATTGTCTATTCTGGTTGGCATCAGACTTGCAGGTCCCCACCAGAGGTCCTAGGGGTAAGAGGAGAGGGAGGATGGCCTTACCCACCAATGTTGAAAATAAAGAGAGGAGCAAAAGGAAGGAGTGCAGGGGACATTCAGCTACCCAGCCCCCAGCAGGGGGGAGGATGCTACTGCCCCATCAGCTCCCTATCCCTGGGCAAATCTACTAGAAGGGGGGAGAGGGGAAATGGCCCCCAATCACTTTCTGCTGAGGGAGGGGTGGGAAAGACCCTGCAAAGGGGGGCAGACAAGCCCAGTCAGATCTATGGTTCCAGCAGCTACCAGTCCACACCTGACCCAGGGAGCCGCAAGGAGTGGACATGCCTAGACTCCCAGCCTGGAGGCTCCCTACATCACCCAGGACCTAACAAAAGAACACTGCAGTGACCAGGAAGCCACCACAGCCCTACCGTGGGGCAGCAGCTAATACCATGCCCTCAAAGCCTCCTCCACTGTGGACATCACCTGGCCATGGCTAGCCACCACAGTGGCTCCCAATGCCAGCAAGAGCACTTGCACGGTGCCAGCCAATGCACTGGGCTGCTCTGTGGTGAAGGCCACACACCATGCTTTACACATTGCATGACAGATGCACAAATCTCTTTGGACAATGCTCTATCCAATACAAGCAGATCCAATCCCTCTCAAGCAGCAGTCTTTCCAGAATCAAATTTGTCTTGTCTGAACAGCTTCAGCTTGTTCTGCCACTTGATCACTGGCTCTGAGCCAAGATGGATGCTTTTGAAATCTTGAAAGCTGGGTGTCATCTTGATGGCAGCCAACCATAAAGCTCCAGGTGATCTCATTTAGAGACCTCATCTAGATATTGAACAGTATGGGTGAGAGAAGAGAACCCTGTGGCACTCAACATGACAAATCCCACCTAGTTGATTCTCTTGATCTAGTGGAAACTCTTTTTGTCTGATCAGACACAAAAGATCAAACTATGAAGAGCAGCTCTCTTAAAACCAACAGTGATGGATAGGTCAAGTTCCACCTCTCTCCAAGACCAATGAGAGCTGATGGGATGTTAGCAAGAGATAGCTGGGAAAGGGCACTTAAGAGAGTTCAGTTAAATAGTTAGAGAGGGGAGATTGTGTCTGAAGCTGAAATGATGAGCAGCTTAAAGATGAAGCGGGGGGGAGTCAATTAGTAACAAAAGATCCCAAATGCTGGAATAGGGAAACAGCTCAAAATTTAATTGAAAGGAAACATTGTAACCTTTACTTGACTTTTTCAGTGATGTTCAAGCTATAAATAAAAGTTAATTTCTTGTTGGTTTAACCCTGTGGACTGGTTGTCTCAGGAAGGATCTGCCACACACACTCACACTCAAGCTAAGATCTTGGTCTACATATAAATTTGGGTATGAATAAATGGTGGCAGCATGTGAATGAAATGGTGTTTGAGTCCCCAACCAGAATAACTCTGTGTAGTGTTTGAATGAGGGGAAATTATTATAAGTGGTTGGGCTACCCTATAAGCTGATTTCTCTCTCTCACACACATACACACAGAGAGAGGTCCTGAGAGGTAAAATGATCATGGCTCACTGTATATTTTAAAAGAGGCAAGAAGGATAGTAATGTGTGATGGTCTGACCTACTTGTAACACTGAACCTGAGAGAGAGAGACCATCAAGCATAGTAGGTGCTCTGTGTGGGTGAAAACGGTGTGTCGTATCAAGTCCTTATTCCAATCAATTTTGTTAGAGGCTACTTATGGATCCATTAGAATACTATTTCCTGCCCAATTTAAAGCAAAGATATTCTATGAGTGCAATTAAAGCTATCTCAGTTCCAGACCCAAGCCTGAAGACGGGTTGAAATGGCTCAAAGGCAGATGTGTCATCCAAGAACCCCTGGAGCCACTCCACCAACATATGCTTTGTCACCTATCGTGCTACATGAAGGACACAAAATGGATTGGATAACTATCTTCTGATATTCCAAACTGAGCTTTTGGATTTTTGAAGTAGAACAATTTATTTAGGGTATATTTAGCCCTACTTTCTCTAGTCATGGAGTGAAGGTGGGCATTTAAAACAATTCATTGCAAAATAATAAAACTCAAAGCAACTACAGATCCATTATCACAGGACACATGGGGACAGGAAAGTGAAATTGTAACAGGTGGTGAAGAGAGAGCAGAACTGCTCAATTCCTTCTTTTCCTTAGTCTTCTCTTGCAAGGAAAATGGTGCTCAATATCACAAAAACAGAACACATGATGAGGGAAGGGAGTTGAAGCTTAGGACTGACATAGGGGTAGTACATAAACACCTAGTTTCTTTAAATGAAACTAAGTCCTTCAGGCCAGATGAGCTGCATCCAAGGGTATTAAAAGAACTCACGGATATAATTTCTGAGCCTCTGTCCATTATTTTTGAGAATTCTTGGAGAACAGGTGAGGTGCCAGAAGATTGGAGGTGGGCAAATGTTGTACCCATCTTTAAGAAGGGAGAAAGGAGGATCTAGGTATCTACTGACCCATCAGCTTGCCATTTATACCTGGGAAAGTTTTAGAACAAATAATCAAATAGGCAGTCCTTGAGCATTTAGAAAGGATGGCTGTAATTACTAAGAGCCAGCATGGGTTTCTCAAGAACAAGTCATGTCAGACTAACCACATCTCTCTCTTTTTTAGAAAGTTACTACCTTGCTGGATCAGGGGAATGCTGTAGACCTAGTTTATCTTGATTTCAGTAAGGCTTTTGATAAGGTTTCACATAATTTCCTTGTTGACAAATTGGAAAAATGTGGTTTCGATCCATTAACTGTTAAGTGGATCTGTAAGTGATTGACAGATCACACCCAAAAAGTGCTTGTTTTAGACATGGTAGGAAAGAAGATTTTAGACATGGTTGGAAAGAAAAAGAACACCCTCCTAGTCATTCCAATTGATTTCCAGTTTTAGACATGGTTGAAAGAACAAAGGATATTTTGAGTAGCTGATGTTTCTTCAGTGCCCTAATGTGTGTTGTATTCCACACTAACATTAAATAACAGTATCTTACCATGCAGTCCATAATGATGATGGAAGAAGATCACTGTGGAGATTATACGTCTTGTCTTTTATGAAATTATTGTGAGGGGCTTAGTTGAAACCCAAGTGAGATTTTTAAAAAGTAGCCCCATGTCAGAGATCCTGGCCAGGTCCCTCTGGGTTATTGATCCTGGTTCCTGCTTGGAACCCCGGAACAATTTCCCAAACTGGTGGGTCCTTGAGGTTGGATGCGTACAAGAAAACCAAGAAAAATCAAACTTTCTAAAAATATATTAAGGTTTATTAAATTACTAAAAGAATTGACTATGCAGTACAGTCTCTTTAACTCAGCAACATGAAAACAAACTAGCATGGCATCTGGCTTACACCCTTATCATAGCTTTTTGCCCTCTATCATCAGGTGGTCTCCCAAGTCCAATCAATTCTCTTCATCTCATGATCTTTCCAGAGGATGTTGGCAACTGCTACTAATTCCTCCCTCCCTTCTGGTTATGCAGCTGAGTACAAGTTCTCACAGTTTGCCCAATTACCACATTCTTGCATTTGCCCTTGAAAGATGGTGGTTTCAGGAACACTGAAATCATGTACACCTTTGGGCCAAACTAAGTTTTGAGGAGAAATGTGGGTGCTTAGCCTCACTCTCCTTGATTTGTATAAAGCAAAAAGTACTTGGGGACAGCAAGAAGAAAGCATTATAATTTGTGTGGTTGATGGGATAGGGCCTGTGAGTTGAAGAATTCCACTCATCTCCCAAATCCTTGAAGAATCAACAATGGAAGAAGAGATAGGTAGACACTCAGCCCTATCCCACCTTCCTGAGTAGATATAAATTACCTGCCTACCATTTTTCTTCTCACCTTGTGAAAAGTATGGAGATGGACGCATCGTGGAGTGATTATCAGCTCATATTTTATTTAGTGATTCAGAAAAAAGGAGATGCTCTTGCCAGCTCACAGGCTGCTTTTATGTACATTTCCAACCACACCCTTTACCTACACCCACACTCGTGATAGGCTATATACAATGTTTCTAATCCTATAGGTTCTCTACAGAATCCTAGCTTGCCGGTTGGCTGGTTTTAGGATCCTAGGGTTCTATTGTTCCAGGTATCGAAGCTTTGCTATTTTGTCAGGCCACATGTTGGCCTGACCGCATGGGTGACTCGGCCAGTACACAACACCTTGACACAGAGAATAGTCCATCTTTCTGTGTTATACCTCTGAGGATGCCAGTCACAGCTACTGGCAAAACATCAGGGCCTACAGTGCCCAGACCACAGCCATACAATCCGGAAAATCTACAACAGCTAACTCCAGTTGTTGCTTGGTGGGTGTATGTTTGTATGTAAGGGGGAACTACTACATAATAACAATACTGGACTTTTATGTGTCACTTTGTAGTGTTCATAGGAGCCTGAATAGCCCAGTTTAACTGGAGCTAATCTGAGTTTGGGAGCTAAGAAGGGTTGGCCTATTTAATACTTGGATGGAAGACTACCAAGAAAGATTGGGGGTGCTATGCAGAGGAAGGCAACGACAAATCATGTCTACTTGTCTCTTGCCTGGAACACTCATGAGTTAGTAGAGTCACCATGGTAGAGTCACCATGAGTTAGTAGAAACTTGATAGCATATTCTTCTTAGAGTATTCAAATAATTTCACACCCCTCAGATTGGATCCTACTTCCGTTTGCACAAGCTATATTTTTGGCTTGTGTATGTGTGTATGTATGGAGGAGGGTGATGGCCACCAATTCCCCTGACACTGCAGATGCCATATTGAGACCCATGGTGTTTCCAAGGGTTCACTGTCTCCTCTGATTGCATTTTAGGGAGCACAACAAGCTGCAGAGGGAAGAACTGATGAAGTTCTGTTTTATATGCTTGTAGTACTTATGGTCCAAACTAAGTGATGGTCCACCCTCTCCTAAAAAAACCATCTCTGGACCCAGCTGAATTGGCCAACTATTGGCCTGTCTCCAATTTGCCCTATCTGGGCAAATTAATAGAGAGGGCAGTGGCGATACAGTTGCAGAGCTTTCTGGATGACACTTCCACACTGAATCCCTTCCAGTCTGGCTTCCACCCGGGTCACAGGATGGAGACAGCACTGGTCGCCCTCACAGATGACCTCTGGAGGCATCTGGATCAGGGCAGGATGGCGGTGCTGCTGCTTTTGGACCTGTAGGCAGCGTTTGACATGGTCGATCATCGGTTGCTCGCCCACTGCCTCGCCAACATGGGGATTCAGGGGCTTGCCTTGCAATGGCTTGTCTCCTTTCTCCAAGGTCGGGGACAAAGGGTGGTACTTGGGGAGAAGCTATGGAGTGCCACAAGGGGCAGTGCTCTCCCCGATGATGTTCAACATCTATATGTGCCTCCTTGCCCAGATTGCCAAGAGGCATGGGCTAGGGTTTCACCAATATGTGGATGACGCCCAGCTCTATCTGCTGTTGGGTGGTCAGTCTCACTCTGCCCTGGAAGATCTGGACTGGGTGTTGCAGGATGGGGTGGGATGGCTTAGGCTGAGCCGATTGAAATTGAATCCAATGAAGACGGAGGTCCTATGCCTGAATCAGAGGGGCTTGGGGTTAGGGGTCCCTCTACCGGCCTTCGGTTGGGTGCCGTTGATGCCAGCACCAAGGGTCAGGAGTTTGGGAGTGCTCCTGGATGCTTCCCTGACAATGGAGGCCCAGGTAGCAGCCGCTGCCAAAACAGGCTTTCCCCATCTTCGGCTGATTAGGCAGTTGGTCCCCTTCCTCGAACGCAATGATCTGGCTTCAGTGATCCATGCTATGGTCACCTCAAGGTTGGACTACTGTAACGTTATCTACATGGGGCTGCCCTTGGGGCAACTTTGGAAGCTGCAGCTGGTGTAAAACACAGTGGCCAGGCTGTTGATGGGCCTCCCTATGCGGGAGCACATCCAGCCTGTGCTAAAGTCATTGCACTGGCTACCAATAGCATTCTGGATTTGCTTCAAGGTGCTGGTTTTGACCTTTAAAGCCTTTTATGGTCGGGGCCTGCCTACCTTTCCCTGAATGTTCCCCAGAGAGCACTACAATCTGGAACACAACCCCCCCTGGCCCTCCCTGGGCCTAGGGATGCCAGGTTGGTGGCGACTAGAACCAGGGTGTTTTCCCTGGTGGCGCTGATGCTCTGGAATGAGCTCCCCAGCAAGATCAGAGCACTGCAAGACCTCCAGCAATTCTGCAAGGCCGTGAAAATGGAGCATTTTCACAGGGCATTTCAGTAGGAATGGTTCTATCGGCTGAGCTGCACTTGCATTTTATTATATGACACCACCACTTTAAATGGTTTTAACTGTATTATTGGAATTTTGTTGAGCTGTATTTTATGTATGTATTTATTCTGGTTTTATAATTATTTGTAAGCCACCCTGAGCTACTTCGTTGGGAGGGTGGGATAGAAGTCTAACAAATAAATAAGTAGGGTTGCCAAGTCTTACCAAAGTAATAGCGGGGGGGTCCAGGGCTCTCTCTGGGAATCCTCTTGTGCACACAAAGTGCGTGTGCACTGCAATGATGTAGCCTGGAAGTGACGCCAGGTGACATTCTGGAAATTGCCCTAAAAACTCTATGGTACCATAGAGTTTCCAGGGTGATTGCTAGAGCATCGCCCAGTGATGTGCCCAACATGATGATGTCACTTCCGGGCTACATCATCGCACTGGGCATGTTGGCCTGATCTGGCTGCTTTGGGGGTGGGGTTCCCCCCACCAGCCAGATCTGGACCAGTGGATTGGGTGCCCTTTTAGCAGGGGAATCCCAGCCCCCCCCCGGGGGGGACTTGGTAGCGCTAAAACTAAGTGTCACACAATCCCCTGACAATGCAACCTTATTGCATTTATTTGGGATCTTGTACCACTAAACTCAGTGGAGTGTCCTTCTAAATCACTGAATTGGTTTGAACTGCAAAGTAAGTCAGGCATGAAATTCACTGTGTGACCTTAGGCCAGTCACAGTCTCTCAGGTGCATTTACCTAAATTGAAAAAGGGAAAGTCATGTATCCCTGAGCTCCTTGGTGGAAGGGTGAGGTACATATGTGATAGGTAGGTAGATAGAATACCATACTGAATTTGGGCCATAAAAATGGGAGAGGTCATGGCTCAGTGGCAAAGAATCTGCTTTGCATGCAGAAAGTACCATGTTCAGTCCCTAGTATCTCTAGTTTAAAACCTATCACGTAGGTTTTGCATGTGATGTGAAAGCCCTCTGAGACCCTGGAGAGCTTCAACCAGTCACACTAAATACTATTGACCCTGACAGGCCGGTAGTCTAATTCAGTATAAAACAGCTTCATGTGTTACTGTGAGTCTGCAGCTGAAAAAAAACATGTTTGTCTAAGTACAATGAGTTTTGACTAAGGCAAGACTTTGCCCAGCTTATGTTCTTGATTACTCCACTGTACCAATGTGATCCTCTCTATTAATTCTTAATACAGAAAACAACAGTCATGTGTCAATCCAACTGTTGTAGTCTATCCTACACAATCTACAGAAGACATATTACTTCAGGTTTTTCCATGCACTTATTTCATTCATTTAATTCTGCACTCTAGGTTAATTCATGAATTGGATCCTTCCATCTCTCTAGTAAAACTGGCTACATTTGAATGGAAGCCATGACAATGGGCTGCAGATTTCGTTTTGCATATAGAGGTCTATGTGTAGAACAGCATTATTTTTCACAAGAACTCCCAAAGCTGTATTTACCTGAGCCTCCTACTAGCTTTGAGATTATAGGAGGAATCTTATCCTCCTCTTGCCTTTCATTAAAAGTGGAAGGTGAAATAGCTTCTCAACTAAATAGGGCTTGAATGAGGTGGGATGAAACAGGAACAAAGCAGATGGGACAAACATCATGAATCTCTGTCAATCTGTAAAGGGGGGGGGGAGTGTGTGTCCATATGTGGTAAAGTAATACTTCATCTCAGGTAACTCTGTAAACATTTTCAACAATACAAGGTAAATGCTGAATGTACTGTATAAACACTCAGAGATTAAACCACAACTGTCTTTCAAGGTATCTTTTTCCTATCTAAATTCCTGTCTGCCATGGTAGCAGGATGTCATTTCATATCTTAAGACTGCTAAAAAACAAAGATCCTTTCCTAGGGCATGAGAAATTGTACATAATCAATGGAGGCTGCAGTGAGCTTCTGGGTACTAACCAATAATTTTCCATTAGATAGGATGGGTGGGGGGGTCTATGCAGTAGAATCTCTGCCTTTTGTGTGGATTTAGGAATTTCTGAAAACAAGGAGGGGCCTCAAGGAAGGAGGCCAACAAAATGACAAGGAAACTGTTGAGTCCCTGAACACCTGGGAATCCAACTTTTCCCCAAAAATTCCAGCATATATCTGCATGACAGTCTCCAAGGGTAAAGCCAGGGAAGGATCAAGGAATAATATTATGCCCTTAGACTTCCACTGTAGTGCCTTATACTGGCTTCAAGCTAGACTTTACAGTTTCTTGGGCCCTGTAAGGAATTCCCTGCCCCAAGCCCCAATCTCCAGCCCTCAAGAAATTGAGGATGGGAGGGAGGAATGACCTCTGTACTGATGCTTTTAAGAATTTCCCTTCATCTCTATGGTCTTTATCATAGAGGTTTGGGGACATTCCTATATTGTCACCTGGAAATAACATCACATCATCTCCAAACTCCACTGTCCGCAGGCAAAGCTTCAACATTTGCTGAATGGAGTCGTAGGACACCAGTTGTGTTTTAGGTGAGATAAAATGTGCCTGATGTTCAGGTAAGTAGTGTCAATTCTCAATTCCAAAAATTATTACTAACAAATGATTAGGAAGAAAACAATTATATGTGAAAAGGTAATTTCATAGTGAAAACTATACACCCTAAAATATATTAGAGCCCTCCTGAATGCTGCCACTAGAATATTCTCACCAAACACTGATGATATCCTAGCAACTGCCTGATAATTAAAAAAAAAATCAATCAATTGTAGGATTTTAGTATTTTCATTTTCACCTGTACTGCCACCACCCTAGCTCCATGCAGCCATATTACTCTTCCATAATTTTCTCAACCGCTCCAATTTAATGGATAAAAACCTAAAATTTGCAATTACTAATGCATGACTGCAATTAGAGAAGTTATTTTAATAAATTATGAGAATCATTTTTAATGAAAACAGCCCAGAAGTGATAATTAGGTAGAATATCAGAAATGCTGTAATTTTTCACATGGCAATTAGTTAGTTATTCTAAAGCACACAAGCTGTTCAAAAATGGTTCATCTTCTCATGAAACATTTTAGCACGTGAAATTACACAGTGTTGAACAGAATGCTTATACAGTTTGGGAGCCCCAGATTGGTTAACAAAACATAGCCATGCTTTCATTTCTATGTGCAGTTTCCAGTTATTGCTGGATACTGGAATTTGATTTGGACATCTGTGGTCTGACCTTTTCCATTTTTTGTCTCTAGCTGAGAGCATGAATTGATATAGTTCCTCCTATGGGGGAAAAACCAGCCCCTTTCAGACCACCAAAATAACCAAACATGGAATGTTAGACTGAAATCCAGGATTCCCAGGCTGAGTCCCCACTCTGTCACAGAAGCTCACTGGGGTGATCTTGACCCAGTCACTCATCTTCCTCACAGTGCTGTTGTGTGGATGAAAAGGAGTGGGGGAGAATGTTTGTTTGTTTGTGTACATCCAGGTAGTCAGCCATGTTGGTCTGAAGTAGCAGAACAAATTTAGCATCCAGTGGCACCTTTAAGACCAACAAAGGTTTATTCAAGGTATGAGCTTTTGTGTTTAAAGCACACTTTTTCAAATACAGTGGAATGGGATGTAAGGGTCAAACTTACAGATGGGCTAAACAGCAAATTAACATGTAACATGACGAAGATGTTTTAAGCTATCCAAAACCAGAATTAAATAACAAGCTAAGGTTATAAGGTCAGCAGTTGCAAAGCAATAAATATGTCAAAATAAATCTGAGACTCTCCATTCACTCTCACAAACTAGATCCAGTTGGTCAGCTGTGTTGATCAGAAGCAGTTCAACAAATTTAGAAGCCAATGGCACCTTTAAGACAAACAAAGGTTTATTCAAGGTATGAGCTTTTGTGTGCACACACACTTTATCAAACACTAGGAATAAGGCCCGTTGTGGAAATGAATACAACGTGCTCTAGAAAGAGGCTCTGGGAGAGTGCCCCAGCTTTGGGCACTCAGTGACAATTTGCTGTGGCAATCTCAGCAGGGTATAAAGACAGAGTCCACCATTTTCTCCAGAGGAACTGATCTTTGCTACCTGAAGAGCAGTAGTAATTTTGAGTGATCTCCAGCCCACCCCCAAGATTGGTAACAGTGGTTCCCCAGGAGGGAGTGGCTGGTTTGGTGGAGTCTATGGCATTGTACCTGTCTGAGGTCCCACCCCTCCTCAACACTCACCCTCTCCAGGTTTGACCCCTCAAATATCCAGGAATTTCCCAACCTGGAGTTGACAACCCTATATCCCTCCCAGCCAACCATCAACCTACCTTTAGTTTTCCATCTCCTCCCCCCTCCCTCCTAGAGAGCAGTTGTAATTTTGAGTGATCTCCAGCCCCCACCTGGAGATTGGCAGCAATGGTTCCCCATCAGGGAATGGCTGGATTGGAGGGTGGAGTCTATGGCATCGTACCTGTCTGAGGTGCCACCCCTCCTCAAACCTCACCTTCTCCAGGCTCCATCCCTCAGATCTCCAGGAATTGCCCACCTGGAGTTGGCAACCTGATCAGGACTGGGCCCAAGAAGTTTTCTCCCAAAGGCCAACATAGATGTGGAAAGGGCCTTTTACTGACAGAGGAGAAAGTACAGGTGCCAACTCTGATTAGGGAAATACCTGGAGATTTGGGGGGGGTGGATCCTGTGGAGGGCAGCATTTGGGGTGTGTGTGGAAGGACTCAGCAGGATATAATGCCACAGAGTCTACCCTCCAAAGCAACCATTTTCTCCCGGGGAACTGATCTTTGTCATCTGGAGGTCAATTGTAACAGTGGGAGATATCCAAGTCCCACCTGGAGATTGGCAACCCTAGGGGAAAGTCAGCCGCACAGCAGGGAGTTGAAGAAAATGGTTGGATGGTCACTGGCCCACCTCGTTAGTCAGCCAGCCATGCTGAAGCTAAGCAGGAGAGAGCGCCTTTTTCCATTTATTTTGACAGGAAAGTTAGTCAGCCAGCCATGCTGAAGCTAAGCAGGAGAAAGCGCCTTTTTCCATTTATTTTGACAGGAAAGTGGCCGTTGGGGAGGGGGTTATGGGCGGGGGAGGGGAGGGGGTTATGCTGAAAGTCCTTTGTTTTTTTATTCACAGAACCAAGCTTGGGTGCCAACCAATAGCCACTGAGGGGACAGTCCCTCACAGGATGCAAGAGAACTGTCTTCCTCAGGAGAGAGAGCTGTCTGTCAGTAAATCTGACATGCAAAAGGGGGAGTGGGTGGGGAAGAGGAGCAGACCCAGCACCCGGCCAATGGCACACGAGTACTCTTGAGTGGTGGCTGATGGGCCAATGGCTGAGGGAGGGCATTTTACAGCCAATGGGAGCACATGGAATCTCGCGAAACCAAAAGATAATTATTATAAGGAGAGATGTTAGAATAGCAGGCAAGGTTCAAACTTATAGCCAGAGAATAAAGAGCAAATTAACATGCAACACGATGATGATCAAGATATGCAAAATGATACTAAATGACAAGTTAAGGTTATGGGGTCAACAGCTGTAAAGCAATAAATATGTCAAACTAGCAGAAAAATGTCTAAAGGTGTCTTTTCTAACTGTGGTAAGTGACTGGGAATCTTCATTCTCTCCTGTCAGGCATAGAGGGCACTTAACACTACCTATCCCTCCAAAAATGCTGTTATATCAGCAGACATCCTAATATCCCTTGCATACGTTCAGTGTTCCAGTATACTGTTCTGAAAAGAAATACACTAAAATACATTAAAATACAGAGGATTTTTAGTCCTCCTTGTTGAGAATACATATGTGAGGACTGAATGAGTTAGCATATGTAATGAGCAGTGTTCCCTCTTAGCTGAGTTAGTGTAAGCTAGCTCACAGTTTTTTAGCTTCTGGCTCACACATTTTTGTCTTAGCTCAGGAAGGATGGCTCCAGAGCAAACTAATTGATGCAGTAGCCAAATGGCTCACTCACAACTTTAATGCCAGTAGCTCACAGAGTAGAATTTTTGCTCACAGGACTCCACAGCTTAGAAGGAGCATTGGTAATGAGATAAAAAAAACCCAATATCCCTGTTGAGTCCTGGGAAGGTTACAACACTTGGAACAAAAACCTCCCCAGGAGGGGGAGGTAGTATTAAATGACCTCCACCTATAGAGCACAGGAGGAGCTACATCGAAGGACAAAATCTGTTTTTGTGACTTTTCTGCACCACCCTAAATTTTGTCCAGGATATTTCCTATTGATGTTTCCTATTGATATGTAATCCAGTTAAATAAATTGTTTCAGATTGTCCCTACTGTTCCCACAACACAACTTTATGGGCTTCTACCCAATGACACAGGGATGGAATGCTAGTTTTCTCCTGTAGTCTGTTCCAGATCTTGGAAAAATCATTCTTGGGGTCACAGGACCTATGTGGAGGAATAGCCACTTGCAGTTGGATATCTGCAGGGAGAATGTGGAAGGGAGTGAAAATGCCCTTCTTCCCTCTGACATCATTGTAGTTCTGCTGATGGAAGATGAGGGAGTAATTTTCTCCATGGGACTCCCACAAACACAGGAATGAGCTTTCCAGGTGATGGAAGAGAATACAGGAATGGAGAGAAGCATAGAAAAACTGAGGTGCCTTCTCTGTGTATTTTGTCAAATTGAAGAACATAAGAACATAAGAGAAGCCAATACTGGATCAGGCCAATGGCCCATCTAGTCCAACACTCTGTTACACAGTGGCCAAAAATACCAGGTGCCATCAGGAGGTCCAGCAGTGGGACTGGGACATTAGAAGCCCTCCCACTGTTGCTCCCCCCAAGCACCAAGAATACAGTGCATCACTTGCTCCAGCCTGAGAGTTCCTATCTATACCTTGTGGCTAATAGCCACTGATGGACTTCTGCTCCATATGCTTATCTAATTCCCTCTTGAAGCCGTCCATGCTTGTAGCTGCCGCCACCTACTGTGACAGTGAATTCCATGTGTTAATCACTCTTTGGGTGAAGAAATGCTTCCTTTTATCTGTTCTAACCCAACTGCTCAGCAATTTCATTGAGTGCCCACGAGTTCTTGCATTGCAAGAAAGGGAGAAGAGTACTTCTTTCTCTACCTCCTCTATCCCATGCATAATCTTATAAACCTCGATCATGTCACCCCTCAACTGTCATTTCTCCAAGCTAAAGAGCCCCCAGCGTTTTAACCTTTCTTCAATTAGGGATGGCCATGTAACATTCGAGTCATCATACCCAACTCTTCTTTTTGCTCCCTGCACTGCACACTATGAACACATACAACATAGAAATGTACCTATTAGAGACCAAAGGCAGGATGGCTGAATCCTGAAGAACATCAACATTTTAACAAGGTATTCCCAAAGACCAAAAAGGGGAGGGAATGGGGACTGTATTTGGGAAATCAGAACAATTGGGATGCATATACTATGGGTACATTTGAAGAGACTCTTGGAGTGTAGGAATCATCAGTTATTCCTTTATTTACTTAAGTTGTCCCCCACCTTTTTTACAGAGACTTGCAGGGGCTTCCCAGTATTGGTTAATTTCTGCTGAGCTATAACTTATTCACATGTTAGTTTCAGCATTATTCAGCACCTGATATTTTTGGCCACTGTGTGACAGAGTGTTGAACTAGATGGGCCATTGGCCTGATTCAACATTGGCTTCTCTTATGTTCTTATGTATTGCTGCTCTGTTTGCAAGTGTAGTATGTTTTATAATTTTCTATTTTGCCTTCAAGGGCTGTGGTGTCTCACTGGTTAAGACACTGAACTGCAGACTGGAACTGCTGCATGACGGAGTGAGCTCCCATCTCTGTTCCCAGCTCCTGCCAACTTAGCAGTTCGAAAGCAAGAAATTGCAAGTAGGTAAATAGGAATTGCTTTGGTGGGAAGGTAACAGTGTTCCGTGCACCTCGGTATCTAGTCATGCCAGCCACATGACCGACAGCATCTTCAGGCAGTGCTGGCTCTTCAGTTTGGAAACAGAGATGAGCACCACACTGTAGAGTCGGATTTGACTGGCTTTTGAGCAAAGGAAACCTTTACCTTTACCTATTTTGCCTTCATTATGTGTTTACGGTAACAAGAATCCTGTACTCCCTTGAGGTGAGTGAGAGTTACAAAGGATACTGTTCACATTCCATATAACCTCAGGAAGAAATAGCCAGTTCTAATTTGCTTCACTTTTAAAGGAGAAACAACAGTAAATTTTTTGAAGCTGGGGTGGGGCAACATAAGAATACAAGAATATAAGAGAAGACAAGCTGGATCAGGCCAGTGGTCCATTCAGTCCAACACTCTGTGTCACACAGTGGCCAAAACCCAGGTGCCATCACAAGGTCCACCAGTTGTCAAGCATTGGTTTTATTTCACCATGTTCCACTTCACTGCTTGCCATAGATATGGGGGGAGGGAATTCCTGAGGGGAGTGCATGGGTGTTTAAAGTGGATGCTTGAAGAAGCCATAACTTTTCCTTAAAGTTGTGCCCTGAAGCTGGTTCCCAAGGGAACTGGCCCTGGCGTCTTTACTGCCAGGCTAGAATGTAGATAAGGCACTGTATATCTGTCAGGATTGTCATAGTAACTGTAGGGGCTGAATGGTGACATGAGGTGATGTATGCATGATGTACGCAAGAGGTGTGGGGTGTATTTTGTGTTAACTATAATAGGGGCTTTTGCGTACCCTTTTCAGTTCTGACACAGACCTTGTTTCCTGAAGTAAGCATATCTCAACAAACTATCACTGCCAAAGTGTGTTGTGGAGAGTGTCTTAACTAGGAGCCCTGACAGAGTGTCAGAACTCCTGAACTACTCTTCACCTGAGATCCCCAAACCTATATGGCATGGGGAATGGAAATGAAGACTGTGGGGCAAACTTGAGCACCATGTCTGAACCTGAGAATCCCACGCTTGATCCTGACAAGAAGGGAGATGATAAGACTATGGGTGCTAAGCTAAAGAAGCATGTCCTCTTCAAACCCCCCAAATGTCAGGACAGCCCTGATCATTGGGAAGACCCACCATGGTTGGCAAGCACACCCAGGTTCCATAGCGCCTGTGGGCAACCAGACCAGGATGGCCAGAGAGTCTCCCACACCTTCCATGATGATCCCAAGTTGGGCAAACTAATAGAAGAGTGGGAGGAGGACTCAGGAGGTGACCGGGGCCAGCTGAAAACAGCTGAAAGAAGGGCTGCAGTTCCTGATCAAGAACCTCCCTAAAATGGTGAAGGAACTCATGGATAAAGAAGACTCTGAGCAGTCTGGTGAAGAGGCAGGAGCAGTGGAACCAGAGAGGCCCCTACTCCCAAGGAGAGGGGGTGACTCGGAGCTGGAGTGACCCTGAGATACATTGGAGGCCACTTTTGATGGCAATCCAGGGAAGCTGGCTTTCTTTACCATCCAGGTGTGCAAGATGCTCAGGGAGTGGGGCCACACCTTTGCCTCCAATGAGCAGCACATAGACTATGTGGGGTCAAGGCTCCATGAAAGGGCAGCAGATTGGTTCATGGGACTTTACAATGTCACTACCCCAGACCTGTGGAACGTGGATGCTTCCATGCAAGCTCTACGCCACGAGTTCAAGGTCCTGCTTGAACTAGAGAAAGCCCACACCCGCCTCTGTGGCTTACATCAGGGGACACAATTGGTGCAGGAATATTCTGATGAGTTCAAAGCCACTGCCGCCAAGCTACAGGGGTGGCCAGGAGAGGTCCTGATCGAGTTTTACTGAGCTGGGTTGAACACCATTATTCTGGGGAAGGCTGTAGCCCAGGACAACCCCCTAATATTGAGGGGTTGGATCCAAGTGGCCTGAGAAGCCAAAAACCACCACAACCTGGTGAGGCTCTACCAATAGAGAGCATCTGGTCATGGCTTAGGGAGCCAGAAGACGACTTGGGACAGAGGATCGCTGCCCGGTGGGAAGTCAGAGCACTGCTTACAGAAGGGTCTGTGTCTTCAGTGCGGGAAGGCTGGGCATTTCTCAGCAGAGTGCACAAAACCCCAAAGTGAGGAAAGCGCCATGAAGATTACAAGGAATAGAAAGCAAAATAGTCGGGAAGGAGGTCAAAATCCCTCAAAGCCCTGCAAGCTGTGGAGTACAACACCTTGGAAAGTACTTCTTCTAGTGACTCTGAAAGGCCTCAGGGGGTGGGAAAAGGCCAGAACCTGTTGTGAAGGGTGCCAACCAACAGGTCCGAAAGTCCCCAGCATGAGAATCTGTGAGATCATCTTCTTCCCTTTTTTTGTGACTATTACCATTTTCAACCCTGAGGAGGGGACCCAAGTCTGGGTACAGTCTCTTGTAGACTCTGGGTGTACAAGAGACCTGATAAGTCCTCACATGGTCACGGGATTAGGGGCTAAGGTGCACAACCGGTAGTGCTTACTCAAATGGACAGTACCCCAATGCAAGCCTGCCAGTATCTCATGGTTCAATTGCCAGTGGGAGTGACGGAACATTGGGAAATGAGATCATTTGTAGTGCACCCATCAGCAAGATTCCCCGTGATGCTGGGTAGTCCATGGCTGCAAGCACACAACCCTTACACGCAGTGGAGTGCAGAGACCCTCACCTACCTACACCCCAGATGTAAGGAGCATGTATGATGGCCAGAATGGGGGGAGGAACCTCACCCTACACCCAAACGAGTTTGTTTGGTGAAAGAGGAACTGCATGCCATTCCCCCAGGGTATAGAGACTTGGCCCAGGAATCGAGGAGGGGGAGGCAGATGAGTTACCTCCCCACCATAAGACTGACTGTGCTGTTGAAATACTGCTGGGCCACAAGCTACCTAAGGAAAAGTTGTATGCTGTGAGTCTCACAGAGAAGGAGGAACTGCGGAGGTTCATAGACAAAAACCTGGACCGGGGGTTTATTAGACCTGCTACCTCCCCTTTTGTTGCGCCAGTACTGCTCTGGAAAAAGAAGGATGGGGGGCCTCAGATTATGCACAGACTATAGGATTTGAATTCAGTATCCATGTCTAATATCTACCCCCTCCCTCTCATTAAAGACTTGCTGTCTGAGGCTTCTCAGGGAAAAATATTCACCAAGCTAGATTTACAAGATGCCTATTTCAAAGTGTGCATAAGATAAGGCAATGAGCACAAGACTACTTTTAACACCCCCCTGGGACAGTTTGAATACCTGGTCATGCCATTTGGTTTAGCCGGAGACCCAGGGATGTTCATAAACTTAATCAATGAAGTTTTGCACAAGCACTTGTTCAAAGGGGTGGTTGTTTACTTTGATGATGTGTTAATTTATTCACAAGACAAAGGATCACATGTGAAATTGGTGAGAGAGGTCCTTAAGGTGCTGTATGACAGTCACCTCTATGCTAAGCTTTCCAAGTGTGAATTCCACAAAGAGGAAATGGACTTTTGGGGGTACTGCATTATGAGAGAGGGGCTAGGAATGGACCCCAAGAAAATACAGGATGTAGTAGGGTGGGAACCCCCACACACCGGAAAGCAATTACAATCCTTCCTCAGATTCACAAATTTCTACTGCCCCTTCCAGAATTTCACCCAGGTTACTCTCCCGAGGACAAACTTATTAAAAACTAAAAGGAAGGCTCCAGAGAGTAAAAGGGGTGGCTGCAAATTGGAGTGGTCCCCAGAGTGCCAGCAAACTTTTGAGAAACTGGAAGCCTTATTTACCTCGGAGTCCATACTCCACCACCTGGATGAAATGAAGCCATTTATTGTCCAGGTGGACACCTCGGATGTGGTGATTGGGGGGGCGCTATTTTTCAGAAGGGCCCAGATGCGAACCTGCGCTCACTTGCATATGTTTTTTAAAAGTTTTCTAGCACAGAAAGGAATTGGGCTGTCTGGGACAAGGAAGTGGCCACCATTAAGTTGGCTTTAGCCACCTGGAAACATTGCTTAGAGGGACCCCAAGTTCCTTTTAGGTGTGTACCAATCATAAAAATTTGGAAGCATTAAAAAGTTCCCAGCACCTGAATGCAAAGCAGCTGCACTGGGCGAAGTTCTTCTCTAAGTTTTGTTTCACTCTCAAGAACCTCCCAGGGAAGTCTAATTTCCTGGCAGATGCTCTATCCCGCCTACTGCAGCATGCTAGCCAACATATTGAGGTCATAGACACTATGTTCACACCCACCCAGTTGGGGTGGTGGTTGTAACTCGAGCCCAGATGAAGGTGGGGGGAGACTCTGGGGGTGACAGTAAAAGCTGCTTATTCCCCACAAGATTTGGAAGCAATAAAGAAAGAGGGTACACTGGTCCAATAGGACAATGGGTGCTGATATGAAGGGGACAAAATGTTTGTACCGGAAAGCGCTAAGGGGGGAAGTACTGTCAATGGGACATGACAGCAAATTGTTGGGACATTTTGGATATGTAAAAACCCTGCATTTGATTCAAAGACAGTTTTGGTGGCCTTACATGCGAGGAGATATTTGAAGTACATGGGTTCATGCCAGACTTGTCTCATGAGTAAACATGGGGGGAGGAGGTGCCAGGATTACTACAGCCCTTAGAAACTCCAGAACAACCCTGGTCAGTGATTTCTATGGACTTCATAATGGACCTGCCTCCCAGCCAAAGAAAAATGGCAATTTGGATGGTGGTGGGCTTATTCTCGAAACAGGTGCACTTTGTCCCATGTAAGCAAGTACTCATGCCCTGAATGGCTAGCTCAATTGTTTATGCAACACATTGTGAGGCTGCATGCTTTGCCCATAAGATAATCTCTGATAGGAGCTCATAGTTCGTGGCCAAGTTCTGGAAGGAATTATTAAAGGTTCTGGGAACCTTTAAAGGGATGGAACAGGGGTTAAGCAGCAGCTACCACCCCGAAACTGATGGTCAAACTGCACACACCAATCAGGTCTTGGAACAATTCCTCAGGCGTTTCATTAACTATCAACAGGATGATTGGGTACAACTGCTGCCTTTAGTTACAATAATTCAGTGCATAGTTCCACAGGAATGTCCCCCTTTAAAGCTGTTCATGGATACAAAGGGGGGCCATTGCCCACTCTGAACTTGGAGGAATCTGTGTCGGGAGACACCCAAATGGGGTGGTCTACTGTAACACGAGGGTGAAAAACACTTCTAAAGACACTTAATAAAGCAAAACAGGACTGACAAGAATTGGGGCCTGGAGTGGGAATTGGCCTTGGGAGATTCCATTTATATTTCCACCCAAACATCTGCAAGGGGTAAAATCAGGAAGAAACAGGGGTGGAAATATATCAGCCCTTTTAAAGTAACCTGTCTAATTAACCATGTGACTGTGGAGGTAGAGTTGCCAAAAAAATCTGTGTCATGTGCATCCTGTGTTACATTTTAGTTTGTTGAAGAAGGATTCTGGACCCTCACTGTGAACTCATCATCGCTGACCTTGGGCAAGCCATAGTTCTGTCAGAGCTGTCCTTGAAAGAGCAGTTCTCTTGGAGCTCTCTCAGCCCCACCTACATCACAAGGTGTCTATTGTGGGGAGGGGAAGGAAAAGGAGTTTGCAAGCTGCTCTGGGGTATAAATTTCTTCTTCTTTTAGGTCAAATGCTAATTTAATGTCAAATGTTAATTAATTATACAATATAATATATAGTTAATATAATGTCAAATATATAATATAGTCAAATATTAATATAATAAAGGGGACTCTAGCAGAATAGCTTCAGCAGTTGAGGTATGTAATTGCTTGCTTTCTTGTAGGGGGGAAAAACCCTTGTTTAAACAATGTGAGAATTAATTTAAAATTCCAGATATAGTTTAAAATTGGACATTCTGTTTTGTTTTTAAGCCCTAGCTGTATTTGAACCCTAGCTGCAGTTTGTTTTGTTATTTGCTTTCCTTTTTTGTTGCAAAAACCTGTCAAAGGTTTAGCCTTATCTGCAAACTCACTATCCCTGGTCTCTGGTTTTAATACTTTAATCTATAGGTGTAGTAAAGTTCCAAAGTGATATTAGAGTTTAAGATAGCTCCGTGCCCTCAGTTTTAATCCTTGTCCCTTGTTTGACCCTCTGTTTAACCCTTCCTGTACTGCAGAAAAACTAGCCAAGAACCTCTAGCCCTGTTTAGAACTAAAATTAGCTACATCTGAGTAGTTTGAGCAGCTACAACCAAACTAAAATTAGAACTAGATCACAAAATTGAAACTGGACCAAAATTAGCTACATTTGAGTGGTTTGAGAAGTTACATAATGTTGGAACATAAAGGTATATTTAACTATTTGCCTCTATTTAACTATTTAACACTTTTCACTTAGCCTGCCTTGATAGAGTGTGTATGTGTGTGTGTAACCACTTCCCCTCTCCTCACACATCTGCTAAATTTGCCTGTTTATTCCCTCTTTCCAGACACTATAGCCACTGGAGCTGAGACACTTCATCACTGGAACCAACCTGTGAGAGATTGTTCTCAGTTGCGCCACCAAAACTATGAAACACTCACTACAGGGATATTTATCCGTCTCCCTCTATCTACATTTTTCGCTCTAATAGTGCATTTTTGTTATGTTTAGCTGTCTTGGTGGGAAATAAATGGTGTGAATAAATAAATAAGCTACTGATGGGAGCTTCTAGCAGGAATAGAGCATTGCTGGTCAAGTACTATCCCTAGCATAATCAGGGAACTCCCAGCAGTTGTTTCCACATTATAGTAATTAGTTGGGGATTGGATCTTTGTGGGTTGGAGCAGAGTGTTACCTCTACAGAGGTTGAAAAATTCGAGACAGATTTTAATCTTAGGGTATGCACCAACATAGAAGACATGAAATAATTCAAATTAAATGACAGGAAACTGAATCTGCATGGAACCGATTCAAAATGTCCTCCAGCCTCTGCTGCGTTATTGTGGAAGCAAAATGATATTAAATTTGGAAGCAAGAGGATACTGCATGCCTACAGTATCTAGAAATGAAATCAGTCCAAAAACATAAACCAGTTTAGATCTCTCCCCTACGCATTTGCGAATGATTAAGAAACCTTGAGACTGACAAGGTTATATCCTTTTAGCCAAAATGACATTGTTTTTCAATACTGTAATGTAGGTGCCCATTATCTGCATGTAAAAGAGCAAAAAAGATTTTAAAAATACAGACCTGTTAAGTAGCTGGAGCTTATTATTTATTCATAGATATTGATTTAAGATTATTTCTTTTAATTACAGACCTTGTCGTCCAGTAAATAGTGGACTAACTATGAGGCTGTGCTGTATAGTATTTTCAACATTGCACCATGATTCTTTCCTTACTTCTGATTAAGACTTTTGGGGAGTCAAGCCATAAACTCCTTATTCATAAAAGCTATCTTGAGTAGAGCTGGCCTCACATTAGTGCTTGTGCGTTTGTTTTAATGGAGCAAACAGCAGTTTCCAAGGGTTGTGATGGCTGAACCAGTTGTTCTTTCTAGGGTTGCCAGCCTTCTGGAAGGACATGGAATGCTCCAGGAATCACAATAGATTTCTGAACTACAGAGACCAGTTTTCCTGGATAAAATGACTCTTTTGGAGGGTGGACTCTATGGTATTATACTCTGCCTGAGGTCCCTCTCCTCCCCAAACCCCACCCTCCACAGGCTGCAGCCTCAAATCTCCAGGAATTTCCCAGCCTGAAGCTGGCAATTCTATTTCACACACAGAGTTATTGTGAGAACAAAATGAAGAAAGGAGGAGCCACATATGTTGCTTTATGGTCCTTGGATGAAGGGTGGGATGTGAAAGATAAGTCAAAGTTTTTCATAGTCTGAAAACACTATTGGGCAAGATGCAGGCTTATAGAGAGAGAGAGAGAGAGAGAGAGAGAGAGAGAGAGAGAGAGAGAGAGGGAGAGGAGAGGGAGAGGGAGAGGGAGAGAGAATCATTTGGGGACAAGACCACCCAGAAAAAATGCCATGCCCCCAGCACCGAATTACCAATTTATTAAGGGCAGCTGGAATGTATTGACCACCCTTAGTGTGTAAGCATTAATTATATTATGGACAGATTTTTGTCCAGTATCAGCTACATAGTCACAATGGACTTTCCATAAACCAGAGGTATGCAGTACACTCCTAAATACTTCAAGCTGGCCACCTAGTCTACCTTATGGTCATTTATACTCCACACCTTGGGTTAGGTCTCCTACCAAATGCCATAATGTTTTTTGTTGTTGTTAATATATTACTAAACTAGGAGCAAAACCTGTTGTATAACAGCAATACAATGAGCTTTAGAAAGAGCCCGCCCCCCAGCAGGCATGAGGAGCCACCACCACCACCACTGCTGCCCCCAGGCAGTCTCGGCCTCCACCGAGTGAGCCACAACAAAGAGGTGAGCATGGTTACCCAGCACATGTTCTGGCACTCCTCTGTCGTTGAGAGCACCAATGCTGCTTCTCGCTCTCCGGCCACATGTTCTCGGGTACGTGTCGGCGTATGCTGAGCTTCTGCCACTCTGGCAAGGCCTGCTTGGGCCGGCCTGCACTCTCAGAGCCTTTGTCTCTCTGGGCTGAACTGGCTCAGCTCCCACCTGTCACCTTGGAGAGACCATGCCAGGGCCAGGCATGGGGAAAGCAGGGCACTGCTGGTCATGGTGCCACACACAAACATGAGGCCCTTCAGGGAGGGAAAGCAACTGTGTTGTGAGGGAATTTTTGGCTGGCATGGCTTCTGTGGGTGGGACTCAGGGAACGTGGCCAGAAGATAGAGAGATGTGCTGAGTGACGGAGCATTGAGCCAATTGATTTGGGAGCGCATGGAATGTTGCCACTCCAAAACAGAATTATTATATAAGGAGAGATGGTCCTCACTACACTATTGGGTAAATGCCCTTCTTATGAGTCCTCCCTACAAAAGTCAGAGGACTTGCCTAAATGGCCCCTGGTGTCTATGGGAGAAAGAGGAAAAGCTCCTGGGGTAGATTGTATTCCTTCAGAACTCATGAGAAACAACATAGAGAGGCAGGATACTCTGCTGCTGCATGCACCATGGCATCATGTCACTCTAGGAATCTCCCAAACCTCTATGGTAAAACCATAGAGTTTCTTAGTTGTTGTAGATTTTCTGGGCTGTATGGCTGTGGTCTTGGCATTGTAGGACCTGATGTTTTGCCAGTAGCTGTGACTGGCATCCTCAGAGGTACAACACAGAAAGATGAGAGTACTCTCTGTGTCAATGTGAGAAGAAAAATGGCAGGCAGGTAATTTATATCTACTCAGGAAGGTGGGGTAGGGCTGAGTCGTTATCTTGTAGGAGTTCCCCAGGCTGTGACATGCTAATGGAGAAGCTTTCCTGAGGAGGTTCTTTTGCATATGGATTGGCTACTGGGATTCTAATCTTATCTGTAGTGCTGTTGTAAGATGTAGAGAATTTCTGTTTTTCAGGACAGGAAACCATACCCTATCTTTTTAAAACTCTCTTCTCTCCTGTTGAAATTGTGCTTATGTTTATTAATTTCAATGGCTTCCCTGTGTAATCTGACATGGTAACTGGATGTATTGTCCAGCCTTTCAGCATCTTGGAATAAGATACTGTGTCCTGCTTGAGTTAGGCTATGTTCAGCCACTGCTGATTTTTCAGGCTGGCCAAGTCTGCAGCATCTTTCATGTTCTTTTATTCTTTTCTGGATGCTACATTGTGTGGTCCCAGTGTAAACCTGTCCACAACTTCAGGGTATGCAGTATACTTCTGCAGAAGTGAGGGGGTCTCTTCTATCTTTTGCTGATTGTAACATTTGTTGTATTTTTCTGGTGGGTCTGAATACTGTTTGTAGATTGTGTTTTTTCATAAGTTTTCCCATCTGATCAGTGATTCACATGCCCGTCTTTCACGGTCTACTACCAAGGTGCTGGTCCTTACCTTTAAAGCCCTTTCTGGTCAGGGACCTACATACCTGAGGGACCACCTTTCCCCACATGTTCCCCAGAGAGCACTGTGATCAGGGTCCCAACATTGACTGACCCTTCCCAGACTAAAGGATGTCAGGCTGGATAGTGCCAGGGCTAGGGTTTTCTAGGTGGTGGCTCCTCTCTGGTGAGATGGGCTCTCAGAGTTGATCAGGGCCCTGTGAGACCTTATGCAGCTCCACAGGGCCTGCAAGATGGTGTTCTTCTGCCAGGCTTTCAACTAGGAGCTGCCCCAAGGGAGAACCATGCTCCCTGAATGCCTGTGTCAGCTGCACATTGTTAGATCTGGGTCGATCATTAGGATGGGATAATGAAGGTCGACTGCCATCTTACATTTAACTTAAATTTAACTTAAATTGTCAATCTGTTAGCACCTTTTAATGTTGAAACTGTTTTATGTTTTTAGAACTATTTAAATTACTTACTGTTGTTTTTATTCTCTCTGTAAGCTGCCCTGAGCCAGCCGTGGCTGGGTAGGACAGGGTTAAAATTTAATAATAAATAAATAATGTTTTGATTATGCCTCTTTTCTGCATTTTTCCCAGTGCTATAAATATTCTTTTTGAGGTGTGTGTGGTATGAGTGGTCCAATGAGGTTCCACCATCAATTTAAACATGTATAAATGATGTTCCTTTTGGTCTTTTGGGGGTTTCTGTGTGGCACTGTGGCATGCTTGCACTGCCACAGTGCCACTTGTTCTGGAGCGTGCCACTTGTTCTCATGGCAGACAAGCACCTCCCAAGGCAGTTCACTTTCCCTGAGATTCTCTGGGAGAGTCTGACTGCTGGGTGGCTGCCTGCTTACCTGCCTTAAGTGCTGCTGGCTGGGTTTCCCCATTGGAAACAATGGAGGTAATGGGGGTAACCTGTTTGGGTGCCCATAGAATTAGGCCCATTGGTCCAATTGCTTTGAGACGTGGGGCTGTATGTGGGGAGAGGCTCCTGAAGCTACCCTGATAATTTGGAGTCTCTCCCTCAAACCCCCTCCCCCTCAGAGCTACTAACAGCACTGTGGAAAAAACCTAACGTTTTTTCCCACCGTAGAGAACAATGGAATTTTGTTCCTATGGGTCAGCAGACTATCAAGAACATCATAGGGGGCAAAATGAGGGTCTGTAGTAGGGATGGGAAATGGTAAAAATCACCACCCTTCCTTTCAAAAATGTATCTGCCCTTATGTTTTTGGTGCAGTGTTGGATACAGGCCAGTATCCCATTAGGCCTGGGGAGATCCAGGTTTAAATCCCCACTTTTCATGAAATCAGGTGACTTTGTGCCGTGCCAGTCATTTTATTTTGGCCTAACCTTCTTCATAGGGCTGTTGTGAAGATGAAAGAGGAGAGAAGGGCCATTTCTGACTCATTTAAGACTCTTATAAACAAACACTTACTAGAAAGCTGGGTTAAAGCAACAGAATTTGCACTTCATTCTGTATTTTGGAAACCTCCTTACATAAAAGTGGAATGCAACTCCCAGTATTGTTATGACAATATTTATCAGAATATAGTCATATATGACTGATGTGTTGCCTCCCTAGAGGAACCTGTGCTAAACTCTCTCTCTTGGAAAATTCAGAGGGACCTGGCAGTCCAAGGTCCCACACCTCATATTGGTCTGACAATAGGCAGGCAACAGGGAGCCAGAAGAGACTCCACTTTGAACTAGCCAAGCTAGATCAGGAGGAACTGAGTCCAGTGGAGTGAGTACATGTGCAGAACCTCAAGATCAGCCAATAATTAACAAAGGTGTACTAATCCTTAAATCCCATTTTCTCTGGGTAAATTGAACTGTCCCCTCGAAGTAATTTTCAGAGTCTAGCACCCTTTTCCCCAACCAGCATCGAGCCAATAACGTATAGAAAGACAAATACTGGTGAAACCAAGCATCCTGTACATCCTCAATTTTAATCTGACTACTCACTACATCCTGGGCCAGCCCACCCCTGGCTCTCAAAGCCACATTTATACTGGCACTCTGCATCTTAATTTTTATACAGTTTCTGAGGTGCCCATAAGAGTGTACCCTCAGACTCTGTGTGAGACTTTGACATTAACCACTGGTCGGCCATGTCATTCTTCTTCCACGTGGAATCCAGACTTCAAGATCAGGTGAATATTATCCTAATCTAAAACCAACCCCCTTCTTGTCACTGCTGATCACCTCTCTATTTACTAGCTCTGTGTGTTGATCTGTTATTATTTTTTCCTGAGTGAACAGTGTGAGCTTTGCATTTAGTTACAATAAAAACTCAATTTATTCAATCAAAAGCTCTCTTCCTTCTACTGGTATCTCTCACAATTTGACCCTCGTATACATAGAGTATAAAGAACTCCTGTACACATGTACTGCCCCAGGCAATCCCTGAAACAGATGCACCACAGAATTTTGTGCCCATTTCACAGAATAAACCAATTCTTCACGAACATTTCAGGGAAGGTTGTCTTAATCCTGCTCATATATTCATTCCTATGAAGAAGAGATTGGTATGTAAATCCTTTATATAATCATCTTAATCTCTTTATTATTACTATACTTTTCTCAATATTGTATCAAACATTTAATCATTTGCTTTATGTTATATCAGAGATAAAGGAAACCTGTACGGCTGGTATGGAGTACTGGTGTGGAAGCAGCCAAAGTGATATCTCCCATCCCATCTACTTTGAGTCCCCTGAGAGAGATTGGTAGACTACTTAAGTTTAAGGTATACTATTTTCACACTGTGTCATATTAAAAATTAATGCATTTTCCAATATAATGCCTGATTTCAGGTGGATTTTAGGGAAAAAATGGCCATATTATTATTTGAAATTAATTTAGTGCTTTTCTTTACATAATTACCAAGTCACCATCTTAAAAGAGAGAATATGAAAGTGGGGAGGGTACAATTATATATATAGTGGGGGGAAGACAGAATGGGAACAAAAACAACAGAGCAGTGGAGATATGGGAAGGAAATGATGTTTTTTTTTTTTAAAAAAAAATACTGATTCATATCCAAATAGATCTTCAAATTCAGACCAAATGTTGAGATATTTCACCTTTGGTTTCTATTAAAGGCAACTCCTTCTTTAACCCTAAGGTCTAACATTGCTTCAGTTCATCTTTCAATGTGTGGCGTAATGGTTGCTTTATACTTTTGAAGAGATATGCCAAAGTGGTTTATAGGATCCAGAGTTGTCATCCTTTTGAGAGGTTCCAGGAAGAAGGAATGTACCCCAGTGTATAACATTCACCTCTGCATATTAACATAAGGTATTTATTTTGAGAAAGAGTACTTTTCCACAGTGGCTTCTTGAAAGCGGCATAGTGTAAGAGTTTGGTCAGCATAACTTCAGTGCCTGCAATCTACC
The DNA here is from genome assembly GCA_029375565.1 of Gekko gecko. NCBI lineage: Eukaryota > Metazoa > Chordata > Lepidosauria > Squamata > Gekkonidae > Gekko > Gekko gecko. The sequence continues at coordinate 139,355,272 of JAPDNY010000005.1, forward strand.
TTTGTAGCTAAAGAGAAAAAAAGAACACTGCAATGACAATAGACACTTTGCACTAAAGGTCTTGCAATGCTTTTGGAGCACATTGACCTTTGCCAGAATATCCATAAAGAAAATAGGAGGTAGGTAGTGCATCAAAAGCACATTGCCAGCACACCTTTCCTACTCCTTCAAACATTTTTGCAGTGCTAGCAATGTGCTAGGCTCTGTACAGAACATGGAAGTGATGTATAGGTATGAGGTCCAGTTTCCCATCTATGTCATTTTGATCTGTAAATCTGTTTTGATTTGACTTTGTGTCATGTTGCCAGAGGCACTGCCTTTTACTCTTGGGTATCCCCAAAGCAGGGGTGCCCTACTTTCTAACCTGAACCAAATTCCCCAAAAGTCAAGCACTCTCAGCTCAAATCACAGAGTCAGGCTGCAAGTGCTCTGCAAAAAGGGATTTCATATTCAGGTTTCGTAAGGTGACCTCAGAGCAAGTCTCCAGTCTTCTCCCTCCACCAGCAGAGATTATGTTTATGGAACAACAATGGGTTCCAACAGGTATACATTTCTAAAAGTCTATTCAGAAGCCACCTGGCACTCTCCAGTACCTCACCCAGCCCTTTTGTGTCCCATGTGTAAATTCTTTGTCTTTCCTGCTCTGTCCCTCAAGAATACCGGGATAAACCAATCAGTCATTCAAATGTTTAGCAATCCTTCTTGACACTAATCAGGGATGTCTCCCACCTTTTGTCTACCCTGGCCAGGACCATTAGTAAGTCAGATAATCCTTTTAACTAGCTACCTAACACCTGGCTTCTATTGTTAAATCCAGACTCTGCCTCTCTGGAAGCTCATTGGTCATACCTAAGGTCTGCCCCTACTGGCATCACACACCCCTGGGACTCATCATTGGTCCTGGTAATCTATTGTTCTCACTTGAGACCAGCCCCCAGGATGGCCCATTGGTCTGCATTCTTTGCCAATGCCTATATCCCAGCACAGACATGGCCTTAGACTGTGTTTTCTGTCATGGTCCAAAATGGCAGTCCACCCCTGAACTCTCTGAGTTTAGGCCACAATCCATGGACCTCTGCACATCTGGACAGGTTGTATCACCCCTCTATAAGCAATCAATCACCTCTGCTTCCTTAGTTCTATATTGTGTGAATAGTGTTTGTATGCTTGAGAATATTTAGTAAAGAAATAATTATTTTAGCCACCCAGTTTCTGTGTCTGTTCCTGGGTTCTTGGGAATTCTAACTCTGGTATACACAGGCCAGATCCTATAGATAAGCCAATTGCATATTAATAATTATAATTCCCCATCTTTATTAAATAATAGAGCAATTAGCCTGTCCTCAGCTGTGATAGTTTATTTTCATCACAATTTCTGTTACCTTCCACTGTTTCCCCCCTACAAAATGTATGCCTTACTTAACACTGTCTGTGTATTGATAAATCACCTTACAGCTTGTATATGCATATATAAATGATTTATATGGTACATATTTATCTTGCTTTTCCTTCAATGAGCTCAGGGTGGAGGTGAAGACCTTGTATGCTGTCCCAAGCTACTTGCAATGGGGCAGAAGAAAAATGTGATAGATTCAGGCATTAAAGTCAGCCCTGTATGTTACCTATCTTTGCACACAAAGGGATGAGAAGGAACACTGGGAATGACATGTTCATTTGTTTTTAGTATTTATAATTGCCATTGTCATTTTTTCCCCTTACTCTTCTGATATGCTTCCATTTCTTACCCCTTTGCTTTGGATATAGTTTCTCTTGTTGCAATTTTATATCATTTTCATTTGTACTAAAAGCAAAATAATATTGGGATTTCTTTGCTGTAGAGGAGAAAGGTCATCTGTAGAAGAGTCCTTTTGTCAAACAGAAAAAAAATCTTCTTTCAAAGAATCTCAGTAATTCTCAGTCCAGGAATAGCCTGATATACTAAGAGCCTAATTTCTACACCAGGAGTGACAAACTTCTACACCACGAGTCTATCAGTTGAGAAACAAATTGTAGAAACCTGGCAGAAAGTGAAAATTGTGCCTTCTGGAAACTGATATTTTCCTTACCTTTTAGGGGAAGCTCCAATATCAACAGATTGGTTAAAAGTAGTTCCATGAGAGGGACTGTGGGAATTCACAAGTTGTGTGTTTCTGGTGAAAGCTCTCTGAACAAAATCATTTTTGCCCAGTTTTAAGACCTGCAATGATTTGCAAAGCCATTATTGTTAAATATGTAAGAAGGAACTCTGCAATCACTTTTTTTTAACACAAATGAGTGGATGTTTAACCTTAGTTTATGTATTTCATTTTTATTTTAGGGGAAATCATCTCAAGGCATATATAGTAAATAATCAGCCAACTAGAACTTCTGGACTGGAGGATAACCTGAGAATGATAAATCATGGTTGTCATAATTTAGTAAAAAAAAACACCCAGGTGTGGTAATACTTCTAAAAAACTAATTTTAAAATTTTATAGAATAAAAGTCAGGGGAAAAAAAACTTCTCTGCTTGCTTAGCTAAATAGTGTGTCAGAGGTAGTTTGCATTCCCCACCCCTGCTAAGGCTGGCTATACACCACCATAATTAACATGTTGTTTGTGTAGGTTTTGTCTGTGCATGTCCAAAAACTAACTTCGCTTAGGAGGGTCTTCAACCCCATCTTAGGCTGCTTAAAGGAAATGTTGCTAATGGCAAAACACTGTCCCAATGTCAGTGTGACTGACTTGAAAACATTTAGTCCACTGACTTACAACAGTGAACCATATGGACTCCTGTTGACAAAGGTCAAGCATCTGCTTTATGAAATCCCCAGGCATCCAAAGCACAGATTTTCCTTTCACAGTCAGGTGTTCAGGATTTTTTTTTTTTAATATAAAATATCTTGGCATATGTATTAGCTACACCTGGGGCCATTTTCAAACATTTACCAAAAATACATTTAATATTGATGAAGAAACTTTGGAGCAAATCTAAACAGGTCTACCCAGAAGCAATGCTCCATCTAAGCTGTGGAGTCATGTGAGCAAAAATTCTACATTGTGAGCTACTGGCATTTAAGTTGTGAGCAAGTGATTTGGCTACTGCATAAATCTGTTTGTTCCGGAGCCATCCTTCCTGAGCTAAGACAAAAATGTGTGAGCTGGAGGCTAAAAAACTGTGAGCTAGCTCACACTAACTCGGCTTAGAGGGAACACTGTCCAGAAGTACTGTGAGCCCCATTATATTCAGTTATGTTTATTTAGGGTTGCTGACTCCAGGCTGGGAAATTCCTGGAGATTTAAGTACAGAACATGGAGAGTGAGGGGGTTGGGGCAGGAAGGGACCTCAGCAGGATATAATGCCATAAAGTCAAACTACAAAATAACAATTTTCTATGGAAGAACTGATCTTTGTTGTCTGGAGATCAGTTGTAATGTTGGAATATCACCAGACCCTACCTGGTGGTGCAACCCTGGGCTTACTCCCAGGAAAGTGTTTATAGGCTTGCAGCCATTGCCTACTCATTTAAATGTAAAGACAACAATACTAAGTGGAGGGGAAATGGCTATGAAACTCAGAGAATATTCCATGGGAGGTAAACTGAAGTCCCCTCCCCCAAATGTGCCACTGGCGAATGCGCCACTGGAATACACCACGGCCTGCATGAAACACCAGTTGGATATTGCCTTTGTCTGTATATTGTACACCACCATCATAATTTGTACTGTCCTTGTTAGAATTTATGATGTTAGTTGTTATTTATATTTTATTGTATTTTACTGTATTCACTGTTTTAATGTTTGTTAGCTGCCTTGAGCCAGTTCTGTGGCAAGGCGGGATACAAATTGAAATAATAAATAAATAAATATAATATAATATTTGCATTTTATTTACGCAAATAAAATTGAAGATAAAGAACATAAGCAATAGACATATAGAATTGGAGAAGCATATTTCAGTGAATTCAAGGATACTTACTTCTCCATAAGTGTGCTTAGGTTTGCAGTTTCAGTATTTGATTCTATTTATTAGAAATCTGTAGGATTTTTTCCTGTCATATTTGTGTATTTACCCTATAGCTGCAAACATCTTGTTTTATGAAAAGCAAATGTATTCCTATGTGTGAAGCATCTCATCAAGACTAAAGTGGAAAAGCTGCTGTTTTGGACATACAGTTGTTAACACTTCCCACACTACTCACTTGTTGTTTGCTCTTACCTTATTTCTCAGGAGTAGGGATGGGCACCAACCAGGAAAATGCAGTTTGGTTCTATTTGTGGTTTGTGACATGCCCCATTCATGAACCATGGACTGTCATGAATTTTTTAGGTTTCTGAAGCAGTAGAACACTCCCCCCAGCATGCTAGAGGCACCAAACTTGCTTGTGATCTCCAGATGACTCTACTCTACCTGCCTGCTAAATTTGGAGAGGATTGAATTTACAGGGTCTGAGTTATGGTTTAGGAGTGTAGAGAACAGATCCTATGAAAACTAGAGACACCAAACTTGGAGGGCATGTAGAGGAGTATCTGGGGAAGGTCCAATGCGAGTTTGGTGTATCTGGATAGCCTGTATAGAATGGATCCTGTGCAATCTAGAGACATCAAAGTCACAGGAGACCTCCCCTGGATGCTTCTCTACATGCCCTCCAAGTTGTTGCTTTGAAGTTCTGTAAACATTTTGATTGAATGGAGATGGTCTGTCTGAACTGAACTTCATGAACTAGCACAAACTCCATGAACAGCTTGAACGTTCATGGAAAGTTTGTGCTGGGTGACCTGTCATGAATAAATTGGCCAAAATTCATTACAAACTGCAGTTTGTGAGCCAGTTTGTGTCCATCCCTACTCAGGAGACAATGTTAGGTACAGTGGATAATCCAATCCACACACCTGTAAAACTGGCATTATGCACTCATAACATTGTGTGGTCCATGAAGGAGGAGGAAAACTTTCTCCACCATTTCATCCCAAAAAGAGAAACATCAAGTGCCAGTGAAGCATAGTGGCCCACCAGAGCTTGATCGTCCTTGAGCTTTTTTCTTTTATTTACACCCAACTTTTCTCCCCAATGAGGACCCCAAGTTGCATATGTCATTTTCCCCTCCTTCTGTTTTTATCCTCACAAGAAAAATCGTATGAGGTTCATTAGTCTGAGAGAGTGACTGGCCCCATGTTCCCCTGCAAGCTTCCATTGCAGAGTGGATATTCAAATCTGGAGCCAGCTCTAAGATCAGCTGAGCTGGCAGGAAGTAAAGTGCTCCCCACTGAGTCAGCTGTGGGCTGGCTTATCATGAAACTTTGTTTAAATGAAGCTGCATGAGAAGCTAGCCAGCCCAAAGCTCTGTATCCCACCAGATCAGCTGATCCTTGGGCTGGCTTTTTCAGACCCTTTAAACTTTAAATGGATTGCAGCAGAAACTTTAAATGGACTGCTTCAGCCTTTCCACTGTTTTTCGGATCTATCCTAAATAAATCTAGGATTTTTTCAGGGATCTTCCTTCAATTTTCAAAAATCTTATTGGCATTTTTTAGTATATTTTGGCATCCCAAAAATATCCTGGGATTTTTTGGGATGCCAAAATATACTCAAAAATGCCAATAAGATTTTTTTGGGGTATATTTTTGGCTCGGGTAGATCCAAATACCCTATCCAAAGTTCTAACCACTATACACGGGAACTACAAAAACTGAGATGCTGCCAGGTACATAGAAATGCAGAAGGCAAGTCTTCTTTGGTGAGTTTGGTTTCATGTCCATGAGTTTACATTGACACTCCCCTCACCCAGCAAGGCAGGAGACTCCAATCTGCATTGGTCTTTCTGGCCACTGTGCTGCCGACCCCACAATCGATCCACACATTTCTGTCTGCATCTCATCTTGCATCCATTCTCCTATTGTTGTGTCTCAGCATCAGCTGTCTACATAATTTTATTGCCCTCTAGTGGCAATTTTGATGTCACTACAGCATCTCACCACATTATCTGGATTTGGTTTTAATCTGCTCCAATTGCTACTCCCTGCCCTCAAGCCGTTGTGAGCAATAAGCAGACAACTGGAGCTGGATTCTTCCCCCTCCCATTCATAAAAGCAGCCAGGAAACATTTTTTTGTGATCATATTTTTTTTGCTGGTGGGTTAGAAGCACGCCTACCCTTGAACCATGGGGCAGTCCCCAGAACGCCCTGCCTGGCATCTGCTGGGTATTTTGTGTTCTTTACCTAGCTTGTTCACTTTTCAGACCCCCTCTGCCTCCCCTTCCACCAGGTCACCCCCCTTACTTTCTGCAGAGGGTTCACAGGTGCATTTCTTCCCCACAGTGCAGTGCCCTGCTGGCACCCCAGGATGCCTCCCCCTCTCTCACACACTCTCCCTTTCCACAGTTGCCATGGTGAGGTCTGATGCAGACGGCTAGCTTTTATCCCAAGCCAAAATGGGAGCCAAAGGGGGAACCATATACAATGGCGTCGCAGCATACCGAAACTGCATTACACAGCAGATGCAGATTCAGCCTACAGTACATATGGCCTTTTTTGACCATCAAATCACAGCTAACTTATGGCAACCCTCAGGGGTTTTCAAGGCAAGAAAAGTTCAGAGGTGGTTTTCCATTGCTTGCCTCAGTGTCATAACCCTGGACTTTCTTTGTGGTCTCCCATCCAAATAATAGCCAGTCCTGACTCTGCTTAGCTTCCAAGTTCTAATGAGATTGGGCTAGCCTGGGCTATCCATGTTAGGACATATATGGCTTTAACATTTTTTTTTAAGTCTGATCTATATCATGAGCCTATGTGCTTAGCTTTTTAATAGTGGGTTTGTGTGGCTTGATCTCTGCCTGACAGTTGCCATGATATTGGTTCCTGGCTTGAATTTTGTTCAAAAGGTATCCATCTGTCTCTTTTACAAACCCTAGAACAAATGGGATTACTGCTGTGTTCCCACAGGAAGTTCTGAATTATGAGATGTGATTTTTAGAGGGCTGGACTAGGATCTGTGTTCAAATCCCACCTTGTCCATGAAGCTCAATGGGTAACCTTAGGCCAGTCATTATGTCTCAGCCTTACCTACCTCATTGGATGATTGTAAGAATAAACTGAAGAAGGGAGAGCCAAGTCCTCTGCCTTGAGCTCCTTGGAGGAATGACAAGATGAAAATTTACTGGGTAAGTATTGAAGGGCTCATCTGTTTAGGAGCCTTACACATCTCTGCAGCTGCACTCAACTGGACTGTGGAGATGCACTTTGAAAAGGTGCATGCTGCTTTTATACTTCACGTTTCAGTCAATTGTCTCACAAAGTAGCTTACATCAATAAGAGAGGAAAATCTTCCCCTTGGACACACAAATGAAAAAAAATTAGGACACAAAAAAGGTAAGGGGAAAGTAGAGGAAGGAGAACTATTTCATAGTGTAAGAACAAAGCTAGAATTCACAGCCAATTGTGGCTTGTCAGTGTAAATAATTCTGAGGAAAAGCCTCTCATGCCTCCATGTGGATTTCCTAATTTCTCCAAAAACAAGCAGTACAATAAAAAATCGACTCTCTCTCTTTAAAAATATGAAAGGGGAGTTTTATTCAGACCATTTCTCTAACTGTAATATGTTCAAGCTGGATTCAGAAAAGGAAGAGGTACTAGAGATCATATTGCAAAAGTACTTTGGTTACCGGAGCATACAAGGGAATTTCAGAAGAAAATTAGCTTGTGTTTCATAGATTACAGCAAAGATTTCGACTATGTGGATCATGAAAAACTATGGTTGGTTTTAAAAACAATGGGTGTGTCACAACATCAGATTGTTTTGATGCAAACATTTACTTTGGACAAGAAGCTACTGCTAGGACAGAATATGGGGAAACAGAATGGTTTCCAATTGGCAAAGATTTCAGACAAAGATGCATTTTATCTCCCTCTCTCTTCAATACTGAGAAATTATACTACTTTAAGATTGATGACAAAGAAATCAAAATTGTTAAAGATTGCCTATTCCTTGGCTCCATCACCAACCCAAAGGGAGAGTGCAACCAAGAAATCAGAAGAAGATTGGTACTGGAAAGGGCAGCCATGAAGGAGCTAAAAAAGATCTTAAATTTAAGGATGTGCCACTGGCAACCAACAGCAAGTTAATTCATGCCATAATATATCCTATTACTATGCATGGGTGTGAAAATTGCACAATGAAGAAAGCTGACTAGAAGAAGGTTGATTCCTTTGAAATGTGGTGTTGGAGGAGAGTTTTATGGATACTATAGATCATCAAAAAAGATGAATAAATGGGTTCTAGATCAAATCAAACCTGAACACTGCCTAGCAGCTAAAATGACCGAACTGAGGCTATTGTACTTTGGTCACATTATAAGAAGACAAGAGTCTTTGGAAAAGACAATATTGCAAGGAAAAGTTGAAGGCATCAGCAAAAGAAGAAGACCCAACATGAGATGGATTGACTCAATCAAGGAAGCCATGGCACTCATTTTGCAAGACCTGAGCAAGGCTGTTAACATCAGAACATTTCAGAAGTCATTAATTCATAGGGGCACCATAAATCAGAAGCAACTTGACAGCACTTAACACACACATAGTTTAAGGAAGCAGGAAAACAAATTGATCTTTATAGTCTGAAAACTGGAAAATAGTATTAGAGTGTGTACTAGCAAGGCAAAAAAGCCCAAACTTAGTGGGATTATATAGTAGATGGAGGACACATAATTAGTCTCAGATTTGTGAGGGCAACACATACTTGGAGAATCTATTTTTTATTACTAATTCACATATTGCAAGTAAGTCTTCGGATGTTTTGGAGATAGAATTTGGCTTACCCCAAAAAAATATAATAAAATTTTTACACATTCCTGGTTCAAACTGGTTTTATGCTGTTGCAATTCTAGTAACATATTGAATGCTCACTGAAACATGGAGGATTAGACCAAACTTTCTGTTCAGTAGGGTTTTCTTCCTTTCAGTTGTATATTCTTAAGAATCATATTCCTATTATTATCTTCAATATACTGGTTTAGTATACCAATAAAAGCATATTCAGGTTTTTCATACTTGGGGATGGGAGGAGTACAGCAATATAACTAGCTGTTGGTAAAGTACCTCTGACAGCTTTTCGTGGGATTCAATGGCTAACGAGGTGGGCCAGCGACCATCAAACCATTTTCTTCAACTCTCCGCTGTGCAGCTGACTTTCCCCTAGGGTTGCCAATCTCCAGGTGGGACCTGGAGATCTCCCACTGTTACAATTGACCTCCAGATGACAGAGAACAGTTCCCCGGGAGAAAATGGTTGCTTTGGAGGGTAGACTCTATGGCATTATACCCTGCTGAGTCCTTCCACCCCCCCCCCCAATGCTGCCCTCCACAGGATCCACCCCTCAAATCTCCAGGTATTTCCCTAATCAGAGTTGGCACCTGTACTGTCTCCTCTGTCAGTAAAAGAACCTTTCCACACCTATGTTGGCCTTTGGGAGAAAACTCATTGGGCCCAGTCCTGATCAGGTTGCCAACTCCAGGTGGGCAATTCCAGGAGATTTGAGGGATGGAGCCTGGAGAGGGTGAATGTTGAGGAGGGGTGGCACCTCAGACAAGCACCATACCATAGACTCCACCCTCCAATCCAGCCATTCCCTGATGGGGAACCATTGCTGCCAATCTCCAGGTGGGGGCTGGAGATCACTCAAAATTACAACTGCTCTCTAGGAGGGAGGGGGGAGGAGATGGAAAACTAAAGGTAGGTTGATGGTTGGCTGGGAGGGAGATAGGGTTATCAACTCCAGGTTGGGAAATTCCTGGAGAATTGAGGGGTCGAACCTGGAGAGGGTGAGTATTGAGGAGGGGTGGGACCTCAGACAGGTACAATGCCATAGACTCCACCCTCCAAACTAGCCACTCCCTCCTGGGGAACCACTGTTACCAATCTTAGGGGTGGGCTGGAGATCACTCAAAATTGCTACTGCTCTTCAGGTAGCAAAGATCAGTTTCTCTGGAGAAAATGGTGGACTCTGTCATTATACCCTGCTGAGATTGCCACAGCAAATTGTCACTGAGTGCCCAAAGCTGGGGCACTCTCCCAGAGCCTCTTTCTAGAGCCCGTTGTATTTATTTCCACAACGGGCCTTATTCCTAGTCTAACATAAACAGATCCCAAACTTTATGTACCTATTGTAATACAGTAGAAATTGCTTTTTCTTTCCAGAATCTAGCTATAAGAATTTTGGCCGCTGTAAGTAGCATTCCTATGAATTTTCTCCTTTTTGTAGGTGGACCGTTTTCAGGCCAAAGTCCCAAGAGAATAATCACAGGATCTAAAGGTAAGTCATAATTTGTTAATTTACCTATACATTGTATTATCTGAATCCAAAATCTTTGAATTAGCTTACAGGACCACCAGTTGTGTATATAAGTAGCGCATTCCCCAGAATTTTTCCAACAAAAAGAGGTTAAACCTGGAATTATGTGGGCTAATTTAACCAGAGTCATATACCATCTTAATGTAAATTTTAAGTTTGCCTCTAGAGCATATACTGATTTGGACATCTTATTTTGAGCCTGCGAAATGTCTTCCCACTGATCCTCTGTAATCACACAGTTTAAATCTGTAGCCCAAGCGCCAGAGGGAACCAAGATTGATTTATGAAGTAGATGAGTTGTGAAAAAGATTGAATGATTTTAGGTTTTACTTTATACCATATTTTAAGTATGGATTTTAAATAAGGTGAGTCAACTTTATCAAAAGCCTGTGAAGCTTTATCTGACCATAACAATTCTTGAAACCTATGGCATTGACTCGAGTGTGTTTCTATCCATGCCCAATCAAGACAATCATCTTGATGGTATTGTCTAATACATGATGCTAAACCCACAGCTCTATAATACAAAAGAAGATTAGGTGATGCCATACCCCCTTGTTTCAGCGGTCTAGACATTGTAGCCTTGTTTACTCAGGGGTGTTTATTAGACCAAATAAATGCATCAAAGTCTTTCTGCCAAATCCTTATTTGACATTCTGCAACGAAGCATGGAACTAATAGCCTGCTGGTAACATCTACAAACAGCCACTATGGCTGTTCGAATCCCGCCGCGGTCTGGGTTTTGGTAGTTTTGTGGAGATCAGAAAAATTGGTCTGTATTATGTCGACATTGCCACCCGGGATTTTGATGCCCAGATATTGTAAGTAATGCTTCACCCAGTGAAAAGAAAAGAGAAGTTCGATGTTATGTTTTGTAAGGGGGTTTAATTGAGTAGGATAAATTAGCAACTTTGTCTGATTTACAATAAGCCCTGCGACCAGGCTGAAACTGTCTAAGGAATGTTGTATGGCTACTAAAGATTGTAACGGAGAGGAGACATAAAGAATAACATCATCTGCATAAAGACTAAGCTTGAATTCCTTATTGGATACTGAAATACCAACAAAATTGGGATCTGCCCTTAGTATATGAGCTAATGGCTCCATTGCTAAAATAAATAAAATTGGGGACAAGGGACACCTTTGACAAGTGCCTCTTTGCATTAACAATTCTTTTGTAGTGGCACCATTAAACAGAATAGTTGCCTATGGTGTATCATAGATTGCTTTGATGGCATTATTAAACATGGGGCCAAAATTCATAAATTTTAACAAGGTTTCTAAATATTTGAATTCCAGCGAGTCAAAGGCTTTATGGATGTCTAATGATAACAGCAGGATATCCTGATGATGATTCCGTTTCCCAAAGTGAATAAGATTAAGTGTCTTATGAATATTATCCGAAATATCTCTTTCTGGAAGAAATCCAGCTTGATCAGAGTGGATATAATCTCCTATTATTAGCTGCATACGCCTGGCCAACATAGCTGTAAATAACTTATAATCATTATTCAATAATGATATAGGGCATAGGGATGCTGGATCTGTTGGCTCTTTTCCTTTATTTGGTGTTAAAATTACATTCGCCTTATGCCATTTTTCTGGGATTTTACTTGAAGAGAGTACCAAATTGCAGGCATTCAATAAAGGCGCACTAAGAATAGACATATAAGTTTTGAAATATTCAATGATAAACCCGTCAGGGCCAGGAGCTTTAGACATTTTAGCTTTTTTGATTACAAATTCTAATTCGTTTATAGTAAATGGCTTTTCTAGAGACTCAGGCAGATAAACACTTGGACTTCATATATTACTGTGTATTGTTGGGGTGGGAATATGGCAACACCTCTCCTTATAATATATTTATCTTTTGGTTTTGCAATGTTCGATGCGTGCCAACAGTGTTTGGCCGCTCGAACTGTCAATCAGGCCTCCCTCACTCCCGCCCCCCCACCCGCCCTGGAGAAAGCCAGCAGCACCAGCCAGGGAGCCACTCTCCTCCTTTCTTTCTTTTTCTCTCTCTCTTTCTTTCTCTCTCTTTCTTTCTTCCTTTCTCTCTCTCTTTCTTTCTCTCTCTGTCTCTTTCTTTCTCTCTCTCTCTCTCTCTCTTTCTTTCTCTCTTCCCCCCACCTTCCTTCCATTCTCTCTCTCTCTTTCTTTCTCCCCCCTTTTCTTTCTTTCTTTCTTTCTTTCTTTCTTTCTTTCTTTCTTTCTTTCTTTCTTTCTTTCTTTCTTTCTTTCTTTCTTTCTTTCTTTCTTTCTTTCTTTCTTTCTTTCTTTCTCTCTCTCTCTCTCTCTCTCTCTCTCTCTCTCTCTCTTTCTTCCTGCCTTCCTGCCTCCCTCCCTCCCTTCCTTCTACCCATCCATCCTCCCACCTTCCGACCTTTCTAGGCCCGTTGTCTTCCAACACAACGGGCTTTGCGCTCTAGTCAACTATAAGGAATTTCTTAAGTATCCCTAGAAAGAACCTGTTTCCTCACTTTTGTAGTTACAAAGCAACTAACAGTTTGAAATCAGTTTTTTTTTTCCTGGCAAGGATGAAGAAGCATGTTCCTTGTGCCACATTAAGGCTCAGATGAAGATCACCATGTTATTATGTCCATAAACTGAAGGTTTCAGGCTTGTGCAACCTCAGTTTGCCTTGGGACTGTGCAGGGAAGGAACAGAGTGTTTAAGGCTTTGGTCTTCTTTTGGTTTTGCTGTTTGAAACAAGGCTTCCTCTTCTGTTAATAGCTTTTTAAATCAAGAAAGACTTTGTCTTTTCAAAACATACTTTTTCCCGCTTCAAATAGGAAAATTAAGTAGAGATTTGAAGCACGGCTGGTTCTAGGTTTTTGTAGGCCCTGGGTGAGACCTAGTTCTCCTTTCCTACTTTGAGTCCCAGTTAGGAAGAAGGTCAGGGTATAAATGAAGTAAATATATAAATATCTAACCCTGAGAGGTTAGAAAAAGTTATATTGACTTGGTCAAGTTTACACACTGAGCCTAGATTAAGGTTGAGTGATACATCTTTAAAAACTTAGCCTCAAAGGTCCAAGTCAAGCACTATAAAATGGTTGTCACTAATCACTTTTCAAGATTTTGAGATTTGTCATTGATTGATAATGTCAATACTATTTCTTCCCATAGCAGTTCCCTCTTACTATTTTCAGAGCGACTGCTGGAGTTGCCAGCCTCCAGGTGGGAACTGCTGTTCTCCTGGAATTACAACTGATCTCCAGACTACAGACTACAGAGATCAGTTCCCCTAGAGAAAATGGATGCTTTCTAGGGTGGACCTAACAGACCTATACTCTGCTAAAATCTCTTCCCTCCTGTTGTATAGTGGGTTAGATGCATAATGAAACCACAGGTAACGATGTAGTGATCAGCATGGTTTGCTATTATACAACAAAAGACGAAGTTACCTGGCCAGGAGGCCAACTATATACAAGTGAAGGGGACGCCCCCTGGTGCCATTGGCGGGTTTGAATTCCCGCCGCCATTCTCCCATTGGTTCCCCTATGCGGGAGCCAGGAGCCCCAGTCCCATTGTTCACAGGTACTCAAGCTCAGGCTCCTTCGCTAATGGCCCATAGTGGTCTGCAGACACAACACCCCTCCCCCATAGTCCTAACCCTGTCTAGGTGACATAGTCCTTCAGGTATGCAGGGGCTCTGCATTCCCTAGTGGATCACCACGGTGCTGGCATTGGGGTTTCTCCGCAGCCAAGTCGTGGGTGTGCGGTGGGGCCTGCTGCTTTGCCTCCTTCCTCTGGGGGAGGGCGCGCCATTGGGCCCTCAGCTGTCATGGCCTCTGGCGTTGTGAGCTGCCGGTCGCTGGGGCCCGCCTCCCTGAGGTCCCGTTCCGCTTTGGGTTCTCCCTGGGCTTCTCGTGGGGCCTGCTCCACCTCCCCTTGGTTCCCTGGATCTCCTACTGTTGGAAGCAGGCACCGCCTCAGCTGGTCCACATGGCACCACAGAACCTGCCCATCATTCGTCGACACCTCGTAGGAGATGGGGGCGGTGGGGCAGATCACCTTCCCTGCTAGCCATTTTGGGACCCAGCCGTAGTTCCTTGCGAACACTGGGTCCTCCGGGAAGAAGCCCCGGGGCGCCTCCTGGTCCTCGACCATGTTGCGTGCCGTTGGAGCCCTGTCGGGGTGCAGGCGGTCAAGTAGGATCGTGGGTCTCCAGCCCATCAGGAACTCTGCAGGGCAGCGGCCGCTCACTGGGTTGGGTGTGGTCCGGTTTGCCAGGAGGAAATGTGTGATGCGAGCCTCCCAGTCCCCGTCCATCAGACAGCTCAGCACTTCCTTTGCTGTACGTACCATCTGTTCAGCCTGGCCATTCATTGTGGGGTGGAAGAGCACTGACCTGATGTGCCAGATCAGGTTGTCCCTCAAGAACCGCTGGAACTCCTCGGACGTAAATGCTGGGCCGTTGTCCGAGGCGATTGTGTCTGGCAGCCTGTGTGTGGCGAAGATTTTCCAGAGGGCCTGGATGGTAGCACTCATGGAGGTTGTGGAGACAGGACTCCCAGCCACTTTGAGTACGCATCCACGGTCACTAGGAACATTAGTCCATGGAAAGGGCCAGTGAAGTCGATGTGGAGCCGGGACCATGGAGTCCTTGTCGATTCCCAGGGCTGCGTAGGCGCGCTTGGTGGGCTTAGCCGGACTTCTTGGCAGGTCTGGCAACATTTCACCCAGACCTCTATTTCTCCATCCATTCCTGGCCACCAGACGTAGCTCCGGGTGAGGACCTTCATCCGCACGATGCCCGGGTGTGCCTCGTGCATAGCCTGAAGGACCCGGTGTCGGAGTGTGCTGGGGACTACCACCCGGTCCCCCCACAGCAGGCCCAGGTGTGCCTTGTGTAGAGCCTGAAGGACCCGGTGTCGGAGTGCGCTGGGGACTACCACCCAGTCCCCCCACAGCAGGCCCAGGTGTGCCTCGTGCAGAGCCTGAAGGACCCGGTGTCGGAGCGCGCTGGGGACTACCACCTGGTCCCCCCACAGCAGGCAGCCCTTGTGCACCAACAGTTCCTCGCGCCGCGTTGTGAATGCGCTGAATTCCGGGCCCGCTGGGGCCGTAGGCCACCCCTTTACCACCCAGCCGAGAACCCAGGAGAGGATAGGGTCACAGGCTGAGCAGCAGGTGATGTCCATGGCCTGGAGGGGGGTGTCCGGGAGACTCTCCATCTGGAGGATGTGATGAGCCAGAGCCGGGTCCTCCCCTTCATCCGGCAGGGGAAGGTGGCTCAGCGCATCCGCGTGGCCCATCGCCTTGCCCGGCCTGTGCTACAGGGTATAATGGTAGCCCGCCAGGAAGATGGACCACCGCAAGACCCAAGGGGAGAGTACCTGGGGCGTCTGGCGATCTGCTGCGAAAAGGCCCAGCAGCGGCCGGTGGTCCATAACGATGGTGAAGGGATGACCGTAGATGAAGTTGTGGAACTTCTTCACCCTGGCCACGACTGCCAGTCCCTCATGGTCTATCTGGGTGTAGTTCTGCTCGGCTGCAGATAGGGTCCGCGAGTAGTACGCGACCAGGACCTCCCGGCTGTCCGGGAGATGGTGTGCCAGCACGGCTCCCACCCCAAAGGGAGGTGCGTCACAAGCCAGGACCATGGGCAGGGACTCGTCAAAGTGTGACAGGACTGAGTTCGAGATCAGCAGGGCCTTGACGGCCTGGAACGCGGCAGCCTGACTCGGGCCCCAGACCCAGAGCGCCTTCTTGTTGAGCAACCGGTGGAGGGGCTCGGCTACCACCGCCTTGTGGGGGAGAAAGGCATGGTAAAAATTTAAAAGTCCGAGAAAAGCCTGGAGCTCAGCTTTGGAGGTCGGAGGCGGCGCTTCTACGATGGCCTTCACCTTGTCCCAGGCCAAGTGGAGTCTGTCCGTGTTCACTGTGAAGCCCAAGAAATTGACGGATGATACCCCGAGCTGGCACTTTTCGCGCTTGACCTTGAGGCCGGCATCCTGGAAACAGCTGAGGACCATGCGGAGGTGGGAGGTGAACTCGTCAGGCGTGGCAGCAGTGATAATCACATCATTGAAGAATGGTGTGATGCCGGGAATCCCTGTGCCTGGGCTGCCGGGGCGTTGGTCAGGAGGTAGAGGTCCTCTTCCGGGACCGCGCAGTCCTTGAAGTGTGCCTCTGTCCTGCGGCGGGGCGGTTTTTGCGCTGTGTGGGATGGTTTGGAGCGGCAAACCCTCATGATGTGGCCGTGCGGCCACAGTCCCAACATATGGCATCCCTGAACCGGCACGATTTCCTCTCGTGCTGACCACCGCAGCTGGCACACTCCTGTGCCGCTGAGCCAGGTTGCTTGCATGCGGTGCTTGCGTGCAGTGCTGGTGGGCGATGCTGTGCTAGCGTGCGGTGTACCTCGGGGTCGTCAGGATCGCTGTTCCCGGGGGAGGCCACACGGTGAGTAGTGGAAGTGGCCGGGTGTGACCTCTCCCACGCGGTGGCGGTGGCTAAAGCTGAGGCGATGGTCACCTTCTCGCCCTCCATTATTCGGCACCAGAGTTTCTCCTCCCTGAGGCCCGCAACGAATCGGTCACGGAGAGCCATGTCCAAGTATTCCCCGAAGGCGCAGTTGGCTGCCAGGCAGTGAAGCTCCCTGAGGAACTCCGCAGTGGTCTCTTTGCCCTGCTGGTTCCGATGCTGGAAGACCACGTGGCAGGTCATCTCCGACAGCTTCGGGGAATAGTAGTTCTGCACGGCCTTGACAATCTCGTCAACCGTGCACTCCTCCTCCTTCTTGGGAGAGAGAAGGTACTGGGCCAGTTCTACGATCACGGGGCCACAAGAGCAGAGCAGCAGGCCTCTCTTTCGGTCTTCGTCCATGATCTGGTAGAACACAAAGGCTTGCCACAGACCCGTAACCCAGGCTCCCCATCGCTGGGGCTGGGAGGCATTGAATGGCGGCAGCAGCCCGGATCCTGGAGCGATAGCCATTGTGCTCCGGATTCACCCTCGGCGGTGCTCATGGACAAAGCACGTGGAGCAGTGGAGTGAGTCTTTGGTAGCGTTGTCCGACAGCCCAGCTGGAGCGCTCAACAGGATCCCATCCTCGTCGCCATTGTTGCATAGTGGGTTAGATGCATAATGAAACCACAGACAACAATGTAGTGATCAGCATGGTTCGCTATTATACAACAAAAGACGAAGTTACCTGGCCAGGAGGCCAACTATATACAAGTGAAGGGGACGACCCCTGGTGCCATTGGCGGGTTTGAATTCCCGCCGCCATTCCCATTGGTTCCCCTATGCGGGAGCCAGGAGCCCCAGTCCCATTGTTCACAGGTACTCAAGCTCAGGCTCTTTTGCTGATGGCCTGTAGTGGTCTGCGGACACAACACCTCCCTTATTCCCACCCTCTCCAGGCTGTACCCCAAAATCTCCAGCACTTTCCCAACATGAAGTTGCCAATTCTAGCCACTTCTAACATGAACGGATGCACACCAGCATTGATCCTGATAGTTAGGAAACAACAACATGATACTCTCAGGTTCTCACACACAGTGAGATGCGGCTGAATGCTTCATTCTAATACAATGCTTTCAGGATGACATTCTCCTTTGAGCTGATAAATGGGTGGAGCTCACTCAAACCGGTCTGAATGCTTTCCTTCTCATTGTAAGTACTCCAGAGATTAATCTCTTAATGAAGGCAGCAATTATTCCATTTCACAGAGAACACAAATAAATAAAGGACAGCCTGGGGGCATGAAGGCAGAAAGAGAAGGTACTGGGGAATAAAAAGAAGGAAATCCAAAATGGGGAATGGAATGACACCCTGACTAAGGAAAGCCCGGGTGCTTACCAGTCCTCCTGCTCCTCCAGTGGATATGGTGCCTGCCTGAATGAGGGCAGCCAGAAAGAAGCCCTGCCTTACAATGCAGCTAGGTGGCCAAACTAGCACCCACTGTCTTCACTGCTACAATGGGCATGACTCCTACTTCGTCAGCTACTGCCATTACAGTTGAATGCGAATGATTTTGCTCCTGCATTACTTACTTCACTCTGGAACCATTCTTCCTGAGCTACAACAAAACTGTGTGACCCAGCGGCTAAAACCTGTAATCTATATATCAAAACAATTCACCTTAGAGGGAACAGTGCTCTACAGCCACCTCCTTATGATTTGTCCAATCACAGCAGTTGAAAACACTGGACAGACCTCCCCCTTCCCCCTTGATCTCTGAGATTTGGCCACAGCGCACAACATCTTTACACCTAGAAAACCACTGTCACATAAAAGCAGCATCCATCCTTCGAAGCTGACATCACTTACTACTTCACCTTTCACACAGCACACTTCAGATTCCAAGACCCACAGACATGACAGGAGACTGTGACCACTGTGACACGCAGGGCACTTTACAGGACCAGGGCAGTAGACTAGACATGGGGATAATGTGCAAGTACAGGAATGCCCTCATACACATCTCTGTGCTTGGTTTTCCAACTGATGGTCCTGTCGCCATGAAATCTTTAGACCAAGTAACCCTATGCCGCAGCGACACTGCATCCACCATTACTGACTAACAGCACTTCTTTACTTTCCAGAGAGAACACTTCCTATTCAGAGAACTACACAAAACCCGGGGAAGAGTGACAACTTTGAAAAGACACATCAGACACCTTAAGAGGACCAGGTAAGTGGACCTAACAAACATCCTTGGTGGCTAACATCACTTCTTTATTTTATAGACACAGCGCCACACATTCAGGAAACCAGAAAAACCCATGGGAAACTGAGGCCACTGGGAACAGACACCGTGACCACGTTGCAGGAGCAGGTAAGTGGACACAAACTGGGGAGAGCACAGAATGCCCTCCTGCCCAACACTGCACATGGCTTGCAGGACAATAATGCTCTGGGCACGACATCATTACAACTGAACACCCCACTGCCTCGTTGATGTTGTCTCCATCCTTGGCAGCTGACATCACCTACTCCTTTATTTTATACCAACAGCTCCACACGTTCAGGGCACCAGCAGAAACTACAGGAGACAGGCAGCACTGTGAAGAGACCCCGTGACCACATTACAGGAACAGGTAAGTGGACACAACCTGGGGAGACTGCCTCAGCACCAGAATGCCCTCCTGCCCATCCCTGCGCATAGCTTGTGGGACAATGGTACTGTGGCCAGAAGATCCTTAGCCAAGAAACCCCACTGTCTCATTGATACTATCTCCATCCTTGGCGGCTGACATCACTCCTTCCTTTTATAGAGACAGCGCCACACACTCAGGGCACCAGCAGAAACCACAGGAGAAAGACGCCACTGTGAACAGACCCTGTGACCACGTTACAGGAGCAGGTAAGTGGACACGGCCTGGGGAGAGTGTCCCACCATCAGATTCCCCTCCTGCCCATTGCTGTCCATGGCTTGCGGAACGATGGTACTGTGGCCATGAGATCCCTAGACAAGAAACCCCACTATCTCATTGATGCTGTCTCCATTCTGTTTACAAATGTTTACAAATTACAACAATTCTTATTTGATGCACAATGCATTCCTGTTGCTCACCTTATGCTTCAATTGTTGTACATGTTTGTTCAAATAAAGCATTTAAAACCTTAAAAAAAAAACCTATGTGCACTCATTCAGATTGTATGTAAAGTACCCTATGCCACACAGTTCTCCACCAGCTACACCACAACTCCTATAACTACACAAGATATTCACATGCTGTTCTCAGCATCCTTTACATGACCTCCCAAACAGTCCTGCTACATCCGAATCACCCAACCACTCATGTTTAATGACTGATCCATTAGTACCATGAGCAATACCTTTTTTGCATAGTACATCTTCGGTCAACACAACACAACACATATCCATTTAATAACTTTTCAAGGGGAGCAAACTACTAAAACCTTATGTCTCTATCCAAACATTCTCTACACTTCAATGTACAACTGTGCTC
Organism: Gekko gecko; assembly: GCA_029375565.1. Classification (NCBI taxonomy): domain Eukaryota; kingdom Metazoa; phylum Chordata; class Lepidosauria; order Squamata; family Gekkonidae; genus Gekko; species Gekko gecko. The sequence goes on from JAPDNY010000005.1 coordinate 139,375,526, forward strand.
ACAAAGCAACAAAAAACACATGCTTTTTCACAAAGAAAATGAGACATTTCACAACACTCATTTCCTAAAATTCATCCTACTCAGTCCCACATAATCTACTGAGACTTTCGTCACAACTGCTCACTTTCAACCCCACTTCCCCTGAGACCTCTACTCTAACAGGACAGACAGTGCGACCATGACCAAATTGAATGATATGGACATCCAACCTACAATGACTTTGCAGACTGCCCAGTTACTGATGCTACTCCATGGACCCCTGTGTGCTACATTTTATGGCCCACATTGTATGACCTTGGACACCTGGCTATTGTGTTACATTAGGTATGTGAGAGTCTACTTCCACAATTGTTTCTTTCAGTAACAGACTACTAATATTTACTTTACCTCCTTCCAGACTATGCATTCATTACACATCACATCTTTCTAGAGCCCTTTGTATTGCTTTCACAACGGGCTTTACTGCTAGTTAAAAATAAATAAAAGCAATAGAAATATGATCAATTTATTAGGACTAAGTCACAGTTATATTTTGAATTTTATTTAAAAATCAATTTAAAAAACTCTAAATAAAAAGGATTTATTCATAGAGCTGCAATTTAAAATTACCTCAGAATGTAATATCTGGTTTTGTCAATCCCAGGGGTCTTTTCGGGGGGGAGCGCACCGGAGCGCAGCTCCGGGAGCTCAGGAGCCAAGCCCCGCCCCCAGCCGGCGTCCCGGAGAGTCTTTCAGGCAGCCGAATGTCAATTTCAGCTCCATTATATCCTATGGGCCATTGAAGTCAATGGTGAAAACATAGGGTATATTCTAGGGGCTGGAGGGGAGGGAGTTTGAGGGAGAGGCTCCAAACTCACAGGATAGCTGACGGAGCCTCTCCCCAAGATACCCACCAAGTTTCAAGAACATTGGACCAGGGGGTCCAATTCTATGGGCCCCTAAACAGGTTGCCCCTATTCCTCCATTGTTCTCTATGGTGGGAAAAACATAACTTTTTTTCCCACCATAGAGAACAATGGAGGATAATGGGCAACCTGTTTGGGGGCCCATAGAATTGGACCCCCTGGTCCAATGTTCTTGAAACTTGGTGGGTATCTTGAGGAGAGGCTCCGTCAGCTATCCTGTGATCTTGGAGCCTCTCCCTCAAACCCCTTCCCCTCCAGCCCCCAGAATATACCCTATGTTTTCACCATTGACTTCAATGGCCCATAGGGTATAATGGGGCTGAATTGCCACTGAATTTCTTTCATTCCCTCCTTTCCTTCTTTCTTTTTCCTCTTTCCCTCATTCTTCTTTCCTCATTCTTCTTTCCTCATTCTTCTTTCCCTCATTCTTCTTTCCCTCATTCTTTCTTTCTTTCTTTCTTTCTTTCTTTCTTTCTTTCTTTCTTTCTTTCTTTCTTTCTTTCTTTCTTTCTTTCTTTCTTTCTTTCTTTCTTTCTTTCTTTCTTTCTTTCTTTCTTTCTTTCTTTCTTTCTTTCTTTCTCACCTTCTTCTCTTCTCTTTTTTCCTCCTTTCCCTGTTTCCCTCCTTCTTCCCTCTCTTTCTTTCCCTCTTCCTTCTTTCCTTCTCTCTACTCTCTCTCTTTCCTTCCCTCTTTCCTCCTTCTGTGGCCCAACTCTCATGAGAAGGAGTTTAAACTTTAAACCCCTTCTCTCTTAGCTCCCCCACCCAGACCAGCTGGGGAAGGGAAGGGGAGGCTTTTGAAGATGCTTCCCCCCTTTGCTTCCCCTTCTGACATCACTTCCGGTGACGTCAGGGGGCGTGGCATATGCTAATACTCTAATAGCTCATTAGCATACCATATGCTAATGAGCTCCTGCAGCTGTTCTTCTACGAAAAGACCCCTGGTCAATCCTAAGAGGTGTCAGAAAATCTCAGTCTTTATTTGTCTACAAAACTTGGAGCTTCACCAAGCAGCACTAAACCATCTCAGGTCTGTGTCAGTTTTTCATTATCAAAGATATAGGCAGAGGTACCTGAATTCCTGGTCTAAAATGGCAGCCCCCAGAATGGAATGATGGTCCCTGGGAGTAGCAAAGTATCTGGGACAGAAATCCCTTGAGTGGAATGATCACCTTGAGTGGAATGACAGTGCTTGGGAGTAGCAGAAATGTTCTGGGTATAGAATGACAGCCCCCAGAGTGGAATGAGGGTCCCTAGGAATAGAATCAGTACTCTGGGACTGGAATGACAGCCCTCAGAGTGGACTGATGGTACCTGGGAGTAGCAGAAGAGCTCTAAGGAAGAAAAGGAAGGGGAAGAAAGGCAAGCTTTATACTTGTCAACAAAGCAGAATGAGGTGGATGATATCAGCATCATGACTCTTGAAGCAATCAGTGGTGTTGACAAGCAGGAAAACTACTGAGGTGGAGCTGATTCAGGGATAACTACACAACTTCCAGAAATATTAATTAAAATGTAGCCTGATCTCTTCAGATCTCAGAAGCTAAACAGGGTTGGCCCTGATCAGTAGTAGAAGAAGAGTTGGATTTATACCCTACCCTTCACTTGGAGTCTCAGAGTGGCCTACAATCTCCTTCCCTTCCTCTCCCCACAACAAACTCCCTGTGAGGTAGGTGGGGCTGAGAGAGCTCTGAGAGAACTGTTCTTGAGATAACAGCTCTGAGAGAACTGTGACTGACCCAAGGTCACTTAGCTGGCTGTATGTGGAGGAGTATGGAATCAAACCCATTCTTGGATGAGAGACCCCCCAAGGAAGACTATTGTTGCTACATCAAGACAACATTCAGCTGATTCCTCCAGATCACCTCCTTCACTCACAGAAACTGCCACTGTGAGTGGCCCCCTGGCAGTTCTCACTGGTCAGCTGGCCCCTAGCTTTGACAACAGCCCTGGTATGAAGGATTAAACACCACCTCTCTTCCCCACACAGCCCTGAGGCAAACTGTGGCTGCTAGACTCTACATTTGGCATTTTATAGACCAAAGTACAAAAGGAAAAGCCTGTCCAGGCTGGTCTTCCATTGCCATGTGACCTGTAGAAGCCAATGCAGCTCAGCTATAAAGAATGGAAGAAATTAAACAGAATTTCTAAACCTTGCAGTTAAAGCCAGCTGATGTGTATTTACAGGGCAATCCTACGCAGAGTTACTCCAGTTTATACCACTTGAAGTAAATGGGCATAGAAGGCTATAACTCTGTTTAAGATTGCCCTGTGAGCATTTTGTTTTTCCTGACAAATGCATGGCCATCCTGAAAGTGCACACATCCTTGCCTTTATCAATGGATATTCTGACTGTGGAATTCTGTCATATCCTCTCTTACACACACACACCCTTCTGTTGCGGTTCCTCTGGTTCCTACTGAAAAATGAAGACAGGATTCAGTTGGACTAGGAGTGTCAAGCATTCTGTCAGATAGGGATATATATCTCTTTCTCTTTACTGTCTTTTCATAAAGGCTGGCTGGGGATCAAGTTATTAAAAATCTTATAACTTTTGTTTCAGTTATTGAACTGGTGTTAAATCAAAGAGGCATTGTTATTCCAGCAGCTTTTCATGGCCTTGCTGCTGTTACTACACTTCAGTGACTACACCAAAATATGCTCAACCAGCCATGTGAGTAGCTGATGGCCAACTGAAAGTAATAAGCAACCGGTATGTTTGGAATGTGTATGGGTATTTTTTATTTGGTTAGCTGGTTAAACATCAGACATGCATAAAAAGGGGAAAGTAAGTGACGTGATGCTTTTTAAGTGTGATATATCCAATGGCCTTTTTTTGGTTGTCATCTTATAGAAGCCTAGGTCTGGCCTCTTTTGCACAAGCACAAGACATCTACTCTTCTGTTGGAAGAATATATATATTTTGCTGGAAAATGCAATGGTTTCTCCCCAAGGGACAGCCATGGTAGTCTACTGCAGCCATGAGCCTTGGGGCTGCTCAAAAACAAACAAATTTATTATAGCACTAGAAATAAGGCCGTTGTGGAAATAAATACAAGAAGCTCTAGAAAGAGGCTCTGAGAGAGTGCCAAGGTATTGGGCACTCAGCGTCAGTGTGCTGTGGCAGCCTCAGCAGGGTATAATGACACAGAGTCCACCATTTTCTCCAGAGGAACTGATCTCTGCTACCTGAAGAGCAGTTGTAATTTTCAGTGATCTCCAGCCCTCACCTGGAGATTGGCAACAATTGTTGCCAGGAGGAAATGGCTGGTTTGGATGGTGGAGTCTATGGCATTGTACCCGTCTGAGGTCCCACCCCACTTCAAACCTCACCCTCTCCAGGTTTCATCCCTCAAATCTCCAGGAATTTCCCACCTGGAGCTGGCAACCCTATCTCCTTCCCAGCCAACCATCAACCTACATTTATTTTCCCCTCTCTCTTCAGCTTTCCATTTCCCCTCACACACACACCTCCAGCCTCTCCCATTCTCTGAAGCACCTCCAGCCTCTCCCATTCCACCATTTCCCGTGCTCTGAAGTCCTGACTGCCACAGAGTCCACCATTTTCTCCAGGGGAACTGATATCTGCCACCTGGAGAGCAGTTGTAATTCTGACTGATCTACAGCCCTCACCTGGAGATTAGCAACAATGGTTTCCCAGGAGGAAAAGTAGTCTTTCTCTGCAATGGGGACCAAAGCAGCTTACACCATTATCCTCTCCCCTTTTGACTTGCACAACAACCCTGTGAGGCAGGTTAGGCTGAAAGTCTGTGACTGGTCCAAAATCACCCACTCAGCTTCTATAGCAAGAACCTGGATCTAGCAGAACCTGTTCTGAAGCACTGACTGCTACGCCTAGGGCAGCCAACCTCCAGGTGGAGCTTGAAGATCACCAGGTATCACAACTGAACTCCAGACAACAGTTCTCTCCCCCCGCCCATGGAGAAAATAACTGCTTTAGAAGGTGGGCTGTACGGCATTCTATTCAGCTGAGGCCTCTCCCCTCCCCAGACCCTGGCTTCCATAGACTCTTCCAGAAAATCTCCAGGAATCTCCCTACCTGGAGCTGGCAACCCTAGACTCAGGACTGGCCCCAATAAGTTCCTCACAAAGGCCTGCAAAGGGTTTTCTTCCTTTGTCTGAACCAAGCTTGGTTGCCTACCGTGGCGAAACAGGCTCCAGTTTACAACTCAGCTTTTTGCCTCCCACACTCGTCCCATGAGCATATCTTACTCCTTAAATTCACTGCCACCACTCACTGAATCGTCACTGCCTTTTTAGAGGGACAGTGAGACCCCTCTGGGCAAATCTCCCTATTTGGAGATGGAATCCCCAATCTTTGGTGGATCCCTGGAAAGTTGGCAACCCAAGGGTCTGGCCTTTCCTTGCTTCCTTGGGCTACCCCCTTCCTTTGGTATCATGGAGAGCGGGGGAGACCATGTGGTCAGACCACAACACAGATTATTAGCCCAAATAAGAGAATCTATCTAACTATTTACACAGTTATGGGGTGCACACACACTGTAGGAGTAAGCACACACTATGAACCAACAGGGCATAAATCCACAGGGGTTAAGCACCATCCTCTTTCCCTACACACTGGCCTCTGGCTCTCTGCAAGAGAGCAGGGAACCTTCCATTCATTCCCCACTCCAGCCAACTATGGAGTGGCTGAATTTCTGCTGCCTCCCAGGGTTCTCCCAAGTCTCTGGATTATGGCCAGGACAGCCTGGTCAGCACAGGCAGCAGGAGCCTTTCCTAACCTCCTGTAGGACGAAGACAGCCTCCTCCCTGGATGGGCTGCAGTCTATATTGATGCCGCCCCACATGTTGGGACAGTCCCTGTTTTCCCACCCTTTTCTGCCTTGGTGCAGCTGGGAACTGTAGTCCAGCAGATGAGGAAGCCCCATTCAACCCAATGAGTGATACCCCTACAGGTCCCTCTCTGGAACCACAGCTCAATTAAACCTTATGGCAGAACATTTTAAACAAACAACCACAGACAGCAGCCATCTTACAAACACAGGTAACTGCCATTTTGTTACACCTACCAACAGCCACTGAGAGAAAAGTTACTCCCACACAGGATGCAAGCAGTAGAAGTGTCTGCGTTAAGACAGAAAGCCATTTGCCAGGAATTCTCACAGGGCAGAGTGGCTGAAGGTGTAGTGGACAGGGAAGAAGAGCAGACCCAGCACCTGGCCAATGGCACGTGAGTACTCTTGAGATGGGCCAATGGCTGAATGAGGGCATTGCACAGCTTGGAATGTTGCCACTTTAAAACAGCATTATTATATATAGAGATAAGTTTTCTTGAGTCCAAGACCACTTTGTCAGATGCATTATTTTTACTGGGCAAAAGGATACATACACAGGGGTAAAAAGGGGGAAGTCATTACAAAGGAGACCAGAAGCTTCCCAGTACATAGCATTGTTGCATTACACTGCAGAGCACAGATGAAAAAAGGTCTTGTAACAGACTTAAATGATCTAATTACAAAGGTTATGGACTGCTTCTCACTAATGATGAAAAGTTAACTCAGCAGCATACACAGACTTCCCCACACAGGGAAAAATTGGCAATTGAATATCAGTATAACATTATGTATCAAGTTCTCTGAATTAGCAGCTTTCATTCTTTTTTTAAGTAAGTATCTGGCCCCTTTTGTTGCAAAGATATGCTTTTCCCTTTATATCTCCACCATGAGTGGGACTAGAGATGTTTAAAATGAAAGCTGGGTATTCAGATAATCTGATACAAATACTTTTATAATGATATCACCATTCCCATCACCTCCCACTGCCCCCAGCTAGGGAAGTAAATACGACCAGACCTCAGTCTTCCAGGAACTTCTTCTACAGCAAATGAAAATGTTACTGGAGATGTTATCAGGGTAAGCACACCCTCTAGCCTAACAGAAAGCTCCTTAAATTTTACTTCATGGTTTAACCTCTGCTGAATGGTTAGCTGGCTTCGAGTGCTATGGCATCAGAGTTCAGTAGAGGTCATGACTGATCATTCCTAGTTGATTCATGTCCTGTTTGGTAGTTGTGAACTGTTAGGATGTGTCCTAGTAAATTTAAATGCAACTGATTTGCTTCTTCACACAATTAGACTTCTCTCACAACAGTCCCACTCCCACCCCTGCTGGCTCCAATTTTTAAATAGCATGTAATGAAAAAGGAGAAAAACCTTCCCCCCCCTTGAGACTTATCCATATATCTAATAGCCAAGATGCCCCCTATGACACACGCCCCTTCTCTATATACAATACTGTGAGGGTCTGCATGTGGTGCCTGGTCAGAGCTGCTACTGATTTCTTCTGACCAGTTCTCTAAGCAAATTTTCAAATGTCTCTTCGGGGTAATTTTTTTGATTCTGGGTCAGGGATATTTACAAGGACCACTGCTAAGTATATTGGCAATGAAGTAGGTAGGCACCACAGCTGGCTAACGTAAAAACTGAACAGGCTTTATTCACAAACAACGCAACAGGGGGGATGGAAGTTTTTACACAGAGGTTAATTTTCTGTTTTTCAGGTTGAACTGTTGAACTTGGTTTCTCTTTGTTAGAATGCTTGTTTCTTTTCCTCAGTTACACAAGTGTTAAATAGTTCCCTACACCCTCTGATGATCACACCCTCCTGCACTGTTTTGTGGTTAACTTTTGGCTTTGGTTCTCTGGCCCCTTTTGAGTCCAACTGGCCACCACCAGTTTTCCTGACTCGGCTCAGACCTTTTTCTTAGCCCTCACTAAACCACTTCTCTCAGATCAAGGAGTGATGTCTCATTGGTGTATGACACTATTGTGTTTAGGTTTTTAACTGTCTGGTCACTGTCCCCCTTCCTTCTGAGGAACTCAGTAAACCAGATTCTTCCACAGAGAGCTTCAGTTCTCTGACAGACTTCTTCTCCGCTCTCTGTGTCACACACCGAACTCCTTCGCAGCTTCCCTCAACTGCCCATTCCAAACAGAACCTCTTGTCTGTTATATGCCAATCACTGAGGGTTCCAAGCTAAATGGCCCCCTCCTCACTCTGTCATGTGACTCAGCAGTGTTCTGTGTTTACTCTCTGCTGGCCCCAGATCTTTAAGTCCGTCACACCCCTTCTGTGCAGAATCTGCACATTGGGAGCACATGGAGGGTAAACAGATTTCCCTGCACACTTGGGGCACTCTCTAGGTGTGCAGAAAAATCTGAAATGTTGAAAAAAAACTATATGAGGGATACTTAAATCCCCACATTGCTGCTGTTGGTGGTGAGGAGAAGAAGCCTTGGTGGTCCTGGCAGACCGCCTGCTGGGCTCACTTGTAGCTGGCTCCTCCGTGCAGAGTTCCTGCTGCTTCAGCAGGCTGGCTACCTAGGAGCCACGGGAAATACTCCCCCCTCCCACAAGTATTGCGGGTCCCGCTTCTTGTTACTTATGTTTCTTCAGCTGCAATTTTAAGAAGGCTTAAAATGTGGGAGATAGCCACATTGAATAAAAAGGGACTTTACTTCAATTAGACATGTTCAGGCTTACTCCTTTCATTTGCCTACTGTACTGGCCCATGAACACAGATAATCTTGCAATCAGTTTACTTCTTAAATAGATGTCTGTATTTATACAGAATATGCAATTTATGTATTGTCATTCATCTAAATAATGAATCCAAGTACACAGATACAAAAGTGATTCCATGCTTTACAATGCAGTACAAAGCAAGACAGTCAGTGTAATGATCCGATCATGATCCTGGGGGATCCTGCATCTTCTATAGGGAATGAGATGCTTTAGTTCCCAGGCTGGGTGAGGGGGGAAAGCTTCAAGCTACATCCAGGCTCATAGCTGCAGTGGGGCATTTCAGGGCCCACTCCCCTGACTTCCTGCCAAGGCCCCACAACTTCCCTACCTGCCAGCAGCCCCACAGGCTCCATCCCAGGCTGGCGGTTGGGGCTGTGGGTCCCAAGCTGGCAGCAGGGGGTGGCCACAGCAGGAAGTGGCACACGGCAGCCAGGCAAGTGGGCCAGCAGCTGAGGTGGGAATGGTGGGCTGTGGGTCTTGAGCTGGCAGTGGTGGCAGTGATGTGGCCAGGCAGGCTGACAGGTGAGGTGGGGCTGGTGGGTTGTGAGTCCTGTGGCTGCATCTGCAACCACACAAATTCCCCCCCGCACACCTTCTCCCTCCACCACAAGATTGCAGACCTCGCTTGCTTGCATGCACTTGTGCCCTCATCACCAAAAAAGCTGGCTGCCAAGGGAGAGTGAAACACAGCACTCCCTTAGCCTCCTCTCCCAGCTCCTGCCTTCTCAGTTCAGCCCGGCTGTGCCAATGCAGGGCACACAAAGCCACAAAGAGCAACTGTCCTGTCTTCTTGCCCACCTCTCCTCCTTTGGCTTATCTCCCTGGGTGGGCTGCCACTTCCAATTTGGAAAGGTGTTGCAGCAGAAAGCCCCCCAGCAGGGTGGTGGGTGGGGGTGTGATAGAGGCAAAGTCACTGTGGAAGCACAAAGCCAGCCAGGAATAAAGAAATAAAAAACCAAACAAGAGCCCGCCACTTTCACCCTAGTTCCCCTGCTCTACACACAGGCAATGTGCTTGAGGGGGAAAGGAGGCAGGGGGAACCCTCCTCAGGTTACTCAGAATCAGTGACTTCCACTTACACCCATCCTCCACAATAGGGGAAATAATCCTGCTGCTCCTGCTCCAACTGGTGAGTGTGAATTTATTTTATTTTTTATTTTATCAGTGCCCCCTAACTTATTTAAAGGTCCCCCGAATATTTTTTTTCCAATTTTGTCTATGGGCTTGGTTACAACTATCTGGTCCTATAGCAAGAGCAGCTTTTGTGCCAATGGGAAGCTTCTCATCACAGTCTATGCTTTGCTAGGGGATACTGAAGTGACCTGATCAGGAGCTCTCACCTTGCATGTAACTGAGTGAGCAAGACAGGTTCACCTGGTGATCAAGTTTGTATCAAAGCTTTAGCCTGCCTAGAAAGGACCTCAGTGACTGAACCTGCCCTAAGCCCAACCAAAGCTCCCTTCATCTTTTCATGGCTGGGAAAAGAATACCTTCTCAGCAATGTTCCCCTGCTGCTACAGGGAATTACATTATTTCCCAACAGCAGTCTATTGATTTCTCCTGTAGCAATACAGGAAACAGGTTTCTTAAAGGCTCTTCTTGCTAGTCCCTAGCCAAGGAAGTGGACTGGTGGTAGTGGTGGGGCAGGGTCAATGTGGAGTGTGTGCATGTGAACAGTTCTAAGCAGTAGAATGCCTACAAGACGAGGAACATTTTTATTTATGCAAATATTCATCCAGCAAGCCCAGGTCTTATTTGCCTGCAAAAGGGGGAGAGGACAGATGGTCAGCCACAGGTCTTATTCAATTGGCTCAGACATTCCCAATTTTCCCACCTTTCTGGAAAGATAATGTGCAAAAAATAAAAAAGAGAATGATGGGGAAAAGAAATCAAGAGGGAAAGGGAAGAAAGAAAGAAAGAAAGAAAGAAAGAAAGAAAGAAAGAAAGAAAGAAAGAAAGAAAGAAAGAAAGAAAGAAAGAAAGAAAGAAAGAAAGAAAGAAAGAAAGAAAGAAAGAAAGAAAGAAAGTAAGAAAGAAAGTGTCAGGCGTTTCAGAAAGTCAGTCAACACCAGGCCTCATGAAGAAGGATAGCGTTTATTATACTGCAATTCTAAAAGCACTAGAACACTTGCATTGTCAGGAATAACCCATACAATAGGAACATCTCTGGTTATACTCTACAGAAGTGAAACCCACCCTACATTCTACCAATGGCGATAGAGCCTGTGCACAGGAAATAAAGCAAAAGGTGCTACATTACTTTTTGTTGTTCAGTCGCACAGTCGAGTCCGACTCTTCGCGACCCCATGGACCAGATTACGCCAGGCCCTCCTGTCTTCCGCTGTCCGCTACATTACTATATTACCATAAAGCAATAAATTCCCATGCCTAGCTGTTTTCTTAGGAAAAAGAAAGGGACAAACAGCCTGGCTTTCAAGGCCATTTGGCCAACTGGAGATAGCCTGAGATGGAAACTGCACCGTCTCCCAGGCAACCCCGTCACCTCCCCACATATCAGAGAATACACAGATACATCCATTGACACCTCCTCCCCTCCCTTCACCCCTATGGCAGGGGTACCTGACAGACAGACGGAAGGAAGGAAGGAAGGAAGGAAGGAAGGAAGGAAGGAAGGAAGGAAGGAAGGAAGGAAGGAAGGAAGGAAGGAAGGAAGGAAAGGAAGGAAGGAAAGAAAGAAAGAAAGAAAGAAAGAAAGAAAGAAAGAAAGAAAGAAAGAAAGAAAGAAAGAAAGAAAGAAAGAAAGAAAGAAAGAAAGAAAGAAAGAAAGATAGAAAGAAGGAAAGAAAGATGGAGGAAAGAAAGATGGAGGAAAGAAAAAGGGCAGAGTTCCCTTCCCCCTGTTATGTCATCTTCCCCCAACCTCATATTTTGTTTTGTCCTCCTTAACCCATAAGACCACTTTTTTCCCATTTCCCATTTTTAATAGATGAATATGTCCGGTGTTGTTCTGGGACACCTTTATTTCACTTGACAATTAGGAAAAGCCAATAAAAATTAGAATTTGTTTCCATAAGCCTGAACAATTTATATGCTTATGAGATTCTGAGCCATACTTCACCATATTTATAAACACTGCTTGAACAAGTTTTTGACTTCAAACTGAACAAGAAAATCAAACTGTGTATTTGTATGCAGGAATGGAATCTCTGAACAGAATGCATATTTAAAATGCAGTTTTCACTGAGAAGTGATGTGGAAAGAAATGGGATCTATTTCAGTAACCACCAGTATTTCTCCTTGCATAACTCATTACACTGAATTTCTACCTGTATAATCACATTTATCCATATTTAATTTGCCTGTTTCAATTCACAATGCTCTCTTTATCAATGATAACAGGAAAGTATTTGAATCTCAGAACACAGGGTTTAAATTTTGCATTTTTCCCCAGCAATCATTGGTTCAGTAAAATTTGCAATGCAGCAAACAATTTGGAGAAGAAGATGTAATGAATAAGGATGCACAAATATATTAATTTTTGTTCCTTCCATGGTCAGGACAAGTTGCTGATTTCTTGGGGGGGGGGAGTTGGAGTTGTTTAGCTGTCTGTTTTTATGACTCTTTATCATCTGCTTTTATGAGCTTCATGGGGAAGATCACTCACTTTTCAGGTAAAACATAACAATAAGATTTACTTGATACCATTTTCAGTGACAAATTATGTATCACTTGCTTGATTGTCTGCTATTTTTCTTGTCCAGTTGCTTTTATTCTTGAGATCTTTGAGTCAGCCAAACGTTTACCTTGCCAAGGAGGCCAAGTTTTTCACTTGACCACCCTCATCCTCAAATCCATACCAGTAGTGAATTATTGCTTGTCTCCACCCTTCACTCACTGATCAAACTTCTTCTCAGGGACATTAGTTGGGGAACAGAGCTCTTAAGCTCTATTCCATATGGTTTTTAAGGAGAGATAGCTAAGACTCTACAGACTCATTGTCATTTATTCTACTATCCAATGAGGCAGATAAGATACATAAGGGAAAAAAGTCTGAGCTTGTTACCACGTTTGAATTTTAGTCATGCTCCACACTCCATTATATATACTGGAGCCAGCACTGTGTAGTGGTTGGACTAGAAATCAGGAGACTCAGGTTCAAATCTCCACTTTGCCATGGATGCTCACTGGTGACCTTGGGCTTGTCATGCTCTCAGTCTAACCTACCTCACAGTTGTTGTGAGGATAAAATGGATGAGGGAAGAATGATGTAACCTGCTTTACATCATCACTGGGAGAGAAGGGTGAGGTTTAAATAAAGTAAATAAATAGATACCCTCCCATTACCCTGCTTCTCTGAAACATCATGTTTACAATGAAGGAAATTTTCTGTCAGTATTAGAACAATCAGAGTTTCTCTTTCCCTTTGCTTACTGTTGAATACCACCTGTTATTTCAGGACAACAGAGAATTATCATATTGAGTTTTGTTTTAATCACTGAACAAAATTCAATGGCTCATTAAGGATAACAATTCATATTGACGTTTGCATTGTAATTAATTTAGTGTTCTTATTGGTGGATCCAATTTTGTTTGCACGGCTCACCCTGAAAACAGGGAGATCTGAGAGATCCAAGGTGAGAAAGAAAACAGTTGAGGTGGAGGAGTGAAATATTTAAGATCTGCTTAGGGTGGCAAGATGCAAGTGAGCACAGAAACATCTGTACCTGTTTATGTGCATGATGGGGCTTTATAAGGTATAGTTGGTTTTTTTCTGGCAGAGGTATGGTAAGAGAGGAGCACCCGTAAAATTCCCTTTTCTGTGCAACTATTAAACATAGAGGAATTCTTGTGTTCAACTGCATCTGATGACTCAATATGGCTGAGAGCAACTTGGGAAACATTAAAAATACTAATACATATATAGCACTTTTTGGTGAGCTAGGAGTGCTTTGTAATAACTATGTTTTCCAACTGCAGGAAAAAAAACCTAGAAAAGTGAGCTTCCTAATATTAAAGTCAGGAATTGTTTTTCCTTGGCCCCATGATTTCAAGTAAGGCAGGAGGCTCAACTGGGCAGTTTCTATGGGTTCACAAATAGGGAGATGTGGCTTCTAAGCCTATATTTTACCTGTCCTCCCCACCCTCAACCAGGCTTTTGCTTCTGGTTGCTGAATGGGTGGCTGTGCTCTCTGTTATGTCCTGGTAAAGGTTCCCTTGCTCGAAAGCCAGTCGAATCCGACTCTAGGGTTGCGGTGCTCATCTCCGTTTCAAAGCCGAAGAGCCAGCGCTGTCCGAAGACATTTCCGTGGTCATGTGGCCGGTATGACTAAACACCAAGGTGCACGGAACGCTGTTACCTTCCCACCGAAGTGGTACCTATTTATCTACTTGCAATTTCTTGCTTTCGAACTGCTTAGGTTGGCAGGAGCTGGAACTAGAGACAGGAGCTCACCCTGTCATGCGGCACCCGGGTCTCGAACTGCTGAACTACTGACCTTCCACAGCCTGCAGTTCAGCGTCTTAACCACTTGAGCCACCGCAGCTTATGTCCTGAGCTTGATGTAAATCCCATTGACAGGCTGGTATCCAGAATGGCAATACCTGATTTGCCACTGTGTAGCAGGCCAATCAGGATACAAGGATGTGCTGGAGGGACTTTATCTCTGCTATACTATTGGTTGTTACCATTAATATGGGTGTGGCTATGCTAGCCCGCACTGTTTAAATAAGAGCCTGTTGCTCTATGTTGTGTTGTCTGTTCTGATCTGTTGAATCACTATAATTAAAGCTGAATCACTTGTTGGAAAGGTGCCTTTAAGTGCCATACTTATCACTCTCTGGTTTTGGCAGTGAACAGTAAGCTTTTTATTTCACTGATAAGTCCAGAGGCTGGTGCTTGGATTGCCAGGACAAGGACTGTTTTGTGGTGATTGAAAGTGTGGTGTGTTTCTCAAAGAGCAAGTTGCCAACGGTATGAGGTGTAGGTGTGTGTGTGTGCGCGCATGTCCATATGTGTGCAGAGGGGGGTTAGATTGGGGAGGGGGTGCTCAATTAACACCCCCCTTCCTTACATTTTCCCCTCAGGATTTTTTGCTGCTTCTACAGGCATAGAAACTGGTGGGCCATGAATTCTTCCTGGGTTTGCTGGACTTCAGGCAGCTGCTAACAGGGATTTTGTGCTAGGGCTGGGATTTACTGGATCTGAGATGCACTTTCATGCATGCAGCAGAGGCAGGCTTCTGAATTTTAGGCCTTCTGTCCACACACTTTTTACTGGTGGTTATTTTAAGTGCAGGAAAGCAGTTGTTATATTATTGTTGTTGTTGTTAATTAATTAATACCCTGCCCTGTTCCATGTGTGGGCTCAGGGCAGTTTACAACATAAAATCCATAAAACAATGAAAACAATAAAACCAGTGAAACAATAGATGGCATGATAAACAATAGCAACAAACCCTGTGCCTCATATCTGGTGAATATAAGTACCACAGAAAACTCGAGTGCCCAATAGTATTATTTAAAACAGCAAGGCACTGGGAAGGGGGCAGGTATGGAGCGTTTTCCTAAGCCTTCAGGCAAGGTACGGAGCACTTTCCTAAGCCTTTTGGCCCTTAATCTCATCCCTGCCAGGCTCCTCCCCCCTCTTCCCTCTGTCGTTGGATACAAAGTGAGGCCTGTAGCTGAGGGGTAGTGTCAAGCTCAGGCCTTATTTGCCAAGTATTTCCATATGGTTTCACATATATTCTTCTACAATTCTTATGTAACCTTGCTCCTTTCTGAAAAGTACTGAGACTGACAAGTGATTTCAGCTCTCACATACTTTATTAGAACAGGAACAAGACAACCCAAGCCGGCTCGCAGGCCGGCTTTTATTCCCAAGTGAACCCACACCCCAAACACACACACACACGGTGATTCACTATTTACATTGATTGAGTTATCTCCTGCTCCTCAATTGGAGGGGAGCTAGGATCCTCTAGTCCATTGTCTTTCGGAGTGAAGCTCAGGCCCTTCGCCTGGCCACATGGTGGACCGGTTAGAACCAGTCCAAGCACATGGCTGCCCTGAGCCCATGTCCTCAAGTGTATACATTACACTTTCCATTCCTGTTTATCTTCTCTGCTGGGAACTGGGGGAGAGGGAGTGGCTGTCTGCTTTGCTTGGTTAGTGCTACCTCATAACAGTTCTCACACAGGGGCCTTCCAAGTGTGCTGTAAACATCTTGGGATGAGTATGATCTCACTGTTCAGTGTGACCTTGTAGTCTGTAGATCTTCTAGATAATGTAACTGTTAACTTTCAGGTGCTAGGAGCATTTGTAGGGACAGAGGCAGATGTGTGGATGGCTGAATGGGAGAAATGATTGGTCACTTGTCATATGTGGGTTTTCGTGCTTTCAGTATATTGGCAGAACTGGCATCTGGAACCTAGTTCCAATACAGAACTGTCCATGCTTGGAACCTCTCTGTCACCTAATAAACAAATCTTGCTGCTACAAGAGTGTTTGTGGGAGTAATTGTGTCCAGGACTTGGCAGGTAGTAAACTTTAGAAATTAATTTGGAAATAGTAGGGGCTGTGGCCCAGTAATAGAGGTCTCTGGTATTTTCAATAAAAAGTGGGGGGATCTCGAAGCAGGTGATGGGAAACATCTCAGTCTGAGGTCCTGGAGAGATGCCTGCTGGCAATCTGAGTAGATAATATTGTCCTTGGTAGATAAGAACATAAGAGAAGCCAATGTTGAATCAGGCCAATGGACCATCTAGTCCAGCACTCTGTCACACAGTGGCCAAAATATACCAGGTGCCATCAGGAGGTCCAGCAGTGGGGCCAGGACACTAGAAGCCCTCCCACCGCTGCCCCCTCCAGCACCAAGAATTGAGTGTATCACCTGCCCCAGCCTGAGAGTTCCTATCTATACCTTGTGGCTAATAGCCACTGATGGACTTCTACTCCATATGTTTATCTAATTCCCTCTTGAAACTGTCCATGCTTGTAGCTGCCACCACCTCCTGTGGCAGTGAATTCCATATGTTAATCACTCTTTGGGTGAAGAAGTATTTCCTTTTATCTGTTCTAACCCGACTGCTCAGCAATTTCATGGAGTGCCCACGAGTTCTTGTAATGTGAGAAAGGGAGAAAAGTACTTCTTTCTCAACCTGCTCAGTCCCATTCATAATCTTATAAACCTCGATCATGTCACCCCTCAGCCGTTGTTTCTCCAAGCTAAAGAGCCCCAAGCGTTTTAACCTTTCTTCATAGGAAAGGTGTTCCAACCCTTTTATCATTGTAGTTGCCCTTCTCTGCACTTTTTCCAATGCTATAATATCCTTTTTGAGATGTGGCGACCAGAACTGTACACAGTATTCCAAATGAGGTCGCACCAATGATTTATACAGGGGCATGATGATACTGGCTGATTTGTTTTCAATTCCCTTCCTAATAATCCCCAGCACACACTGTCTAGACATTTTCATTGAGTTATCTACTACGACTCCAAGATCTCTCTCTTGGTCCATCTCTGCCAGATCAGACCCCATCAACGTGTATTTCTATTTAGGATTTTTGGCTCCAATGCGCATCACTTTGCACTTGGCCACATTGGACCCCATTTGCCACCTTGATGCCCACTCACCCATCCTCGACAGATCCCTTTGGAGTGCCTCACACTCCTCCCTGGTTTTCACCACCCTGAACAACTTTGTGTCATCTGCAAATTTAGCCACTTCACTGCTTACTCCCAATTCCAAATCATTAATAAACAAGTTAAAAAGCATCAGACCGAGTACTGATCCCTGTGGTACCCCACTGCTTACCCGCCTCCACTGAGAAAGTTTCCCATTAATACTCACTCTCTGTTTCCTATTTATAAGCCAGTTTTTGATCCACAAGAGGACTTGTCCTTTTATCCCATGACTAGTGAGCTTACTTAGGAGCCTTTGATGAGGAACTGTATCAAAAGCTTTCTGGAAGTCAAGGTAAATAATATCTATTGGATCCCCCTTGTCCACATGTTTGCTCACTCCCTTAAAAAACACTAACAGGTTAGTGAGACAAGATCTTCCCTTACAGAACCAATGCTGAGTCTGCCTCAATAGTTTTTGTTCATCAATAAGCCTACTAATTCTTTCCTTAATAACAGTTTCCACCAACTTACCCGATATTGACGTCAGACTGACTGGTCTGTAATTTCCTGGATCTCCCCTGGAGCCCTTTTTAAATATGGGAGTTACATTAGCTACCTTCCAGTCCTCAGGAATGGAGGCAGACTTTAAAGAAAGATTATATATTTTTTCAGGAGATCCACAAGTTCACATTTGAGTTCTTTCAGAACTCTCGGATGAATGCCATCTGGGCCTAGTGATTTATTAGTTCTTAAATTGTCCATCAGTCATAGGACTTCCGCTCTTGTCACCACAATCTGATTCAGGTCTTTCAAACCCCCTCTCGAAATCGGTGCTTTTGGAGGGGGCAAACACTTCTCCTTTTCCACAGTGAAGACAGAGGCAAATAATGCATACAGCTTCTCAGCCATTTCCCTATCATCCTTCACTACCTTCCTTCATCCTTCATCCTTTTACCCCTTGGTCATCCAAGGGCCCCACTGCCTCCCTGGCTGGCTTCCTACTTCTAATGTATTTGAAGAAAGTTTTATTGTTGGCCTTTATGTTTTTTGCGATATGCTCCCCATATCCCCTTTTTGCTTGCCTGATCACAGACTTGCATTTTATTTGCCATAGTCTGTGTTCCCTTTTATCAACCTCACTGAGACTAGCTTTCCACCGCTTAAAGGAATCCTTCTTACCTTTTACAGCTTCCATTACTTTATTTGTTAACCATGCAGGCTTTTTTCTATGCCTACTTGTGCCTTTCCTAACCTGCAGTATAGATTTTTTCTGAGCTTCTATGATTGTATTTTTAAATAGTCTCCAAGCTTCCCCAATGGTTTTGACCAATGGTTTTGACCAGATCAATGACCTGACTCAGTATAAGGCAGCTTCCTGTGTTTCTTTAAATGGTAAGCACTGTGAGCAAAACAGAGTTTCAGGGGGAGTAGTGTAGGGGTAAAAATGTAGGTAGTGGTCTTATTAGGTTTTTTTTTTTTACATGGTGCTGATAATTAATTAGTAATGACTATTGTTTTAAAATAAAAATAACTAAGATATAATCTTAGCCCAAGACCCTGGAGAGCTGCTGCCAGTCTGAGTAGATAAATCTGAGCAGATAGTGCTGGCCTAGATGGAACAATGATCTGATTCAGTATAAGGCAGCTTCATAGGACCACACTGACTGGTCTGTTCTATGGGGAAGGGACGTGGCTCAGTGGTAGAGCATCTGCTTGATGTGCAGAATATCCCGGATTCAATTCCCAGCATCTCCATTTAAAGGATCTGATGGTGAGTGATGTGAAAGACCTCTGCCTGATACCTTGGAGAGCTGCTGCCAGTCTGAGTAGGCAGAGCTGTTGCCCCCCCAGTTGGAATAATGAGACAGACAACAGTTTGATGTAAACAAGGGCCACTTTATTAACTATTTAACATAACATTGCTGTAAGGGACCAGCTAAGCGAGCACGGAACAGGCAAGGCAGGTGTCACTCCCTGACCAACCTCCTTGTCCTTTTCATGGGCGAGTCACCTAGCTCCAGTCTTGAGCCAGTGGTCTGGCTTGTGACTGGCAGCATAGAAAAACTGGTTGCCACCTAGGAGCTCCTACCCCTGAAGCCTTATAGCTTGCAGAGAGGAGACTTACCCTAAGAGGTTCGCAGAGGTGATCACAATTCCCCACCACGGACCCTAAAATCTGAAGGCAGTTACTTATGACCCCCTGTTCCCGAACAGGAAATTGCCATAAGGTGCTCACCAGTTTCAATTTCTTGCCCGCACAAACCTGTACCTGCCAAGGCCAAGCCTCTGCTTTGGCCATTGCTCTCAGCTAGCAGCCCAAGGCTTACCTAATCCCTTCCCGCAAGTCCTGTAAAAATAACTCATTACCTGAGCCTGCTTTGGTGGGGAGGATGGGGTAAAAGTTGAAACAATAAATAAATAAATAAATTACCCTTGTCTGATAGATGCACCCCGTCAGCCCTATACAGGTCCCGGAACTCAACCCATATGTCGGGGTGCAGCAAAAATTGCCCCCCAAACCACCCTCCATAACCTTCCTCATCTGGCAATTGGCTTTACACCTAGCGGGGGATCTCCCAAATTGCGCCATACCTGGAGGGGCAGCATAGCCAACCTGACTAACTGCACTCTGGGCCACCTTGCTCTTATCATTGCAAGGTTAGCCTCCGCTTGGAACACCAGGGCATTGTCCTTCATGGCGAGGTAGAATAGCTGACCAGACTATCTGCACTCTGGGCCACCTTGCTCTTATCATTGCAAGGTCAGTCTCCACTTGGAACACCAGGCCTTGCCCTTCATGGTGAGGCAGAATAGCTGACCAGACTATCTGCACTCTGAGCCACCTTGCTGTTATCATCGCAAGGTCAGCCTCTGCTTGCCACACCAGGGCCTTGCTCTTCATGGCAAGCCAGAATAGCTGACCAGGCTATCTGCACTCCAGGCCACCTTGCTCTTATCATCATAAGGTCCACCTCCACTTGCAACACCAGGGTGCAGCACCTGAGAGTGTGTGGGGCTCTGCACACAAAGGGCATTTATGCCTGAAAGAGCATGACTCGCAGCTGCATGTCCCATGGGAGGAGAACTCCCAGCAAAGCGGGTGTTGCTGAACCATCTACCCTGCCTGGGCATGGGTACCTGACTGACCTTGTGATCTGTGAACAGAGTGGCCGCCATCAGACCTCTCGTTGTCAAACTGCCAGTCCGATGACATGATTTGCAGCCATAAGTGTGGATGAATCTGGTCCCATTCAGGGTTGGATTCATGGCTGCCCTCATTCTGAACTGTTCATCGTACTGAAGCCATGCAGGGCTCGGGAAATCAGTAAAGGTCTTGTAAATGATGGCCGTATATTGGAGCATCACCGAAGCCCTCCATGGCTGATGCCTCACTATCACAGCTGTGTAGATTAAGAATTTTGGGAACCAGTTTGCCCAGGTCCTGGCAACCCTGCGTCTATTCAGGCATTCCTTCTCTTGCTCATCTAGGTCCTCCTTATCTTTCCTCTCCAATTCCCTGTATAATAATGTAAAGACATCCCTTAAGAATTTTATCCCTGGTGGCTGTGAAGAGGTGATCTCCAAGTGTCAAAGTCAGGTCTCCAAATAGAATGGCACCAGCTGAAACTGTGTCATATGCTGAAACCCCTGGATTTGCAAAACCATGACCTAAATTTGGGCAGTCCCATCCAGGCCAAACACCCTGAGGAGGCGACTGGGCTATAACATCCTGCATAGGGTGACCATCCGTCTGGCATTGTGTGCCCAAAACTACCTTTCATGGTGTGTGTGCAGTACCCAGCAGCAACTTGAGCACAGGGGCCACATGGCCAATATGTCCCACCTTGGCTGGTGATCTCTTCCTTACCTTCCCCCTTTGGAAGTCCTTTATAGAGCTCCACGAGGAGCTCCTCTGCACCCTGGCTCCCCTGCTTGTCATTCACACGCTGCCTCTGGACCAGTTGACCCGATGTTGGTGACATTTTGCCCAGTCTGCCCTCAAGAAGAGTTAAGCATGCGAAAACTTGACCCTGAAATGATTGTTTAGGAAAAGCTTTAGACACGTCACACAAAGGGGGATGCCCACCACATCGACTCTCTAGGGCCACTAGCCTCTCTAGGATAGCTGCACTGACAGGATTCTGCTCATCCTCATCAGATGAGTCCAAAAGAGTGGGCTGCTGTGAAGGCTTCTGAGAATGCTTCTTTGGAGCCGGCTGCTTGCCCTTGGAAGGGCCTTGCCCCTTCTTGGATGCCATGTTATTACTAAAAAGCCTTAAACTCACCCTACAGACTAATCCCAAAATTAGAGGCCTTTTCTAATTAGCCACCTTGGACAGTGATCTCCAAACTGGCTGCCCTCTAAAGCCCCTCTCAAAATGGCCACCACTGAAGGTGCTTTATGACCTCCCTAAAATGACTGCCTCCAAATGTACCTCTTAACTGCAACCCTCTCTGACTGTCTGGTGTGATTGTTAACCTAACGTGTCCACCCAGTTTAAACCGTTGAGGACTATTGGGCTCCTGGAATGAATTCTCAAGCCTCTGGAGCCCAAACCAATCTATTAGGCATCCAGCCTGCCACTAAAGCCTCCAGAAGCCCGACTCTCTCCTTAATGTGGCTGAAGCACCTATGCCTATCCAAGCTGGACTATAGCTGCTGGGGGGAGGGTGTCTGGTGACAAATAGAGTAAAGAAAGGGAGGGGGTGGCCCCACAGACTTACCCAGTGCTGCCACCCACCACCCTGGGCCCAACCAAAGCAAGGTTCTTTCTATTCTATTCTATTCTATTCTATTCTATTCTATTCTATTCTATTCTATTCTATTCTATTCTATTCTATTCTATTCTATTCTATTCTATTCTATTCTTATTAACTTTATTTTTATTTATTTATATTTTTAAATGCTCTGGGAGCCGCAGCTGTGTAGGTTGTGCTGTTAATTAGGCCCCAACTCCTGTGGCCTAAGCTATCTGAAGGGCCATCCCTATACTGGGCTGGGAGGCAGGTAACAGCCAAACATGGGCCACCAACGGAGGCTGCCTAACTGCTCCTGGCCCAATCGCTGCTCTCACCAGGCCACCACCATGTCCTAGATGCCCAGGATCTCAGCCTGGCCCCCAGCACAGGAAGCACCACTCAATTGGCCTCCCTAGGGATTCCTATACCCGCTGAGCCCTGCCAACAAACACGGCTGCAACTGCCAACACCGGGTTGCCCTTATGGACCTCTACTGGCCCTCTCTGTCGTCTGCCACCAGGCGGGCTCTGCTGCGGGCTGCCACTGCTGAGAGACAAGCAGGTGCTGTTATTTCCCAAGCCCTCCACTCAGTGAGCTCTTAAATAACAGGATTCCCCAGCCAAGATGCTGCCACCACCATC
The DNA here is from genome assembly GCA_029375565.1 of Gekko gecko. Taxonomy (NCBI): domain Eukaryota; kingdom Metazoa; phylum Chordata; class Lepidosauria; order Squamata; family Gekkonidae; genus Gekko; species Gekko gecko. The sequence continues at coordinate 139,397,961 of JAPDNY010000005.1, forward strand.
TAGCACAGCCCATCAAACCATGCTGCTGCCGTGGACCACTGCCGTCATCTGACGTGTCCTCTGGGCCACCAATCCGATCAGTGCCACCACAGCCACTAACTTCACCTGGCCACTGCCCAGGCTGAATTGCTGCCACTGATCTCTGCTGGACCTGCCAAGGCCTCTGCTGGACCCACCTCCTTCTTCAATCCACAGTGATCTTCTGTCTTTGGGCATTTCTCTCCTTCTCTGTGCTTAGGCATCCGCTCCATCTGAGCACGAGTTCTCAACTGTTTGGGCAGGAGCGGAGCCGTTTGACAGGGCTGGTTCCACCCCCTGCCCACATCAAGATGCACTGCGTTGTGGCAGTTGTTGCTGCCCCGGTCTCCTCTGGGGCAGCAAAACAGTCCCCAACATCCAACAGTGTCACCAGGAGGCCAGGAGCTCCAAACCTGATGGACCAAGCGTCTGATTTGGTACAAGGCAGCTTCATGTGTGTTCACGTGTAGCATATTCTCTGAACACACATGCACACATTTTCTTAAATCATTATAAACAATATTAAGGTGCTTAAATAAGTTTCATTTCTGACAGGTTTTGTAGGTTATGGGGGTTTTAAAGGGTAGTAATGGCCAGGGGCTGCTGGTGTACGAGAAGGATATTTAGTGGCACCAAAGAAAGCAAAGCAAAGCAAGGGTGGATTTGGCAAGCATCTGCCTTCTAAGAAGCCTCTGGTATAGCTCTTGTGAAGAGCAGGAGGCTGGTGTATATATCTATCTCCAGTAGTGTTAATACAATTATGAAAATATCTGTTTAACTATCTTCAAATCAAAAGCTACTTGACATCATTTTTTTGTGTAAGCAGAGGTTTGAAAGAACTGTCAAGGTCTGAAAATATTGTAATGAAGCCTATTTGAGGATTCCTATCTAAAATCTAGACCCTGCTGGTGAATCTAGACAGAAAGGAGGATCCTGCTGGCAGTTCTAAAGAGAAGGGAGGTTCTTACTTCTTAGCTATGAGCTTAAATTGCAGAAAAGTCTTGGTTATGAATTGGATCCAACAGTTTATCTGCAGAAGGTTTTCCTTATTCTTTATTAGTTTTCAGATGTGGGAAAAATATTTCAAGATTATTCAACAATGGCATTTGATGTCTGTGAGGCTTTCTAAAATATATAACAAATTCCCAAAATAGATGCTGGTGTTGTTGTTCTAGGGAATGTGCAAATACCACCCGTATGTGCTGGTTCTGCGAGAAACTGCAGAATTTTCGGAGAATTATTTTAGGTGTGATATCTGAAGTTTTTGGATTCCATTTACCTTACCTTACAGAGGTGAAACTTTCTGAAAGATAAAGTTGTAAAAGTGATTAATATATCTAAACAAGAGGTGCTACTGAACTTGTTTACAGTGGCAAGACTTACAAGGAAAGCACTGGAAGACATCATGTACTCCTAGCAAATGAGATAGGTTAAGAAATGTTTGGTAATTAGAATGGTAAAATTAACATCACTGAAGCATAATAAACAGGTTAAATTCTGGGAAATTAGCTGGCAACAGCTGCTGTATTCCATAGAAAAAAAGATGGCATGTCTATGGATTATATTTGAACTAAATACTAATTTTTGTAGAATTTCTGTGCTTATTTATTTTATTGTTTTTAATGCATTTGTAAATTTATTGTAGAATTACACTGTGGTTTTATGTCTTTTTCTAAAATAATGATAATAAAAATTACTCCAACCATCTTCCTCTTCTTGCAGACTTTTAAGGGAATCTTTTTCCATTTTCCTAATTATTGTAATTAATTTACTAATTAATGTAACAACTAGGGATGCAAAATTAAACAGTGACATTTAGGGGTGTCAGTTTCCAGCTAGTGGCTGGAGATCTGGAGTTACAATTGATCTTCACACCTGGAGACCTGTTTCCCTGGAAAAAATGGCTGCTTTGGAAGGTGGATTCTATGGTATTATACCTCTAGCCAGGATTTTTTAAATTCAAGGAGCCTTTACATAAGTCAGGGGGCACTCTGCACACACTCCTGCACACACACCCCAAAGTTGTGCCTGGGCTGGATGGGAAGTCAGGGGGCCTTGGGGGTAAGTCAGGGGGCTGGGCCCCAAGATGTCCCACTGTAGCTACAGGCCTGTACTGACATCTTTCCCCTCCCCAAACCCCGCCGTCCCCAGACTCCACCCCCAAATCTCCATGAATTGCACAATCCAGAGCCTTAATGACATTTGATCAACTCCCTTTTTCTTTCTGTTACTGGAATGTTTTGATTTTTTTGCTTCTTCTTCCCAGAAGGTCAAAGGTGCAACCTGACACCAGCATCATTTACAATCTGCATACGTACTCAGTGTTTGGCAGAGGAAAATTCCTAAAGGATTTAAGAGATCCTGAGAGATCTTTTTTCTTTTTTTTTTAATATTGCACAAACAATTACAAACAGTTAAAATTATGTACATTTTTTTCTTTTTTAAAAATGTAACCTAATGAAGAGTTTTTGGACATATTGTCTCAGCATAGTGGGCTTGAATCTAGCACAAAATCTCCACTTGTGCAAGCAGAAACACAAGAAAAAGACTGCATTTCCTGCTTGCCCTAAGTCAATTTTGTTGTATTCCTACTTGTATTTCTGCTTGCATGAGATCCTGTTGTGGAACCAGTTTCTGGGTACTATAATATACAGGCAGGAAAGTATTAGGTGTTGTATAAGAACTTGTGCAAGAGAACCTGCACTGGCCATTTAAGTTTAAATTTCCACATGTGCACTGCTGGATACCATCCAATAACTTTGGGATGAACAGTTGTGAGCTGGGACATGCCATGCATCTCCATTCACACTGCATTCACTCCTTTGAACTTCAGAATCAGGGCAGTGTGGCAAAATTAAATATAATTTGTGGCACAACTAGTCATGCTGATCATGAACCAAAGCAGAAAATGATATTGAAACTAAAAAAACAGGATGCACATTTATTAATGACCTCTATGATGCCCCTGTCCCCTTCCCTCCCTCAGAGGCAAGATTTTCCTTCTGTTTTTCTTTCCCTTTCTGACTGATTTGCCTTAGGTAGCTGTTTTCTTCTTTCCTGAACTCTGGCTGTCCTATCCTGTCACAGTATTTTGATAGCTCAGCCCAGGAACCTGAGGGAAGGATCAAGAGCCCCCTTTAACTTACTTAAATGGCACTCAAGGTGTTTTGAAATTCCAAATTAACCAACTATTTTATTCAACACAGAAAGGAAAGGTCAGGTGAAATCAGGGGTGACTCAATATAGAACTCTGAATCCGTATACGCACAGAGAGTTTCAGGCTAATGAGAGTTTCATAAGCTCTTCCCCATGACTTAGGATCTTTAAGATGAGAGGCTTTTGTTCCAGTGTTTCCCAAACACTCCAGTATACTTTCTTTGAACACTCACTGACTCTTTTGGTTTCCAGAAAGCTGGCACACTCTATCTAGTACCCAAAACCCTTCTCTATACACACCAGTACTCTTCTTGAACCTTAATTGACTCTTAAGATTTCACAAGACAGTCTCTCTCTTTTTTTTTTAATAGGTTTATTTTTTGAATTTTCTATATATTACACAATATCTTTTGTCTCCTTACTTTACTTAACTCAATAAGTTCCCCCCTCCCTCCCTCTACCCCTTGTTTATTGATCTTTTATTCACAGCCACGGGCACAAAGTCTGAATCTTCCACCGAATGTCCTGTCTTCCTTCCACTGTTATCCACTTTAGATAGATCTTCCACCTCGCTTTAATTTCTTCGGCTTTATCCTCCCATGTGGTCTTCTGGCGCAATTTCTCAATGATGTCCGACTGCACAAAATCAAACAAATAAGTGTGCCAGGTATCTATTGTCCATTTGCTCTTATCTTTCCAGCCCAGAGCTATCACTGCCTTGCCTGCTAACACCATAGCTTTGAGTATAGCCTGGGTTTCCTTATTGACTGCCTTATTTCCTAATATACCCATTAACATTAGTTTAAAGTCTACATTCAATGAAATTCTACATATTTTCTTTATAATTTGTATTACTTTTGACCAAAAGACTCTCACCTCTGGACATTCCCACCACATATGAGAGAACCAGCCCTTAAATTGTTTACAGTGCCAACACATAGAACTCGATCCCGGAAACATGTTTGCTATCTGCGCTGGTGTTTTATACCACTTTGTGAAAAATTTATGTTCCAATTCATTAAATTTAATAATTTTGGTTTCTTCTATTCCCTTCATTATTCTATTTGCATCGTTTTCCGATATCTGGCCTTCCTTACACCATGTTTTCTGTAAATAAAGTATTGCCTTATCTTTATTGGATAACATTTTCTTGTAAATATATCCTGCTAATCCTTGTTTAAATTTTTGCATCCTATTATGTATTTCTTCAATTGGTTCTTCTGTCCAAATATTTCCTTTTTCATTAACTTCCTTAGTCATTCTATAAAGGCCTGTAATTTTTAACCAATATTGCTTGCCTATCTCCTCGATTAATTCCTGTGCTGGTTTTAGAGTGCCTCCTCTAAATAAGTCTCTTAGCCTATAATATCCCTTTGATCTCAGGAGTTCGCACCATTTATTGTCTTCTGTTTCGTTATAGAGGGACTTTAGTGGTGCCCATTTTGAGGTTCTTTTAAGCCATGAGGGCTGCCACTTGTTCCACACTGTTAGTGTTGAATACCTAGGTCCCTTAACTTGTATAAGATCTTTATTTGTCGTTTTGGAGAATACCCCAAAACTCCCTATGTTGTTATTGATTTCGTTCTCAAAACTCACCCATTTTAGTCCCTCTCCATCGCCTATCTCCAGTATCGATTTTATTTGGAAGGCTTCGTAATAGCTAATCAGGTCAGGGACTCCCCATCCCAACTCTGATCTATGGCTATAAATTATCTTTCTCTGTATTCTGCATTTTTTACTACCGAAAATCCATTCCTTAATCACTCTGTTCCATTGGTCTAGTTTTTTGGTATACATTCCTAGAGGTATTGTCTGAAAGAGGTATATTAATCTTGGCAGCCAAAACATTTTAACACTTTTTATTCTAGTAGATATATTCATTATTTTATTTTTCCACTTTTTCATATCTTTTTCTATTTTCTTCCAGACCTTGTTATAATTGTTCTCTGCTATTTTATCGATATTCTTCTGTAGTACAATGCCTAAATATCTGAATTTTTTGGTGCCCATTCCAATATTAGTAATCCCATGTATTTGTTCCCTTTCCTCTTTAGTCACATTAAGGTACATAATTTCTGATTTAGCCATGTTCACCTTCAGTCCTGAACATTTTTCGAAGTCCTCTAATATAACTTTTATTTCTTTTACTGCCTCTTTGGGGTTTGTCATAGCGATTATAATGTCGTCGGCAAATAAATTGATTTTCATTTCTTCCTTCTTTACCCTGTATCCTTCCACCCTTGCAGAATTTCTTATTCTTTCAGCTAGCTGTTCTATTGCTAGTATAAATAGGAGGGGCGAGAGCGGGCATCCTTGCCGGACTCCTCTTTGAATCTTGAGGGGTTGTGAGTGTTCTTCATTAACTCTCACCACTGCTGTCCCTTCTCTGTACATTTCTTGGATCGCTTTTATATATGGCTCCCCCATCTCGTATTTAGTCATTACCTGCCACAGAAAATCCTGGGAGAGTGTATCGAATGCTTTGTAGACATCTAATTTCAAGAGGCCTAGCTTTTTTTTGTGGCCATGTTGTAATACATTTATAATATTCCTTATGGGGTGGGCTATATTCCTGTCTTTTACAAATCCATATTGGTCCTCCTTTATTATGCTAGGTATGATCTTCTTTAATCTATTTGCCAGTATTTTTGCAAAGATTTTATAATCCTGATTTAGTAAACTAATAGGTCTATATGAGCCCACTTCCTCTGGGTCTTTATGTGGTTTAGGGATTACCACTATTTCTGATTGCCTCCACGAATCTGGGGCTTTTTTCCCTTTCAATATTCCATTAAATACCTCTTGGAGCTCTGGGGCCAATAAGTCTACCATCTCCTTATAGAATTCACTTGTGAAACCGTCTAGGCCTGGGGATTTGCCCTTTTTCAATTCTTTAATTACCACCTTTATCTCCTGTAGTGTTATTTCTTCCTTTAACATAATTTTATCATTTTCTTTGAGTGTTGTTCTTATATCTTCCTCATATATGACTATGTCCTTTTTTTTATACAGCTCCTTATAAAAGGTCTCGAAGGCTTTTACTATATCTTTTGAGTTGCCAGTTCTTTGGCCATTCACTTTTATATTTTCTATCTTTTGCCTTACCTTCCTGTTTTTCAAATAGTTAGCTAACCTTCTGGCCGAATTAATACTATTTCTATGGAAGTCATTTCTTACCATTGCTTCTCTCTTCCATAATGTAACTGAGTCCAACTCATCTAATTGTTTTTTAATTGTTGTTATCTGACTCTGTACTTTTAAATCATGATTGTTGATTTGTTCCTTTTGCAACCTCTCCAGTTCCTGAATTTTAGATTGTCTTTTTAGATAGCGTTCTCTTTTGATGTACTTTTCCTTATTTATGCAGTGTCCCCTTATCACCGCCTTCGCGGCATCCCACAGGGTATTAGTTGGGACAGTCCCTCTATTCTCCTCAAAATATAATCTTATCTGCTCCATCATATAGCTCCTATCTTCCTCTTTAGCCATTATTAAATTATTGTACCTCCAAGTTCTATTTTTTGGTTTTTGATTGCCTTCTATTTCTATAGTGATCGGTGCATGATCCGATATCCAGATTGGGTGCGTTGTAATTTTTTTTATAGTCAGGTTGCTGCTTTTTTCTACAATTATGTAATCTATGCATGATGGGGTTTTGTGCCGGCTGGATACATGGGTGGGTTTTGGCTGCTGTCCTATCAATTCATGTGCTTCCCTCAAGCCCCAATCTCCTATTTTAATTGCCTTATTTTTAGTCAGATCCATGTTCAAATCTCCTGTCATAATTAATTCTCCCTCTGCGAATTGCTTAGTTTTTTTAACTAGCCTGGCTAAAAATTTCTTTTGTCCTTTATTGGGTGCATATATATTTACCAATGTAAATTTCTTCCCCTCTAATCTGAATTTAGCCATCACATATCTCCCTTCCCTGTCTGTCCTTCTTTCTAGTACCTCTACTCTAAGTTTCTTATGAGTCATTATTGCCACTCCTCTGGCCTTGGTGTGGCTCCTAGCTTCTGCTAACATCATCCAGGTCGAGTTTTTTAGCAAAGGCTTGTTGTCATTTCTTTTCTTATGTGTTTCCTGTAAACACAGAACATCAGTTTTTTGCTCTCTTGCCAACTTGGCTATCCTATATCGTTTAATTTCTGATGTTAAACCATTGACATTCAGTGATAAAATTTTTATTGTTTTATCCATATCCCACCTCAATTAAGGCTTTGACATCTCGTGGCTGTGAAAAATTTGAATGGTTAGTTAGTTTACCCTTCCCCTTCCCTTCCCCCCCGTGGTTGAGAGTAAAGGTGGAAAGAAAATCTCTTCCCCTCTCTCCACTGCATGGGGTGCACGCATCCCCCTCCTCCTCCTTCTTGATACTGTAAAAAATGATAATACTATTAGTAGTCATTAGCTCAATCAATAAAGGTATACTTCCCTTAATTGGTTATCTGGAGCTGGTCCTGAGGCGTTTCCCTCCTCTCTCTGAAGTTCCTTCGTCGCCATCTTCAGGAACCCCCGATTCCGCTTCCATTTCTTGCTCTCCCATATCGTCTGTGTTTATACCTAATTGTTTAAGTAGTTCCTTTGCCTCTGTAGTGTTCCTTGCCATCAGTCGCTTTCCTTCCCGAAATATAATTATCGAGGATGGATAGCCCCATGAAAATTTCACGTTATTTGCATAAAGCTTTTGGGCAAAGGGGCACATGAGGTTTTTTTTCCTTAAGGTCTCTTGACAAAAGTCTTGTCTCACCCAGACTTTTCTTCCTCTAAAAGTCAGGTCTTTCCTCTTCTTTAGTGCTGTATATATTTGCTGTTGAATTTTCTCTCTGGCAAATTTAATTATTACATCTCTAGGGGCCCCGCCCCTCCCATTCCTTTGTAGTCGATGCACTCTCTCAACATCCTCTGTTTTTATTTCTACTTCGTTTGTCTGCAGCCACTGTATCAGCGATTCCTCCAATTTATTTACGGAAATTTCTTCAGATATCCCTGATAAAATAAGGTTAGCTCTTCTGTTTCTGTCTGACAAGTCATTTATTTGGCGGTTCAGAGCGGTTATTTTTTGCTCATTAGCTTCAGCAAGCTCTTTGGCTGTTGTAGCTGTCTGCTTTATAGAAGCTATTTCTGTGCCTATTTTACTAATTTCTCCACGTAGTGAGATTAACTCACTACTTATTTTCTCTTGAAAGGCAAGGACTGTATTTTGGAGTCCTGAAATTTGTTCAGATAGGTCCTTAATTGTCTTCGCCATATCTGGTTCAAAGCTTTGGGAGCGGCCTTAAGAATCTCAAGGCTTTCCTTTCTAGCACAGCAGTAAATTAGTTTCTTACCACTCTGAAGTTGTTCTAGCCAGCTGCTTCCTGGTTATCAGCCTCTTATCTGGGTTTGCGTAGTATTTACAAACTTTGAGCTATAAATTCTTTAGTTCGAAGGAGGAGCTCGGAGGAAACACAGCCGGCTTGGTTTAACGCATGCGTGCAACCCCTTCACAAGACAGTCTCTAACCACATCAGACCACAGATCTCTCCACTCTTCAGAGCTATCTCCCTATTTTGACTGGGTAGGGAAATTTCTTCTCTCACTAAAAGATCTATCCCCTTTTCTTGGCCTGAATGGGAGTCTTCTCCTAACTACCCACTCCTCTTGCTAGCCTCCCCCAGTTATCCATCTGTGTTAAACTGCTCTCAGTCAGGGCTGAATTCAGAGTGAATTCTCCTCAGCATCCAGTTCTGAAGTTTCAAATTGAAGGGGTGTTTTTGAGAACATATTTTATATCCCTACAGACACTAGGCACTGTTCCCTAGCTGAAGCCTCTCGGCTGTGAACATGCTAGCATTTCACCCTTAATTGTCAGTTTGTTTATGAACAACTGTGACAGGGGGAAAAAGCTGTGCTAAATTTTGCACTGATATATGAGGATCAACTCTCCACAATAATAATAATTTTTAAAATGCTCTGATCCTCAAAGAAAGTTACAGATAACCAAGGTCACAAGTGGAGGAAATTAAGCTTAAAACCTCTGGCATTCAGAACTCCTTTTGCTCCCTTGGTTGACATTGTGTTACTCCAGAATTCTTTGCAATTGGTTTATCCATTCTGTTGCAGACTAGAGGGCTTGCCTACAGCAGTCCCCATCCATCCATTTACCTATGCCTTCCTTTTTTCCAGGACCCCTTACAGTCTCATAGCTCTCCCCTTGCACCTTTAGGATGCCCTCTTTATTAAATTATCTCTAATCAGTTATCTATTATTATATAAGAGCTGTTGTACTGAGGCAGAAGCAATCCCATAGGTACAGAAATCTGTTAGAGGTTTAATACACTTGTAGAATGTGACAGATGGGACAGACGGTTGCAGGGATAGTGTGGGACCCTGCTAACCCACTAGAGATAGAGCACATCAATCAGAAAAGACACAGGAAGCCTAGGAGAACAAAAAAGAGATTTGTTGCTGAATTTTCTATGGCTTCTTTTGTTGCATGGTTGCCTTCTCGGGTAGAGAGGAGAGGTTAGCAGCTACAATACTATTCATGCAATAGTGTGAAAAAAGCAAGGGTGAATTAATCATTGTGCTATAGATTAAGGTCTTCAGCTGGACTTGACCTCTGGTCATAGTATTATGATCTAAAAATTCTTTATTGAAGGCCTACATTGCTGCCCTGTGTTACTATGACCTATTCTTTATTCTAGAGGCTCTTCAAGAGGAATAGAGGAATATTTTACATCAGAGTACAGGGAGGGACGCTTAACTGTTTCCCTGCCAGCCTTTTTGCTCACCAAATTTCATAATGTTCAAATCTTATATTTATCTTGCATGCATCATTTTTATGATTTCAGGGATTTTTAGTTTATTGCATTTTTAAGTTATTTTTATATTTGAAATACTAATCTGTTAGCCACCTTTAGGACTCAGATATGTGGAAATGTGGCATATAAGTGCATGAAAGAAAAAGAATAAATAAGTGAATAACTGGAAGACTGTGGTAAGGGAGAACAGCTGAGAAGCAGGTTCTTTGAGGGACTTGTAAGGAAAGGATTAAGCATTTCCCCCAAACTCTTCTCTATCACAAAACAGCATCTTCCTTGAATACTTTACAATGGAGAATGCACCATTAAGTTATTGGCTGGATATCGCCAGCATATTACAAATTATGTAACATAATTTTGTAACAGCAGTTACAAAATTATGACTGCTTTCTTCTAAGGGCTTTACATAGAGATTGAATAGCACAGGGGGTGGGGCTGCATCTACAGTACAAATCCCACAGGGTTGATGGCAGATCTCCAATAGCAACTCTGAGACCAGTGCGTAAGGAACAATTTAAACTAATCTAAAGCACATCACATGATGCCTACTTCTTCCTCCAAATATCTCAACAAGATGGCATGGTTCACTGTATCAAAGACTGCAGATCATTACAAGTGGTTAGAGAATATTTTCAGTGTGCTCTTTTTAGAATTTTCCTTAGGGCATGGGAACAATTTCAGCATGGAATGGGTAAACTGTACAATGTTCCAGAATTCTCTAGTAATGTATAATACTGGAAGATTTCCTATAAAAAGTAGATTCTGTAGTCTCAGTTCTGTCCTAGGGACGAAATTAAATTTTGAAAATTGTCTGTTTCAGTTTGAGTTTCCCCAATTCGGTGTTGTTTCTCCATTTTGGGAAACCAACCTTAATTTTTTTTACCAATTTCTTTTTCCCTATGCCATTCTTCATCTCCATGAAATGAACTCAGTTTTATGTTGGGGGAGTGTCACTTGCATATAAATGTTGTTTGATATATAAACGGAACAAAATTATATTAAAATGTGATGTGACATAAAAATGGCATGAAACCTGAAAATAATCATCAACAGCAGAAATTAAATTGCAATGACTAGAAATCAGTGATAATGTAAGAAATCAACGAAAAACACAAGTGGCAGGTAGGATCAACCCTACCATCTGGAAGTAGAAAGAATTCTTGGAACCAGATTTTTTTCTGCCTTTCTTTATCTTGCAGTATCCCCTGCCTGCATGCCCCAACAGGCCTCTGCTGAAGTTTGAGGAACTCTCCTGAACAATGCATCTTAACAGGCTGAAATAAAAAGAGAGAATCGGGCAGAAATGCCATCATATTATTGAGAACTGGGCCAGGACAAGCCCTTTACTATGCTGACATACAGCTGAAATGCTTCACAGTCAGCTTTTGAATTTAGTGTATAATAATCCAAGTTTTGTCTTAGGCTGTCTGAAAGAGTATTGAGCTGCCTGTTTCTCAGGCAACATGGTTCATAAAAGAGATGCTAGAGATGTGTGATTTCGGAAAATAGCAGGCTGAATTCAGACTGCCAGTTTGCAGCGGGAGCCAGTTGTGGCAAAAAAGCCCCAGAATAAACTGTTCTGGGTTTTCCTGGTCACATGGGGCTGACAGATGTGGGAGCATATTGGGAGGAGGCACATGGGAGCGTTCAGACTGCTGGCCCGGAGGCGCAGCTGTAAACGGCTTTTTCCTCTATGTGTGTATGGGCTCGTGGGTGCATATGCGCTCATGTGCATAAGCGCATCCAGCCGATTTGGGGTGGACCCCATTGTGCCAGCACCGCATTGGGTGGTAGAGTGGAGTACAGCCAATCCAATCGCTGCTGCCTTATGTGCGGAAACACCCGGCACACACTATAGAAGTGGGTTGCTCCCAGCTTTTCAGCTTCGTGTTCACACTTCCGGGAAGCAGAATAATGTGGGATAGAGGTGCTCTCCGGGATTTGCTACCAATTTTGTTGGGTATCTTTTTAACGCGGGAGCAAAGTGGAACAGCACGGGTTGACTACGGGTGGGGAATGCCAGACAGATGTGCCTGTGTGAACACCCCCTTTAATCTGCATGGGAAACGTGGCTGAAAAGTGGCTATAGTGGGGCAAATTGCCAGTCTGAACTCAGCCGCGGTGGCAGGGAAGAATGGCTGAAATGTATTGTAGCAGGTGAAGCAGTTAACATTACTCCCTATGCCATTTTCTTAATGCCAGTTGGTCTCCTGGAAATGTTACTTGCCCTGAAAGCAGGGAGGAGGAGAATAACCCATTTGAGAAACCAGTGGTTGAGTTTCAGTCTCCACTGAAAATATAGGGATAATAAGATAGACCCACAAGAAATGGGGTACTGCATCCTTCCTCTGGCCTACATTTTGTCCTTGAGTGCTGGCTTCATATTTCCTCCTTCCTGACCACTGGCTGTTTTCTGTCCTTTCATGAGGGTCTTGGTTTCCCCAACCTCTCTGTTCCAGCTGTTCTTTCCCTCCCTCTCACCTGCCTCCTTTCCTCCCCCCGGCTCTGCTTCTTTGCGCCTTCCCCTACCATTGGGGAGGTTAACTCCACATTTTGTGTACTAATTGCAATGCCTCCAGGTTTGCAGACCAATAAAATGCAGGACACATTTATGTAGCTTTTTAGATCTACACAATGACTAGCCCTCAGCCATTAGATATAAGGATACAGATCTACCTTAAACCTGTTGTAACTGCTGGAGAAGCTGACATGTCAGCTGTTTGATGCATGTACTAATAGAAAGTGTGTTTAGTCCATTTTAATTCTAGAGGAAAACTTCTAGTGTCCAGAACTTTTCGAATCCTTCTTTTCTTTCCCCTTTCCTGCTGTTGTTGTGTGTCAATAATACATCCCAAAAGTCTTTCTGCTATAGGAAGGCCTGCATTTAGCTACTACTTTGTGCAGTTTGGTTGTTGAGAGTAAACCTTACTGTATGCATGTGTGGGACTGATTTATTTTCTCAATTCAGCTAAAGATGACTGAGATACAAAAAATGGTGATTACTATTCTGTGTTCATCATGAATATTGCTTTTTGCCCTAATATAAGGAAAACAGAAGATATTAGATTATTTGTCTGAGTAGCTCAGCCTGCTATATTATATAGAACCAGGAATAAAGCATGTTGGAGAAATAAATACAATGAGCTCTAGAAAGAAGGCTCTGGGTGGGTGCCCTGGCCTTGAGTGCTCAGCATCAATTAGATGTGGTGACCTCAGCAGGGTATAATGACACAGAGCTTACATTTTCTCCAGGGGAACTGATCTCTGTTATCTGAAGAGCAGTTGCAATTCTGAGTGATCACCAGTCCTCCCCTGGAGATTGGCAACAATGAGGTTGTTGCCCAAGAGGAAATGGCTGGTTTGGAGGGTAGAGTCTATGGCATTGTACCTGCCTTGGAGGTAGCAACCCTGTCTCCTTCCCAGCCAAACACTGACATACAGTTATCTACCCCTCTGACTTCAGCTTTCCATCTCCCCACACACACCTGGAGCTTCCATCTAGGAAAAGTACAGTCTTTCTCCTCAGTGAGGACCCAAGCAGGAGGGGAAGTGACCTCAGCAGGGTATAATGACTCAGAGTCTACCCTGCAAAGCAGCCACTTTCTCCAGGGGAACTGATCTCTGTCGTCTGGAGAGCAGCTTTAATTCTGAGTGATCTCCAGCCATCACCTGGAGAATGGCAGCAATGGTTCCTCAGAAGGAAATGGCTGGTTTGGAGGGTGGAGTTTACAGCATGGTACCTGTCTGAGGACCCACTCCTCCTCAAACCCCACCCTTTCCAGGCTCCACCCCTCAAATCTCCAGGAATTTCCCAAACCGGAGTTGGCAACCCTATTTCCTCCTCAGCCAACCATCAACATACCATTATCTGCCCCTCTGACTTCAGGTTTCCATCTCTTCCCCCCTCCCTGTAGCCTCTACCTAGGAAAAGTACAGTTTTTCTCTAAAGTGGTGACCAAATCAGCTCACATCATTCTCCTCTATCCCTTTTGATTTGCACAACAACCCTCTGATTTAGGTTACGCTGAAAGTCTGTGAGTGGTCTGAAATCACCCAATCAGCTTCCCCAGGAAGAACCTGGGTCTGGAAGACCTTGCTCTGAAGCGCTAACTGCTACATTACACTGGTTGTCTGGGGGGGGGCACCTCAGCAGGGTATAATAACACAGAGCCCACCATTTTCTCCAGGGGAACTGATCTCTGCCATCTGGAGAGCAGTTGTAATTCTGAGTGATCGCCAGTCCTCCCCTGGAGATTGGCAACAATGGTTTCTCAGGAGGAAATGGCTGGGTTGGAGGATGGATTCTATGACAGTATACCTATCTGAGGTCCCACCCCTCCAAAACCCCCACCCTCTCCAGGCTCCACACCTCAAATCTCCAGGAATTTCTGAACCTGGAGGTGGCAACCCTATCTCCTTCCCAGCCAACCATCAACCTACCTTTATCTGTCCCTCTGACATCAACTCCCCCCCCACCTGCAGCATCTACATAGGAAAAGTACAGTCTTTCTCCTCAGTGGGGACCCAAGCAAGAGGAAAGCAACCTCAGCAGGGTATAATGACACAGAGTCCACCCTGCAAAGCAGCCATTTTCTCCAGGGGAACTGATCTCTACCATCTGGAGAGCAGTCGTAATTCTGAGTGATCTCCAGCCCTCACCTGGAGAATGGCAGCAATTGTTCCCCAGAAGGAAATGGCTGGTTTGGAGGGTGGAGTCTATGGCATTGTACCTGCCTGAGGCCCCACCCCTCCAGGCTCTGCCCCCCAAATCTCCATGAATTTCCTAGCTTGGAATTGTCAACCCTATCTCCTTCCCAGCCAACCATTAACCTACTGTTATCTGCCCCGATCTCTACCATCTGGAGAGCTGTTGTAATTCTGAGTGATCTCCAGCTATCACCTGGAGATTGGCAACAATGGTTCCCTAGGAGGAAAAGTACAGTGTTTCTCTACAGTGGAGACCAAAGCAGCTTACATCATTCTCCTCTCCCCCTTTTGATCTGCACAACAACCCTATGAGATAGGTTAGGCTGAAAGTCTGTGACTGGTCTGACTTGGGTCTAGCAGACCCTGCTCTGAAGTACTAACTGCTACACCTAGGGTAGCCAGTCTCCAGGTATCACAACTGAAGATCACCAGGTATCACAACTGAACTCCAGACAACAGATTTCTTCCCCCTGGAGAAAATAACTGCTTTGGAGTGTGGGCTGTATGGGATTCTATTCAGCTGAGGCCTCTCCCCTCCCCAAACTCTGGCTTCCTTAGATTCCACCACAGAATGTCCAGGAATTTCCCAAACTGGAGCTGGCAAGCCTAGTCAGGACTGGCTCCAATGAGTTCCCCACAAAGGCCTGGAAAGGACTTCCTTCCTTTGCCTTTTTACTGACAGAACCAAGCTTGGTTGCCTAGCAACAGCCACTGAGGGAAAAGTTAGTCCCACAGGAGCCAAGAAGGAGAAGTGTCTTCGTCAGGAGAGACAGCTGTTTTGATATTTTATTCTGTGAGGGAAGAGTGTCCAGACTGGCAGTGGGTGGGGGCGAGAAGCGTACCCTGCACCCAGCCAATGGCACACAAGCTGCTGGAGCTCACTGCACAGCCAATGGGAGAGCTGGAAATGGCCAGTATGTAAGGGAAATATATATATAGGATACTCCCTCTTTCTTTTCTGCCATAAATTTAGTATGCATTAATCTCATTGGCTACTGCAGCCTTGTAGGTATGTTAGCCTGTTTATATCAAATCTGTATAAATATGTTTATGGTCTTAGATAACTAATTTTCTATGCTGAATATTAATACAAGCTTTTTAAAAAATAAAATACAATTTTATTTGACCTTTGAGTGTATTTATAGCATGGGGAAAATTTGCTCCTACAATGAAATTCAGCTTTTCTGTCCACTATTAGACATTTTCAATGAGTTCCAATATTGAAGTTAATGTTAGCCTTGTATGAAAAATGATGTGATATAAACAAAAAAGTGAAGAGAAGTATTCAGGATGATTATATTTATAAATCCTTTGGGAAATGATACAACTGATACAACTAATTAACATGGTATGATGGACCCCTGCATCTCCCCAACTGTCTGGCAGATTTCCCCCTCAAAAAAATCTTCAGTTCCCCTCAGTAGCTGAGCTGCCCTACAGTAGCATGTATATCTATATACTAATAGCCAAGAGGCCCCCCCTGTGTGGATATCTAAATCCTCACATTGGGGGCACTTGGGGGCAGAGAGGTTTTCCTGCATACTTGGGGCAATCCCCAGGTGTGCGGAAAAATCTGAAAAGTTTAAAAAACTATACAGGGGATACTTAAATCCCCCCAAAAGTAAGAGCATTCCCTGTGCATACGCAGAGAATGCCCTGGGAACTGTCCCATTCCTGCCACCAGTGCTGGGGGGAGGGAGAAGGCTTGGTGGGCCAGCAGCTGTGAGCCACTCAGGCCTCACTGCCAGTGCCACGGGGGGGGGGGAGGGAAAAGGCTTGGTGGCTCAGGCCTCACTGTTGCTGCTGGGGGGAGAAGGTTTGGTGGGCCCAGTGGCTGGGAGCCACACGGGCCTTGCTGTCAGGGTTCGGGTGGGTGGGAGATGTTTAGCTGGCCCAGTGACTGGGAGCTGTGTGGCCTCGCCATCGCTGGCAGGGGAGAAGGTTTGGCAGACCCGGCGGCTGGGAGCTGCGTGGACCCTGCCATCGATGCCAGGCAGGGGTGAGGGAGAAGGGGAGCAGGCTCACCTGTGGCGGCTTCCTCCTCTACGTGGAGCTCCCCCCCCCGTGAGTACTGCGGGTCCCCACTTCTTGTCTTCTCTATTGATATAAACTTGAAACTGTCCCACCCTTTGTTCAGATATTGGTTTAGGCTTTAGACCCAGTACAAGAACTTGAGAGAAAGAAGAGCTGTCCTTTTCTATAAACACTTGTGAAATGGCACTTGAGGAAAATTAACACTCAAAAACAGAGAACATATGTATAAAATGAATAGTCACAGTTTTGAGATTGCTGAGGTATAAAACTTTCTAATATATACAGAGTTGAATTCTTAGAACATTCAAGAGAGTGTATTTGTAGTTTTGTTTCAAGGTTTTCTAGTTCTTTCTTTACAAGGTATTTTGTTTAGTATATTTCAGAACTAACACAGTTCTTGTTACTGTTTCTTCCAGACGGCATGTACTAGAAATATAAAAAAATCTTACTCAGATACAAAATTAAGGTGTGCAGTAGAACAAGGAAGTTGTATTTAGGGATAGGCATAAACAGCAAAAATTGTGGTTTGGTTCGAACCAAACTGGTTTGCTGTCTGAGGAACCAGTTCAGGTTGTGTTCTCTGAGCCCAGCAAACTTTATTTAAAGGGACCACAAGCTCCTTGTTTAAAGGGACTGCAGAAGAAAGGCCCGAAAAACAGCTGAGCAGCGGGAGCAATGCAGTTCTGCCATTCAGTTATTTTTTTGTGGTTTTACCGATGTCCCCAGTAATTCCCAAACATATCTGGGATTTTTTTCAGGATTTTCCCCCTGTTTTCCTGAAAAATCCCAAATACCTTTGGGAGGCCAAGATATTCAAAAAATACCAATAATTTTGGGGGTATATTTTCAGCTCTAGTAGATCGAAATGCATACCTTTAAGAGTTTAAGAGCTTGGATGTGCTTGGGGACCATGCCTTGATTTTTGAAAAGCAGGTCAGCATGTTGGTCAGGACTGCCTTCTGTCATCTGCATCTGGGTCACCAACTCTTTTGTTACCTAGATTCAGCTGATCTGGCCATGCTGATCCCAAAGAGTGATTAACACATGGAATTCACTGCCACAGGAGGTGGTGGCGGCTACAAGCATGCACAGCTTCAAGAGGAAATTAGATAAGCATATGAAGCAGAGGTCCATCGGTGTTATTAGCCACAAGGTATAGATAGGGACTCTGGGGCAAGTGATGCTATGTATTCTTGGTGCTTGGGGGAGTCAACAGTGGGAGGGTCACGGGGTGCCACGGGGGGGAAGTCCTGGTCCCACTGCTGAACCTCCTGATGGCACCTGGTATTTTTGGCCACTGTGCGACACAGAGTGTTGGAATGGATGGGCATTGGCCTGATCCAACATTGGCTTCTCTTATGTTCTTATGTTCTTAACCTCACAGATGGATTACTGCAATGCACTCTATGGGGGCTGCCCTTGAAGACAAACCAGAAACTACAAATGGTCCAGAATTGGCAGCCCAATTTTTGCCAGGGGTTAGCTTCTGGGAACATATGTTGTCCATTTTGAAGCTGCTTCATTGGCTGTCAATCTGTTTCTGAGTTCAATTCAAGGTGCTGGTTATGACCTTTAAAGATCTTCATTACCTGGGATCCACATATCTGAAGGACTGTCTCCTTCTGTATGTCCCTGTGTGCCAGCTATGGTCATCAAGCAGCCATCTGTTGGATATCCCATCACTTTGGGTAACTCATCTGGCATTGACCAGAGTACAGTCCTTTTCTATAATGGCTCCTGCTCTGTGAAATGGGTTCCCTAAAGAGGTGAGGGAGGCTCCCTCCTTGGAGATCTTCAGGACATGCTGCAAGACTTGCTTGTTTTCCAGAGCTTTGGAAGGCATCTTTTAAGGGGGAGGGAGAGATTATGGCTTATTATTTTATTCTGGTTTTAACTGGAAATGTTTTATACTATTGTTGCAAGCTGCCTTGAAACATAAGGAAAAGTGTGCATAAATGTTCTAATAAGTATTTTTTTATATATAAAAAAAATCCTAGAGCATTATGCCTATGTGAAGATGTTACTTTTAGGTCATGCTGGATGTGATGTCACCACAGTGCCAGTAATCCCCTCCCACTAGCCTACCGTGTTGATCTGGGGAAAGGGCTCCTGGAAAGACAGTAGTGAAAGTGTATGCACTGCATATTAATTACATAATTTGCACATTAAGTCATGCCTCCTTACATCACCAGAAGTGTCACACCCCCTGCCACGTCACCAGATGTGACTGTGTTTGCCACAGCCCACCTTGCTGCACCAGACATGATGTCACCAAAAGTGCCATGCCTCCTACCAAATCACCAGATATGACATGTGTAGGACCCCCCACAGTGGTGTCTTTATCAGGCTTCTGTTTGTAGAGTCAGAAGGGCAAAAACTGGCTCAAAAACTAAAATTTGTGGTGAATTTTGGTTGGTTCATAGTAGGGATGTGCATTTGGTTCGGCCAAGCCAAATACCTGGCTGAATGCCCCTGATTTGGCCCTATTCAGTTCGGCTGAATAGAGGCTGCCAAATACTTGCTGAATTATTCGGCAAGTATTCAGCAGGTATTCTGACAGCTGAATAACGGCCGGGGAAAGGCAGGAAGGGGGTAAGTGAGTTTACTTATCCTCTTGCTGCCTTTCATGCTGAAACCAGCCTTTTCCCGCCTCATCCCTGGGTCCAGGGAGGAGGGGAGGGGGAGGAGGCCAGTTTCAGCCAATCACTGCCATTTGCAACCTTTGCAAGATTGGTGTTGCTTAGCACACCACCTTCCTTGCTTGAGAGGGGGGAGGGAGACTTGCAATTTTACCAATAGGGGCAAGTTGCATCCTCTTAGGGCCTAGGAAATCAGATTTGTCCTAGTAGATTAGCCAGAAGAAGTTTTATAAAGAGACCCCAGCATTCTAAAAAGGTTTGTTTCCATCTCTAGGATAGCTTTATAAAACCTTCATCTAGGGAGAAGCAGGATCACCAAAAGAAAAAAAGAAAGCTGAGGGAAGGATAGTTTAGGGTCCTTTGAAAATCAAAGTAGATATTCTGGGGGAGGATTCTTAAAAAGGCATCAGGCTTTGTCAGGTTCAGGTGTTGGTGCAGTTACTTAGGTACCTAAACACCCTTCCTACAGTCAGATTAGTTAGAGTTTGGCCCAGGTGACACAATGAGTGGCAGGGAATGAACACAGAGGGGCCTTGGGGGCAAGGCAAAGCAGAAAAACAGAGGGGTGGAGGGAGGGTAAGGGGAGGACTGTGGCTCCCCCTCACCAAAGTGCAGGACTGTTCCACAGCCTCCTGGCACCACTCCAACATCTGGCTAGAGTGGTGCTGTAAGAAGCCACACATGGCTCTCTTCCCGAAGGAGGCTCATGGGGTGGCCCAAGCAGAGGTGCCTGACGGAGCTGGCAGTGGTCAGGGGTCTTTTGTTCAGGAAGTGCCTCCTCAAGCTGTTGCTGCTGAGGCTCAGCAGGAGGAGGAGGGGCAGCAAAAGTTGTCTGTGGGGTCAATCTCTGTGGACAGTTCATCAGAGATCACCCCATGGACTCAGAGAGCTATGGAGAGACTGAAGAAGGAGCTGGGTGGCTAACACCATTCCACTGCTCCGGTCCCTCTAGGCTCCAACAGGCCTTCTGGGGAGGGACAAGAGGGGAGGCTGGAGGGGGCGAAGGAAGAAGAGATGGAGGAGACACACCCCAGTGTGTGCCCATCTCAACCCCCTTCTCTCAGGCAGCATTCTTCTCGTGTCCACCCAAGACATGGTGTGTCTGCCCTGAGCTCCTCACAGGAAGAGGCCCAAGTGGTGATAGAAGCTGGTCAGTATGGGTCCCATTTCTGATGTCTGAAAGTACTTCCCACTGTCGGAGGAGCCACAGTATGCACAGGGCCAGCTGTGTAGGGCCTGGATCAGCCATGGAAAGGACCCGCGCCATTTCACCCCTGCCGAGATGTGGAACCACCTGAGGAAGCACCATCAGGCGGAGCTTCTTTGGGGGGAGAGACTTGCTGCTGCTGGGGTGGCCAAGCGGCCACCAGCAGCAGCCAGCCAGGAGGTGAGTCATGCAGCACCAGGCATCTCTCACTGAGAAGTTTGGTGAGGGTGTCACTAGAGTGCCGGGGGGAGGAAGTATGATAGCAGGACAATCACTCACTGCATTGCCAAGATGATCATCCTAGAAGGGTTCCCCTTCAAGGTAGCTGAGAGTCCTGCATTTTGGAGGATGTTCAGGTTTCTTGCACCCTGGTACACAGCTCCTTCTCACACCACAATGAGCAGGACTATGGAGCCCTCACTTTACAGGGCTACTAGGGACTTTGTGAAGGAACAGTTGTCCTGTGCTGCAGGGAGGGCTGTTCAATTCACATTGGACATGAAGCATATCTCTTGCTGACTGCCCACTGGTGGCAACCCAGTGACATCGTGGGTGGGAAGCAGCTGACCAGCAGGGACAGGGCCCCTAGGCCAGCTACCACAAGGCTCTTCTTCACGCCAAACCACTCAATGTGCCACACATGGGGGCCAACATTGGAGTCATCATCAGTAGGAAAGTAGAGGAGGGGGTAGGTAGTGACATCATCATGAGCTTCATGGTGACAGATGGTGGCTCCAACATGAAGTTGGCAGCTGAGGAAGTGGGCCTGAGGTGCATTCCCTGTGCAGCCCACCTTCTCCACCTTGTGGTGAGGGATGCCTTGGGGCAGGGATCACAGAATTCTCAGTGTATCGCTGGGCATTGCATGTACTGGCATCTCCTCCAGAAATGCCAGCACATTGCAGGCCACTTCTCACGCAGCAATAAAGATGCTTATTTGCTGCATGAGAAACAGACACTGTTGGGTGTGCTGGAGCACTGTCTATTCACTGATGGAGCACTGTCAGCACCCACTGCAACTCCACCTGTGACATGCTGGAGCACTTGGTGGAACAGAAGAGAGCCCTGATTGCCCTGATCTCAGACTGGTGTCATTCGGGAAGGGAGCTGACTCACTCAAGAGGAGTGGGTGATCATCTCTCAGACTGTGGAGGTTCTTGTGCCCTTCTAGCACCACATAGACATGCTCTCATCTGCCATGGCGAGTTTGGCTCTGGTCATCCTCATGTTCCACTTGGCATATGAGGGATTGGTCTTGTTGTTGGAGCAAGGCACCAAACATGCAGATCTTGTTCCAGAGGTGCGCGTACTGGTGAGGTGACTGAAAGAAGGGCTCAAGGCACACTTTCAGCCCATCTTCACCAAGCAGAAGGCATACATGTTGGTGACCATGTGTGACCCATGCATCAAAGGCAGGATTGCTGAGTAGATCAACGAGTTCAACCACTGGAGAAATGTGCTTTCCCAGCAGGTCAAATGTAGGCAGGCCAGTGGGGTCATGTTGCCAGGAGCTGAGGAAGTGGGGGGGTGAAAGCAGCACAGTTGTTGCTCTTCTCCAACCTCCCCAGCTAGGCAGCATCACTCAATGGCTCCCACCTCAAAGAGTGGAGAGGGTGCTAGCACTCTTGGGGTGGCTCGCTGGCCTCTCTGGGAGAAGTAGCAGGCCCCTGAGACAGGACACGGCAGTTCTCATGGTCAGGGACTACCTTTTGGAACCCTGCAAGTCACAGTCCACTGAGCTACTGGGCCACAAAGGAGTTGGTCTGGCCAGCCTTCTATGTCGTGGCCCAGGGGCTCCTCTCATGCCCTCCTACAAGCATTCAAAGTGAGCACATTTTTTCACATGTGGGCTACATTGTCAGCCCACATCACTCTCGCCTAAACCCCTGGACAATGGAGCAGTTGGTCTTCCTCAAGGTCGACTTGCCACTATTCGGTGAGAGACCACAGAGAGACACATCCCCCCAAAACCATTCCAATTGGCAGGTAGATGCCCCACCAACCCCCCCCCCCCAGCATTCTTTTACCCAGGCTACCTCCATAGAACTTCAGTAGCTGTGTGACACTGGGTAATGTAGGTAGGTTCACTCTGGGTACCATCCATCTATCCCCCAAAAAAACTGCATGCTGCAAAAACAGTTTTTACTCTAGCTAGAATACAATTCAAAAATCAGAAAAACCCACAGGAGTGCCACAGAAATTGACATTTTTCTTTGCAGGGGTGGGTGGTGGGCACTGGGCAATACTCCCTCTAAGCTGTGGAGTCCTGTGTGTAAAAAGTCTACTTTGTGAGCTACCAGCTTTAAAGTTATGAGCAGGCAGGTGATTTGGCTACTGCATAAATTAGTTGGCTCTGGAACCATCCTTCCTGAGCTAAGACAAAAATGTGTGAACTAAGGCTAAGAATCTGCAAGCTAAGCTTAGAGGGAACACTGGTGGCGGGTGAGGAAGGGCCCATGATGAGAGGGGCAGCCATGCCTAGGCTAAGGTTCTTCAAATGGGATAATGACAGCTGGTGATTGCTGCAGAGAGAGGAGGATCAGGGAGGACAAACAGTAACACAGTCCCTCTCACTTTCTGAGGCCTTCCTTCCCTGGCTTGACTCAATGGGTAAGGGTATGCTTGTGGATTGACTGGGCAGTAGTCCCACAAAATACCACTACCCAGATTTTGAGTCTTTTTTTAGGGTGCTACTCTAGCTCGCCTCCCCGTGGTGCACCCTGGGTCACACTAAAGAGCTAGAACAACCCTCAGGTAGGCAGTCCCGGGATCCCTGTCCACACTGCCCAGTGGACCATTGGCCAGAGAAGCAGTCCTTCTCAGGACTACTTGACAAGGGGTAAAGGGATGGGAATATTCAGTCCTGTAGAGCCGGCATGTCCCACAATAGCAGTGGATTCAGCTGCTTGGAAGGGAGGAAGTAGTTGGCCTGCTGACAGCAGTTCCAGTGATGCAAGGGCTGTGGCTTAATATGCAAATTAGCTGGTTAATATTAAATATGTATCCTTTTACTACTCCCTAACTGTTCAGAAGGTGTAATCAATTTTCCACAGCCCCCCCCCCCGAGTTCCAGAGTGCTAACTCCCAAGAGAAGGAGGGAAAGTCAGTGATCCACTCCACTTGTTTTGCTTTGGATCCAGCTTCTTTAGCTCATGCCCAAGCTTCCATTCCCCCTCCACCACTGTCAATACAAGGTCATTCTCTTTAGAAGGACATTTGCTGAACATGTGATTTCCTGCAATTTTCAGTGTGGTTAGGTTTCTGAAAGCTATACTTACTCCATTTGAGATTTTTTATTATTATTATTTGAGTGTCGAATTCTCTTGTTAATTTTATGAATATGACATTCTGTGTTTCCTTACATTTTCTGTAAACTGCCTTGAGCCCTACTGGAGAATACAGCATATAAATCAAGCTGTATTCATATGTTAATAGTCATTTGATTGCAGTGCTTATTAATAGGCAAAAATTGACCCAAATAGACTGGATAGTCATTTGCAAGATTTAACCATTTTTATCAGATGTCTTGGTTTGAACAGTATGACATTCTTGATCTTCAGTGGATGGTGCAGCTTAAAACAAAAAGCAAAACAAAACAAAACCCGCCCAAATCATGTGCTAGCTGGATTAAGTTGGCACATTCTTGTGAAATGCCTATGAATGTTCATTTACTTCACAGCACAAGCTTAACTGACACACTTCATAGAACCCATGAACTAGGAGGGGGGAAAGCTGAAATCTCTGGCAAACAGATCAGTGTAGCTATAGTTTAATCTGCTCATTCAGCGGCATTTACTTGCTGCTTTCTTGCCTGAAGGGCAAACACCGTCATAATGAAGCACACATGGACAAATGGCTTTTCTGGGCTGTGATTAATTTTCACAAGCTTACTTTAATCACTGGTTAATTAATAGGAGATTTGTTGACTTACAGAAAAACCATAGTCATTATAAGCAGCGTTATATCAATTTGCCCCCCCTTCCATAAATTTAATGCTGTCAGAGGGTTTAATTGAGAAAGTAGCCCAGTTGTCAAAGGTTTTAGTGCAAATACGATTTGGGTATACATGATATATTTTCATTCAGGGGTAATTATTTTGTGATTTAAAACAAAGATGGTGTTTGAACCCAAAGAAAGTTTCTGCATGTCTTTGTGGGAGTGTTGCAAAAAGCGCTTTCTTCTGTCTTAATTTACCCTGGAAAATGACTCCTTTTCTTGACTTACTGATCCATGTGACTGCATCTTCAAAACTAGGTTATTGTAATATGTTGTACATGGGTCTACCCGTAAAGTCAGCTGGGGAGATCTATCTTCCACAGAATGCTGCAGCTTGCTTGCTAACATTCAGGGCATTTTTATAAAGTGATTAGAACTGTAATATAATAGCAGACACAGGTATAGGCAGGGGTCTTTTCGGGGGGGAGCCCACCGGAGCGCAGCTCCGGGAGCTCAGAAGCCAAGCCCCGCCCCCAGCCGGCGTCCCGGAGAGTCTTTCAGGCAGCCGAATGTCAATTTCAGCTCCATTATATCCTATGGGCCATTGAAGTCAATGGTGAAAACATACGGTATATTCTAGGGGCTGGAGGGGAGGGGGTTTGAGGGAGAGGCTCGAAACTCACAGGATAGCTGATGGAGCCTCTCCCCAAGATACCCACCAAGTTTCAAGAACATTGGACCAGGGGGTCCAATTCTATGGCCCCTAAACAGGTTGCCCCTATTCCCTCCATTGTTCTCTATGGTGGGAAAAAAATAACTTATTTTCCCACCATAGAGAACAATGGAGGAAATGGGGCAACCTGTTTGGGGGCCCATAGAATTGGACCCCTGGTCCAATGTTCTTGAAATTTGGTGGGTATCTTGGGGAGAGGCTCCATTAGCTATCCTGTGATCTTGGAGCCTCTCCCTCAAACCCTCCTCCAGCCCCCAGAATATACCCTATGTTTTCACCATTGACTTCAATGGCCCATAGGGTATAATGGGGCTGAATTGCCACTGAATTTCTTTCATTCCCTCCTTTCCTTCTTTCTTTTTCCTCTTTCCCTCATTCTTCTCTTCTCTTCTCTTCTCTTCTCTTCTCTTCTCTTCTCTCTCTCTTCTCTTCTCTCTCTCTTCTCTTCTCTTCTCTTCTTCTTCTCTCTCTCTTCTCTTCTCTCTTTCTTTCTTTCCCACCTTCTTCTCTTCTCTTTTCCTCCTTTCCCTGTTTCCCTCCCTCTTCCCTCTCTTTCTTTCTCTCTTTCCTTCCTTCTTTCCTTCTCTCTACTCTCTCTCTTTCCTTCCCTCTTTCCTCCTTCTGTGGCCCAACTCTAGTGAGAAGGAGTTTAAACTTTAAACCCCTTCTCTCTTAGCTCCCCCACCCAGACCAGCTGGGGAAGGGAAGGGGAGGCTTTTGAAGATGCTTCCCCCCCTTTTGCTTCCCCTTCTGACATCACTTCTGGTGATGTCAGGGGGTGTGGCATATGCTAATAGCCTAATAGCTCATTAGCATACCATATGCTAATGAGCTCCTGCAGCTGTTCTTCTACGAAAAGACCCCTGGGTATAGGGAAGTCTTTGGCAACAGGGCATTCCTGTTAATCAAAGTTTCTGTGACTGTTCACTGGAGGACTCCCACTCTCACTCCCACATCTTTTTTCATTGCCCTAACATACAGCTGGAAGAGGAAAATTTTTGAGGAAATGGCTACTGAAATTCTTACCCTTCCCGGAACCTACAAGACTGAGACTCCTGTTGAATAGTTTCTGTTTTAACTACATAACAGACGTGGCAAAATTTTGTTTTGCTATGATTTTAACCCTGTAATTTTTTTTAAGGTGTATGGTTTATGGGCTTTTAAACCTAATAAATGATGATGATGAATACATGCACATACTTAAGCACTATTGTATGTATCACTGATTACCTTCTGCCTTTGTAATCCACTTGCTGCATTATAGTGTATCATGACATATCAGCTTTGTTTGTTTCTTTTTAAATGTGCACTGTTTTCTAACTTGGCAATCTAAGTCCTATTGCATTGTTTATGGCATATTTTATGTTGTCTGACTGAGCTGTTTTATGTATTTTGCCATCCACCTTGGGTCTCAGTGAGAAAGGAGAGTTTTAAAAAAGTTTAAAAAACAAAAACAAAATAATATTTTTGGCATTACAAACAGACGTCAAAGAGTAATGTCTGAAAACGTTTCAGACACAAATCATATATATATATAAAAAAAGTTAATATAAAATTTACCAAAGCATCATCTTACAAGGAGAATTTGTATAAAATGTTTTATAGCTGGTATATGACACCGGAGAAACTAGCTAAAAGGTATCCAAATATGTCAAATTTATGCTGGAAATGTAAACTTAAAACTGGTTCATTTTATCATATGTGGTGGACTTGTGATGTAGTTAAAAAATACTAGATATAGATGCATGAAATAATACAAAAAATACTAGGTAAAACTATTCCATTTATACCAGAAATGTTTTTATTGAATGTTGTGCCACAAGAGTTTAATGTACAATATTTATATATGATTGTACAAGTTGTAACTATAGCTAGAATTTTGTATGCAAAATATTGGAAGAATGAAGAAGTCCCCCAAAAAGAACTGATATTCAAATTGTTAGATGCAGAAGAAATTGATAAATTAACGCTACAATTACATGAAAAACCTGAAAGTGATTTTGAAAAAAAATGGGAGAGACTTTATAAATGGTTGCAAAAGTATCAGGGTAGCTTAAGGGATAGATCTTAACAATAATTAACAAAGGTAACAACTGAAATTGATTCAAAACAAGCATATGGTTTATAGTAAATGTAGAGTATAGACTGCAGCACGTGACTGTTTTTCCATTCTATGTCTCACTATACTTTTTGCTTTTCTGTCTGTTTACTGTCTGAAAATAATAAAATGTCTTTTTTTAAAAAGGAAACTGTATCGAAGTGTTATATGGTGTTGCAGACCTTGTGCTATTGCTAGTGGAAGCAGAACTGCTCTAAATTTGCTTACTTGCCTCTGGAACCAACCTCTAAACTCAAAGGTAAATTCTAGCTTATTAAACATATCTTGCTGATTCCTACACAGCAGTTTGAATTTCTCCCTTTGCAGAGAGATTCTCTGTTTAGGAGAACATTAAAATACATTTTTTTACCTGTTTGTTGATGTGATTATTTATTCTATCATCTGAGGCATCTACTACCCCATTCTGGTCCTTATGTAAATCAGGTGAAGATAAATCCTTCAGTCATAGGGAATCTGTGTTCATTTGTTGGCCCTGTATACTCAGGAGTAGTATTATGTTCTAGCCTTCTTTTTATATGCATTTCTGTACCAACTTGTGCCTAGCGATGGGCATGACCTGGCTCACAAACCTTTGTTCATGATGAATTTTGCCTTGTTCATGGTTTGCAAACTCAAGTTCGCAAACTGCAGCCTGGCCATCAGCCTCCATGAACTTTTAAGGCAGTTTGTGGAGGTTCATGGGGAGCGAAAAGCAGGGTTGTTTTTTTTTGTTTGTTTTTTTGTGGTTCATGCCCTTCTCTAGTTGTGTCTCAGGACTGATCTATACATTAATAGTGAAGTTGGCCAGACCTTTGGATATTTAAATTCATTGACTGGAGCTGTGATCAGGCAAGACAGATCTTTCTACAAACCTGAAAAGGACCCCAGGTTTGCAGAAAAAAATGCAATATGTGTTGGGAGGGGGTTAAAAACAGCTTTAAAAAGATAATGAGAGCACCTGTAGTTTTAAGCAACAGATTCACTCAGTGGCTGTAGCTAGGCAAGCATAGTATTCCAGGCTTAGTACTGTCAGTAAAAGGCAGGAGGAGGGGGCAGGGCCCTTTCCAGGCTTATTTTGGCCTTTGAGGGAGGACACCTTGGGGCGGATCAGACTAAGACTGCCAACTCTAGGTTGAGAAATTCCTAGAGATTTTGTGGTAGTGCTTTGGTCCCCACTGTGGAGAAAGGTGGTGTATAAATTAAGTAAATAATAAATATATCTGAAGATGGGAGACAGATAAAAGGTAGGTGGGTGAATGGCTGAGGAGCAAATGAGGCAGGAAAAGGGGAGAGGATGTGTGGGTTGCCAGGGGGAGGGGAAGAGGAAATAGCATGGGGAGGGGGAATGTGAGTTACCATCCCAGAAATCCCTGAGGGTTCCCTATTATGTAAGTGGGCCTTGCCCAGTGGCCAACACTACACAACTGGGCTGCAGGAGGAGGGTAGGGAAAGCTTAAGACAGAGAAGCAGATAAAGGTAGGTTGTCTGTTGGGTGGGAAAGAGACAGGGTTGCAAACTCCATGTTCAGAAATTCCTAGAGGTTTGAAGGGTGGATCCTAGGTAGGATGAGGTTTCCAGAGGGGAAGGACCTCGTAGGGTTACAATGTCATGGATTCCACCCTCCAGAACAGCCATTTCCTCCAAGGGAACTTGGGTTGCTGACCTACAGTTGGGGTCTGGAGATCACCCAGAATTACTACAGCTCTCTAGATGGCAGAGATCAGTTCCCTGAAGAAAATGGCTGCTTTGGAGGATAGCATTATACCCTGCTCAGGTTGTTTACTTTCCCAAAACTTACCTTTCCAAGGCTCTACACCCGAATCTCCAGAAATTTCAAAACCTGAAGCTGACAACACTAAAGGAAAACTGATTTCTGTAATTGGAGGATCCCTTGTGATTCCAGGAAATCTCCAGGAGTTTGGCAACAGTGTTCCATCTAAACTGTGCTAGGGGGTGCTGACACACAGAATTTTAGCTGGCCGCTCAGTGATTTTAGCTTCCAGCTCACAGGCATTTCCCCATCCATTGGAAAGGGGAGGGTAGACCTGTTCCCTGGAGGCCTGGTCTACTCTCATAGAGGACAACATTTTCTGTAATGAAATTTGACTTGATTCTGTATTCTCTTATACTGTTTAAATTATTCTTAAACTATAGTTTAACTATAGTTTAAAATAATTCATTCTGAGGTTTTTACAAGGTTATAGAAATAATCTTCTAAAAACTGTCAAAAGTAGACTTGTTCACAACTTTAATGCTACTAGCTTTTTTTTTTTTGCTCACAAGGCAGAACTTTTGCATACAGCACTGTGGAGTTAGAGGGAACATTGGTTGATAACCCTAGAAGGAGAGAAGGAAGCTGGAAAAGGGGAGAGGCTATGGGGATTTTCAGGAAAGGGAAAGAGGAAATAGGGAGGGGGAAATTAGAAGCCTCCTACAAGTCTTTGTGGGTTACCACTTGTACATGTATGTTAGTCTTCCAATAAATTTTCTTGATATTTTCCATGTCCTTCATATGCAGAGGCTTCCCATCCATGGTGGGCATTTTACCCTAAAAATAAATAAATAATATGTTCTCATCATTATATCATTCTCCTGTAGGGTTCCCAGCAGCCAGGTTGTATCTGAACTTTTCCTGGAATTACAACTGTTCTCCAGATTACAAAGATCAGTTTCCCTGGATGAAATAGCCACTTCAGATGATAAATTATACGGCACCACATTCTCACTGAGTTCCCCCGATCCCCAGACACTGTCTTCCCCAGGCACCACCCCTACCTCTCCAGAAATTTCCCATCCTCCTGTTGGCAATTTTTTTCTGCTGCCTCTGTAGAGTAGTCAGACACATCAAAGAGGGAGCTAGAAAGTATTGCCAGCTTCCAGGTGGGGCCTGGAGATCTCTCAGAATTACAACCGATTTCCAGGCAATAGAAATGGGTTCCCATAGAGAAAATGACAACTTTGGAGAGTGGGATCTATGGCATTATATCATACTGAGGTTCTTCTCCTTCCCAAACTCCACCCCCAAATCTCCAGGAATTTCCCAACCTGGTGTTGCCAACCCTAGAGCTAGATGGTCTTTTGATCAAGTGTAGCGCTCTTTATATTCTTACTGTAATAAAAAGATATCATTTCTGCCACCTCTAAATTTTTTTTGGTGCAGACATTGATTGAAAATGTGGCAAGCAGGAACAGTAAAATGAATCTTAGTGAATCAGACCACTGGTGTGTCAAATACAGTAATGTCTTCTCTATCTGCAAGCCACTCTCCAGAGTCTCAGGCAGAATCTCTTCCAAACAAACCAGACATGCACTGGGAGACTCATGTCCAGAGCACCAAGCAATTTTTTTAAAAAACTTAATTCTCAGGCACTGTATAGTTGAAAATGGAATTTTCAAAAATTGCTAGAAACTCTGAACATGGGATTCCCACCATAACTTTGTTTGACCCTTAGATCCTCCAAGTGGAGTATGAGGATCTTTGGCATGCTAAGCATATGCTCTGCCACTAAGCCTCAGCTCTTTCTCAGAGTGATATTCTTGAGTCATATATCACTTTCCCTTAGATCCCAACATCCATTTCTCTACAGTTTTTAACATAGGTACTTCCTTTTGGTATTTTCTTCTCTTCACTGTGACCAGAAAATTATTTTTAAAATGTCAGTTTGCTGGTATTGTAATTTTTCATAGCCATCTCTCTCAGATACCTGGTGTGTGAGCTTGTGGTTAAGTATCTATCAAATAGAGTTGTTTAGATTGTATATTTGCATAGCAAAAATCCGACTGCTTTGGAACACAGTCAGCTTTTCATTGTTGTTCTCCTGAAGTGCCAGCAAAGAAGAAAAATGTTCACACAATGTCATTATACCTATACTCAACCAGCACAAAGACCTTTTCCCTACCAACAGCAGCAGTGGGAGGCTAGAAATGCAATTTAGTGCATACACTTCAATTGACTTTAGAGGAAGCATATTGCTTCCATAAGATGCCATGCACAATTCCATTACATAATTAAGCATCAATTAAAATGTCATTAAAATAATGTTATCCTGTTGTCTTAGCACTGATGTGAACTTGGCACTGCATCTGCTTAACATTATCAGCTGATAATCCTATAGATCTGGTGTCATTAAGGTTAATGTGCAACATGTTTTTACCATTTAAGCCATGCTTTAGTTGGCTAGAACATATGTTGGGAAAGGAAACCTGATTACAATAATGACGATGATGAGAGCACAAAGGAATTATGAAACAAGATGCTGGGAAAATGGACAAACTGGCTCAAAGCTGAAAAGATGAAAGACTGGCTTTTAATTAGGCATGATGCTTTAAAATATCCTTGACCAGCTAACATAAAGCATGCTTTCAGAAGGCCAAAACAATCATTTCTGAGACCAACAGAGGGCCTGGATCTATACAGGGGTATTATAATACTGGCCATTTTGTTTTCAATCTCTTTCCTAATAATCTCCAACATAGAGTTTAAGAACATAAGAGAACATAAGAGAAGCCAATGTTGAATCAGGCCAATGGCCCATCTAGTCCAACACTCTGTCATACAGCGGCCAAAATATACCAGGTGCCATCAGGAGGTCCAGCAGTGGGGCCAGGACACTAGAAGCCCTCCCACTGCTGCCCCCTCCAGCACCAAGAATACAGTGCATCACCTGCCCCGGACTGAGAGTTCCCATCTATACCCTGTGGCTAATAGCCACTGATGGACTTCTGCTCCATATTTTATATTCTAATCCCAGACTTTTTTTTTTCTGTACGGATACCTATTCCCTCCAACAGGGGCCTCACTGTCCCCCAACAGCTTTTCCTACATAGTCAGTAGACTTCCTGGGTTTGTAGAAAAATCCGAAAAGTAAGGAAATCCCTTCAGGGACGGTTGAATTCCCCCCAAAAGCCTTTTGAAATGGCCTCTGCAGGGACCTGACTCCAGGCAGCAACGGTGAGAGATTAGAACGTTGGAGGGGGGGAGAGGAGGCTTCTGACTGGCTCTGTCAGTCAAGGGTGGGGGGAAGGGCCCTTTCTTTCCAGGCCTCTTTCGGCCTTGGAGGGAGGGAGGGAGGGAGGGAGCCTTGGGGCCAGGCTGGGGGATTCCTAGAGGTTTTGGGGTGGAGTGCAAGGAGGGCAGGATTTGGGGAAGGGAGAGGCCTCAGCTGGGTATCATGCCACAGAATCCACCCTCCAAAGCAGCCATTTTCTCCAGGGAGACAGATCTCTGTTGTTCACAGATCTCTGGAGTTCACTCTCCAGCAGGCCCCACTTGGAGGTTGCCAACCCTAGGCCTGGCAGGGTTGCCAGGTCCCCCCACGGGCACTGGCAGGGGATGGGGTAGTGGGGCTGCCAGCTCCAGGTCTGGAAACTCCTGGAGATTTGGGGATGGAGCCTGGGGAGGACAGGGACCTCAGTGGGGTACAATACCCTAGAGTCCACCCTCCAAAGCATCCATTTTCTCCAGGGGAAGTTATCTCAGTAGTCTGGAGCTGAGCAGTAATTCCAGGGGATCCCCAGATCCCACCTGGAGGCTGGCATCCCTAGGCAGCACCCTCTGGGTGACTTGATGCCACCTAATTTGCATGACTCAACTTGGCCTGGCTGCTTGCTGCTGTTCAGCAGCCACCCTATGAAAGCCAGCAGTGGTGCAGCAGTTAGAGCCTCAGAGTAGGGTCTGCAAGACCCAGGTTCAGATCCCCATATTGCGGTGGAAGTTGACTGGGTGATTTTGGACCAGTCACATACTTTCAGCCTAACCAACCTCACAGGGTTGTTGTGCAGATAAAAAGGAGGTGAGAATAATGTAAGCTGCTTTGGTCCCCACTGTGGAGAAAGACTGTAATTTTCCTTGGTAGAAGCTGTGGGGGAGGGGGTGGAGACAAAAAGCTGAAGACAGACAAAGGCAGATAAAGGTTAAGTTGGCTGTTGGGTGGGAAGGAAATAGGGTTGCCAACTCTGGATTGGGAAACTCCTGGACATTTAAGGGGTGGATCCTGGGGATGGTGGGGTTTGAGAAGGGGAGGAACTTCAGACCAGTATAATGCCACAGACTCCACCCTCCAAACCAGCCATTTCCTCCATGAGAACTACCATTGCCAGCCTCTGGGTGAGGGCTGGAGATCACCCAGCATTACAACTGTTGTCCAGGTGACAGAGATCAGTTCCCCTGGATAAAATGGGTGCTTTGGAGGGTTGAGTCCATGGCTCCACCCCCAGAAGGGAGAAGGAGTGTGAGATAGGTAAGGGTAGAGGGGAGGAAGCAAAGGTGTGAGGAATGGGATGACCATCCCGCAAGTTTCTTGCGGGTCTCTACTTGTGTTTATCTAATTCCCTCTTGAAACTCTCCATGCTTGTAGCTGCCACCACCTCCTGTGGAAGTGAATTCCATATGTTAATCACTCTTTGGGTGAAGAAGTATTTCCTTTTATCTGTTCTAACCCGACTGCTCAGCAATTTCATGGAGTGCCCACGAGTTCTTGTATTGTGAGAAAGGGAAAAAAGTACTTCTTTCTCAACCTGCTCAATCCCATTCATAATCTTATAAACCTCGATCATGTCACCCCTCAGCCGTTGTTTCTCCAAGCTAAAGAGCCCCAAGCATTTTAACCTTTCTTCATAGGGAAGGTGTTCCAACCCTTTTTTCATTCTAGTTGCCCTTCTCTGCATTTTTTCCAATACTATAATATCCTTTTTGAGATGTGGCGACCAGAACTGTACACAGTATTCCAAATGAGGTCGCACCAATGATTTATACAGGGGCATGATGATACTGGCTGATTTGTTTTCAATTCCCTTCCTTTTAAAAAAAAAACAAAAAACTATTTATTATTGGATATGTTTCACATATTTAAAATTCCATCTTATAAATATCACATACCTTTTTCTTTTCTCCCCTCCCCCACAGTACAAGGCTTCCCGCAATGCTCTTACCCTCTTATAAACTCTATTATCTAATTACCATTAACAAAATATGTCACTTCCATTATCAAATTAGGTAACGTTTTAACAATCTTATCATTCTTTTTCTTGTTTCCTCCTTAATAACTGTCAAAGCAAATCAATCTATTTTTAACATCCCAGTTTTTCTCAAGATAGTCTTTGAAATCTTTCAATTCTTCAAAAAATGCTTCATCTTCTTCATTATTAAGCTTTCTTGTCAATTTGTCCATTTCTGCCATAAAAAGCATCTTCTTAATCCATTCCCATGTTTCAGGTATCTTTTCTTGTTTCCAGAATTGTGCATAAGTCATTCTAGCTGTTGTGACCAAGTACCATAACAATGTTCTCTTGGTTACATTTAACTCTTCCAATTTAAGACCTAACAACAAAATTTGTGGATCTTTCTTAAAAGTACATTTCAGAATTTTCTGTATTTCATTATGAATCTCTAACCAATAACTCATGGCTTTATCACAAGTCCACCACATATGGTAAAATGAGCCTTCTTTCTTTCTACATTTCCAACATTTGCTAGACATACTCTCATTTATATTAGCAATTTTCTTTGGGGTCATATACCATCTATACATCATTTTATAACAATTCTCTTTGACATTAACACAAGTTGAATTTTTCATTGACTTTTTCCACAAACATTCCCATGATGCCATAGTTATTTCACTATTTACATTTACAGCCCATTTTATCATTTGTTCTTTTACGGTTTCATTCTCTGTATACCACTTCAATAAAACCTTATATATTTTTAGATCAATTTTTTCCCTTTTCCACCCATATAGTTTCAATTTCATTATTCTTTGCCCTAAAGCCATATTTTCTCTTATCAGTTTTAAACAAATCATAAATCTGTCTATAATTCAACCAATCATAATCAAATTCCACATCATCTCTGTCTCTCATAACAAAGCTTTTCCCTTCAGATTTTAAAAGATTTCTATAAGGTAACCAATCTAATCCTTCATGTCTCGAATATGGTTTAATCACTTCTGCCGGTACTATCCAAAGTGGTCGTTCTTCATAAAAGAATTTTTTGTATCTTGTCCAGGTCTCGAACAGTGATCGCCTAATAAAGTGATGTTTAAAAAATGTATTGATTTTTGATTTTTCGTACCACAAATACACATGCCATCCAAACTTGTTGTCATGACCTTCTAACGCCAACAGCTTCATATTTTCAAGATTAATCCATTGTTCTATCCACGTTAAACAGACAGCATCGTAATAAAGTCTGAGATTTGGTAGTTGAAGTCCTCCTCTTTCCTTAGCGTCGCATAAAATTTTCATTTTAATTCTTGGTTTCCTTCCTGCCCACACAAATTTTGATATTTCTTTCTGCCATCCATCCAATATCTTACTTTGTCGTAGTATTGGGATAGTCTGAAACAAAAACATTAACCGAGGCAAAATATTCATTTTAACTGTTGCAATCCTTCCCATTAGTGATAAATTCAAGGTGTCCCATTTTTTCATATCTTGTTGAATCTTATACCAAATTTTTTCATAATTATTTTTGAATAAATCTATATTTTTCATAGTCAATTCAATCCCTAAATACTTTGTCTTTGTAACCACTTCACACTGGATTTTCTCCTGAAGTTCCATTTGCTTCTGTTTCATCATATTTTTACACATCACCTTTGTTTTGCTTTTATTAACATAAAAACCAGCCAAATCTCCGAAATCTTTAATTTTTTGCATCAGTCGTGGTATATTCTCTATTGGGTCTTGAATCATAAACATTACATCATCCGCAAAAGCTCTATATTTATATGTAAAGCCTTTCGTTGTCAATCCTTTAATGTTCTTGTCCTCTTTTATTTCCCCCAATAATACTTCCAATGTCCAGATAAACAATCGTCCCTTTTCGCACTTTAAAGTATTCTGTTTTCTCTTTATTTACGTTCAATGCCGCTTTTTGGTCTGAATAAATTGAAGTAATCATGTTTAAAAAAGATTGACCTATTTCCATTTTTTCTATCACAGCATAAAGTCCCAGTTCAAATTATCAAAAGCTTTTTCCGCATCCAAGAAGAGGAATCCAACTTCCTTTTCAGGGTGTTTGTCACAATATTCAATTGCATCTATCACCACTCTTAAATTGTCTCTGATTTGCCTATTCGGTAAAAAGCCAGCTTGTTCTTCTGTTATAACATCCTTCAAATAATTTTTCAGCCTTTCAGAAATTACTTTAGCAAACAATTTGTAATCATTATTCAGGAGGGATATTGGTCTGTAGTTCTTCACATTAGTTAGGTCCAAACCTTCTTTGGGTATAAGCGAAATATTTGCTTCTTTCCATGACTCTGGAATCCGTTTTGTCTCTCTTATTTCGTTTGACAAAAGTACAAAAATTGGGGTTAGCTCATCCTTTAATTTTTTATAAAATTTTGCAGTAAATCCATCTGGACCTGGAGCTTTCCCCAATTTTGCTTCTTCTGTCACAGTAACAATTTCTTCATTTTTAATTGGACCATTAAGCACTTCTTTCATTTGTTGTCCCAATGTTGGTACTTCAATATTCTCTAAATATTTCTTAAGTTTCTGTGAATCAATACATTTCTTTTGAAACAATTTGGCATAAAAATTGAAAAAGACTCTCTTTAAACCATTCAAGTCCACAATATCCTTTCCATCTTCTATTATCTTATTTATAAAATTTCTTTCACGTCTATTTTTCAGTTGCCATGCTAAGAACTTTCCAGGTTTATTAGCACCCTCAAACGATTTCTTTTGCAGCTTCTTTAAATTCCAATACAATTCTCGATTTGACAGTACATTTAACTGGTCTTGTAGCATGTGAATTTCTCTTATAATCTTTTTCTTCCCTGGCTTTTTTTTTAACTCTTTTTCTTTCTGTCGGATCTTTTCCTGTAAATCATTTTGTTGTTGCAATCTTTGCTTTCTATCTTTAGTGTTTAATGAAATAAGCAGTCCCCTTATGACCGCTTTATATGCATCCCACACAATTTGTAATTCCGTACCTTTGTTCAAATTTGTTTCCAAAAAGTTCTGTGTTTCCCTACGCAATGTCTCATTAACTATTTTTCTGTCCAATAAGTCCTCATTAATTTTCCAATATAATTGTTTAGGTTTTTCTCTCGACATCCAAAGTAAGGGGCTGTGGTCAGAATTATTTTTTGTTAAGATTTCAATTTTTTGAGTCTTCGGTGCCAATTCCTCCGACATCCAAATCATGTCAATCCTGGAAAAAGAGTTATGTCTATTGGAGTAAAAAGTATAGTCTTTTGCTTTAGGATTCCATTTTCTCCAAACATCTTCAAGTTTCTCTTGTTTCATCAGTTTAAAGAAGATTTTTGGTAATTTCCCAGCCACATCTCCAGCTTTTTTTGAACGTCTGTCCAGTAAGTTGTTCACTGTACCATTAAAATCTCCTGCAAAAATAACGTGATTATAAGTTAATTGTTCCATCTCTTTTGTCAAATCTTTAAAAAAAATTTCTTTAGCTCCATTGGGTGCATACAAATTCACAATCAAAGTCTTTTTCCTGTGCATCATTATTTCTACTCCAATATACCTCCCATCATTATCCACGAAAATTTGCTTGGGTTCCAATTCTTTTTTAATGTAGATCACTGTTCCTTTATTCTTTTTAGTCGCTAGTGAAAAAAATTCTTCTCCCAATTTCTTATTTATCACATATTTATAGTCCTGTTTTCTGATATGAGTTTCCTGCAAACAAATTATATTGCTCTTTTGTTTTTCCAGCCAATGATTTACTAATTTTCTTTTGTTAGGTGAATTAAGTCCGTTTACATTCCAAGATAGCAATTTGTATTCCATAGTGTCTTGATTTATATATCCAAAAACTCTTCAAAATTATTTTCTTTGAACCTATACAGGTCTCCTTCTGATTTGATCGTAAATCTCACTGAATTGTATGTAAATGACAATCCTTGAGGTATTTCCCATCTGAATCTAATTCCCATTGCCTTTAATTTGTCGACCAATTTTTTATATTTTTTTCTGTCTTGCAACATCACCCTTGGGATTTCTCTTAATATTATTATCTTTTTGCCGTCAATTTCCAATGGTTGTGTGAATTGCTTCTTGAAAATATCCTCTTTCATTTTTCTTGTCACAAACTGCACAATGACATCTCTGGGTAATTTTTTCCTCTGAGCGTACGTTGAGTTTACTCTTTAAATTAAGTCGAAGTCTGAGTCTAGATCTCCTTCGTCCTCACCAATATATGCCGTCAGTGTTGTTATTACCAACGCACATATATCTTGGTCTTCTGCCTCCTCAGTTCCTCTTAGCCTCAGGTGGTTTTGCGTGGCTCTGTACTCCATCATAAATTCCAACCTTATGTTCTCCTGGAGGGTATTTTTGATTTTTTGTTCTAGCTCTGTCAACTTAGCTGCTAAACCTTGGACTTCTTTTTTGACTTCTTCTGTATCTTTTTTGAACTCTGCCACTTCTGCTAGGACCAATTCTTTCATGGCTGCCATATTCTTCTCTTGTACTTGCACTTGTACTTGTTCTATTTGCTCCAATTGCTTTTCCATTTGTTGTTTCATCTGTAATTCCATTTGTTTAGTCTGTAGTTCCATTTGTTTTCCAAGATTCTGCACTGCCTCCATCATCCTCTTCTCCATAGCCTCTATTGCTGCCTGCCATTCTTTTTTGTCCTTTGCTGCCATTCTAGGACTTGATGTAGAGGCGGCCCTTTGTCTTGGCCTCAAATCTGTCTTGGAAACTTTTAAATGTCACCAAATCTCTTTTCTTCTAAGTATTCAGTCAAATTGCCGCCTTTATATGTTTCTTCTCTTTAATTTTATAGTTCAAATTCAATTTAAAAAAATTAGTCCTCCTCAAAATGGCGGGCGCAATTTCTCTATGGTTTTTTGGCAAGAGTAGGCTATTTTGTAACTTCCGGTTTAGTGTCTGTCCCGAAAATCCAACTTCCTGTGCAGCGCGCTAACTCTTCCTACTCCTTCCGGTTACTCAGTCTTTTCAAATGCCTCTCTTGCCCCAAACTCGTCTTTCTCAGCCGGAACTTATTTTTGGTAGCACAGATTCACATCAGTTTCATTTTTACAACTTGCCGTTAATCTCTAACTGACCACAGGAATGCAAAACAAAAGTTTCTTTTTCACTATTTTCACATTCTAGAAAGCTTCTTTCAGTTCCAAACAAAGCAGATTACATCAGAAAAGCTTTTGTACGCTTAGCCGCTTGATTCAAATTTCGCTATGTCTTCAGACCGGTAAGCAAAAGTTCTTTGTTACCTTAAAGTTCGATCTCGGAGTTTCGCATTGCTTCTTCTTAACTTAATGTTGACTTTGATGGTAAAGAGGTTGGTAGATGACGGGTTTATGCTGAATTGTCAGCCCGGTTGGTTCCTGTAGTGTTGTCTCGCAACTGCCCGCTTCGTGGGAGGGGATCAAAGCATAAACAGGCTTCCTCCGAAGCCTGCCCACGCCAATCTCAACTCCCGCTTGGACTTGGCTGCTTGCTCGCCACCTCCCCGCCTGGGGAGTGCTGTGTTGGACCAGAAAAAGGCCCAAACTGTCAAAAGGAGCTACCGTCCACCCTGCACAGTTCGCAGAGTGCGTCAACTCGCCATTTTAACTCCGACCGGAAGCCCTCAATTCCCTTCCTAATAATCCCCAGCATAGCGTTTGCCTTCTTTATTGCAGCTACACACTGTCTAGACATTTTCATTGAGTTATCTACTACGACTCCAAGATCTCTCTCTTGGTCCGTCTCTGCCAGTTCAGACCCCATCAACGTGTATTTATATTTAGGATTTTTGGCTCCAATGTGCATCACTTTGCACTTGGCCACATTGAACCCCATTTGCCACGTTGACGCCCACTCACCCATCCTCGACAGATCCCTTTGGAGTGCCTCACACTCCTCCCTGGTTTTCACCACCCTGAACAACTTCGTGTCATCTGCAAATTTAGCCACATCACTGCTTACTCCCAATTCCAAATCGTTAATAAACAAGTTAAAAAGCATCGGACCGAGTACTGATCCCTGTGGTACCCCACTGCTTACCACCCTCCACTGGGAAAGTTTCCCATTTATACTCACTCTCTGTTTTCTATTTATAAGCCAGTTTTTGATCCACAAGAGGACTTGTCCTTTTATCCCATGACTATTGAGCTTACTTAGGAGCCTTTGATGAGGAACTGTATCAAAAGCTTTCCGGAAGTCAAGGTAAATAATATCTATTGGGTCCCCCTTGTCCACATGTTTGTTCACTCCTCAAAAAACACTAACAGGTTAGTGAGACAAGATCTTCCCTTACAGAACCCATGCTGAGTCTGCTTCAATAGTTTTTGTACATCAATGTGCCTACTAATTCTCTCCTTAATAACAGTTTCCACTAACTTACCCGGTATTGATGTCAGACTGACTGGCCTGTAATTTCCTGGATCTCCCCTGGAGCCCTTTTTAAATATGGGAGTGACATTAGCTACCTTCCAGTCCTCAGGAATGGAGGGAGAGTTTAAAGAAAGATGACATATTTTTGTCAGGAGATCCACAAGCTCACATTTGAGTTCTTTCAGAACTCTCGGATGAATGCCATCCGGGCCTGGTGATTTATTAGTTTTTAAATTGTCCATCAGTCGGAGGACTTCCTCTCTTGTCACCGCCATCTGATTCAGGTCTTTCAAACCCCCTCCCGAAATCGGTGCTTCTGGAGGGGGCAAGCACTTCTCCTCTTCCACAGTGAAGACAGAGGCAAAAAATGTGTTCAGCTTCTCAGCCATTTCCCTATCATCCTTCACTACTCCTTTTACCCCTTGGTCATCCAAGGGCCCCACTGCCTCCCTGGCTGGCTTCCGACTTCTAATGTATTTGAAGAAAGTTTTATTGTTGGCCTTTATGTTTTTTGCAATATGCTCCTCATATTCCCTTTTTGCTTGCCTGATCACAGACTTGCATTTTATTTGCCATAATCTGTGTTCCCTTTTATCAACCTTACTAAGACTAGCTTTCCACCGCTTAAACAAATCCTTCCTACCTTTTACAGCTTCCATTACTTTATTTGTTAACCATGCAGGCTTTTTTCTATACCTATTTGTACCTTTCCTAACCTGCGGTATATATTTTTTCTGAGCTTCTAGGACTGTATTTTTTAAATAGTCTCCAAGCTTCCCCAATGGTTTTGACCTTCTCCACTCTTCCTTTCAATTTCTTCCTCACATGTCCCCTCATACCAGAGAAGTTACCCCTTTTAAAGTTAAAAGTGGTTGCGTCAGTTTGCTTTTCTTGCTGCTGTGTCACACTGGGTTTACAGTTTTATTGAACCAGCTACTATGACTCCAAGGTCCCTTTCCCTGTCAGTCTAAGCAAGTTCAGACCCCACTGGCCTATACCTGAAATTGGGACTTTTTGTTTCACTGTCCATCACCTTACATTTACCAACATTGAACTTCATTGTTACTCACTCACCCAATTCATGAAGCTCTTCACAGTCATCCTTTTTATTTCCACCATCCTAAATAATTTTGTGACATCTGCAAACATGGCCTTACAGCAAATAATTCCACTAAAATATATATTGTGGCCAGTGAGCCAGCCTTACCACCCCCAAATGGCAGCTGGGCCCCCTGGCTGGCCCAATCGGAAGAAAAAACTATGGTTTGGAAATGACGAGCCTTTGCTGGAAGAGCAGAAGATAATCAACAGCGGTACCTGCACAGTACAAAGACATGATAATGATAATGATGATGATGATGATGATGATGATGATGATGATGATAATAATAATACAACTGTGCGCCAACTGATGTATCAAAAAGTATATTTTTAAAGTACTTATTAAAGAATAACCAAGTCATGTTTGTCAATTTTTCAAATGTAACCTCTGTCCTGCAAGGGACTGGATAGAATCTATAACATGTAAGAACTACAACTGTACAAATCATTTACTGAGAATATTCACAGTGTTTATAATATGGTGGGTTCCTTATATAGTAATACTAGGACACTCTCAATGGAGTGTAGTCCAAATTCCAACAATTTACTGTATTAAGATCCAAACATGCTTTGTTTATTCTTTAATAAGTACTTTTAAAAAATATATACACTTTTTGATACATCAATTGGTGCACAATTGTATTATTATTTTTTCTAGGAAGAGCAGAAAATGGCTGACCAACTGAGAGGTTTAAATGCTTGCAGACAGAGAACAGAAAAGGGGATCGAAGGCAGCACAATTAGTGTGGCAGTGGAGGAGATGGCAGCAGAAGACACAAGGGGAACTGGCTAACAGCACAGGAGTGGGATGAGCCGGTGGGCAGTGAAGGCCTGGTAGGGCAGGCTGGAGATGGGATTGACTGGGAAGGATTGGAGTAGCCAGCAAAGGAGGATCAGGCCCAAGGGAACTGGAGTCACTAAGGAGGGATGAGCCTGGAAGAACAGAGCCCAGAGACAGAAGGTCATTTTCCCCAAGGACAAGGGGAGATCGGAGGTAACCCAAGGTTGCAGAGCACCTCCATGGGCCCCTAGGCAAAGATCCCACCTGGACCCCTCATATGACCCTGATCTAGGGCTGCCAACCCCCTGGTCTGGCTGGTGGTTTCCCCAATTTCCAGGGCTTCAATTCACTGCTGGCCAGCTGGCTGGCGGGGAGGTCCTAGCCCTAAACAGGGACATTGCTGTGCGACATCTCTGTCATAATGATGTAACATGAAAGTGACGTCATTGTATTGCCAGCATCGGGGGGTTCTGCACTAATTTTTGGGCAAACTCTACAGTTTTAAGGGGGAAAAAATAGAACCTTGGCCAAAAACTAGAGCAGCACCCTCTGACATTGGTAGTGTGATGATGTCACTTCTGGGTGACATCATTGCAGAGCACGCAGTTTGCACTCACAGAAGATCCCAGAAACCAGCCAGTAGCCCACCTCCGGCAGCCGATAAGGACCTGGCAACCCTACCCTGATCCAAACCATATGCCAAAGTTTGTAATTTTATATTTGTACATATATATACATATATGTGTACCAGTGTAGGACACACTTCTTACATATGATGAAGTGGATGGTAGTTCACAAAAACTTCAAATCACAATAAATCTTTAGTAAGTAAATCAGTAAGAAATCTTTTTAAGTTTACCCTTGTACCTTTACCAAGCACAAAAGCAAGAACAAATTTATTATGGAATGGTGCTGGATGAGAAGTACTGGGATCAGGAGGACTAATTCTAACTTCTGTTCCATGTGTGTAACCACTAAGATTAACATTCCACTACCATGCATGTAATGGGGGGGGGGGAAGCAACCTTTTCCTACTTTCATGACATGTTCATAATATTAAGAAATGTTTCCTGCTCTTCCTGTATTAACTACTTACAATTGACAACTAGAATAGGGATGAGGAGTTGAGACCAAGACTGAGAAACATGAGGGTTAGAAAGGGGGAGAGAGAGATGAGGGCATATCATGAAAGAGAGCAAAATGGAGAGAGGCGTAGAAAAGAGGAAGAGAAATTAAGAGAAGAGGGAAAGTTGTTTTATTTTTTTCAGCACATGAACAGGAAAGATCTGGATGAGCAGATAGAACTATGGTGGAAAGAAAGGAAGAGGGAAACAGACTACTGGAAATAACAACCTGTTAGGAAGCTGAAGCCTGGCAATGATAGTAGAAGCCATGAGCTGTGCTGGCTGATCTTGTCTTGATGCAGTGCTGGCTTTGTTGATGGGTTTAGCAGGATATGCAAGTGTTTGCCTCCTAGTAGTAAACTTTGCATAAAGGCACCCTAAGCAGAAAGCAGTGTGACTGATGTTTACACTCCTAGTGGGTGGCTGCAATGCAGAACAGCATTAGAAACTGAAGAGGAAGAAGAGATTGGATTTATACCCTGCCCTTCACTGTCCAAAGGCATCTCAGAGCGGCTTACAAACTCCTTTCCCTTCCTTTCCCCACAACAGACACCCTGTGAGGTAGGTGGGGCTGCGAGAACTTCTGACAGAAACTGCTCTTTTTCAAGAACAGCTGTGCCAGAGCTTGTGACTGACCCAAGGTCACATCAGCAGGTGCAAGTGGAGGAGTGGGGAATCAAAACTGGTTCTCCCAGATTAGAGTCCAGACACTTAACTACTACACCAAACTGGTGAATGCATGATAATGCTGGCTTCAGAGCCTCCCAGCTGCCTTGGCCTCCAAGAATTTTGCTGCCTCAGTCTCCCCCTCTCAGCAGTCCTGAGATGACTCAACATCTAGGGCTAAAGCCCAAAACAACACTGTGACAGACAGTAAATGGTTAATGCCTCATCCTGGTCTGAGACCCTTGAATGACAGGGGTTTCAAATGCAATTCTACAGTTGAGAGTTAGGAGTGGCATTTAAGAAAGACACTTAAGAAATGAGAGTTGACTGAGAAGAAAGGTTTTTAGAGTAAGAGGATCAAGAAGGATCCCTATCAAGCCTGAGGGCAATAGCTCCTAGAAAAGGGGAAAGATCCCTATCCAGTCTGTGGGAAATAGCTTCTAATAAAGGGGGGTGATTCCTCTTATGTGGTTAAGAAGGGAAACTGGAACTTGTGTGAATGTTTCTACCTTCACCATCTTAAGTGTCTGTGAGACTAAGAAACTTAT
The DNA here is from genome assembly GCA_029375565.1 of Gekko gecko. Lineage (NCBI taxonomy): Eukaryota > Metazoa > Chordata > Lepidosauria > Squamata > Gekkonidae > Gekko > Gekko gecko. The sequence goes on from JAPDNY010000005.1 coordinate 139,442,829, forward strand.
ACTTGTGTACTTAAGCAAAGACTGCCAAGAAATCTCGCTCCTCAGTGTTTGGAGATCCATGTGTACAACTAAACAGCTATTTGTTTGTGCCAAATTACCTTTGTTTATGTTTATATAAAGTTACCACATTCCTGTTGCATGTTCACCTTCTAAGTCCTAAACCTGATACCTACCTGACCATTTCCCCTCATAAGTAAAATCAATCATCCTCTCATGCACCATCTCTCTCTATAATAATCCTGTTTTCAAGTGGCAACATTCCATGCACTCCCTCAGCCATAGACCTGTCTGCCGCAACTCATGAGTACTCGCATGCCATTGGCCGAGTGCTGGGTCTGCTCCTCTTCCCCACCCACTCCCCCTTCAGACTCCTGTGCCCTGTCAGAATTACTGGCAAACAGCTTTCTCTCTTGATGAAGATGCTTTTCCTGCTTGATTCTGGTGTGGGACTAACTGTCCCCTCAGTGGCTGTTGGTAGATGTCACAAAATGGCAGTTACCTGTGTTTGTAAGATGGCTGTAGTTCTTTGTTTAAAATGTTCCCCCATAAGGTTTAATTGAGCTTTAGTTCCAGAGAGGGGCCTGCAGGGGTATCTCTCACTGGGTTGAATGGGGCTTCCTCATCTGCTGGACCACAGTTCCCAGAATCCCCAAAGCCAAAAAGTGTGGGAAAACAGGGACTGTCTCAAGGCAATCTTCATCCCCGGGAGGCAGCAGAAATTCAGTCACTCCACATTCGGCTGGACTGGGGAATGAATGGAAGTTTCCCTGCTCTCTTGGGCAAGAGAGAGAGGCTGAAGTACAGCCACCAGCTGGTCCAAGGAGAGATTTTACCCTGAGCCCACAAACTCCAGAGGTAGAAAGTACTGTATGTAGGGAAAGAGGATTGCAGTTAACCCCTGTTGATTTATTCCCTGTTGGTTCATAGTGTGTGCTTACTCCTACAGTGTGTGTGTGCTATATAACTGTGTAAATTAATTAATTTGGGCTAATAATCTGAGTTGTGCTCTGACCACATAGTGTCCCCTGCTCTGTACAATACCAAAGGGAGGGGGTAGCCCAGGGAAGCAAACTTTCCAGGGATCCACCAAAGATTGGGGATTCTATCTCCAAATAGGGAGATTTGGCCAGAGGGGTCTCACTGTCCCTCTAAAAAGGCGGTGATGATTCAGTGAGTGGTGGCAGTGAATTTAAGGAGTAAGATATGCACATGGGATGAGGGTGGGAGAGTGGGAGGCAAATAGCTGAGTTGTAAACTGAAGCCCGTTTTGCCATAGTAGGCAACAAAGCTTGGTTCAGACAAAGGACGGAAACCCTTTGCAGGCCTTTGTGAGGAACTCATTGAGGCCAGTCCTGAGCCTAGGGTTGCCAGCTCCAGGTAGGTAGAGTCCATGGAAGCCAAGGTTTGGGAAGGGGAGAGGCCTAAGCTGAATATAATGCCATAAAGCCTACCTTCCAAATCAGTTATTTTCTCTTGGGGGAGGGAGATCTGTTGTCTGGAGTTCAGTTGTGATACCTGGTGATCTTCAAGCTCCACCTTGAGGTTAGCTGCCCTAAGTGTAGCAGTCAGTGCTTCAGAGCAGGGTCTACTAGATCCAGCTTCTTGCTATAGAAGCTGAGTGGATGATTTTGGAACAGTCACAGACTTTCAGCCTAACCTACCTCACAGGGTTTTTGTGCAGATCAAGAGGGGGAGAGGAGAATTATGCTTTGGTCCCCATTGCAGAGAAAGATTTCTTTTCCTCCTGGGAAACCATTGTTATTAATCTCCAGGTGAGGGCTGGAGATCAGTCAGAATTACAACTGCTCTCCAGGTGGCAGAGATCAGGTCCCCTGGAGAAAATGATGGACTCTGTGGCAGTCAGGGCTTCAGAGCATGGAAGAGGCTGCAGGTGTGTGTGTGGGGAAATGGAAAGCCGAAGAGAGATGAGGAAATAAAGTTATATTGATGATTGTGTGGGAAGGAGATAGGGTTGCCAACTCCAGATGGGAAATTCCTGGAGATTTGAGGGATGGAACTTGGAAAGGGTGAGGTTTGAGGAGGGGTGGAACCTCAGACAGGTACAATGCTATAGACTCCACCCTCCCAACCAGCCATTCCCTTCTAGGGAACCACTGTTGCCAATCTCAGGAGGGGTGGAAATCACTCAGAATTACAACTGCTCTTCAGGTAGCAGAGATCAGTTCCTCTGGAGAAAATGGTTGACTCTGTGTCATTATACCCTGCTGAGGTCACCACAGCACATTGACGCTGAGTGCTCAAGGCCTTGGCACTCTCCCAAAGCCTCTTTCTAGAGCTCGTTGAATTTAATTCCACAACGGGCCTTATTCCTCGTTATCAAATAAAGACAAAAGAAGGATTTTGGTTGGTCTCTCACATCCCTAGACTGGGTCAGCATATATCTAAATACATTTGAATAATGGGGTGGGACAGACAGAAAAACAAAGAAGAAAGAAAAGGGGCTGCCCAGCCAAGAAGACGATAAATGGATTCTGCTATTTACCGTTGGTCAGTGTGATGGACTTAAAGATCTGGGACCAGCAGAAAGTAAACACAGAACCCTGCTAAGTCACATGACAGAGTGAGGAGGGGGCAATTTAGCTCGGAACCCTCAGTGATTGGTGTTTAACAGACCAAACAGTCAGTTTGGAATTGACAGTTGAGAAGCAGCAGTTAGTGGTTGGACTGAGAGCTAACAGGGAGTCTGTCAGCGAATTAAAGAAGCTCTGTAGCTCTGTGTGGAATAACCTGGTTTACTGAGTTCCTCAGAAGGAAGGGGACAGTGACCAGTTGGTTAAAAACAAAACACAATAGTGTCATACACCAATGAGACATCACTCCTTAAGGGATCTGAGAGAAGTGATTTCGTGAGGGCTAAGAAAAACGTCTGAGCCAAGTCAGGAAAATTGGTGGTGGCTAGTTGGACTCAGAAAGGGGCCAGAGAACCAAAACTAAAAGTTAACCATGAATCAGTGCAGGAGGGTGTGATCATCAGAGAGTATAGTGAACTATTTAACATCTGTGTAACTGAGAAAAAGAAACAAATTTACCTCTATGTAAAACTTCCAGCCCCCTGTTGTGTTTTCTTTAAATAAAGCCTGTTCTGTTTTGAAGTTAACATGCCGTGGTGCCTATCTACTTAATGGTAAAGCAAATATGCTTAGCAGTGGTCCTTACAAATATCCCTGACCAAGAAGGGAAAACAAATACCTCGAAGAGACTATTGTAGATTTGTATAGAGGACTGGTCAGAAAAATTATCAGCAGCTCTGACCAGGCACAACACGCAGACCCTCATGGTACCACTGTCAATATAAAGGGGGCAATGTGTCATAGTCAGTTAATATTTATACACATTTAAACAGACAGAAAAAAATAAAGAGCAAAGAAAAGGCACTGCCCAGCCACAAAGAAAATAAAGGGATCCTGGTGGGGGAATTGTCATATTTGGTGACAGCATCATGATCCAAAAATAAAGCCCACAACTAATTTGTCCCACCAGAAATACAAAATAAAATAAGAAAAGATATAAGTCTGTGAAGAACTTCATAATATGTTAAAGGGAGGAATTGCCTCAGAATTCCTGTCAGATAGGGCACCACTATGCAAATCAAGAGATGCAGATAGGGATAGTCAAGGAGAAGAAGAAACTACAACTCAGTAGACAGTCCTTGTTTATCTAAAGAATCCTTGTTTATCTAAAGCAGGGGTGTCCAAACTACGGCCCGCGGGCCAACTGCAGCCCGCGGGTCAGTTTTTATTGGCCCTCAGCAAATTCTGAAAATATAATTGAATATGGCCTGCACATGGGCACCAAGGTCTAGCGAGGGCCGGCAGTGCGCTTGGAGGGACGCACGCTCCCGCGCCTCCCCGCCCCTCCCTCCCCAGACTCCCCAAGGCGCAGGCTCGGCTCCACGAACTGGCGGGAGACGCGCGTGGCGGGGTAGGTGACTTTGGGCTGGGCGCCCCTCCCTCCCTGGCCACGTGCCTTCGGGTTCCCCCTCCCTACAGCACTTGGACTTGTGGGGCTTCCCGACTGAGCCGCCGAGGGCTCCGCGCTGCGTTTCCCCCGCACTGCCGCCGGACTCTGGCTTTCCTTCTGGTGCTAGCCTCCCCGGGTACTTCCGCCGCCTCCCCGGTTTCCCTCCGTGACCCGCGCTTTCGGGCAGGTCCCTGCGGTGGGCGATTCCCTTCCTTTTGTAATCAATAAACTGTGTTTGTTTGGCTGCTTCCTCAGGAAAAGAAAAAAAAACCTCCAGCAGGCTCATGACTTCTGTTTTATTTTCCTCGAAGGCGGGGAAGCGAGGCTCCAGGCCGGGTGGCCCCCCTCAGGTGTGTATGTGGGGGAGATACTGCAAGGCTGCAATCGTAAAAACACTTACTAGCGAGTAAGCTCCATTGACCTTATTTACGAATTACCTTGGGGGTATGTTATGTGGTTAAGACGCTGAATGCCGATCGTTAGGTCGGCGGTTCCAGACCTTAGTGCTGCATGAGGGAGTCCTGCCAACTTAGCAGTTCGAAAGCAAGAAATTGCAAATACATAAATAGGTACCACTTCAATGGGAAGGTAACAGCTTTCCGTGCGCCTCGGCCTCCAGTCATGCTGGCCACGAGATGGGCACTGCATCCCTAGAGTCGGATTTGACTGGCTTTCCAGCAAGGGAAACGTTTACCTTTACTATGTTATGTTTAGGATTGTGCACTTCAAGGTGGGGAAAGGGGTGATGAGATGAGGAGGGGTCCCTGCAGACCCACAGGATTAGATTCAAAGGGGGGAAAATCTTCCAGAGTCTGACTTCTGCGCAAGGTTGAAACCCTGTATCCTTTAACCCCCCACACACCTTTTTCCAACTTTCACCTGCAGATTCAATATGTCACCTCTTGTGTGTGGCCCGGGCCTTTGCTTATTTTTCTGTATTTGGCCCTCACCAAAAAAACTTTGGACACCCCTGATCTAAAGCAACAGCTATTTACTGTGCCCTGCTTTCCCTGCTCTCCTAGTGGCTGCAGTACACAACTGCATTAGAATCTGAATGAACTATGATGCTGGCTTCAGGGGCCCTCCAGCTGACTTGGCCTCCGAAAATTTTGTCACCCCAGTTGTCCACTCTCAGCAACCCTGAGTTAACCTAACAGACTCAACATCTAGGGTGAAAGCCCAAAACGACAGAGACTAAGGAACAACTGTTGTAAATGGGGAGGGGATCGGGAGGGGATCGGGAAAGCTGCAAGGGACAAGAGGGCACAATGAAAACCCAGGACTATGTAACTTGGAAAGAAACTGAGATCTAGAGGGTAGCTATAATGGGTGGCTGGCTCTACGTAAGAAGTAGGGAACTAATTGTAATGCAGTGGCCAGTGAGGAACCTGGGAGCATCACCATGGATGTAGGAAAAGAGGGCCCTGGCTGTGGGACATGGCTGTGAAATCAAGAATTTTTTACAGAGTAATGGAAGCCAAATTGAATCTTAATTAATATCAGGTGGTAAAGCCCTCTGGACCATTTCACTGGAGCTGAAACAACCTCATGTTTGAATACTCCCATCACAAATTCATCACATGTGGAAAACTAACATGTCAAGGAGAAGCATTCTGGCCTTCTTCCTGATTTCCTAATGCTTTATATGAAGAGTGTGTGTGGGGGGGATGACATTCAAACTTGAAGTCCTCCCACTCCCACTCTGAAGAAGTTTAGCCCAAAAAGAGCTATAGAACCTGATTTTTCACAGTGTTTACTTCAGCTGTAAGAGTACAAACACACAAAAAGACTCCTTACAGTAGGTATAACACAGCTGCTGTTATTACTCACCCAGGGAAATGTTGATCGCCACTTTGGGGTCAGGAAGCAATTTTTCTCCAGGCCTGTTTGGCCAGGGATCCTGGAGGTTTTCTGTCATCTTCTGGATGTTGAACAGTGGTCACTGTGGGTGTGGAGAGGGAGGTATTTGTGAGTTTCCTGCATCGTGCAGGGGGTTGGACTAAATGACCCTGGTGGTCCCTTCCAAATCTATGATTCTATTAATCTAATTCTCTTTCAGAGATGAGGCAGGTGGCAGTATGATTTTTTTCAACAGTGGAACCTTGCCTATGAAATGCCCTTCCCCATGAGGCTCACCTGGTGACTAGCCTTTGCTGCAGGCCAAAACATTTATTTTTTAACCCAAGCTTTTGATTAAGGGGATTGATCTTTTAACATCCTTTTTTACTAGTCCACTTTTATCCAGGGAAGTATTTTATTAAACTAGTTGTAAGCTGCTCAGTGTTTCTATGCTCTGGCTTGGTTTTCAATGCTGGGCTTTAATTGTTGACAAAAGTTATTCTATTTTGTAAAGTGTTTCTCTGAAAAGGTGGCATAGAAATTTCTGAAATATCTTCATCTACCTTTGTGGTCTCCAACCTTTCCAGGCCTGGGACCTACTGAGCCACAAGCATATGATACATTGTTATACAACATAGTCATGTGACAGTAAAATGGGTAGCCAGATGACCTTATCTGCGTCAAGGCCAGGATCATGGGCAGCAGAGAGCTGGGTATAGAAAACACAACACAACCACCTAAAGGTACATTATAGTGAGAAACAAGACATGGGGTCAGAGCTATGGAGGATTCTTTTTTTTAATTTTATTTTATTTAAGTGTAAATGCAAACAAAAGGATTTCAACATCTAAATAACATACAACACAGAATTTTAACAGAGTAACAAGACAAATAGGCTAACATAATCTTCAGAACAGAAGGGATAATGATGCAACAAGAAGGTATCACTTACATGATTTCTGAGAGTACTATATACTGGTACGGACATAAACATGAGCATGAACATGAATAACTAGGGTCATCTAGAGTGCTGTGTTGTCAAAGATTCAAGAGTATCACTTAGTTAAAAGTGAAGCCACAATGCAAAGTTTGGATTTTTTGGCAGGAGATCGTTTTCTGCCATAAATTGTAAGTATGGGAACCAGGTGTTTGTGAATTTGGAGTGTGTTGAGCATTGTGATGTTCAAGAGGTGTCTAATACATTGGTTATTTTATCCATGATGAAGAATTCCCATATTTTGTTTCTCCATTCCTCCATCGTTGGTGGTTTGTCTGACTTCCAGACAGTTGCGATGGTAAGTGAGGCTGCTATGAGTATATATGATGTTAAGCGTTGGAGAGGGTCTTCGTCTTTCACTGGGTCTCTGAGGTGAAGAAGTATGCATTCTGGGGTCATCTGGAGCTTTTGCGAGGTTATCTTGGTTGTTTCGATGGCAACGGTCTTCCAGAACTGTTGGATGTGGGGACAACTCCACCAGCAATGCATGTAATCGCTCACCTTTCCACAGTTCTTCCAGCATAATGGTAAGTAAGATTTATTCATGTGATGTAACCAACTTGGGGTGTAGTACCATCGTGAGACTAATTTAAAAAACTGAAATGAGGAATCTTCACTTCCACTGACAGACCTTATCTTGCTGCCTCTTTTAGCATGCATATATTCAGGAAAAATTAACTTTTAAAAAAGTGGAATGGGGAATATTCATTTATTTCTGTTTGTCTTTCAATGGGATTTGTGGTTAATGGAATCCAAACCTTGTTACAGGCCTTAACTGATGCTGAACTGGAGATGCAGTCCAAGCCATTGTGTATATGCATACATCAGACCAAAACAAGCTCAAGGCCAACTCCTTTCTTCTTTTTTACTTGGCAAACAAGAAAGTCTGCCAGTAATGCAGTATAAGAGCATTATCAGTCATATCCTCAATACAACTAAATGACAAAAGCCATTACTAAGTGGTATCCAGCAGTGCAATCCTAAACAGAGTTACACTTGTCAGACTATTGACTTCAGGAGACTTCAAATGATGTAACTCTTCTTAGGACTGTTAGTGTAAACCACTTCAGAAGGTCTGCTGTCTAAAATGTATGCACTGGTATTGTCTAGCATAATAAAAAGAGCACATAGATTCTTTGCAAATCCATATAGCTCCTTTGTACCCAAGATAAGAACACGATACTCTCTGAAGTACCAGGGTAATATAATGCATGCACTGATAAAATCATGGTTTTTTACTTCTGTGAGCTATCAGAAACAACTGATACAAAATAAAGTGTTTGGATATTTAAAAATGTGTGCGCATGCACACATACACAGACATCCAACATGCAATTTTAAAGCTTTGTCATTTTCTTTGTATGTTGTTAAAGAAAGACATTCTGAAAAACAGCCTACTGTCTTATATTCAGGAAAAATAAATTCATTCCAACTCTTCTCCAACAGCTATCATCAATCAAAATACCTATTTTATAGCCTAAAAGATAAGCTTCTATCTGAGTATTCACCATTGGTAATAAAATCATTTCAGGATGTAATGCATATTTGAATTCCATCCCATTCTCAGATCCAGATCTAATGTGGAAAAGTGGCTTGTGGGCTTTCAGGTAATGCATCTTTGAAAAGATCAGAAAACATGTCATTTCATTTAGATGACATAATGTGATACTCAGCTATCTGCTGTAAGCCTGATTGACTGAACAGTTAATTTGAAGAGATGACAATTAAAGCGTTGATGTCTATCCAAACAGGGCTCCATTTAGCTGTTTTGAGTCTCCAGAGCACCTTTGGAGATGTGACTGAGTGCTTTGTTGTACTCCATGGATCCAAAATGAGTGCTTGGCAGGCAGGGACCAATAATTAGCCATCTGTAGAGGAAGAAAGAAGAGATGTGTTTCAAAGATTCAATTTTGGTGCACCAGCCATGTTTAAAAAGGTCATGTATGTTGTGGGTCAGCCAGGGCCAAGCAATAGCAAAGACTCCTCAGGAGAAGAGGAAACCTGTGTAGCCAGCTCTGAGTCAGCAGAAGCCAGCAAGCAGGAAGATGAGCTGCAGGCCTGTCAGGTTCACAGCCAACAGCTGGTGCAGAGGACAACCTCAAGCCTTGATTCAACAAGTGAAACTCAGTTGATCGTTTCCAGCCCTCCAGGATCATCCACATCCTTAGAGCATTGCAGACAGAGACTGAGAACAGAATTCAGGAGAGATGACAAAGTGCCTCCTGGCCCAATGCCAGCTGCTTGCTGATAAGCTGTCATGACTACTGCCAAGGATGTGCTCCCAGCCCCAGCAGAAGTCATGAGTACTGCTGAGGATGAGCTCCCGGCTCCAGCAGAATCTACACCTGACCCCAATGAAGCCACAGAGCCCACTCCAGCAACAGCTAGGATGGAACAACGGATGACGGACAGCCCTCCTGATTCGCCCCCACCAGTGGCACATTTACGAAACCAGCTCTGGCGGGACTTGGCATCCTGGCAGCAAGAGGCGCGCCTGCACAACAGGCGGTCCCTCTAACAGGAGCTGGGACACACGCGCTGGCCACTAATTGACAACAGTCTCGGAGAGATACTTAGCTCCTCACCCCCGTCGGTTCCTTGTGCCAGCAACTAGTCAGCTTGACAACGCTACTGCACCCACCTTGCCCATGTTCCCGGTTCCTGTTTCCTGCTCTGAACTCTCGGCTCCTCAACTCCGGCTTTGACGACTACACTTTCAGTTTGTGCTCTGGACTCTGTCATTCAGCTCCTGCTTCCCTTGACTCTGGCTTTTGACTACTATGCTTTCGGTTTGTACCTTGGACTCTGTTACTTGGCTCCTGTTTGCATGCCTCTCAGTTTCTGACCTTGGACTGGACCCAGACTATCCCTCTCTCACTCTGCCCACACTCTAGCCCATGACAATAGCAAAGATGAATAGTTGCAGGATTACTCCTGAACAGCTGGCTGCAAGCATGACCCTTAAGCATATGGCTATAAAAACCAGCCAAGGGAGGGTGTGGACACAATGCATATGGTAGATGTTCAACCACTGACTCTTCTTTGCTTGATTTTCTGGAACTCTGACCTTTGGACTGAATGACTCTTCCTTGCCTTTCTGGCACCCGATACTCCAAGCCTACTAGTCAGTACAATGTACAATACACAGTCTTCACACACCATTTTGTAGGAATAGGGTAATGGAAATGGAACACTAGATTTTTGAGAGTATGTCCTTGTGTTCTTTGAATTAGACCATACACAGAAAAATGTATGTGTTGTCCTATTAATAAAAAGGGGTGAACATGTGAATTGAGAGGAGAACAAGTAGTACACATTCCTTTTATGAGTGGCTGGTGTGCCAAGATCAAATGTCTACACAGGACTTTTGCTTCCTTACCTGAATTTACAGGGTGAGTTAACCCTGTACTTGCTACAGCTCCCATATCTCTCCTTATAAATAATTATCTTTTGGTTTTGCAAGATTCCATGCACTCCCATTGGCTGTAAAATGCCCTCCCTCAGCCATTGGCCCATCAGCCGCCACTCAAGAGTATTCGCGTGCCATTGGTCGGGTGCTGGGTCTGCTCCTCTTCCCCACCCACTCCCCCTTCAGACAGATTTTGCATGTCAGATTTACTGTCAGACAGTTCTCTCTCCTGAGGAAGACAGTTCTCTTGAATCCTGTGAGGGACTGTCCCTTCAGTGGCTGTCGGTAGGCAACCAAGCTTGGTTCTGTGAGTAAAAAAACAAAGGACTTTCAGCATAACCCCTCCCCCGCCTATAACCCCCTCCCCAACGGCCACTTTCCTGTCAGAATAAATGGAAAAAGGCTCTTTCTCCTGCTTCGCTTCAGCATGGCTGGCTGGCTAACGAGGTGGGCCAGCGACCATCAAACCATTTTCTTCAACTCCCTGCTGTGCGGCTGACTTTCCCCTAGAGCTGCCAATCTCCAGGTGGGACCTGGAGATCTCCCACTATTACAATTGACCTCCAGATGATAGAGATCATTTCCCCGGGAGAAAATGGTTGCTTTGGAGGGTAGACTCTATGGCATTATACCCTGCTGAGTCCTTCCACACACACCCCCAAATGCTGCCCTCCACAGGATCCACCCCCCCAAATCTCCAGGTATTTCCCTAATCAAAGTTGGCACCTGTACTTTCTCCTCTGTCAGTAAAAGGCCCTTTCCACACCTATGTTGGCCTTTGGGAGAAAACTCATTGGGCCCAGTCCTGATCAGGTTGCCAACTCCAGGTGGGCAATTCCTGGAGATTTGAGGGATGGAGCCTGGAGAGGGTGAGGTTTGAGGAGGTGTGGCAACTCAGACAGGTACGATGCCATAGACTCCACCCTCCAATCCAGCCATTCCCTGATGGGGAACCATTGTTGCCAATCTCCAGGTGGGGGCTGGAGATCACTCAAAATTACAACCGCTCTCTAGGAGGGAGGGGGGAGGAGATGGAAAACTAAAGGTAGGTTGATGGTTGGATGGGAGGGAGATAGGGTTGTCAACTCCAGGTTGGGAAATTCCTGGAGATTTGAGGGGTTGAACCTGGAGAGAGTGAGTGTTGAGGAGGGGTGGGACCTCAGATAGGTACAATGCCATAGACTCCACCCTCCAAACCAGCCACTCCCTCCTGGGGAACCACTGTTACCAATCTTGGGGGTGGGCTGGAGATCACTCAAAATTACTACTGCTCTTCAGGTAGCAAAGATCAGTTCCTCTGGAGAAAATGGTGGACTCTGTCATTGTACCCTGCTGAGATCGCCACAGCAAATTGTCACTGAGTGCCCAAAGCCGGGGCACTCTCCCAGAGCCTCTTTCTAGAGCTCGTTGTATTTATTTCCACAACGGGCCTTATTCCTAGTATTTATATAATTTTAAACTTTTTTAAAAAAGTAACAAATTACCCTTGTCCTTGCTAACAAAACTGAATTAAAGCTGCATATGCTACATATAGACTTTGAGAGATAGTGCTGAGTAGTGGTTTGGATGGTGGATTAGGATTTAGGAGATCTGGATTCAAATTCTCAACGCATGAAGAAGCTTGCTGGCTGGGTGAACTAACCACCCCATCTAAGCCACATCAAGATTGTGTAGATAAAGTTAGGGATCAAGAACCATGTATCCCCTTCCAAACTCCTTGGAGGAATAGTGGGATTAAATAGTAATAAAATTACATTTGTGAGAACTACCATAGGGGATGATTGCTGCTATTACTGGGATTGCTAGAGTGACATGGCAATGTGCGATCTCATTTCCAGTTACGTGACTGGAAGTGATGTTATGGAGTTGCCATGATGTCACACACACCCTGCAAATTACTCCTGCTGAAGCACTGGGCAGCAGTGGAGGGTGGAGGTCTTCTACTGTAACGGGAGACCTGGGCTGCGGTCACACACACTAAATAATCCACTTTCAATCCAATTCCAATCCACTTTCCAGCTGGATTTTGCCAGTTCACACAGTAAAATCCAGTTGGAAGGTAGACTGAAAGTGGATTGAAAGTGGTTTATTTAGTTTGTGTGACCACAGCCCTGGTCTCCCTGGTTACAAGTCACCTAAAAGGTTCCATATACCTATAGCTCAATAGAAGAAGGCACACCAATAGAACACATTACTTGAGCAAAATAGCTCTACTCTAGTATGGGGAATCTTTGTGGTTTGTTTTGTTGCCTGGTGTATTGATGGAATCAATTTGGTTCCTAAATACTGAGACAACTTCAAGGGTCTGGAGATGTTCAAATCACTGAAGGCATCTGAGGTGGGGTTCCACGATACTTGGTAGTCACATCCATTTCAAATAGCTCATTTGTGACCAGCAACCACAAACTGAGAGTTATACAGATACTTGTCTTAGTTATTTCAATGAAAATGGTGTGCTGAGCATACCTTAAGTCAAAGTACAAATGACTTATTTTTTTTTTGCCAGGATCCACTCTTGTCTTCATCAAACAGATGCATAAAAGGCTAAACATTACTCTGGAACCCATTCTTCACTGACATATGGACCCAAGGTGATGTGCTACAGCACATAGGTTGGTGCTGTGTCTATAATGTAACTGTATTATGCCAGTGGAAAAATCATTTTAGAGCTGTCAGAGTGGCTGTCAGAGAACCCAAGCTCGCTGTTCACTACCACACAGTGGTATTGCTAAGACAGTCTCACCACCAGATGCTGTCATGACAATTCCCATAGGCATTCACAATTTTGCTGTGAAAAACAATCTATTTTGGCAGCTTCTACCACAGAGGCATAGTCTTCTTCTTTAGGATGTCATCTTCTTTCAGCCATTATTTTTAAAAGGGTAGTTAAATCCTTCAGTAATGTTGTATGAGATACAGCGACAGCATTTCTAGAATGCAATCTTCCATTATATTATGCCATCTGTTTTTTTAACTTTTGTTTTTTTTAAAAAAGGAGGGGTTCTTATTAAGTTCAGTTTCTGTATGTGCAGACCTGTCCAATTTAGTCAATTAAAATGTGTCATTTGTTGTTGGAGTTTCCTCAATTAACTAGATTGCCTTTTCCAGAAAGGTCTTATGGGGCAGCATAAGATGGGGTTGATTTCAGCAAAGGTCATACAGCCAGTCCTATGACTGGGATGAGGCTGTGGCTCAGTGACAGATTATCTGCTTTGCACCAAGGTGTTCTCAAGTTCATTCCCAGGTATTTTCAGTTAAAAGGACTTGGTAGAAGGTGATGTGAAGCACCACTGAGACTCCAGATAGTCCTTGTCAGTCAGAGTAGACAATACTGACCTTGACAGGCCAATGGTTTCACTCAGTCTAAGGCAGCTTCATGTATTCATTTGCTTTGGATTGTGGTGCAGCTTACAGGTAGAGCACCTGCTTGGCTTGTGGAAGGTCTCAGGTTCAACCCCCAGCTTCTCCAATTAAAAATGATGTGAAAGATCTTGGCTGTCATACCATGGAGCACTGCTGCCAGTCAGAGTACAAAATACTGACCTTAATAGACCAATGGTCTGATTCAGTAGAAAGCAGCCTACTCCAGTTTTACTATAGTGTAGAAGAGTAAAATGCAGGAAAAAACTTCCCATCCCATTTGCTTCAGTATCAAGATAACCTAGTGCAGGATGCCCTATGCGCCTTTAGGGATGTATCCTGCACTGAAGTGGAGGACAAACATCTGTTTCCTTTTAGCTAGTGCATGCCCACTGACTCCACAGTGCTTCAGACTGGGAGGGCTGTCAGTCAATGTATAACTATATATAACTTTCTATCTATAACTCTATCTAGGGGCTGCAGTGGCTCAGAGGTTAAGATACTGAGCTGCAGACTGGAAGGTCTGTAGTTTGGCAGTTTGAGACCTTAGTGCCACGTGATGGCATGAGCTCCCGTCTCTGGCCCCAGCTCCTGCCAACCTAGCAGGATGAAAGCAAGAAATTGCAAGTAGATAAATAGGTACCATTTCAGTGAGAAGGTAACAGCATTCTGTGCACCTCAGCATATAATCATGCTGGCCACATAACAACGGAAACGTCTTCAGACAGAGCTGGCTCTTCGGCTTGGAAACAGAGATGAGCACCGCCCCCTAGAGTCGGATTTGACTGGCTTTCGAGCAAGGGAAACCTTTATCTTTACTCTCTCTCTCCCTCCCTCCCTCCTGCCCTTAAGTAGATACAATCAGCCTAGCACTATAGAAAGTCATTTTCCAAGGTGTACTATCTATAAAGAATTTATTATTTATTTAATTCATTTGTACACTGCCTTTCATGGAGCTGTGGTGGCTCAAGTGGTTAAGACGCTGAACTGCAGGCTGTGGAAGGTCAGTAGTTCAGGAGTTCAAGACCCGAGAGTGCCGCATGACGGGGTGAGCTCCTGTCTCTAGTTCCAGCTCCTGCCAACCTAGCAGTTCGAAAGCAAGAAATTGCAAGTAGATAAATAGGTACCACTTTGGTGGGAAGGTAACAGCATTCTGTGCACCTTGGTGTTTAGTCATGCCAGCCATATGACCACATAAATGTCTTCGGACAGTGCTGGCTCTTCAGCTTTGAAACGGAGATGAGCACCGCAACCTTAGAGTTGGATTTGACTGGCTTTCGAGCAATGGAACCTTTACTTTTTACCTTACACTGTCTTTCTCCCCAGTGGGGACCCAAAGCAATCTCCATTGTTCTCTTCTCTTCCAATTTTATCCTCACAACAATCCTGTGAGGTATGTTAAGCTGAGAGAATGTGACTGGCCCAAAGTCCTTGGGCATGCTTTCATGGCATGAGTGGGAATTCAAACCTTGTTTTCCCACTATACCACACTAGCTCTCTGATGAAGCAGATTTTAGATGTGACATCTCCCATGTATGAAGTTATCAAAAATTGCTGTTTGTATGTTCCACATTATTTCCATATTTTAGTTGTGGACCAGTCAATGGCAGTAGTGGCATGCAAGCATAGCACAAATGAAGCAGCCATATACTGAATCAGACCATTGATCTATCAAGCTCATCAGTCTCTCATTCTTTGGGATCTCAATCACAGAAAGAACTTCCTCAGTGTGTAACAGCGCAATCCTTTAAAAAAGATTGAATATGGGACCTTCTGAATGCAAAACATGTGCTCTGATACTGAGCCTTTTCCCTTCCTGGATATGAAGTACTACAGATGATAAATATTACAGCACTTCAGTTCTTTCTGGAGCATGCATATAAAAGGCCTCATGTCTCAATTGGTCCCCAGTAGGAAGCACAAAAATGGAAGGAAGGGGGAAAGGAATGGAGAAGGAAGATTAAACCAAAGCAACTCAGAGTTAATACATGATTTTTTGGAAGCCATTTCAATGAAACAGCAGAAGAGGCCAACAGGGTGTCAAATGAAATGCATTTCTAATGATAAGCAGAAGTGAGGGAAAAGAACACAGTCATGGGAGGGATGCTTTCCGGACTCTAGCATATTGTTATTTCAAAAATAAAAATGGACAGAGGTGTCAATACCATTTCAAAGATTGCCTGGTGTGCTGTCTTGATGACTCTAATGGCACAGTAATATCATACAATGAATCTAAAAAGAAAATCATTAGTTTCCTGATGATTTCTTAAAATCTAGGCTTAAGCATCTTCTAAAAAAACTAGGAAAAGCTTTCTGTTTAAGTTTCAGTGCTTGGACCGCAAGTGGTTATTTTTGTATACACTTTTTTCTTTCTTTTTTTAACATTCTGTTTGTCCAGTTCAGTGATTTGTTGGGTCCTAGTGCCCATTACCTTGACAAGTTTGTCTTAGGCAGTCTGGCAGGACCTCTAGTTATATGTTAGTGCATACCTGATCAGACTTCAAGTACGGGATTTTCTCAGGTTTGTAGAAAGATCTGTCTCCTCCATTCATTGCCCCAGTCTCTGGATTTAACTATTTGCAGAAGGAGCTATATTTTTAGATATACTGATAAACCATTACCAATTAGTAAGCATTTAATGTGACAGTATGAAGTCATGTTTCCGGAAACTTTGTAGCAAAACTGTAGATTTATTTATTTGTGGCTTTTCTCCCCAATAGGAACCAAAAGTATTCTCCTTTCTAACATTTTATCATCACAACAACCACCCTATAAGGCAGGTTGGACTGAGAGAGCATGACTGACCTAAGGTTACCCAACAAGGTTTTATGGCAGAGTGAGAATTTAAACCTGGGTCTCCCAGATCTTACTCTAACACTACACCGTGCTGGCTCTCATGCTGAGAGTTGCAAGATGAACATGTGCTGAAGCAATTATATGACTATGTTATCATGTAGCCATCTGCCATGTGAATGCTCTTGACCTACATTGAAGCCTGCAGATTTTGTTACAGCCAACTTATCTATCCAGTGAATTGGCATACATGGTGATTAATGAATTTATCAGCATTAAATACTGTATATTAAACTATATAATGCATATATGATGCTAATATTCCATGTATTTAGTCATGCTACATATACAGACAGTATTTGGAGTGGAAAAACAAACTGGGATCACAGAGCAAAACATAATAACAAGCAGTCATTGTGATTTGTGGCAACTATAGCTTATAGTTCATAAAAAATACAAATGGTCTTTACAAATCATATAGATAACAAGAAAATCTCACAATAATGTGAACCTGTATCACAAAAATTAGAAAAGTCCCAACCTTGTGTTATTGTAGAATAGTTTCTGTAGTAAGATAACAAGCATCTAGATGCAAACCTGTTTCGTAGTTTATCTTCCTCAGAAGTTATTCATAGTCGATTTTCCTCAGAAATTCTCTCACTAAAATTAACCATAATTATTACAACACAAAGGACACCACACAGGAATCTTGGCATTATAAAGGAGTGTATGCTGTGTAAATGGAATCTTGGCATTATAAAGGAGTGTATGCTGTGTTATTTAACCTTACCTCTTATTTACAACTCAGGTTTTACACAGGAAGCAAGCCAGTCCATTTACGGTTCCTTAATCTGGCCTTCTGCTCTAATACTCGCTGGCAAATTACTCTCTTTTCAATATAAGTAAAGAGGCAATGGGTCTCATTTCCCATTTGCAAGAAGTCCCCTCCCATCTCTCTATGTACTTATGGTTAAATTACCCCACAGGCCCTTGTTTTAACCACAGGGAAGGAGAAATTCACACAGTTGGTCCATGTCTGAAGCTACTAGCTCCCCTTGAGGAGTTCAGCTCTCCAGCTTTGTTTCACTCATGCCCTTTCACATATAGGGTTTTTACTCTCTGCTGCCACCAGCAGGCTATCAATAGAATACCAGTCTGATGGTCCACAGTCAGTTCCTCTATAGAAAAATCAGAATCTCATCTTTGTATTTAGCCAGTATGGTGAAGGGGAAACCCATGAAAACAGAGATATTCTCAGATAGGCAGACTCTCCCCATCTCTTTCTTATACCTTGATAAGCACAGGTCAAAGCATGAGGGTTTTTCCATGGTTCCAAAGAGCAAATAAGTCCAATTTCATAAAAAAGGAGAAAGCTTTATATTAAAGAATCTATGAATACAGCAAGTGAAAAGCACAGTCGAACAGCAAAAGACTAAAATTGTTTCAACACAGAGAAAATGCAACAGGTCTAAATGCATCTTCTTTCCCTAGGTCTACAACTTACCTCTATGAGTTAAAGAGAGAGACAGAAATATTTTAATGAGTTTAGGTTTGCGGTTCAGATTCTGACCATTTCAGATTACCCTTTTCTCCATCTGGCCAGTCAACTCTCTTCAGAACCTGTGCCAGTGTGTGTCTCCATCAGCATCCCCACAAAGTCTCTATCATGTCTTTCTGTGTCTCACATTTGTCTACTAAAGCTGCCTCACTCAGAAGGGCTGCCCCTCTCCTCCAACAGACAGCTTCCCCTTCCTACAAACCACTCACCCCGTAAATTCACCAGGGAGGGAAAGTAAAAGGTTACATTTATCTGGTTAATTAAAGGGTGGAATTCACTAGCTCTCTTATCAACAACAACAACAACCTTTTATTGGCATACAATATTAAAAAAACAATTCCCAATAAATTGATACACTCCAATAAGATATAAAATTAGATAATCAGCGTACCATTACAAGGAGTATATCAGGCCTATAAGATAAGTTAAATTATAAGACGCTAAATTTGGCCGTGAAACAAAACAACAAAACCTGGGTCATACACTAAAATTTTAGGATTTTAAAACTTAAATTTAAATTTAAGAGTTTAAAAGGTTTAAAATCAGAAGTATTTAATATAATCAGGGTCATTCTTCCATTTTATAAGACAGTGAAGAAACTTAGCGATCAATTCACTGATATCTGGATCTCGTGAAGCAAGGAGATGGTGTAACTTAATTCCATCCGGTTGGCCTGCTACCATCCTAAGGGGGGCTTCTATAAATTTTGCTCAAATATCCTTAAACAGTTTACAGTGTAAGAGTACGTGCTCAACTGTTTCTATTTCTCTTCTATTACATCCACAAAACCTGCCTGAGTAAAGTGTTTTCTTATATCTCCCCTCAAGAATAGCAGAGGGGAGAACATTGAAACGTAGCTCTGTTATCCTCTCTTGCCTTCATCTATATACCGATTCCCAAAGTCTGTTCTCTATATGAATACTTATTTCTGCCAACAGAACGCTCACTCTCCGCCAGCAGCTTTTTCTACAAACTCAGGGGACTCTGGGTTTACAGAAATATCCAAAATGGGGGGGGGGCCCTTGGGGAGGGATGGGGGATCTACTTCAGACATCAACAGTGAGAGATTAGAATATTCATGGGAGGGGCTTCTAACTGGCTCTGTAAGTAAAAGCCAGGGAGAGGAAGAAGAGCCCTTTCCACGCCTATTTTGGCCTTTGAGGGAGGGAGACTTGGGGCCAGGCCTAGAGATTTTGTGGTGGACTCTAAGGAGGGCTGGGTTTGGGGAAGGGAGAGGTCTCAGCTGGGTATAATGCCACAGAGTCCACCTTTCAAAGCAGACATTTTATCTAGCGAGACAGATCTCTGCTGTCTAGAGTTCAGTTGTAATTCTGGGGATTCTCCAGGGCCCCACTTGGAGTCTGGCAACCCTAGGCCTGGCAGCAGTCTAGGGTTGCCAGGTTCCCCTGGCCACTGGCAAGGGAGGGGGGTAAGGTTGCCAGATCCCAGCTGGGAAACTCCTGAAGATTTCGGGGTGGACCCTAGGGAGGAAAGGGATCTCAGTGAGGTACAATGTCATAGACTCTTTTAAGTATTGAGGCAAGAGACGATAGTCAAACAAAGAAAGCTTTCAACATTGCTCAGCTCAGGACTGCTCTGCAAAGAGCGGCACTCAAACTTATATAATTCCATAACTAAACTATATACAATGTAACTATATACAGACAGTCTGATTGGACCTAAGCAGAGCTCTGTGATAGGTTGCCTTGGGTGGCTTCAGGACCAATAGATGGCCTTTATTGGACAGCCAATCAGAGTGAGGGGATTAGGATACCTCTGTGCAACTCACAACAAACAGCAGAGAATAACCCAAACACAACAGACTCCACCTTCCAAAGCATCCATTTTCTCCATGGGAAGTTATCTCTGTAGTCTGGAGATGAATTACAGGGGATCCCCAGTTCCCACCTGGAGGCTGGCATCTCTAGGAAGCACCCTCTGGGCAACTTGACACCACCTGATTTGCATGACTCAGCTAGGCCCAGCTGCTTGCTACTGTTCATCAGCAGCCACCCTATGAAAGATAGTGTGATGCAGCAGTTAGAGCTTCAGATTAGGCTCTGCGAGAGGTTAAGATTCCCATCTTGTGGTGGAAGCTGACCGGGTGATTTTGGACCAGGCACATACTTTCAGCCTAATCAAACACACAGGGCTGTTGTGCAGATAAAAAGGAGGAGAGAATAAATGTGAGCTGCTTTGATCCCCACTGTGGAGAAAGACTGCAATTTTCCTAGGTAGAGGCTGTGGAGGAGGGGGTGGAGCTGAAGGTGGAGAGGCAGATAGAAGTAGGTTGGCTGTTTGGTGGGAAGGAAATAGGATTGCCAACTCCAGATTGGGAAATTCCTGGACATTTGAGGGGTGGGTGGAGCCTAAGGAGGGTGGGATTTGAGGAGAGGAGGAACTTCAGACCAATATAATGCCGTAGGCTCTACCCTCCAAATCAGCCAATTCCTTCTTGAGAATATCATTGCCAGCCTCCAGGTGAGGTCCGGAGATCTCCCAGAATTACAGCTGTTGTCCAGGTGACAGAGATCAGTTCCCCTGCATAAAACGGCTGTTTTGGAGTGTTGAGTCTATGGCATTATACCCTGCTGAGGCTGCTTACCTCCCCAAACCTCAAAGTCCCAAGGCTTCACCCTCAAGTCTCCAGGAATTCCCCAACCTGGATCGGGCAGCCCTAAGTTGAATTGATCTCTGTAGCTGGGAAATCTGTTGTGATTCCCCAGGCATTGCCACTGATGCTGTGGGGAGAGAGGAAGCAGGTGGGTGTCTGGGAGAGTGATGGGGGCAGAAAGAGAGAGTGATGGGTGGGAGCAGAAAGAGAGAGTGATGAGGAGGGGAGGCAGAAAAACAAAGAGAATGATGACAGGTCAGAAAGGGAAAGGAAGTAACATGCTTGGAGGAGAGATAGAGAGTAAGAAAAGGGGGCAGAAGGGAGAAAGAGTGTAAAAGAGGTAGGGGGAGAGGAGAGGAAGCAAAGGTGTGAGGAATGAGATAACCATCCCACAAGTTTCCTGCAGGTCTCCACTTGTTATCATACTAATGGTCTTATTGCTCATCTCTTCAGCTTGGAATAGTTGCCAGTGGGGAAACTCCTGCCCTCCATGGAGCAGCAATATCAAAATGGGGTGAAAACTTGCTGAAGTTGAATCTGTCAAAGACAGGGATCCTGTACCTGAGCTGCAGGGGCTTAGACATGAGAATCCAGCTCCCAAGCCTGTGTGGTACATTACTGACATCAACACCCAGGGTTCAAAGCCTAGGAGTAATATTGGATGCCTCTTTATTGATGGAGGCCCAGGTCACAGCGGTTGCCAAATCAACCCTATTCCATCTTCGGCAGGTTTGGCAACTAGTCCCTTACATTCCCAGTCATGACTTGGCTACAGTGATCCATGCAACTGTCACTTCCAGATTGGACTATTATAACTCAGTGTACACAGGCCTACCCTTGTCCCTAATCTGGAAGCTGCAGCTAGTTCAAAATGGAGCAGCACTCCTGCTGTCTGCGACATCTCTGTGGATGTGCATTCAGTTGGTGCTGTGCAAATCTCACTGGCTGCCCAGTGAAGTTCCATTTCAAGGCATCAATTTTAACCTTTAAGGCCCTGAGCAACCAGAGACATACCTGTGGGACTGACTCTATCCTTATGTCCCTCGAAGGGCCTTATGTTTGGCTGATCCACATCTACTGGTAATCCCTGGCCCAAAAGACATCCATCTAGCTTCAACTAGAGCCAGGGCCTTTTCTACCCTGGCCCCAACCTGGTGGAATAAGCTACCATTAGAGATCAGGGCCCTGTGGGATCTTTTACAGTTCCACAAGTCCTGTAAAATAGAGCTATTCTGCCAGGCTTTTAGTTGAGGCAGCAGATGTCCAGTACTATTGGCCCCTCCTGCTCAAACTCCCTGCCAAATTGTTTTTGGCTCCCTGTGGCTGGCAGGGAGCTAGTTAACTCAGGAATCCTTGGATCAGGCCATATCTGAATATCAGTAATATCTGAAACAGTACTGGGATAGTGCAACTTTCAGAATGCCATATTTGTGTGTGTGTGTAATTTTAATTGATTTTTTTAGAATTTTAATTTGATTACTGTTATCATTTTCATGTTGTAATCCATCCTGAGCCCATTTGCAGCGAGGGTGGGATAGAAATTGAATTAATTAATAAATACATAATAAACTCAACATTCACAAAACAAAGTAGGAAAATCTTACACAGATACATGAGTACATTTCATCACAGTACTAAAATAAGATTTTATAAATTTTTTATTTATTTATTTAATTTGTACCCCTCTCTCCCCACCAAAGCAGGCTCAGGGTGGCTAACAAGGCCATTTGGTATCATAAAACAACATAAAACCATCTAAGTACAGTACACAGTCCAGTTAAAAACAATGAAAACAGATTAAAGCCATATAACAACATTTTCATAAAGTGCCGTGTATAGTTTAGCTAGATGTCTCAAGGGTAGGTAGTTTCGTATGACTATTCAGGTCCAGGCCACTAGGGGGGGAAGAGCTCTGTCTTGCAGTCCCTGCAGAACTGTAATAGATCCCAAACTGCCCTGATCTCATACAGGAGCTCATTCCACCAGGCAAGCCAGATGTCCCTGGGGCTGGGGAATACCAAAAAAGGTTGGTTGGTAGACCTCAGTGCTCATATGGGGAGAGGCAGTCCCGAAGGGATGTTTATTTATTCTTTCTGCCACTATGCGATCAGGCCATGCTGCATGTGGAGAATGAAGCCTAGCTATAGTTTAATTTTTAGTTGCAGAGCCTCTCTTCCCTCATTTGGGTAGGGAAGGAGGTGGAAGGAGAGAGACAGAGAGAGTTCAAGAAAGAGAGGGAGTCCCATGGCACCTTTAAGACCAACAAAGTTTTATTTCAGGTATAAACTTTCCTGTGCATGCATACTTCTTTAGAGAGAGGGAGGGAGGGGGATTCTTCTGACAAGCCCTGCTCTGCTGTTTACTTTGAGACCTGATCTCACACACACACACACACGTTAAAAAAAGGAAGGGGGCAGGAAAGAGATGTATCTGAAATAAGGGAAATTATTTTGGCTTTTTCTGAAAAGTTGGGTTTTATTTTTCTGTGCCTATCTGGGATTTTTTTTAAAGACCCTGATTAGGAATTACAACACTTGGATTGCATTCCATGGTTTAATGACTGGAAGTAGATGGCTAAATATTTTAAAAATACATTTATCATTCCATATATTCCAGTTCAACATGTGGTGTCCCTCTCTCCCCTCCCACCTCTCTGTCTGCCTTTCTTCACATTTAAACTTTTTATTATCATCACTAGCAGTGAGTGAATTTGTCCAGTGTGAAAGCAGCACATTAATTCACTTGGAGAGATTCTCCTTTCTAGTTCTAACAGATGAAAATAAATAAATAAAAGAAACCTAACAGTGCAGCTTGCAATCTTTATTAGTAGCAGGAAGCAAGAGTCCAGTAGCACCATAATGACTAACAAAATTTGTGACAGGGTATGAGGTTTTATGAGTCACTGCTCACTTCTTCAGGTACAGCTAGAATGTGAGTCCATCTGTCCTTATATCTTGGAGAGGGAAGTGATTTCAGATGCCAAATAACAATAGCAGCCATTAGTAATGAGAGAAAAAACCTAGGTCTTAATTCAGCCCAGGAGGATGCATTGAGTTTCATGATCCATTGCAATTCAGCAGTCTCTCTTTCTAATTTCCCTTTGAAATTCCTTTGTAAGAGAACTGCTACTCTTAGGTCAGCAACTAAATGTCCTGGAAGGTTAAAATGTCCCCCCACTGTTTTTTGAATGTTGTGGTTTCTTATAGCTGTAGAAAGAGTTAGTACTTTGAAGACTAACTAAATTTGTGGGAGGATATGAGCTTTCATGAGTCACTGCTCAGTTCTTCAGACTTATGTCCATTTCTTCTTTGCCTCCTCCTGGACTGAATCCTCCTGGAACAAAATAAGACCTGGGTTTCCTGTCTTATTACCGAGATGATATCTCCATGCATACTACCCCTCTGCATATCACACCTAATCCAAACAATTCTATTGCCATTCAGCATCTGAAATATCTTTTAAAATTTTATATCTCCAGTACCTTGTGTTACATTTTGTGGCATACATGGTCCTGCCTGACAAAGTCAAATTTGTGTCAGATCTGGCGCTCGTAACAAATGAGTTTGACACCTCTGCTAAACCCTGAAAATGTATTCTTTGCCTAAGGTATGAGTGATTAGCTGTTGGAGTTAAGACCTGTGGATTAGAATCTGAAGCACAGCAGGTGGGATAGTACTTGACCAGACCAAATAATCCAGAGGCTTCATATTTATTGCCAATTGCAGGGTCTGATGTTATTCACACCAATTCTCTTTGGCATCCACGGAGAGCTCTGAGATGCCACTAAGCTAGTCCTCAAGGCTGTGAGGCTCTGAGCCAAAACTTTGTTGTTGTTCAGTCACACAGTCGAGTCTGACTCTTTGCGACCCCATGGACCAGATCACGCCAGGCCCTCCTGTCTTCCGCTGTCCTCTGAAGTTTGCTCAATTTCATGTTCATTGCATCGATGACACGGTCTAACCATCTCATCCTTTGCCGTCCCCTTCTTCTTTGACCTTCAATCTTTCCCAGCATCAGGGTCTTCTCCAGTGAGTGCTCCCTTCTCATTTGGTGGCCAAAGTATTTGAGCTTCAAATTCAGGATCTGGCCTTCCAGGGAACAGTCAGGGTTGATTTCTTTTAGGATTGACTGATTTGATCTCCTTGCAGTCCAAGGGACTCTCAAGAGTCTTCTCCAGCACCACAGTTCAAAAGAACCTATTATTCAGTGCTCGGCCTTTCTTATAGTCCAACTTTCGCAGCCATACATTACTACAGGGAATACCATTGCTTTGACCATGCAGACTTTTGTTGGCAGGGTGATGTCTCTGCTTTTTATCATGCTGCTTAGGTTTGCCATCGCTTTCCTCCCAAGGAGCAGGCGTCTTTTAATTTCATGGCTGCATTCACCATCTGCAGTGATCTGGGTTCCCAGGAACGTGAAGTCTGACACTACTTCTACTACTTCCCCTTCTATTTGCCAAGGAGTGATGGGGCTGGATGCCATGATCTTAGTTTTTTTGATGTTGAGCTTTAAGCCCTCTTTTGTGCTCTCCTGTTTAACCCTGAGCAAGAGGCTCTTTATGTCCTCTTCACTTTCTGCCATCAGAGTGGTATCATCTGCATATCTGAGGTTATTGATCTTTTCCCCAGCAATCTTAACTCCAGCTTGTGATTCATCCAGGCCAGCATTTCACATGATGTACTCTGCATATAAATTAAATAAGCAAGGTGACAATATATATCCTTGTCGTACTCCTTTTCCTATGCTAAACGAATCAGTTGTTCCATACCCGGTTCTAACTGTAGCTTCTTGACCCTTATACAGGTTTCTCAGGAGACATATGAGGTGGTCTGGTACTCCCATCTCTTTAAGAACCTGCCATAGTTTATTGTGATCCACACAATCAAAGGCTTTAGCATAGTCAGTGAAGCAGAAGTAGATGTGTTTCTGGTACTCTCTTGCTTTCTCCATAATCCAGCGAATGTTGGCAATTTGATCTCTAGTTCCTCTACCTCTTTGAAACCCAGCTTGTACTTCTTGCAGTTCTCTATCCACAAATGGTTGGAGCCTAGCTTGTAGGATCTTGAGCATGTCCTTGCTAGCGTGTGAAATGAGTGCAATTGTGCAATAGTTTGAACATTTCTTGGCATTGCCCTTCTTTGGGACTGGAATGTATACTGACCTTTTCCAATCCTGTGGCCACTGTTGTGTTTTCCAAATTTGTTGTCAAATTGAGTGCAGCACTTTAACAGCATCTTCTTTTAAGACTTTGAATAGCTCAGCTGGGATACCATCACCTCCACTAGCTTTGTTGTTAGTAATGCTTTCTAAGGCCCATTTAACTTCACATTCCAGGATGTCTGGCTCAAGGTCAGTGATTATACTGTCGTGGTTGTCAGGGACACTGAGGTCCTTCTTGTATAGTTCTTCTGTGTATTCTTGCCATCTTTTCCTAATCTCTTCTGCTTCTGTTAGGTCCCTACCATTTTTGTCCTTTATCATGGCCAGCTTTGCATGGAACGTTCCCTTGATTTCTCCAATTTTATTGAAGATATCTCTAGTCCTTCCCATTCTATTGTTTTCATCTATTACTTTGCATTGTTCATTCAGGAAAGCCTTCTTATCTCTCCTTGCTGTTCTCTGGAAATCTGCATTCAGTTGGGTAAATCTTTCCTTTTCACCTTTGCCTTTTGCTTTCCTTCTTTCCTCTGCTATTTGTAAAGCCTCATCAGACAGCCACTTTGCTTTCTTACATTTCTTTTCCTTTGGGAAGGCAGTGATTGCTGCCTCTTGTACAATGTCATGAACTTCCGTCCATAGTTCCGAAACTTTATAATAATAGTATTTCTCATATGTTATATCTGTGCATAGTAGAAACTTACTAATACATATGCTTTTGAGAGATATGGTCACCATATTGTCTGAACAGGGGCAACAATCTGTGTGAGTGTACAGTTTTGGTATATATGAACTGACCACTGGATTTTTCAGGTCTGCAAGTACCTAAGCTGTACACACATGCCCAACAACTGTACTTCCCCTTTTCATTCAACAAGGGGACTGCATATATTAGGATCATAGTGGACAGTGTCTGCTCCCAGGAGCCATGGTTGTCAAGCTCCCAGAATGCATGGCTTTAACTCCTGGAAAGAATGAGTGTGACTGTTTTATGACCAGGTTTATGTGTACAGCAGAACACGGTGGTAATGTGATACCAAATAATTTAGGTGCAGAAAAGAAATTTGTCTCCCCCACACACACGTCCTCTGTAGTAATAATTCCATGTCAGTAGAAAAGTAGGATGCAGGGAGGTAGGCTAGAACTTTTCTCCATATTGTGCTACTTCACAGGGAGTGTTTACATGAAGGAGCATTAAAAATGTGATTTTCACCTCACAGTAGGGTTCCCAACACTGGGTAGGAAATTCCTGGAGATTTGAGGGTGAAGCCTGGGGAGGATGGGGTTTGGGGAGTGGATGTGTCCCAGCAGGGTATAATTCCATAGAGTCCAGCCTCCAAAGCAGCCATTTTCTTCAGTGGAACTGATCTCTGCAGTCTGGAGATCAGTTGCAATTTTGGGAGATCTCCAGGCCCTGCCTTGAGTTTGGGAACCCCACCTCACAGTGGTACAGCCCACTATCAAGATTATTTAATCTCATTTGGCTTCATATATAGACCAGGCCCAAGTCATGACATGAAGAACATTGGCAAGATCTATCCAAAGTTTTTATACATTCAAGTTAATTTTATGGTAACTAGGCCAAATCTCATTCCAAATGAGACACAACAGTGCCCAGAATTATTTCATCACCTCCATAATTAGAGATATGAAATTAACAGTAATTATGCTTATAGTTATATAATTAACCATCACAGGTTGAAGAAAATCATTTTGGTTTCTTGTTACTTTTGTGTACAAGCATAAATTGTCCCAATTGGTCGAAAGCCATCAGCCTGTCCTCTTTTGACATGGCATGTGTTTTGTTCTGATGCTCATTCTGCATCATTAAATCGTGGAAATTTTACTAAATTAGGGTACTATCCTTATTGGTACAGGCACTACAGCAACACAGGGAATGAGTCACTTAAAGATCTGTTGTTCTGCTCCTTTGTCTCAGTGCATATGCACATGGTGTGCCTGTTTGCATCTCTCATCTCTACCATGAATGCCTGCATAACTTGGCCTAGCAAAAGGGGAGGCCTAGGCAGGGACATGAGAGAGGCATGCATAACATTCTTATTCTCCAGGTTCCACATCCTTGTACAGGTACCAAGGTGGGGAAAGGAAGGGAGAAATCAGAATGGACTGAGAGCTGTGAAAATCCCTCCATCTGTGAGGATGAAGGCTCATACCCATAAGTACCCATAAATAAGCTCTAAAATAGATGTATACCTTTGGTTAATTTAATTTGATGAATTTGTATATTTTGCAAATGCCCCTTTGATTCCAGCTGTTTCCATATGGGGCAACAGTGGTAGCAGCCACAAGTGGAGTGCAGGTGGGTAGGGACACGTTTCCCCATTTGTGTACCACTCATTGCTGTCCCTGCCCCACCCCTCCCCCACTGTCTTGCCAGCATAGAATCCCCCCTGTGATCTGTAACTCCCCTCCCCCTTCCCCCACTTCATAGGTGATCCATGGCTCATACCTGAGCTGAGGTACTACTGTGAACTAAAACAAGACCCATTAAAGGACTGCAATGAGGAAAAAACAGAGTTTAACTCTGTCATTTTGAAGGCAGAGTTTAAATCTGCCCCCTCCCCATACTGGCTGCAGGCAGAGGTTCCATGCAGAGGCTCCACTTTCAGCCACCCCACTGTTTCCTTTTTAAGTCAGGTTAAAGGAGGATTTTTTCCCTCCCTTTACTCTGGCTTAAAGGAGAAACCCCCAGGACCCTGGTGCATCATACTTGGAAAGACCAAAATGTCCCAAGTCCTATGGAAGTCCCCCCTCCAAAAAGTGGAGACATGCTGTGTTCTACCTAAGGAAAAATCCCCAAGTGGAAGCAGACTCCTTTATAAAAGGAAAGTCAAGTTTTTATCAGGAATTGAACCAGTCAGCTGCTAAAAAGACCCCTAAATCTGAATGGCTTCACTCCAAGCCAGAGTCCTACATGCAGTCCAGTGAATATAATGCATCAAGGGAAGGTTCAGAGCAATAGTACTTTAATGGAATTTTCTCCAGTCTCTTCTTTTCCCATGGAAATAGAGGATGATTGGTGAAGGGAACCTAATCCTACTCTTGGCATATCAGAAGACATCAAAGGTGTAGAGACTTTATGTGTACCCATACAGGGTGTTTTTTTTGTGTGTGTTTTTTGAGGCAGACCAAAGTAGCACAACTACAAAGACTCTGGCTGGCAAGGAAAGAATTTTCCACACATCAAGTATATTTTCAATCCCACCATTCCTCAAGAAGCTCAGGGTGGTATACACTCCCCTCCACCCATTTCCTCAACACAGTCTTGTGAAGTTAATTAGCCTGAGAGTGAGTGACTAGCCCAAGTCCACATAGCAAGCTTTCATGACAGAGTGGGGATTTTAACTCCAGTCTCTTAAATCCCAGTCTAGACACTACACCATACTGGATCTCTAGACATAGTCTGTGTGAGAACTGCATGCCCTACTCTATATGAGGAGGGCACAGGCCCTTGCTGTCTTTATATAACCAGACGTAGAGTTCTGGGTCATTATCTTCTCTGAACTATGAATGTCTATATTGTAAAGCACTAACCTTCATAAGGGGGGGGGTAATTTTAGTTTCATGAGGACCACCAGAATCAGTAGCCATTTTCCCACATGATTATGTGAATCATTGGGAAGTTGCAGAGTATTATGTTGGAGGTTCAAATCCTTTATTGCTTAGGGGTTGTTCCTACAGATGGCATTAACTCCCAGGAGTATGATTCATTGGAATGCTCCAGAAGGTAATTGGTCTCCCAGCCAAATTTTCTATCGCAAACATGCCAAGATCATTTCATAGTTCACCTGAAATTAATCACAGTGCCTAAGGGCTTTACACCTTTATAGATGGAAAAATATTCCAAAAGTGTTTGTTTTTTTCCCTGACAGAAATTGCTACCATGCCTGCCATAGAGACCTTGCCTCAGACAGACAATTTTCTTCATGTTAGAGAAGCATATTGGTTTCTGCAGTTAATGACATGCTCTGTACATATGGAAATTGTGTAAGGAAGATTTGAAGCTGTGGGAAAACATGGTCCTATATCTCAACTAAGCCAGTGTGGCATAGTGGTTAGAGGCTCAATCTAGGACCTGAGAGACCTAAGCTCAAATTCCCATTCAGTCTTGAAACTGAGAGAGTAAACTTGGACCAGACATACTCCTTCAGCCTAATATATTTCACAGGGTTCTTGTGAGGATAAATTGGGGGAAAGGAAATATGTGAGCTGCTTGGAGCTCCTTGGATAAAGACTTTATTGTGAGCTTTATTTCATCCATGAGAATATGCTTCCTATATTTAAAGGAAATTTTATTATGACAAAGTGTTATGACTATAGGGGATTATTATAAGCTGTCTAAGAGCCCTTTCAAAGACTGAACACAAAACACATGAATTCACTGTGATGAGACTATACCATTTATTTGAATGTGGAGTAATGTTCAAATGCACATGTGAAGTCAGTAGGCTTCTCCCTAGTATTCTAGTTTTACATGAACATGGGATTATCCCCTATTTATCTCCAAAACTGAAGCAATAGTGCTGAACAGTTTTTGTGGCTTTCATATGATTGAAAGTGTTCTTGTGAACATAGTGAAATAAAGTCCTAATAACTGTTTCCTTTAGTCCTATAAGCTGCCCTGCCATGGAAACAGCTGTTTTGAGAACCAATTCCAATTCAAAGACTATCTTCAAGCCAGTTAAGTGAAAACAGTTGAGGTAAAACTGCCATTTCAATCAACGGAGTTCTTTTGTTGTTGTTCAGTCACACAGTCAGGTCTGACTCTTCACGACCCCATGGACCACATCACGCTAGGTCCTCCTGTCTTCCACCATCCTATGGAGTTTGCTCAATTTCATGTTCATTGCATTGATAACACTGTCTAGCCATCTCATCCTTTGCTGTCCCCTTCTTCTTTTACCTTCGATCTTTCCCAGCATCAGGATCTTCTCCAGTGAGTGCTCCCTTCTCATTTGGTGCCCAAAGTATTTCAGCTTCAGTATCTGGCCTTCCGGGGCTGCGGTGGCTCAAGTGGTTAAGACGCTGAACTGCAGGCTGTGGAAGGTCTGTAGTTCAGCAGTTCAAGACCCAGGTGCCGCAAGACAGAGTGAGCTCCTGTCTCTGGTCCCAGCTCCTGCCAACCTAGCAGTTCAAAAGCAAGAAATTGCAAGTAGATAAATAGGTACCACTCCGGTGGGAAGGTAACAGCGTTCCGTGCACCTTGGTGTTTAGTCATGCCGGCCACATGACCACGGAAACGTCTTTGGACAGCGCTGGCTCTTCGGCTTTGAAACGGAGATGAGCACCGCAACCCTAGAGTCGGATTCGACTGGCTTTCGAGCAAGGGAACCTTTACCTTTACCTATCTGGCCTTCCAGGAAACAGGCAGGGGTGATTTTTTTTAGGATTGACTGATTTGATCTACTTGCAGTCCAAGGGACTCTCAAGAGCCTTCTCCAGCACCATAATTTGAAATCTGATGTGTTTATGTTTGGGGTGAGCATCGGCATCTTGCAACCCAGGCACTGTAAATTTGTTTTTAAACTAGGAATAAGGCCCCTTTATGGCAATAAATACCACAAATGCTAGAAAGGGGCTCTGGATGGGTGACCCAGCCTTTGGCATTCAGCATCAATTTGCTGTGGTGACCTCAGCAGGGTATAATGAAACAGAGTCCACCATTTTCTCCAGGGGAATTTATCTCTGTCATCTGAAGAGCAGTTGTAATTCTGAGTAATCGCCAGCCCCCACCTGGAGATTGGCAACAATGGTTCCCAGGAGGAAATGGCTGGTTTGGTGTATGGAGTCTATGGCAGTTTACCTGTTTGAGGTTCCACCCCTCCACAAACCCCACCCTCTCCAGGCTCCACCCCATAAATCTCCAGGAATTTCCCAACCTGGACTTGGCAACCCTATCTTCTTCCCAGCCAAACATCCACCTACCTTTATCCGCCCCTCTAACTCCAGCTTTCCATCTCCCCCCTCCCTGCAGCCTCTACCTAGGAAAAGTACAGCATTTCTCCATAGTGGGGACCCAAGCAGCAGGGAAGTGACCTCAGCATGTTCTAATTACACAGAGTCCACCCTGCAAAACAGCCATTTTCTCCAGGGGAACTGATCTCTACGACCTGGAGAGCAGCTTTAATTCTGAGTGATCGCTAGCCCTCACCTGGAGATTGGTACCAATGGCTCTGCAAGAGGAAATGGCTGTTTTGGAGGGTGGAGTCTATGGCATTGTACCTGTCTGAGGTCCCACTCCTCCTCAAACCCCATCCTCTTCAGGCTCCACCCCTCGAATCTCCTGGAATTTCCCAAACTGGGGGTGGCAACCCTATTTCCTTCCCAGCCAACCATCAACCTACCTTTATCTACCACTCTGACTTCAACTTTCCATCTCCTCCTCGCTCCCTGCAACCTCTACCTAGGAAAAGTACAGTCTTTCTCTTCAGTGGGGACCAAAGCTTACATCATTCTCTTCCCCCTTTTGATCTGCACAACAATCCTGTGAGGTAGGTTAGGCTGAAAATCTGTGACTGGTCCAAAATCACCTACTTAGCTTCCACAGCAAGAACCTGGGTCTTGCAGACCCTGCTCTGAAGTGCTAACTACTACATCACACTTGCTGTCCTGGAGGGCTGCTGGTGGTGAACAGGAGCAAGCAGCCAAGCCTAATTAAGTCATGCCAGTCAGGTATCAACAAGTTACCCAGAGGGTGCTGCCAGGCCTAGGGTAGCCAACCTCCAGGTAGAACCTGAAGATCACCTGGTGTTACAACTGAACTCCAGATAACAGATCTCTCTCCCCTGGAGAAAATAACTGCTTTGGAGGGTGGACTCTATGACCTTCTATTCAGCTGAGGCCTCTCCCCTCCCAAACTCTAGCTTCCATAGACTCCACCACAAAATATCCAGGAATTTCATAACCTGGAGCTGGCAATCCTAGTCAGGACTGGCCCCAATGAGTTCCCCACAAAAGCCAAAGTAGGCCTGGAAAGTGCCTCCTACCCCTGCCTTTTTACTGACAGAACCAAGCTTGGTTGCCTAGCAACAGCCTCAGTAGCCAGCCACGGAGGAGTCAAGCAGGAGAGCATCATCAGGAGAGACAGCTGTTTTGGCAGTTTATTCTTACAGGGAAGAGTGGCCAAGCCAGCAGTGGGTGGAGGCGAGCAGACCCAGCCAATATACTAGAGCTTGTCTGTGTGTACATCTATCTATCTATCTATCTATCTATCTATCTATCTATCTATCTATCTATCTATCTATCTATCTATCATCATCTATCTATCATCTATCTATCTACCTATCTGAGCTACTGAACACTGCTGTTGGTCGAAAAGAGATGGCATGTAGGTATGCAAGCCAGGATTATATATGTACCCTCTCTTTTCTGCCTCAGTGGGGACCCCAAGTAACTAATGTCATTCTCCTCTCCTCCATTTTTATCCTCACTACAACCTTGAGAGGGAAGTTTCTATGGCACAGTGGGGATTTGAACCTGGATCACTATGTTACACTGACCTGAGGGAAGACTACTGACCCCCCCAATGTATTGAATACTCAAGTGCTGAGAGTATTCACATTCTCCAAGTGCCTTCTGCTTGTTCCAGGGGGCATTTGATTGAGATTTGAAGTGTTTTAATGAAAATCTACATTTTTATGGTGGTGTTGTGGAGAAATGGCTTTGCGCCTAGATACTTTAAAAGTGTTTTATGTTTCTTATATTTTATCTTATATTGTACTATGAGTAAGGCCCATTGTGGGAAGAAATACAGCGAACTCTAGAAGGAAGCTCCAGATGAGTGTCCCGGCTGTGGCTGGTGGGGTGGCACAGGAAAGGGGAAATAGAAGGAGGCAAGCCATGTTTATTTCCTTCTGCTTAGCTATAAGGCAGGGCTGTCTCAAGTCATTTTGTTTCCCCAAGTGGGTAGTATGGGAGGACAGCCTCATGGTAACAGGTATGGTTCCTTCCACCCCTGACTTATGTTGATTTGGGGTTATGCAGTGGCAGCTAATGTAGAAAACCGCCTCTTCCTATGCCATGTCTTCTGGGTTCCAAGGGTCTGGAAAGTGGTTCCATAGCCAGTTACAGGGTTACCAACTCTGGGTTGGGAAATATCTGTAGATTTGAGGGGTGGAGCCTGGAGACGGAAGGGGTGGGGAGGGACCTCAGCAGGGTATAATACCAAAGCAGCCATTGTCTCCAGGAGAACTGATCTTGGTCATCTGGACATCAGTTGTAATAGCTGGAGATCTCCAGGTGCTGCCTGGAGGTTGGCTTATGTTAATTTGGGGCTATGCAGTGGCAGCAAAGGTAGAAAAGCACTTCTTCTATGCCATGTTTTCTGGGTTCCAAGAGTCTGGAATTACACGGCTGCAAACTCTGGGTTGGGAAATACCTGTAGATTTGAGGGGTAGAGCCTGGGGAGGGCAGGGTTTGGGCTGGGGAGGAACTTCAGCAGGGTATAATGCCATAGAGTCCCAAAGCAGCCATTGTCTCCAGGAGAACTGATCTTGGTCATCTGGACATCAGTTGTAATAGCTGGGAAATTTTCTGTAGGAGAAATTATGTTCTATGGCTGGGGAACATGGTGATTTCTGGGAGATCTCCAGGCCCCACATGGAGATTGGCAACTCCAGTGACCATTTAAGGGAAGACTGGGATATGTATTTTACCTCAAGACATGGTCAATGACTCCCAACAGCAACAGCAAACTGTTTAGAATATTAGAGGCAAAGGCCAATCAGGCCATATATGCAAACGACCTCTGTGTTCTGACTGGCTATGGGGGGGGAGAGGAACAGCAAACTGTTTGGAATGTTGGAGGCAGGACTCAGGCAACACAGTCAGTGGACAGGGACAGCTTCTGAGTGACACGTCATGGAGCCAACTGATTTATGAGTGTGTGGAATGTTCAGAAAGTGCCAACCCAACTCCACAATTATATATAAGGATAGAGACCACCATTTTGTACCAGATCTGTTTCTTCAAACTCAGTTGTTCCCATAAAATGTATGTATTTTTCAGCATAAGTTGTACATGAATAAATCAGTATCAGTTAGTCTGTATATCTAATGTATGAATTAAAATATGCATTGTATGTATGAATTGCATCATGATCTTATACCCTAACACTCAAATATGACCTTCAGGGGGAGGACTCATTGGGACCAGGCCCAGCAGCAACCACTGGCATGCCTGGCTGTTTGCTATGTATTTATTTATTTAATTTATTTCATTGGATTTCTTGACTGCCCTTCCCTGCTTACTTTGGGGCTCAGGGCAGTTAACAACAGGATAATTCAATACAAATTATAAAACCAATTTAAACCACGAACCTACAATATTAAACAATCTACATCAGTAACCATCATATGAACCCAGTCTTGTATAGTGGTTAGAGTTTCAGTCTAAGATCTGTGAGATCCAGGTTTGAATCCCTACTCTGCTGTGGAAGCTCACTTGGGCCAGTCACACACTCCCAGCCTTACCTACTTCATATGTTGTAGTGAGGACAGGAAGATGATGTAAGGTGCTTTAGGTCCAATTGGGGACCCTATACCCCTATCTGTGGGCGATTCTGCATTGGCTTTTCCCTCTGTTGTTTTACCAAACCCACATTGGAACAGAAATTCCCCTCTGCATTGTATGCCACTTTCACTTTCTTTGATCATCAGGTTTTATGATACCTTCTGCATAGATTTAGCCCCAGAGGGATTGAGTCCAAGGCTCTGTCTCATCTTCACATTTGAATTTAGTATCTGACAATTCTCCCTTGGAAAATTCTATTGAAGAGAACTTACTCAACTCTTTCTCGGCTTTTCCACCTACTAAACAATTTGTATAGATTTAGAGCCATTCGGGGGTGACTTTGCAGTTAGTACAGCATTGCCCCAGGGTATTTGAATGTGATTTTGAGTTGCACATTTGGTAAAACAACAGAGGGAAAACTCAATGCAGAATTGCCCTATGTCTAAAGAAGACTCTGAGACCTGAGCAGACACAGTTACATACCTGATATAACCAGGCATCAGGCTCAGGCCACAATATTCCTTGTTGAAGTTCTGAAACCCTGGTACCCACCATAAATCAGCATAAACCCTAGACTTCAAAATGGTATACCATAAAAATTCACCTCCATGCTCATTTTAAAGCTACCTACAGTTAATTTAAAGCTTAATGGGAAAAATGATAATGTAGTGCAGCAAAGAGACAAAAGAAGAAATAAGCCCAGAGATCAACATTTTTGTTATGATTATACTTTATAATAGAGTGGCATGCACTGAGTAGTCTCTGAAATGCATTCTATATTCCTGTCACAGTAGAGTCTTGCATGTCAAATAATTAACCCCAGCAGTGTTTTAAAAGTCCATGTTTTGTTTGAGTAAATCTTAATAAAGAAGTACATTTTTTGGTGGGATATGTTGCCATTAAAATTAGAATTAAGGCAGGGGAAATCCATCTGTGCCAATTCCGCATGACCAGCTGCCTGAGTGGTATTCCTCATCTCCTTATAGAATGAAATGCTTGGAGGGGAAAATAACTATAAATAGGGAAAGTACAAGATGGGTCACAAGCAATGTGTTGCAAAATGCCAGACATGATAATGGTGAATCTTTCTTAAGTTGGACATGAGTGCCCCATTGTTGGTAGGCCAACTGTCAATAATTTATCCTTACTTGCTACTTGTACAATTCAGAGAAATGCAACAGAAGTGCAGTTGGAATAACTTACAAAGAAAATGATTTGTTTTGATGTATTTCCAAGGAGTATTCAACTGCATGTGCAATAACACAAAAACTCACTGTGATGCACATTTCTAAGATGCATATTTCTATTAAGACAGACAATTTCCAAATCTCATTACTAGCAAATGGCTGGAGAATATAGTCCCTTTCATCCATATTTAAATTTTTACAGCGCTCCTTCCTTAGGGAGGGGCTGTGACTCAGCAGTAGAACATCTGCTTTGCATGCAGAAGGTTCCAGGTTGAATCCCTGGCATCTCCAGTTAAAATGATCATGCAGTAGGTGACATGGAAGACCTCTACCTGAGACCCTGGAGACCAGTTGCTTGTCAGAGAAGACTTTGATAGACCAATGGTCTGACTCAAACTCAGTATTAGGCAGCTTCATGTGGACTATCAAGAGTTAATGCTGCACAGAGTCTGAGAACCATTGAGTGATAGGCTGTTCAAATGGAATGCTGTTGAGCATCAGTTAAGAAATGACCCAAGAGGGAGGCAAGGAGAATCGAAGGGATCCCCATTCAAGCCAAAAAGGGACAGAGCTTCTAGTGAAGAGAAGTAATCCCTGCCCAGTGAAGAGGGAGATGACTCTTAAAAGAGGAGTGATCCCTGGTCTGTATATATAAAAGGATTTTGGAACTTGGTTTGTACTTCCTGCCTTCTAAACATGGTGTCAGTGAAACTCAGAAATCTATGCTTGTGAGTTAAAGCAGAAACTGAAAAGAAAGCCTCTCTCCTCAGAATTTCAAAGACTTTGCTGAAAAACAAAAGCACTTTCTTGTTGGCAACACATTGTCTGGATTTAGTGTGATCACAAAGTTACATCAGTTTTTTTTTTAATTATCAGTTCACCCCATACATCCTACTCCTGATTCCACCTGACCTTTTCCCTCCAAGTTGAATAAAATATTTTATATATTTTGAACTTTCAAAAGCCTCTAATGTCTTATTACAGAAGTAGAATATAAGTAGGTGATTTTGTCTCTTCCCTCCTGGGCTGAGCCAGCATCAAAATCCTGTCCTATTATATAAAAGAGTAGTGGTCTGGCAAGGTTCTATGCTTGGCAAAATCAGTTCATTCCCTGATATGTCACTCAGAAGCTGTCCCTATCCACTAGCTGCGTTGCCTGAGTTCTCTCCCACCCACTGCAGCCTAGGCCACTCTTCTCTGACTGGGCCAGCATTTCAAGATCATTTACATATGGAAGCTGATTGGACTTCACTCCATTCCACACCTCAAACTCCCCCCCCCGGCAAGACAGTTGGAATTGTCAGTTGCTTATGCAACCTGTTGTATTCTGAGGTGAAATATGTCCTCACTCAAAACACTTCCCCTTCAAAAGAAACAAACCCAATAACAAAACCATGCCACGCCACAAAAAAGGCAGATCACACCACAAGCAGAATACCATAAGGCAAAAAAAGCTCTGGTACTAATTCAAAGTGAGTTGTGTTCTGAGTTGTGTTCTGGCAGGGGACACAGTGAGTATAGAAAAAGATTTATCAGCACAGTAGTGTTTTTAGAAAATCTTTGGGAATTGTTTGGAGCATTTACCATGAGGCACCCACCCAGAGCCTCTGGCATTTTCTCACTCTGCTGGCATCAAAACCAATTTAAGGCAAAATAGAGATATGGAGACTTTTCCATCCTCCTTTGCATCAATTTGTCTTTGTTGGCAATGATTTAATGCCTACTGACTGGCATGGCATCAATAGCCCTGTCTGCTTGCTCCTGTTTAGCAGGAGCATCCCTATGGAAACTGCCTGGGTGATTTCAGACCAGCCATAAACTTTCTGCCTAACCTACCTTACAGGGTTACTGTACAGATCACAAAGCCGAAAAGAATGAAGTAAACTGCTTTGCTTTCCGTTAATGAGAATTTTGCCTAGGAAGAGGCTGCTGAAAGGGGATGAGATAAAGTTGCCAACTTTAGATATGGAAATTCCTGGAAATTTGAGGGGTGGAGCCTAGAGAGGGTGAGGTTTGAGGAGGGGTGGGACCTCAGACAAGTACAGTGTCATAGACTCCACCCTCCAAAGCAGCCATTTTCTCCTGGGGAACTATTGTAGCCAATCTTGGCCCAGTGGCCATCAAAC
Organism: Gekko gecko; assembly: GCA_029375565.1. Classification (NCBI taxonomy): domain Eukaryota; kingdom Metazoa; phylum Chordata; class Lepidosauria; order Squamata; family Gekkonidae; genus Gekko; species Gekko gecko. Next base: position 139,481,384 of record JAPDNY010000005.1, read on the forward strand.
CATTCTCTTCAACCCCCTGCTGTGCAGGTGACTTTCCCCTAGGCTTGCCAATCTCCAGGTGGGACCTGGAGATCTCCCACTGTTACAATTGATCTCCAGATGAGAGAGATCAGTTCCCCTGGAGAAAATGGCTGCTTTGGAGGGTAGACCCTATGGCATTATACCCTGCTGAGTCCTTCCGTCCCCTCCCCAATGCTGCTGTCCACAGGATCCACCCCCCAAATCTCCAGATATTTCCCTACTTAGAGCTGGCAACCCTACATTCCCCTCAGTGCCTGTTGGTAGGCAATCAAGCTTGGTCCTGTCACCTGTTTTGGCTTTTAGGAGAAAACTCATTGGGACCAGTCCTGATAGGGTTGCCAACTCCAGATGGGAAATTCCTGGAGATTTGAGGGATGGAGCCTGAAGAGGTTGACGTTTCAGGACGGGTGAGACCTCAGACAGGTACAATGCTATAGACTCCACCCATCAAACTAGCCATGCCATCCTGGGGAACCATTGTTGCCATTCTCCAGGTGGGGGCTGGAGATCAATCAGAATTACAACTGCTCTCCAGGAGGGAGGGGGGAGGAGATGGAAAGCTGAAGTCAGGGGGCAGATAACGGTAGGTTGACAATTGGCTGGGAGGGAGATAGGGTTGCCAACTCCAGGTTGGGAAATTTCTGGGGATTTGAGAGGTGGAGCCTGGAGATGGTGAGGTTTGAGGAGGGGTGGGGTCTCAGACAGGTACAATGCCATAAACTCCACCCTCCAAACCAGCCAGTCCCTTATGGGGAGCCACTGTTGCCAATCTCCAGGTGAGGACTGGAGACCACTCAGAATTACAACTGCTCTGCAGGAGGGAGGGCAGAAGTCAGCTGAAGTCAGAGGGGCAGATAACAGTAGGTTGATGGTTAGCTGGGAAGAAGACAGGGGTTGCCAACTCCAGGTTGGCAAATTCCTGAGGATTTGAGGGGTGGAGCCTGGAGAGGGTGGGGTTTGAGGAGGGGTTGGACCTCAGGTAGGTAGAATGCCATAGACTCCACCCTCCAAACCAGCCATTTCCTCCTGGGTAACAATTGTTGCCAATCTCCAGGTGAGGGCTGGAGATCACTCAAAACTACAACTGCTCTTCAGGTAGCAGAGATCGGTTCCTCTGGAAAAAATGGTGGACTCTGTCATTATACCCTGCAAATTCACACTGTGTGCCCAAAGCCGGAGCACTCTCCCAGAGCCTCTTTCTAGAGCTCATTGTATTTATTTCCACAACGGGTCTTATTCCTAGTATATAATAATGTGACAGGGTGGGATAGCCATAGACCAACTAATAAGAAGAAAATAGATATAGGGGCCACTCAGCAAGAAATAAAGAAGGGGAAAAAGAAAAATCCTGTAAGTGAGTGAGGGAAGAGGGTGAGATTGCCATAGTTTCCTTGTGAAGAAAGGTCATTTCATGTTTCCCTAATCACATATGAGTCATGTCATGTGAATCAGGTTATACAGTCTCAAAAAATTATAAGACCATTACCCTGATCAAGCCAAAGCCTATTTGTGCCATTTCACCATTTCTTCATCCTTCACCTTGATACGATATAAGCAAATGCATATGGATTTGGCCTTCAAAAATGTTGGATAGTACTTGTCATTCACTTCAGTATTCCACAAGTGGAAAGTAAACAGAGGGTGCTGAACTGTATCACAAAATCTATTCAATATATGCAGCAGTTGGGAAGAAAATAGATTCTCCTAGCAGAGACAGTGGATACAAAAAGGGAGAAACTACCCTGAGGACCTATAAGGAATAAGGGTTCACAGTGCATTGTTTCATAACACCAAAAGTTAGTGAGCAACATCCATGAAATTACCTCATACTGAATCAGACCATCACTCCAGCAAGGTCAGTATTGTCTACTTATACTGGAAGTAGCTCTTCAGGATTTCCAGTAGAGGTCTTTCACATCACCTACTGCCTAATCCTTTTGACTGGAGGTATCAGGGATTGAACCTAGGGCCTTATGCATGCCAAGCAGATGCTCAACCACTGAGCCACAGCCCCTCCTGATCAAGTCTTTGACCTTTGACATTCAGGGCATAATTGTATTATTATTATTGTATTATTATTATGTGTGTATGTAAAATGCCATCAAGTTGCAGCTGACTCATGACAATCTCATAGGGTTTTCCAGGCAAAAGATAAAAAGGCATACCAACCCTAGACTTCCTTGGCAGTCTCCCATTCAGTTATTAACTAGGGCTAGCCCTGCTTAGCTTCATGAGATCTGATCAGATCAGGATATAATATCTGTATTATGTCACCATGCTGAACACTTAAGCACTTTACTGTCTTGGTTGGACAGAAGGTAGGAATGGAAAGTGGAAGGGAGAGAGATCAGTTGAAAGAGAAGTCAATAATCATAGATTTGTTTTAGAATCTCTTAATTTAAGTGAGGTGTGGAATAATCTTAATTCAGTTCCATAGATAGTTATTGTTCCTTTCAGCCACAAATATCAATGAAAATAAAAAGTTAACAGACATAAAAAAGTTTCATTATTATGCATGAGAAAGTATACACATCATACATTCAGTGTTTTGGGTTTTTTCTCTCTCCAAAGGAGCTATTATTGGAATTGGGCGTTTTGACATTGTGCATATAGGTGAATGGTATTCTTTCCTTTAACAACCTTATGTTTTTCCTACAGGCAAGGGTATTTCTAGGTTCTTTACAGCTTTGTAATAAAATATGTATTGGTACAAATGCCAGGAAAATCCCATTTTTGTTCCCATCCCCATTTTCCAAGCTCCCTTTCATAATATCCTGGGAGGGTAGTGGAATACAGCAAGTTTGCTCCTTCCCCCCCCCCATTATATAGGGTTTCCCCCCTTCAAACCTTCAGCACCATTGAAAAATTGGCAGTTTAGTGATTTTCCACATCAGTAGTTCTATCTTTTGGTCACGAAAGCAGATTTTTCTCATCTTGTCATGTGGAGATTTAGAGTAATCCCTGTGCCCTATTTCACAAGATTAAGCAGCAGCAAAAAATAGCAGAGGATATACCTGTTGAAGCGGCAGCTTTTCAGGCATTCATTGGAACTGGCAGCATAGAGAGCATTAGCTAGAAAGATCTGTATTAAAGTAACACAACCATCTGGACCATTAGAGATGCAGAAAACAATTGCCATCTTAGGTGAAATGCTGAAAAATGTATCAGCTTTTTCTCATAGGGATTTTTTTTCCCCTTGGAATGATTTTTTTTTAATCTATACCTTAAATGCTTTTTTTTTTCACCCTGAAAAATTTCAATTAGTTTTCTTAGATTTCATTCTTGTTCATTGGAATACCTATCTTTAAACAACACGAGTGATTGCCCCCTAAGCCGGAATAAAGAGATGGACATGAATGTTGGGTTAACTATAGGGCCACTTTATTAACAATCAACTTTAACTGGAACTAATGGCAAGGGCAATGCAATTTGCGGTATGGTCAAGGCCAGGGGTCAAACAACCCCTCCCTTGCCATGTGATATAGGGCAAGCCACCCTGCCCCGAGCGAGAGCCATCAGCTGTGGCTCCCACCCAGCTGGCTAGCCATTGTAGGACAGTCCCATAGGCCCATCCCCAGACTGCAAGGCCCAAAGGGAGGATCCAGTCAGGGCAGTCCTAAAGGCAGTCTGTTTTCCTCACCCCATGCCATCAGGCACAAGGACTGTACTCACTTGACCCCTTCAACCCCAAAGAAGGGGTGTCAGCTGGTGCTCACCAGACCGCAATCTGCCTGACTATAAGTGACCAACCTAACTAATACAGCTCCAACCCTACAAAACCCCTGCATCACTGTTGTAGTGCAGGGTAGGCAAAAACACCCCTTCTCAGTCCCAATCAGGAAGGGGTGAAAAATTCCAACTCAGCCCCCAAAACCAGGTGACCAGCCAGAGCTTGCACTACTAACAGGCCAGGAGGGTGGGCCAAAATCCGCCTGGAACTAAGGCCTAAGTGGGTAGGGGCCAAACTATAAGCTCTTCGGCCCCACCCCCCTCCAAGGACCTTTATGCGGCATTTTGCCACCAAAACCAATGGCCCACCTCTCCAGCTGGGAGGCAAAGGCATCTCTCCAGCCCCATGGCCGCAAGGGCCAGGGGCTGTTTGAACCAGAATATCACTTTCTCTTTCCCCCCTAGCAAAAACTGTGGGGAAAAACTCAGCCAGTCCTGTGATAATACTATGAATCTATTTGCATGTTTGAGGAAAATCCTCCTCTTTGCATGGTATGGTCTGTATAATACAAGTGAACTATTTTATGCCAGTTAGCTTGCTGTATAAATACTGGTTTCTAAACCTTGTCTGTGAGGCTGAAAACAGAAATACTATGAGGCTTGGGTGTGTGTGTGCTTTTTTAAAGCTCCTATAGATTTCCAACATTGCACACTTCTGCAAGCACAGACCAGCAATATTTTATTCAGCTGTCTCACATGTAACCTTTCATCCACCACAGTTTTTTGTCTGACATACTCAGTATGTGCTTTCTGTGTAGTGCTAACACTAGGGACCCTGTCAATATATATGGTTTTCCTGTGAAAAGCACATATATGTAATCACCAGTAATGGATACTGGAAAGTCAATAGGCTTGATAATATTACCTTAGAGTCTGTGAAAGAAAATCAATGCTAAATATAAGAGTGAACCAGGGCTGTGTATTTTAATATTTCTGAATATTTTTGAGCCAAAATTATAGTGGAAATTTGCTGTTTTGTTTTGGCTTAGGGATAGCCAAAATGACACTTCCAAAACGTTGAGGGTTTTTTTTGGGGGGTAGAGGTAGTTCAGCCTCCATTGGAATCAACAGTAGTAGACCTGATCTCTGAAGTCTGGTTGCCAGGTATACCACCTATTGAAAACAGCATCTGTAAACTTGGCTTGCTGTTAGGCTCACTATACATTTTATAGTTAGTCTGCCACAGAGGAAGGAGGAGGGGGAGAGAGGTGTGAAGATCAAAATGCTTTCACTTTCCTAAATGCTTTGATGTGCCAGACACTGTGTCATAGAGACCTGTTGTTCTGTTTTACTTATGTAGAGGAGTACGTACTTAGTATGTGTGGGGGTAGTTGACTGTTATTTCTGGCAGGCAAATAACATGAGTGATTGGGGCCTGATCTTTAGTGCCTTTGCTTGAACACAATATATCTGCAATCTTTGCACTTTCATTTTCAGTCCTAAAAAAGCTTGTGTCCGGTATAGCATCTGTCAATGTCTCAATAAACTAAACTTTCTTCAAAGTGAATCATGTTGAGAACTGATTTAACCAGGATTCTAACACCTGCATCCAGAGACCAGATTTACAAAACACTTGATATTCTCAAGCATGAAAAAAACTATGTGAAGTTGATTCCCAAATTGGTATTAGTACTCCTGGAATTTTGGGATAACAGTAATCTTATTGTTTCTGAAATAACAAAATAAAATATGTTTTTGTTTATGTTTTAACTTTAGATATGTACTCTATAAATTCAATTTTTATATAAACCTTCTGAACTCAAGAGAAATGTTTATTGCTCTCCCTTCTTCCCTTTAATCTTCACAATACCCTGTGAATTAGATTAGGCTGAGAAAGGGTGAATGGTCCAAATTCACCCAGGAAGCCTAATAAAATGTCTTTGCTCAATACTGGATAACATGAGCTCTGGCTGATAATACATATGGCAAGGACAGAACAGTGATTCAGATATGTATCGCAAAACTTGTATACTCACTCTGACATGGAATGCAAGAATCTAGTGTGCAATTACTCACAAAGAAAGGCACACATTCCACACATCCCTACGTAATGCATCATTAGCCAAAATGGTGCCCAGAGTGTCAAGCTAGGATCTGAGAAACCCAAGTCTGAATCTACATTCTGCCATGGGGGCTTGCTGGGTAACCTTGGGACAGCTGCACACTCTCAACCTAACAAATCTCACAGGGTTGCTGTGAGGATAAAATGGAGGAGAAGAGAACAACATAAATTACTATGGGTGCGATCATACTTACAAGAAGCTGTGGCAGACATGCGATTCTCCCATGGCTTAAAGGGACGCAATCAGACAGGCACATCTGTCTGGCACCCTGGAGTCGTCAGCGGGGCATCGTTTCACACTGCAGGAGTGCGGTTAAAAGCTACCAACGAAAACCTAGTATCATTGGGAACTGCGGGATGTGCGGCTGGAAGTATGATCGTGCAAACATGCATCATTGCAGCCAGGGCAAACAGCCTCGCTTCCTGCTTGCATTTTCTCCCTTCTGTGTGAACGCAGCCTATGAGAACCTACTGGCATGAGGTATAAGTGAATTGAATAAATCCACCATTCTGGAGTATTGCACCTTCAACTGGTAACCGAGGGGAAGAAGAAAATCATACCGGTAGAAACAGAACTTTTTAAAAGAGAGATTCTAGACCATTATTCTTTACTCATTTCTCACTAGGGTTGTCAGGTCCTACCTTTCTGCCAGCGGGGGGATTTATGGGACTTTCCTGGAGCTTCTTCACCCAGAAGTGATGTCATCATGCTGCTGACGTCACATGACGATGCGCTAGTATTGGGCAAAACTGTATGGTTTGAGCCCAATTTTACCATAGAGTTTCGCCCAAAACTAGAGCGTCACCATGCAATGCCAGCAGCACAATGATGTCACTTCTGGATAACATCATTGTGCTGCATTTTGGGGCATTTGTGGGTGGGTTCCCCCCCTGCTGGCCAGCAGGCTGGTGGTGAGGAGGAGCCCACAAAAGTGGGGGAGCCCCCACCCAGACCAGGGAGCTGGCAACCCTATTTCTTACAATAGCTTTCTAGAAAAGAATTAGGGTAGTAAAACTTCAGCATGACTGAATGGAGCTGTCATATATTTGTTCTAGCCTAATATTGTCTACCTGATCATTAATGACTCCCAGGATCCATTAGAAGTGTTTTGCCTTCTTGAGATCCTTCTTACTGGAGATGCCCAAAACTAATTAAGGATCTCCTGCATACAATAAAGGAAGAAGAAGATAGTACACACTGGAATTCATATGTGCTTTTGCAGAACAGATGCCTCATGCTACATTGTATGTGTGGTGAAAGCAAAGGAGAATGTTGGCTATACAGAATGTTCAAAACAGGCCTAAATGATCAGGAGAGCCTTTGTTTTGTTAGATGACATCTGTGGGTACCAGTAGAAGGGCCTACTTAGAATTGTCCTCAGGGCTCTGCAACAATATCCCCAAAGAAAGCCACCAATATTCAACACCTTTAGCTCTCTTCCAGAGAGCTGAAGCTTTTTCATGTAGACAGGCTTTCTGGAAGAGTAAAAACTCTTCAAATGTTTGCAAGGAGTTAAAGTTTTACATATTTATAATTTGAGGCTTGTGAAGAGTTTTGATTTTAATTTTTAAGAAATCACAGAAAATGAAAAAGCAAGGTCCAGCTTTGACTGCCCTGGGCTACAGTGTTACTTTAAACCTGACCTCTGCCCATCCATATGTGAAGTTTAGTAATTGACTGAAGCTGAGTAGGTTCATAAGTGAGTCTACCAAGCTCACTGCTCATAGTCTCAAGCCATCCCAAAGAGATTAGGATAAGAACATACTTTACCTCTAGCCCTTGGAGTGGCTTTGGAAAAGGCACTGCAGGGCAGTCGGCTTTTCTCCTAAGCCTCCTCCTTCTCTTATATCAATATTTCATAAGCTCTGTGCAAGACAGGGCCCTTCTGGAATGCACATCTCCACAGCATACATTAAGATGAAGAAGCCCTGAGACAGCTTGCACAGACTACTACAATGTGTTTGCTTGGGAAGGTGCCTGAAAGATAGTCTAGTCTAGTACCTGGCCCTGAGGCAGGTTATATTTCTGCAGTATTAGTGTTGCTCAAGGGGAGGGGGGAAAAAAGATGTCATAATCTCATAATGTACCATTCATAACCTGGTCCTATGGGTTTTTATCTCTATATGCATAACCTGTGGATATAACATTTTGGAGCAGTGCTTTCTACCATACCTTTACTGTATGCTGTCCAAACATACTCTGTGATATCATTTTCCTCCAACACCCCAAGGCAATTTTCTTTTTCTTTTTTTAAGTTTTATTTTCAATAGGTAGTACAAAGCAATGGCATACTAGTGGGGATCTCATTCTTCCCTCCTTGCTTGCTCAGCTATCCACTTGCTGACAAGTCCACCCACTTGCAATGCTGTCTGTTTACCCATCTGGCTCACACAGAGGTGGAGGATTTCAGTCACCTGGAATAGTGATGGGGACAGCTATAATTCCCCCCTCCCCCTCTGCTTCTCTGGCTGCCTGCCCAGGCACAGCAGTGCCCACTTCGTCCTCTACCCACTTCCAGATCATAGGGACTCTCCTGCATGTTGTCTGTGGAGGGTAAAATCCCTTCTTTTTAATTTTCTGATTATTATTATTATTATTATTATTATTGTTGTTGTTGTTGTTGTTGTTGCAAATCTGGGGGGTCCCCCAGTTCAGAAAACAAATCCCCCCTATCTGAACCTGGCCCCATTCTTTGGGTCTATTGATCCACAAGGGGGCCAGGTTCAGCATTAGATATAGCATAAATGTGTGTATGGTGCTTAAAAAATTAAAATAAAAAGCAACAGTCAACCTGATGAGACTGATAGCTGAAGCAATGTTCAAATTACTGGCATGTCTTTCAAATTTTGAAGCTGGAAAGAAGCTTGGCTTACACAAGGATAAAAACCAGCTGACAGTTCTTCATCTGTTTTAACTACAGAACTTAAATATAACCTCCTAGAATTTAAAGTGAATGCTTCCCATCCTAAAACTGAAGCATACACAAGTTCCTTAAATCATAAATGCTATTTACAGTGGATCTTGAATCAATCTCTATTCAAGTATATTTTGAATAGGATATATTCCATTCTGATATGTTTAAAGATGTTCTAATTGATAGCTTCAGCTATTATCTTAGTAAGATATTTACTCTGGCAGCTGTCTAAAGGGATCAGTTTTTTCCAGAAGTATGGCACAGTCCTTTAAAATCTTTATATCCTCTAGCTTTTTATTTTCTGTGTGCTGGCACAGAAAGAAAAAAATATATGAATAGTCTAGCTGACCCAAGGGTTTTGTCAGGGCTGAACTCTAGAGTGAAATTCTATGGGGGCAGGTCATCCCTGCTCAGCAGCCCCCTGATAGAACTTCCAGTTTAGAGACATTCCCTTACAGTTTTCAGTATTAAAGAATTAGTAATTCGTGGATTTCCCCTAATTTTACATTATCTTTGTTTGTTCTAGAACAAGTCTCAGAGACTGCTGTACAAGATAACCCAAGTTGTTTTCTATTTTATTAGTTGTTTTAACCTATTCCTCATTCTGCTAATCTTTACCTGTGGACCCCAAAATAACACAGCCTGTAGCTACAAATGGGAAGAACATTCCACTTCACCTCCATCTTTATTCTTCCACTTCCTTCTCTCTGGTGTATTTTGGGAGTTATAGATCACAGAACAACTGACATAAGGCTGACTCTTGGGGCAGTATGGTAATTTTAGACTGCGGATTTCACTGTCTTAGGGCCCACTTTACTTACTATACCGCCCCAAGAGTTAGCGTTATGTTTTAAAGGTTCCATTTGTCTCAGCACTGAAAAATAACTCTGACCATTCTATGCTAAAGATATTGGATTATATGGGTGGGGGAGATATACCTATCAGAATGTTCTGTTGTATGCAGAAGGAAATACAGTAGCATTGACTACACCCTCACAGGCATTCCAGGAGAATGAAGCACAGAATACTTGGGTGATCTCAGTGACTGGCATGGCTTTAGGTTTATTACTATTTAGAGCAATATCTTTCAGCTAAGCATGAAGCTCTCACAATCTGCAAACTGGCTTAAGGCTTTACATTATTGTGTCAGCCGCTCATATTGTTCAATCCAGTTACTTCTGGTCAATGACACTTGCACCAACCATCTTTACTGGAGATAATTGACTTTGACAGCATTGAAATGAACTGACAGGGTGATAGCAATCACTTTAAATGACATCCTCTTCCTCTGCACCTGGGACTAAAAATTACTGACTTGGATTGTATATCCAAACCTGTAGGTAAGTAAGCAGGGGGAAAAATAGGGCTAGATTGTTTGCTTTTAAGAGCACAATGGAGACATACCTGGAATGTCAGCTGAAATCATTGTTACTGGGGATGATTTCAGATTTCTCATTCCTATTTTTTTGATTCCCCAAATCTCTACCCCACTTCTCCTCTGAATGTGGGGGCACAATTTGAGAAGCAGATCTTAACTGACAGTTTGTTGTTGTTCAGTCACACAGTCAAGTCCGACTCTTCGCGACCCCATAGACCAGATCACGCCAGGCTTCACCACTAAAAATGTTTCCTCTTACAGTATTAAACAAAAGCATTTACTCTTCATTTTAAAGACTGTACAGAGTAGCCCACAGGGAAGTCTACAATGAACATGTGTGTCTCATTGCAAACAGTGGAAGAAATATGCAAGTATGGGTGAGTAGATTGTGACACCATAATCCATTGAACCCTTTGCTGTGACATGACAGAACCCATTCTCCCCTACTTAAAAGTGTTGATACAGTAATATTGACAATTTATTTCTGCAAAATTTCCCCCTTCATTTCAATAAATGAGCATCTGGCATGTTGAAGAGTCCATGTGAACACTGGAGGATATCAAGGTTCTGATCTGGGACTATAAAGTCCTGTCCATCTGAGTCTGTGATGTGAACATATTCATCACATCTATTTATTTATAAAATTACTAGTGAGCAAAGCCCGTTGTGGCAGGAGACAACGGGCTCTAGATAGGAAGGAAGGGTGGGTGGAAGGGAGCAAGGGAGAAGTGGAGGTACAGAGAGAGAGAGGGAGGAGAGAGAGAGAGAGAATTAGAGTGAGGGGGGAGGGAGGAAAGGGGGGTGAGAGAGGGAAAGAGGGGGCAGTCAGAGACAGGGTGTGTGATGAGAGTAAGTTTGAAAGAAAGAAAGGGAGGTAGGTAGGTAGGTAGGTAGGAAGGGAGAAAGAATGAAAGTCAGGAAGGAAGAAAGAAGGGTAGAAAGAGAGAGTCTGAGAGAGAGAGAGTGGAAGGAATGAAAGAAGGGAGGGAGGGAAAAACGGGAGAAAAGAAAGACGGGGGAACAGAGTGTGAGAGAGAGATAAAGTGTGGAAGGAAGAGAGAGAGAAAGGAAGAAAAAAGGGTGGTGGGGGGAGGCGCAGGGTGGGAGAAAGTGGGGGGCTGGGCCTGCAGCCGGTGTGCGGTGGCTGTGCCACCGCCGCCGCCGGCTTTCTCCTGGGTCGGGGGTGGGTGGGAAGGGGCTTCAGCCAGCGTGCGGTGGCTGTGAGGCCGCCGCCGCCGGCTTTCTCCTGTTTGGGGGGGGCGGGAAGGGGCTGCAGCCGGCGTGCGGTGGCTGAGGCCGCCGCCGGCGGCTTTCTCCTGGGTCGGGGGTGGGCGGGAAAGGGCTGCAGCCGGCGTGCGGTGGCTGAGGCCGCCGCCGCCAGCTTTCTCCTGGGTCGGGGGTGGGCGGGAAGGGGCTGCAGCCGGCGTGCGGTGGCTGAGGCCGCCGCCGCCGGCTTTCTCCTGGGTCGGGGGTGGGCGGGAAGGGGCTGCAGCCGGCGTGCGGTGGCTGTGAGACCGCCGCCGCCGGCTTTCTCCTGGTTGGGTGGGCGGGCAGGTGGGGAGGGGTCTGCAGCCGGCGGGCGGTGGCTGTGCCGCCGCTGCCTTTCTCATGTGGGGGCGTGCGGGCGGGCAGGGCCTTCAGCCAGCGTGCGGTGGCTGCGCCACCAGCGCCGGCTTTCTCATGGATGGGTGGGTGGGAAGGGCCTGCCAGTGGCCTCCGGCTGCCTGTCTGCCACCGGCTATCTCCTGGGCGGGTGGGGGGGGAGTCCAGAGGCCAGCGCGGGGAGGCTCCACCACTTGGCCCTTCCTGGGCTTCCTCCGGAGGTCTGGCTCACTCACTCTGTTGATGGTCCTCTCTCCTCAGAGGTCCAGAGCAGAGTGAGCGGAAGACCCTGTCTGGGGCTGATCTGGGTGGAACTGCACAAAGCAGCCACCCAACCCGGCCAGAGTCTTCTGAGGGACAGTTCATGCCGCCAACCTGTTTTGGCGCGCATCGAACGTTCCCGGACGAAAACTCAAATATATATAAGGACAGGATGCCCTGCTTTTCTAATTTAGTTTGATGCAGCTTACAACAGAGACACTTATGAAAATGCATGGCCCAGAATAAAACTATATATACATTTCAGTCCCCTGAAGTCGAAAGCCCCATGAAAAAAGGAACACATTAGAGAAAAGAAGAAATGTGAAGAACTGTTTCGGAGTGTGGGGCCCATCACAGTGACCCTTCCCGGAGGCCAGCTACAAGAACTCTGAGCCATCTGAAGGGGAAGGGAGACTTTCTAAAGCCAGCCAATAACAAAGGGGGTTGGGAAAGGGACTTCCTATTGGGATATTTGGTTAATATAGAAGAGTTTTGTCCAATCATAGAAGCGTGATACTGCATGCAGTAAATAAATATCCCAAGAAGTACATTCCAAGAAAGGTAAACTTACATTTATTCACGTAGATCCAGTTCACATTCAGGTTGCAGTCAAAAGAAGAGAAAGAAGCCTAATCTAAGGAGTCCTTTCCCTATCACAAATGGCCAACGTCCAGCTTCATATGTGTGGGAGTATGAGGGCACTGTATCTACAGGAGAGACCTGCAGAGACATGTATCTCCATGGAAGGCCATGATCACTGTAAGGAGAAAGGGAGAGAGAGAGGAGTGGTCAGAGGGCAGCTCCCAGGTTAAGACAAACAGAGGCATCTCATTCAAGGAGATAACACCTATACACACTAGGGCTGTGATAACACACACAAAATAATCCACTTTCAATGCACTTTCCAACTGGATTTTGCCAGTTCACACAGTACAATCCAGTTGGAAAGTGGGTTGAAAGTGGATTATTTATTTATTTATTTATGTATTTATTATTTGGATTTATATCCCACCCTCCCCGAAGGCTCAGGGCGGCTCACAACAGGGCATGCATGCCGGCTTTAAAACATATTAAAACAGTATAAAACCCAATGGGACAAATAGAACAAACATTCAAAATTTAACAGCATATTAAAACAAGATGGGGCGGATCATAATCCCCGACAGCCAAACGATCCCCATCCCGCACCGAAGATGGCAGTGGTGCGATGGCACAGGGCTAACAATGATGGAATAGCGATGGCAGAATAGTAATGGCGGCGGCTCCTAAGCATAGGCCTGGCGGAAGAGCTCCGTCTTACAGGCCCTGCGGAACTGAGTAAGGTCCCGCAGGGCATGGATCTTCTCTGGGAGTTCCTTCCACCAGGTAGGAGCCACCACTGAAAAAGCCCTGGCTCTAGTGGCAGCAAATTTCACGTCCCTGGGGCCTGGAATTTCCAGGAGGTGTTGACTCCTTGACCGAAGTGCCCTTGGGGGAACATATGGGGAAAGGCAGTCCCTCAGGTAGGCTGGACTCTGGCCATACAGGGCTTTAAAGGTAAAAAACAGCACTTTGAAGCGAATCTGGTATGCTATTGGCAGCCAGTGCAGTGCTTTCAGCACAGGCTGAATGTGATCCCTCCTAGAGAGACCCATCAGCAGCCTGGCTGCAGCATTCTGCACCAGCTGCAGCTTCCAGATTTGCGACAGAGGCAGCCCTAAGTAGTCTAGCCTCAAGGTGACCATTGCATGGATCACAGTGGCCAGGTCATTGCAGTCAAGGAAGCGGACCAACTGCCAAGCCAGCTAGAGTTGTTAAAAGGCCAACTTGGCAGTGGCTGCTACCTGGGCCTCCATCGTTATAGAGGAGTCCAGGAGCACCCCCAAACTCCTAACCTCCAACGCCAGCACCAACGGCACCCCGTCAAAGGTTGGGAGAGGGAGCCCCAATCCTGAACTGATCCGACTCAGGCCCAGGACCTCCATCTTTGCTGGGTTTAGCTTCAACCAGCTCAGCCTGAGCCATCCATCCACAGCCTGTAATGCCCAATGCAGGTCATCCAGGGCAGAGTTCGACTGGCCGCCCAACATCAGATAGAGCTGGGTGTTATCTGCATATTGATGACACCCAAGCCCACAACTCCGGGCAATCTGGGCGAGGTGGCGCATATAGATGTTAAACAACATCGGGGACAGTACGGCCCCCTGAGGAACCCCACACTCAATGGGGTGTCTCTGAGACCGCTGATACTCTATCACCGCCCTCTGTCCCCAACCTTGGAGAAAAAAGGCAAACCATTGAAGGGCAAGCCCCTGAATCCCTATGTCAGTGAGGCGGTGGGTCAGCAACTAGTGGTCGACTGTGTCGAATGCAGCCGACAGATCTAACAACACCAGAGCCGCCACGCTGCCCCGATCCAGATGCATACAGAGGTCGTCAGTCAAGGCGACCAGCACCATCTCCGTCCCGTGACCCAGGTGAAAGCCAGACTGGAAGGGATCGAGGACAGAAGCATCATCCAGAAAACCCTGTAACTGTGACTCCACCGCCCTCTCAATAAGTTTGCCCAAATAGGGCAAATTGGACACCAGCTGATAATTCGCCAATTTGGCCAGGTCCAAAGATGGCTTTTTCAAGAGGGGGCGGACCATCGCTTCCTTCAGTGCCCTGGGGAACTATCCCTCCAAGAGGGACATGTTGATAATCTCCCGCAGGGCACCTCGAAACTCCTTGTGGCCCGCTTTAATGAGCCAGGAGGGGCACGGATCCAGGTCGCATGTGGTTGGGTGCACAGATACAAGGAGTCTGTCAACTTCTTCCAGACTGAGTGGGTCAAAACACTCTAAACCTGGCCCCAAAGACGAGCAAGGGGCCTCAAGTTCACTCACTGCTTCAATTGTGGTGGGGAGGTCACGGACGAGTGGCAAGACTTTATCTACAAAGTAGCTCGCAAATGCCTCACAGCTGATATCCAATTCCCTAGTGTTTTGTCTGCCCTGTGGAAGAGTAGGCAAGGACCAAATTGTACTAAATAATCGGGCCGGGCATGAGCTAGCAGATGCAATCGTGTCTGCATAGTAATCTCTCTTTGCAGCTTTGACTGCCATCTCATAGGCCCTCATAAGTATCCTATAAGATGTTCTTGATGCCTCGTCGTGGGCTCGGTGCCACCATCTCTCTAGCCATCTCAGTTCTCGCTTCAGCTTGCACAGCTCCTGGGTATACCAAGGTGCTCACCTAGCACAAGTGCAGAGAGGGCACCTGGGAGCAATCTCATCAATAGCTGAGGAGACCCAGACATGCCAGTCCTCCACTAGCTCATCTAACTAGCTGCCAGGGGGCCTTGGATCCTGCAGGGCCATTTGGCACTGCACAGAGTCCATCTGGCACTGTGGGCGAGCAAAAATCCTCTCGTTGCCCAAACAAGATCGGGGTGGAACATTCAATCGGGCCCTCAGGGCCAGGTGGTCCGACAATGGCACTGCTGCAGTGGCAATCCGGTCCACCGTCACCCCCGCTGTGAAGATCAAATCGAGCATGTGACCGGCTCAATGTGTGGGGGCTGAAACAAGTTGAGAGAGTCCCAGTGCTGCCATGGATGACACCAGGTCTGTAGCCCGGCTGGAGGTTGCATCCTCGGCATGGACGTTGAAGTCCCCCAAGACAATCAGCCTAGGGTGCTCCAATGCCCAGCCTGCTACGGCCTCCAGCAGGGATGGCAGGCTAGTAGCCGGTGCATTAGGTGGCCGGTATACCAGCCAGATTGCCAAACCCTCACCAGCCTCCAGCATCACGCCGACACATTCCACACCCGTGATCTCTGCTGACAGAAGCGCCCTGAAGGAGTAAGCCTCCCGAATGAAAATAGCCACTCCTCCCGCCCACCCCCTAGTCCGTGACTGGTGGAGGACCGAAAACCCGGGTGGGGCAAGCTGGGTGAGAGCAACCATTTCACCCTCCCACACCCAGGTCTCGGTCATGCATGCCAGGTCAATTCATTAGTCTTGTATGAAATCCTGAAGGATTGTTGTTTTGTTGTTGATAGACCTGGCATTACACAGCACCAGTGACGGAGGGGGGTTCTCTATCCTGGCTGGTCACCATCGGGATGGGCCATAGGCTGGAAGGATGCCGAGCTGTTCTGTTCCTCTGTGTCCTTCCCTTAAAACCCCGCCTTGGCCCACCACACTTTCCCCGTCCCAAGAGCACCAGAATTTGCTGCCCAGCCATTGATTACCCAGGTGGTCTCCACAGAGCATCAGACCACCAATGGAGGGGATGACAAAGCAACAGACTCCACTCCTGAGACCACAGATTAAGCTAACTCATTGCTACTAAAAACAACCTGAGTGCTATCATATAAATTGACTGCAAATACAAGATACACTAATGCCAACTACAATAAAAAATACATCACAATTTCACAGCCACACACCCATTCATCACTCTCAGCACTCATCCCCCATCTAACTAGCAGATAACTCCCATTTACCCACATTCACACAAACTGTTGTCTCTTAAGAGCGCTCAGTCCAAGGAGCAACACTCCCTGGCAGTCTCTTGGTCTTCAGGCCAGCCACTAGGGGCACCCCATGTTCCCAGCTCGGCCCAGTTAGGCAGTCCCGGTTTTTTCTTGGACTCTCCAGGTCTTCCAGCTGCAACCCAGCTCAGCCCAATTGGGAAGTCCAGGTTTTTTTACTTAGGCTCTCCAGTTCTTTCAGCTCAGCTGCAGCACAGGAGAGGCCCCCCCTCCCCCAACCACTGGGGGGCTTCCCCACCAAGCCTCAGCTATCACAGCCCATGGCACCCAACGACCCTCGCTGGGGCGGCTCAACTGGCACCTCTCTCTCTGCTGCTCCCTCTGCCAAGGCCGGGAAGGATCCTGCGCCATCAGGCTTTGTGTCATCCCTCTTCCTGGTCACTCCAGGGGGCACTTCCGGCCCCCCCACCAGGCTCTGCTGGGCTACCGTTGCCAGGGGAGTCCTTGCCACTCCAAGGGGGTCTTCCAGCTCTCCCTCCAGTCCCCACAGGCCACCGAAAGGGGTCTCTGTCACCTCAAAGGGCTGCCCCAGCAGGTGTTGGAAATGGATAATGCACAGAGGGCTGCCCCAGCGGGTGTTGGAAATGGATAATGCACAGAGGGCAACCAGTCCGCTTGGAGACATTACTGGAAAAGAAGGCCCACTGAAAAGAAGGCCCACTGAAGCCAGCAGTAGGGCTTGCTCCGAGACAAAAAGGCGGCGGCAACTGCAGCTTTCACGCCAACCAAGCTCCGGAGCATAGAATTTAGTGTGTGTGATCACAGCCTTAGAGTGATGCAGTGCCCCCCAATGTCCAGGCATGCTGAGTCATTCACTCCCACACTTCCTTGTTGCTAAGCAGTATCAATCAACCAATAAAGTATCAATCAAATCCTTGGTCACTTTACAGTATATGAAGCAGGCAGATATGAGGCTTGGCATTTCTCACCACAGGTTTTTGTTTTTGTTTTGTGCAGCCAACAACACAGGAAGTCCTGCCTCACAAGCTTTGAAGTTCTTTGAGAAAGTGAACATGCATGTATTTATTTATGTATTTATTTAGTTAGTTCTATCTGTATCCCTGCTGTAGAGCAGCTGTTGGCCCTGGGCATTAGCCCAGGCCGCAGGCTAGAGTGCGTGCATCTGGGGGCAATCTTTCAAGTGGCACAGGGAAGCAATCAGGGCATGCTTGCCTGGGCCGAGGGCTCTGGCTTGTCTGGGTGGGGGCAAGCTGGGAGGCCTGTTGATTGGCGATTCGTAGACTTATAATAAAAGAGGGCTGGCACAGGAGGAGGGCACCTTAGGAGCAGGGCCCTCTTTAGGTGGGCTATTTTTCCCTGACCATAAAGCCAAGGATGATTGGGATAGGCGATTGGGATAGGCTGGCCATCTCAGTGTGACAAGCCTCAATTGTTGCTGGGGCAGCCACTGTTGGCAGAACATCTCCTCTTCCCATACTCTCAGTCATCAGCCAATCAAAATCACAATTGTCTCCCTCTATCATTCTTACAGTAGTGCAGCCACTGTTGGTAGCCAGACTCCAAGCTGTCGCTGGGGCGGCCATCCTAGGTGGGCAGATTTCACCTAGTTGCTAGGGTGGCCATTTTAGTAGGGCAGATTACAAGTTCTGCTGCTGCAGCCATTTTAGGCAGGCTATCTAATTTTGGTAAGGTATCACAGTATGGTGATGGCTTCTAAAAAGGGTTCTGGCCCTTCAAAGGGAAAGCAGCCAGCAAAAAAGAAGGCTGCGGTGAAGCATCCTCCTCCGCCTCCTTTGTCTTCTTCTGACAACGAGGATGATGTTGTTAATAGGGCCATCTTGGACAGGTTGCAAGCTTTGGAGTGGACATCAGGTTATAAAGGATGGTAAAGGGGGAAAGAAAAGAGGTCAAAGGGATGCTAAAACTCAGTTTCAGGCTGCTGTTTTAACTAGATAATCCCTCCTGGAAGGTAGATCTGGAACATCAAGGGCAGCTGGTGGTGTGACCCAGGACTCTTCTTCTAAGGAAATGACAACTGGGTCTGAGCTTGTCCCTTTGGTGGCTGGTACACTTGATGTATCTGGTAAGTCACCAAGTGGCAATTACAAGGGTTGATCTGGCATTGGGGGCCAACAGCTTCCAGTGCAGGAGATCCAACTCAGGTCTCCTCTCCTGTTGCATCTGGTTCCATGCAGGGGGCTTGGCCTCCTGGCCATAGTGACCAATGAATGGCCTGGACTGGTTACCCTTCATCCTTGGGCACCCCATATTCCTCTGCACACATGGGTTCCCTACCTCCAGGGGACCTGTCGCTACCTTTGGGTGATCATCTATTATCCGCCACAAAGGAAAAAATTCTAAAAGGGGAATTTGTTGATGTCTTCTCCCTTTTATACCAGGAGATGGGAAAAAAGGACAAAGAAGATGTAGATGATAGGGAAAAGGAAATACTGAGGAAGGGAAAGGTGGACAAGACCTGGGCAAACTGGTTGTCAGGCTTCTTTATATATACCGGATTTATAGTGCATTCGCTGCCTTAGAGGGCTGCGGCTTTGATCCAACATATGGATATTGTATACAAAGGGTATATGATGTTTACTGGCCTAGCCTGGCTCCAGTATGACCAGGAGTTCTGGATGCGGGCAGCCTTATGCCCCACTCTTCCCTGGGATCAAATTCACCCTCAGATATGGCTTCAGGTGATGTCCAAAGCTCGCCCAAATTCAGGTGACAGGTCTGATAGTGGACACCTGGTGCACAGATTGCAAGCTGGCCCTAGTCTCCACGGTCTCGCAGGGCAGGCGATTCAACCCCACCTACTTCGTTAGGAGTCTGGATTCCATGAGGTGTGTAACAGAAAGGATTGCCAATACAGGCATGAGTGCCCACTATGTGGAGGGCCACACTCCTTCAGCAACTGCTTCACGGCCAAGCCCCAAAGGAGCCAAAAGAGGCAGCCTGCTGGTAAAGGGCCCCAGCCCCCTAAAACTGATGGCTCTTGAAGGGTGGTTACAGCGTTAACCTAAGAGAGTTGATGGAGTTTATCTGTTTCAGGGTTTTAAATTTGGGTTCAGAATTCCATTCCAAGGTCCCCAAGTACCTTTCTTGGCCAGAAACCTTAAGTCAGTGCAGGGCTTAGAACATATTGTGCAGGAGAAAATAGCCAAAGAGAGAGTGGAGGGTAGGATCTTAGGTCCCTTTTCTTCACCACCGTTGCCTAACCTTCACATCTCCCCACTTAGGGTAGTTCCCAAAAAGGCTCCAGGTGAATACTGCTTGATTCAACACCTATCTTACCCACAGGGAGAGTCTGTGAATGATGGCATCCCTGATCATTTATGTTCAGTGAGGTACACTACTGTCAAGTTACCCAGATAATCAGTCAAACACCAGGCTTCATAAGAAGATAGTATTTATTAAAAACCAGTCTTAGAGATGCACGAACCAGCTCTTTGTCAGTGATGCCAAGCACTACGTTACATGGTCAATTATAGCCCATTCGAACTAACACCCCCCCCCAGCTTCAAGCCAATGAATACATTTCGCACATGCACCCAAAAGTGAAAGAAAATACCTAGACCAGTACATCTCCAGCCGCCAAAGCGGTATGGGACCCAAGGTCAGGCAAAATGATAAGACACACTACAGAGACAGTAAATTACCTAAGCTGGAGACTCTATGTTCCTCCCGCATTCCAGAACGTTGAAAGATGTCTCCTCCCCACCCCCCTTCCAACTATGGCAGGGTTACCTGACATTTTGCCCTCCTGATAAGAGCCTCCCCTCAGGTTTACTCCCAATTCCAAATCATTAATAAACAAGTTAAAAAGCATCGGACCAAGTACTGATCCCTGTGGTACCCCACTGCTTACCACCCTCCACTGAGAAAGTTTCCCATTTATACTCACTCTCTGTTTCCTATTTATAAGCCAGTTTTTGATCCACAAGAGGACTTGCCCTTTTATCCCATGACTATTGAACTTACTTAGGAGCTTTTGATGAGGAACTGTATTAAAAGCTTTCCAGAAGTCAAGGTAAATAATATCTATTGGATCTCCCTTGTCCACATGTTTGTTCACTCCCTCAAAAAACACTAACAGTTTAGTGAGACAAGATCTTCCCTTACAGAACCCATGCTGAGTCTGCCTCAATAGTTTTTGTTCATCAATGTGCCTACTAATTCTTTCCTTAATAACAGTTTCCACCAACTTACCCAGTATCGATGTCAGACTGACTGGCCTGTAATTTCCCAGATCTCCCCTGGAGCCCTTTTTAAAGATGGGAGTGACATTAGCTACCTTCCAGTCCTCAGGAATGGAGGCAGATTTTAAAGAAAGATTACATATTTTTGTCAGGAGATCCACAAGTTCACATTTGAGTTCTTTCAGAACTCTCGGATGAATGCCATCCGGGCCTAGTGATTTATTAGTTTTTAAATTGTCCATCAGTCGGAGGACTTCCTCTCTTGTCACCGCCATCTGATTCAGGTCTTTCAAACCCCCTCCCGAAATCGGTGCTTCTGGAGTGGGCAAGCACTTCTCCTCTTCCACAGTGAAGACAGAGGCAAAAAATGCATTCAGCTTCTCAGCCATTTCCCTATCATCCTTCACTACTCCTTTTACCCCATGGTCATCCAAGGGCCCCACTGCCTCCCTGGCTGGCTTCCTACTTCCAATGTATTTGAAGAAAGTTTTATTGTTGGCTTTTATGTTTTTTGCGATATGCTCCTCATATTCCATTTTTGCGTGCCTGATCACAGACTTGAATTTTATTTGCCATAGTCTGTGTTCCCTTTTATCAACCTCACTAAGACTATCTTTCCACCGCTTAAAGGAATCCTTCTTACCTTTTACAGCTTCCATTACTTTATTTGTTAACCATGCAGGCTTTTTTATATACCTATTTGTACCTTTCCTAATCTGCGGTATATATTTTTTCTGAGCTTCTAGGATTGTATTTTTAAATAGTCTCCAAGTTTCCCCAATGGTTTTGACCTTCTCCACTCTTCCTTTCAATTTCTTCCTCACGTGTCCCCTCATACCAGAGAAGTTACCCCGTTTAAAGTTAAAAGTGGTTGTGTCAGTCTTTTTGGGCAACTCCCTATCTGTACAAATGTTAAACTCAATGACATTATGGCTACTGTTCCCAAGTGGTGCAATCACTTTTACATCTCTCACCAGGTCTTGGGTGTTACTTAGGACCAAATCCAGGATCGCCTCTCCCCTGGTAGGATCTGTGACCATCTGTTCCATAGCACAGTCATTGAGAGTGTCTAAAAACTCAATCTCTTTTTCCCGACTAGAACTCATATTGACCCAATCAATGTGTGGGTAGTTAAAGTCGCCTATTATGACACAGTTGTTTCATCTAGCCGCTATCTTTAATTCATTCATCATTTTATAATCCTTCCCTATCTTTTGATCTGGTGGGCAATAACAAACTCCTACTGTTAAGCCTCCTTTTGGACCCACTATTTCAACCCATAGCATTTCCAGAAGTGAATCCAATTCTCTTACCCTCTCAATCTTACTGGACGATATACCCTCTCTGACATAGAGCTACCCCACCTCCGACCCTTCCCCCCCATCCTTCCGATATAATTTATAACCAGGAATCACTGTATCCCACTGATTTTCCTCATCCCACCAAGTTTCTGAAATACCCACAATGTCTATTTCCCCCTCCCCAACACCAAGCATTCCAACTCCCGATTTTACCTCAGAGACTTCTAGCATTTGTGTATAAACACTTATAGTTTCCCACATTTGTTAAGCCCACAGCCTTCCTCTTGCTGCTTCAAGACCTTGCCAGGCAGTTCCTATCATTAGCCACAGTCTCAGTGGACAATTGTAATCCATTTCCTTGTACAAAAGTAATAGCTACCCCTTCATCTCTTTGAGATGAGCCATCCCGAACCAGAGACTTTTCATCTCCTGTTGGCTTTCCCCCATTATTCAGTTTAAAAACTGCTCTGCCACCTTTTTGATTTTGAGCACCAGCAGCCTGGTTCCTTCTCGGGACAAGTGGAGACCGTCCCTTTTGTACAGCTCCCTCTTGTCCCAAAAAGCACCCCAGTGCCTAACAAACTTGAACCCTTCCCCCCTACACCACCATCTCATCCACGCATTGAGACTCCTGATCTGTGCCTGTCTGTCCGGCCCTGCACGTGGAACAGGTAGCACTTCTGAGAAGGCTAACTTGGAGGTCCTGGCCTTGAGTTTCCTGCCCAGCAGCCTAAATTTCTCCTCCAGGACCTCACGACTGCAAGATGGTGCCACCCATGGCCACATCCGAGGCATCGACTTGGACAATAAATTTTCTCAATTCATTTGGGTGTTCTAGTACCAGCTCTGAGGTGAAAAGCACCTTGAACTTCTCAAATGCTTCCTGATTCAGGGGTTCAGTCACGTTTGGCCCCAGGGCCCCCTTACTCTTCGTTTTAAGTAAGTCAGGGAGGGGTAGGGATACCTGAGCAAAGTTCGCTAGAAAGGACCTGTAGAAATTGGTGAAACCGAGGAAGGCTTGGAACTGCCTGCGTGTCTTAGGAGCCTCCCACCCCACCACATCTCTGACTTTGGCTGGGTCCATTTCAATTCCCCTTGGGAGATCTTTTAACCCAGAAACAAAATCTCCAAACAATGAAACTCACACTTGGACAATTTAACAAACAGCTTGTGCTTATGCAATGTCTGTTAACACCTCTCTCATCAGTTTCACATGAGATTCTTTGTCAGGGGAGTACAGCAAGATATCATCAAGGTAAACAAGGACCCCTTTGAACAGGTGTCTGTGTAACACTGCTGAGACCCCTGGCCTGGTAAGAGCTGCATTTGGTTAGCCCTTGCCATTTAATGATTTGAATGTTAAATAAAGTGGCCCATAGTTTACCCAAGTTTCTGGTGTCTGTCTTGTTATTCCGACTGGGGGGGCAATTTGGGCTTGCCCAGCTGCCTGGCTATGCAGCCGGAGGGCTGGCTTTGCCTCCCTGGCTGGAGAGAGGCAGCACGTGCTCCAGCAGGGGGTGAAGCCGGCCATTAAAGGCAGGCTCTGTCCCTGTAACTGTCAGTCACTGGCTGAAGATTGGCCCTCCATTCCACCCTGGTTATTGTGTAGGCAATTGCTGGTCGCCCTGCCCCCCACATTTTGTGGGGGGGTAGGGGGCTGGGTAGGAATTTTTGATCCCAGTCAATTGGCCAGATGGCTGGGATGTTTTTTCACCTACCCTACACAGTATTGCAGTGGATTGTGGAAATGGCCTGAGGAGAAGCCATGGTTAGCAATCTGGTCACTTTATATTGGCAGGAATGTTCTTGATGGGTCAATTTGCAGCTAGGGGAGCACCAGATAGCACCCAGTTTTTGGGGTTTGGGGTCTGGCATGAGCTACCTTTGGGTTTTGTGATCTGGGGTGGAGGAATGCAGACTGTCTTTAGTGGAAGCTGCCTAGAAGATGGACATTGAGCTGTACAGCTTGTGGGCTGGCCTTCAGGGTGGTTGCCCATTTGCTGGGCCTGCCTGGGCCAAGCCATAATAGGTTGGCTCCCACCAGGGCTGGGTGGCTCGCCTGTAGCTTTACCTGGGAGGGGTCTGCTGAGATCCCTGGCCTGGTGAGAGCCACATTTGGTTAGCCCTTGCCATTTAATGATTTGAATGTTAAATAAAGTGGCCCATAGTTTACCCAAGTTTCTGGTGTCTGTCTCATTATTCTGACTTGGGGGGCAATGCCCATCACATGACTTTGTCTCTGAACTACAAGCAGATTTCAGCTTATGAGGATGCTATATTCCAAGGCTTAATAGCAATTAGAATGAGATAACAGATCCTCATAAACTCTGCATTAAGAACTCTATATACTGAGATGTGTTCCTTGCAATGGAAATGTGGAAATTGGTTTTAGTTTTCACCATCTGCCTGGAAAAATGCAAGGAGTCATAAATCTAAAACA
The DNA here is from genome assembly GCA_029375565.1 of Gekko gecko. Taxonomy (NCBI): domain Eukaryota; kingdom Metazoa; phylum Chordata; class Lepidosauria; order Squamata; family Gekkonidae; genus Gekko; species Gekko gecko. The sequence continues at coordinate 139,505,775 of JAPDNY010000005.1, forward strand.
GGGGCAGCATCCTGCCTCTTGTCAATTGTCCTCCATGTCTCCAGATTCTGTATCTCCCTTCCTATCTGCCATGTCAGGTGCAAACTAGTGCTGCTTTGCTCCTTCAAAAATTTCTAGAACTCTCACATTTTTCAGTGTGCAGTGATTCAGAACTAGGCACTTTCAAATAATGCGAACACAAACACTTGATCTCCCTGCTGCCATTCATCTAATCAGTTCAATCTCCTCTTCAATCTATTTTTGTTTTTGTTTTTTTTCCCTCAAGCACTTCTCCATACTGAAACTTGACTGAAGGTTAAAGCTGTTCAAAAAGAATTCATATGGGTCTGACTACTAGAAAAACTCTTATGAGATTTTTTTTTCCCCACTGAAAATGAAGGCTTGCTGGCTGCCGTTCTGTAGCCACATGACAGCTCAAGATTTGCAGTAACACTTTCCAGCTGGCTGAATCATTTGGCTCAAGCCAATGGATTATCTGGGAGCTGCCAACACCCTCCCCTTCCCCGTATGGATGGAAATACCTTGTGCATGGACCTTTGGATAGCCTGCATGATTTTTGCTCTGGCCTGACAGTTTCAACATAGGATGATGTCATAAGCCATGTCAGACCCTCAATCCACCTAGCTCAGTACTATCTACTCTGATTGGCAGTACGTCTAAGACAGAGAAAGATTGTTCCCAACATGTGCTAATTTAGACCTTTTTAGCTGGAAATGTCAAACCTTGAACCTAGGACCTTCTATATACAAAACTTGTGCTCTACCCCTGAACCATGGAGCCTCCAAAACTGTGTTTATTTATGTATTGTTTTATTTACAAAATGTATATTCTACTTTTCAGCCCAATCAAGCTAACAACTAAAAAACAGCAGTATAAAAACATATCACAAACTGAGTCAAAGCTATAACTGATGTATATAAAGACACAGGAATATCAGTTAAAATGTAGAGCAGGAAGGAGGGATCATTGAAGTAAAGCCAAATAAATTAACAAAGTCTTCCCCCACTGGTGGAAAACAGTGAGGAATGACAGTGAGGAATGCCCCCGGTGAGAGAATTTCAGTTTTGGCACCACAACTGAGAAGGTAATCTCTTAGATTGCCACCCATCTAACCTCAGAAGGTGAGGACACCCCTCAGAAGATGACCATGGTGGTTGGGTAGGTTTGTATGGGAGTATGTGGTCATTCAGATATGTTGGCACCAGACCATATAGAGCTTTAAAGGTCAACACAGCACTTTGAAGAGGGTCCAGAAATAATTTGGGAGCCTGTGCAGATGGTCCAAGACTGAAGTGACATGATCCCTATGCCCCACTCCAGTCAACATCCTGGCTGCAGTGTTCTGTATCAATTTAAGGTCTAAACACTTTTCATGGGAAGCCCCATGTAGAGGGCATTGCAATAATATAATCTATGTTATCAGGACATGCACCAAGGTGTCTGGATCTTTTCTGAGAAGGAAAGGCCACAGATAATTAGCCAAACAAAGTTGGTAAAAAGCAGTCCTGCTCACAGCCTGCATCTGTGTATCCAAGAATAGGGTTGGGTCCAGCCATTCCCCCAAGCTATGAACCTGTTCTTTCATGGGGAGTATAACTCCATCCATAGCAGGAGAGACTTCTATTCCCAGGTCCTATTCATCAGAACTTGCTGTCAGGCTTAAACTTCAGTTTATTAGCCAATTTCCACCCCATATCTGCCTCCAGTCAGAACTTGAGGATTTCTACAGCCTCCCTGGGATCAGTTGAAAGCATGAGATAGTGTCATCCACATATTGGTGACAGCCCAGCTCCAGATGGCCTCACCCAGTGGTTTCATGCAGATGTTAACATGTGAGACAAAGTAGAAACGGTAGGACAGAACTCCAGAGAAAGGTTCAAGGAGGCAAAGACCATGTTCCTAGATAGAGAACTAAGGTGTGTGTGTGTCAGATAACAGAACAAAGGAGTCAAGGAGAACAGCAAACAGAAAATACTAATCTTTCTAAGGGGCAGAGCTCTCATTCTGTTTCCCACCCTCTCTGTGTCTCTCTACCACTGAAGAGATATTTGAAGGGAGCATAAAGGCAACTAAAGAGAAGTTACTTTGAGGGTCAAACTAAACATTACTGTTTTAAAAGATTTGGGTCCAGGTTCTCCAGAAGCTAAGAACAGCTTTGGGGGAGGAGCCCAAACAAACTTGGAATGGTACCATGGGGAGAGGAAGGGTTCCTGCTTCCCCCAAATAGTGTTACCAATCTCCAGGTGGTGGCTGGTGATCTCCTGGGATTACAACTGATCTCCAGGTAACAGATCAGTTCAGCTGGAGAAAATCTCTGCTTTGGAGGTTGCTCTCTATGTCATTACACCCCACTGAATTCCCTCACCTCCCCAAACTCTGGCGTTTTCAGGCTTCACCCCCAAAATCTCCAGGTATTTCCCAACCTAGAGCTGGCAACCCTACTCATAATTTTTTTGCTACTCTACATGCAGTATCTGTGCATGGGGACTCTGCAAGGGTGGAGATCAATTAAGATGATCTATCCCTGTAGCCTGGTCAATCAAATAGATTCTCAATATTAGGGGATTTTCCTGCTGATATGGTCAGTGCTTCTCACTACCTCCTCCAGCTGAGACCCCCTTAGTTATCGGGGTCCCCATCTTATTTTAGACTAAGATGTTTTAATAGGCATCTGCTTTTACAGCCTAAGTGACAAGGGGAACTGAAACTTAGGGAGTCTCATAAAGGCACGGGTTCTGCCATGACATTGGAAATCTCCAGGGACAGGAAGGAAAGCATGTACAGGCATCACAAACTGATTAAATGCAATCTCTCCCAGCTCAGGGTTCTCAATAACAATAAGACTTCACTTCATTCTCAATAACAAAAGACTTTTGAACACCAGGATATCCTGGCATAACCCAGAGGTGTCTACCCAGCCCAAAGAAGTTGCTGTTTCATTGACCAATTCCTGGTTCCTCTTCCTGTTTTTTTTAGTCAGTCAAGAAGAGCACTGAAGTCATTCCAGGTTTCAGGAGCTATCTTGACTCACCCAAACATTTCTGTCAATGCAGATCTGGCACAACTCATCCTAATTAAAGTATGTTAATCATATTGCCTCACCTAGGCTCTTTGAGCCCATGTAGATTTGTCTCACAATAGCCTAATCAAGGTATTTTCCCTACTTTTTCCTGACAGAGTTTGACACCAGTTACCTTCAAACTGCCCAGTCAAATGCAAGTTTCGTATCTCATACTAATCATGTTCCTGGAAAAGTGGGTTCCCATGTCTAGCTATGGGACCCTTCCCCATAAAAAGCCCATCCCTACTCAAAAGTGGAAAGTGTGCCAGGTTGCAGACTTTTCCCTTTTGCTTGCCCAGCTCCTCGCTGTGCTCCTTAGACCTCTCCTGATCTCAAGCCCAGAATTTCAGGTTGTATGTCCCTTCCCTAAAAACTTCCCAGTTTCCTCCCTGTTCCTTATTAGTGCACTCTCTTGTTGGTGTGTGTGCATATGTGATTATTTAGGGAATTAGCTCGCAGGTGCTTAGTGTAGGTTCTTTACATTTTGACTTCTTGTATTGTATTTTGTATACAATAAAGCTATTTCTGTTAAAAATCATTTTCACTCTGTTTCTTTATATTTTTTTTCCTTCATGATTTTACTGTGGGGTACCCCTACCCAAATTCACCCTGGTATACATAAAAGAAGAAGAAGAGATTGGATTTATACCCCACCCTTCACTACCCAAAGAAGTCTCAGAGCGGCTTACAAACTCCCTTCCCTTCCCAACAACAGACATCCTGTGAGGTAGGTGGGGCTGAGAGAGCTCTTGACAGAAACTACTCTTTTTAAGAACAGCTGTGCTAGAACTATGGCTTGCCCAAGGTCATCCAGCAGGTGCAAGTAGAGGAGTGGGGAATTAAACCCGGTTCTCCCAAATTAGAGTCCACACACTTAACTACTACACCAAAGGTCTCACATTATTATTTTCTGGAACCCCTTTAAGCTAATTTTCCCATCTCTGGGTACAGTTTGGGTAACTTCCTGTCAGTGTCATGGCTGACCTCTTGAATGGGGAAATGACCCAGGCAATTGACATGATTGCACTTAGGTGCCCTCTCTGATGTCTAAGAGCCCAGACAGCTCTTTGGTTTAGTGAAGGAAGGGACACTGAAAAGACAGGAGATGGCTAGAGCAAGAGTGGAGAAAGCCTCAGGACAAATATGACAAGGCATGAGCTAGAGCCCATTTTAAAATCTACAGTATTTTTCTGCTATCATTGCATCTGCAGAATATGAATAGTTTGCCCCTGAGGCACCGAAACACCTGGACTGATACTGAAAGTTAAAAATGGCTGCCAACCTTGTGCTGCAAATATCTTAATGATGCAGCAAAGCAAACACCTTTCCCCCTTAAAAACTACTACATAATTATGTCCCCATTTTCTCCATTATATGAAAACAAACTCATCTGGTAACTGGAGGGAAGTAGGGAAACATCTGTCATGCCTGTAGAAAACAGGCCAGTTGGCATCCCTAGCAACTTGGACACTCCAACCCAATGTTTCATGGCAACAGTGAATGGGTACAGCATTTATCCCTTGAACATATCTAAGTGCTGGAGTGCCGGAATGGTACATGTGACTCTTCTTGGAGTGAACCAGGTGCAGTCACCCATTCAGCAGGGATGACACTAGTCGAAGCCCTGAGTCTAGTGAATCCTTTAAGTTATCTGCACTTAAAACTGAACTCAAGTTTAATCATTTTATTGTCCATTGCAGATCCTTGTGGCTGCAGATAAGTGGTGGCCCTTTATTTACTTAAGAACCCTCTCTGGCATTCTTGACCCTGTATCCATGTGGAATTCTATATTGGCACCACAGGAAACAGACCAACAATACTGAAATAAATGTATTTCTTTTAGAGGCTCCTTGTTCCTTTCTTTTAGCCTTCTGTTTCCAAATTTGCATCAGTGTGGGTGTTTGTTAGGACAAATATACCCTTCTTCATTTCTACTTGTTTTCATATGCTGTCATTGTGAGCCTTTTTGTTTTGCTCTTTTTTTTGTTTCCCCTGATATATTTGTTTCACTTGAAAATGCATAAACACTTGAAGCTGCCTTATAATGAATCAGACCATAGGTTTATAAAGATCAGTACCAGCAGCTCTCCAAGGTCTTGTGCAGAGGTCTTTCATATCACCTGCTACCTGATCCTTTCAACTAAAGATGCAGACAAAAGGAAATACTTTTCTGCTCAATGAGTAATTAAATTGAAGAGCTTACTGCTGATGGACATCGTGATGGTCACATGTATAGACAGCTTTGAAAAGGTGTTAGATTCATGGAGGAGAGATCCATCCATAGATACTAGGCATGGGGAGCAAGGGGGACCTCCATCTACAGAGGCAACAAACATTTGAATATAGGTGCTAAGAGGCAGCATCAAGGAATTCTATGCCCTGAACTCTATGCCCTGTTTGTTGGCCCTTGGCAGCAACTGGTTGGCTGCTGTGTGAAACAGTATGCTGTACCAGATAGACCAGTGGTTCTTATTGTTGTTATCCTGGGGATTGAACATGGGGCATTATGCATGCCAAGTGGATGCTCTACCACTGAACCACAGCCTCTTCCTTTTATACACGGTATAAACAATTTTCATGTTCTATACTATTTCTGGACCATTGGCATAAAGAGAAATTAATAATGCTATACATTTAATAGCAGAAATTATGTGTAATGACACTATGCAAACAGGTTTTTTTTTGAGACATGTGAAAACCAAATGAGGATTTTCAAATTACAAAAGTGAGACTGCAGAATGGAGTAGCTTCCCTAGTTTGTGTGATTATGTGTCTCTGTGGGTTCATACTAGGGATGGGCATGAACGTGAAAAATGTTTGTTCATGGTGTTGGGTTCCACGAACCACAAACTTTCACAAACTTTTCTGCTTGCTGAACCAGTTTATGGTTCATGTGGTTTGTGAGTTTGGGAGGTGCCAGAATGGCCCCCTCATAACACCAAGTTTATAGGGTGTCTTCAGCAGGCTCTCCTCCACCCGTCCTCCAAGTTTGGTGAAGATTGAATTTTTAAAGGGGAAAAAAGAGGGGGCCCCCCACTGGCAGAGAGAGACTAGTAATTGTGTGGCTCAGGTCCCTGAAGCCACAGCAAGGACACACTTCCCCAGCTGTGTTTAAAAAATTGTCCCACTGTGTGTCAAAGTCAAAGTCAAATTTATTATAACAGTCATAGACCAGATAAAAAGTTTTACACTTTAGACAGTTAAAATACAAGTCTGGTTCAAATGTATTGCTAAAATACAGGGAAGTGAGTGTGTCAGTTACTTTATCACTATAAACTTTGAGCTTAGCATTTAATATAAATTACATTAATGTATATATGCTTTAATGACTAATAAAACATTTCCTATATGAACACATACGAATTATGATACAAGAAAACTAAAAGCATCAATAAATACATTAAAAAAACTTATAAAGAAGAAACAATAAGATGCATCTGAAGTTGTTAAGGAAATGGACAGTTAACAATTAGGTGCTTAACGATTGATTCCCTCTAATGTAGCTTTCCTAATTCTTAGGGCTAGCCATCCAAATCTGGCCACTAAGAGTGTGACCTCTGAGTGTCTATCCACCAAGAGGTTTTTCATTATATGAACTCTTTGCCTACTGCTAAGAGGTAGGGATTTAGGGAACGGAAGTAAGTTCCAGATTTTGTCATATATCTTACAATCGAAAATAATATGTTCTAGATTCTCGATGCCATTGTTACAGCAAGGACAAATACGTTCCTCAAATGGGATTTTCTTGTACTTTCCCTCTGTAGCTGCTAAAGGAAGGGCATCCCAGCGCATCAGAGTAAATATTCTCCTGTATTCATGGTTTGACAGTTGGTGGAGATAGGCCATAGTGCTTGTTCTATTAAAAGGGTCCAGAAGTCTCTTCCATTTCTCTACTCTGCCGATATTGTTCTGCCTATCAATATCTATAATCCTCTGTTTTGTCAGTTCTCTGGCTTTATCATATGCGAGAGACCATAGATATTGTTTTGTGAAGCCAAGGTAAGGGAGTTTTTCTTCTATAGCCTTAAGCCAGGAGGGTATAAAAGTGTCTTGCAGAATTAAACACGTAAGCCCTTTAGAAAGAAAAACTAGTTTCAACCAGTAGTGAATCACCATGATCCATAACCTTGCCTCCACTGTAATCATTCTGGTTTCAAGTCAAATAAGTGCATTTGGATGCCGTTCGGTACCTGTAGGACAGTTCTCAAGAATTTTGATTGAAATGTGTCCAGTTTTTTATAATTAGATGTAATATTGATGGGAGCACCAAATGTTAGTTGGCTAAGAGATTTGGCCTTAAATAGTCTAAGGGCCGCTACAAAACATTTGCCCCCTTTATACCAGAAAAATTTTTGAATTGCTCCTGAACTCCTTTTGGTGTTTGTGGCAATAGAATTAATGTTTACAGTTCTTGAACCATTCGCCTGAAAATTAACACCCAGATACTTGAAACAGGTAACTTGTTCAATGGGGACAGAATTTAAGTGCCAAGGGAAAGTTTTGGAGGATCATTTAGTAAAGGCCATTACTTTAGTTTTTGAATAGTTAACCTCTAGTTTGTTAATCTGGCAGTAGAGGGCAAAGGAATTCATGGCTCTTCTGAGACCTAAGGGTGTCCTTGCAAGTAGGATGGCATCATCTGCGTATAGGAGCACCCCTATGTGTCTGTTACCTAACTTTGGGGGGTGTAACTCAGGCCTGTTCAGGTGGGCTATCACATCATTGATATAAAAGTTAAAGAGAAGAGGAGCCAGTAAACATCCTTGTTTAACTCCTTTCTCCACACTAATTGGATTTGTCAGGTGTCCTTGGGGAGAATACCTAACCCTTATGCATGTGTTGTTATAAAGAGCCTGAATAACAAATAATAACCTTCTGTCAATGGTCCCACTGTGTGTGGGGGGGGAAGGAGTCCCTCAGAGCCTCCCCTTGAATCAGCCAGTAGCAAGCAATTATTCATCTCCTAACTCGCTCTCACTTGACAACTAACTCTTCTCCTCTTTCTTCCTGCTGCAAAGTGAAAGCAGCTGAGTCAGGGTGTGGTACAATCTGCTCCCATAGAGCAGAATGAGAGTTCCGTGGTTGGCTGACAGAGCTGCCAATCAAGCTATGGGCAACTGCTATGGGTGTTTCTAGGGCTCTCCACAAGTCCACCCCCAGCATTGCCTAGGAATTGGTTGAATTGGCACCAGGCTATCTGGCCAAGGAACCACTATAACAAACCAGCTGAACCTTCATGGGAAAAAAATGGAAGTTTGTTGTTGGTTTGGGAATAGCGCAACCAAATGAGCAGGGTCAAAACAAACCATGAACCAGCCCATTCTGAGTAAAAATTCAGTTCATTTTGTGGTTTGTTTCCATCCCTAGACCAGTGTTTTTCAACCTTTTTGTGCAAAGGCACACTTTTTTCATGAAAAAAATCACGAGGCACACCACCATTAGAAAATGTTAAAAAAAAATTAACTCTGTGCCTATATTGACTATATATAAAGTAATTCTCTTGAATAGGAATCAAATAAACACAAAGAAATTATTTTATAATTACTTTATTATGAAATAATAATACTTTATTTTATAATTGTTCATATGTTACGGATGAAATTGGAATTTTTCCCACGGCACACCAGACAATATCTCACGGCACACTAGTGTGCCACGGCACAGTGGTTGAAAAACACTGCCCTAGACCACACATTTCTTCCTTCTCTTTCTCACATACATACACCAGTGTCTCATATTAATATTGGTCAATAAAAATGTGATCGTCTTTTCATTGTTATGTTTCCTCCTCTACACTGTTGTACCATTTAAAAATATTCTACAAACTGGATCCTCAAGACAGAAGATGGGTTAACTTGAAGCTTTAAAAAAAAAAAGATAAGGCACAGTATGCATGTAATTTATTGATGCAATGAGCTTTCAAATATGAAGTTCCCCTTCTCATTAAAGTTGAACCCCTGTATGCAAATCTAACTTGGGGAAATTAGAAAATTGGTTATACTCATGAAATAAAATATGCATGATTGATGCATCTAATATCCTGCCTTTGTAATATTCCCTATTATAGTTACTTTTTCATTCCCATCATTAATTAAAAATTAAGACAATAAAACAGTCAGTGAAGCAGTAACAAATCACGGTAGCATCTTGAATATCTAACGACACTGGCAGGGTAATTGAACACTAACAGCGCTGACAGATAAGAACTGAGTTCAAAATACCTACCATCAGGCTTGCAGATTTTTTTCTAAACTCACTTTAGCAGAAAGATAATTTGGAAGATGGCAAAGGATTGCAATGTTTAATAACATTTTAATATCAAAGATTTCCACTCTTCCAGCCCTCCCAGAAAAGCATTGTTTATCATCTCTGGCACAGAGGTCATTACAAGGTCTGATTCAGACAGCACTGAGCACCACCATTCCTATTGCTCATGACAAGGGCTGAGTTGTGCTGCAAACAAGCTTTTCCAATTCATTGGTTCCACTCTGGTGCATTTTCCCATTCAATATTTATCAAAAACAGTTATTCACACTGAATGGGGCACTGCCATAGGATTCCTTGCTGCTAGAGTAAATAGGAAATAGATTATTCAGTTATTCCACACAAGCAGAGCAAAGGAGTGATGGCAAATATTAAATAAGTGGATTGTTTCCCCCATTCCCTCGTTAAGATTTCAATGGCATTCCAAAGCCATTAGCCTTTCACATGGTACTATCTTGCCACCACAACTGCAATTCTGACAAATGTGTCATGGGGTATGATAGATAAGCTCTCTCTTCTCTTCTCTTCTCTTCTCTTCTCTTCTCTTCTCTTCTCTTCTCTTTTCTTTTCTTTTCTTTTCTTTTTTGCAGATGTTGATTATATGGCCTGCTTAACTTGCTGTCCTCGAGGCCTGTCATGTTAATAGATGCTGGGTAGTGCAAATAAAGACAAATCTCCCAGATGAATAGCAGATGTAATTAATAACATAGCTGATCACAGAAGATGAATGCAAATCCTAACGAATCTTCAAGATAAATAAGTTTGAGATTATAAGGAATTTGTTTACTTGTAATTATTTTTATCACCCATAACATGTGAAATGGTTAAAAATGGATCTTGGCTCCTGTGTTATGGCATAGATTTGACTTCTTGAAAGCTAATTAAGTATCTAAAAACATTAGCTTGCATCTTAATTAGGGCTGGATGGATCCCCCCCCCCCATTCTATTCAGTAAGTTTTTGGATGATGGGCTAGGCCCAGTATCCTGCTCTACCTACCATTCAGTGATTTATAGAAAATTTCCATCTTTAATTTTGACACTCGTATATGAACCATTCATTCTCCCCATAGTTTTTGTTCCTTCCTGGTAACCCATGTGCATTAGTGATTATGATCACTGGAAAATATCACATCATTTCATTAAAAACTCCCCCCACCCACCCAAATGCATCTAGGTTTAGCATTACTATGTAAATGGAATCACACAGACTGGATTCCACCAGTTTTCCCATAGGTGAAAAAAGAAGAGGCAGTCCCTTTTGCTGCCCTGAAAAGTCTATGCTGATGAATATGGGACTTCCATGGGCAAAAGTCATGTGATAAAATCTGTTGCACTAATGAGGGGGAACTGGGTGAGACTGAGTAGAAAAGCCATATCTAAAACTCACCTGATCTAGCCAAGGAGAGATTTGGAAATAAATTCTCTCTCTCTCTCTCTCTCTCTCTCTCTCCCCCCCCCCCAAAAAAAAAAAATGTATATGTTGTCTCTCCAGATACCAGCTGAAGGCAGCTCAGAAAGCTGAAACAATACAATAAAATGATAAAAACAGCACAAAGAATTATAAATAATAAACAAACAGGGTGAATAAAAAGCAGAATAAAATATCATTCAACTGCCTAAATTAACATTCACAATAGTTCTCAGACTAGAAGCAGACCTATAAAAAACAGGTTAAAATATGGAGACCAAATATAAAAGCAAGGATAATCAATTTTTTGGCCTAATGCCCAAAAGGCAATAAGTTAGGCACCAGGTGACCCACAGAGGAACACATTCCAAATGAGAGGCACCATAACTGAAGAAGCCCTGTAAATCAGTTATCTAGATATCTCTCCTTATAAATAATTATCTTTTGGTTTTGCAAGATTCCATGCGCTCCCATTGGCTGTAAAATGCCCTCCCTCAGCCATTGGCCCATCAGCCACCACTCAAGAGTACTTGCGTGCCATTGGCTGGGTGCTGGGTCTGTTCCTCTTCCCCACCCACTCCCCCTGACAGACAGCTCTCTCTCCTGAGGAAGACAGTTCTCTTGACTCCTGTGAGGGACTGTCCCCTCAGTGACTGTTGGTAGGCAGCCAAGCTTGGTTCTGTCAGTAAAAAAACAAAGGACTTTCAGCATAACCCCCTCCCCCGCCCATAACCCCCTCCTCAGTGGCCACTTTCCTGTCAGAATAAATGGAAAAAGGCTCTTTCTGCTGCTTAGCTTCAGCATGGATGGATGGCTAATGAGGTGGGCCAGCGACCATCAGACCATTTTCTTCAACTCCCCGCTGTGCGGCTGACTTTCCCCTAGGGCTGCCAATCTCCAGGTGGGACCTGGAGATCTCCCACTGTTACAATTGACCTCCAGATGACAGAGATCATTTCCCCGGGAGAAAATGGTTGCTTTGGAGGGTAGACTCTATGGCATTATACCCTGCTGAGTCCTTCCACACACATCCCAGATGCTGCCCTCCACAGTATCCACGCCCCCAAATCTCCAGGTATTTCCCTAATCAGAGTTGGCACCTGTACTTTATCCTCTGTCAGTAAAAGGCCCTTTCCACACCTGTGTTGGCCTTTGGGAGAAAACTCATTGGGCCCAGTCCTGATCAGGTTGCCAACTCCAGGTGGGCAATTCCTGGAGATCTGAGGGATGGAGCCTGGAGAGGGTGAGGTTTGAGGAGGGGTGGCACCTCAGACAGGTATGGTGCCATAGACTCCACCCTCCAATCCAGCCATTCCCTGATGGGGAACCATTGTTGCCAATCTCCAGGTGGGGGCTGGAGATCACTCAAAATTACAACTGCTCTCTAGGAGGGAGGGGGGAGGAGATGGAAAACTAAAGGTAGGTTTATAGTTGGCTGGGAGGGAGATAGGGTTGTCAACTCCAGGTTGGGAAATTCCTGGAGAATTGAGGGGTCGAACCTGGAGAGGGTGAGTGTTGAGGAGGGGTGGGACCTCAGACAGGTACAATGCCATAGACTCCACCCTCCAAACCAGCCACTCCCTCCTGGGGAACCACTGTTACCAATCTTGGGGGTGGGCTGGAGATCACTCAAAATTACTACTGCTCTTCAGGTAGCAAAGATCAGTTCCTCTGGAGAAAATGGTGGACTCTGTCATTACACCCTGCTGAGATTGCCACAGCAAATTGTCACTGACTGCCCAAAGCTGGGGCACTCTCCCAGAGCCTCTTTCTAGAGCCCGTTGTATCTATTTCCACAACCGGCCTTATTCCTAGTATATATATTATCTGCACTGTCATGACAATCAAAGATTTATTTAAAAGAATGGTTTCAATTCACACATACACTAAATTCTCCTAAGTCCATGTTAACTGCACAGTCTTTTTGGAATGGGTGATGAAACAACAGAGAAAGGATTAGTTGACACACTTAAATTTCACACAATTACCGCTAAGGTGGCCAGATCTCCCTCTTTAGCAAATCTCCCACCTCAGGCCCCGCTGCCCCACCATTGCATGGTGAAGCAGTGGGAGCAAAATCTAGGGGAAATCGGCCCTGCACCAATGCCTTGACAAAACTTTTAGTGTAAATCTGGAAGTGATGTTGCTTCATCAGGGATCTGCTCTAGGATTCACTGAAACTTTATGGGTTTTAGTTTTGGGTGAAGCCTAGAACATCTCCCTAACACAGTAATGTAATTTCCTGGTTTGCGCTGGAAGTGACATCATGGCATTGGTGAAATGCTTCTCATAGGCCTTCACCCCTGTGTTTCCCAGGGATTGTCCTAGTTACCACCCACTGTAGGTTGCTGCCTATGAAAGCTACATAAATGTTAAGTATGGACAACTTAACAACCAAGTGATTTCAGCAAGTGATTCAGCTTTATTTGTAATGGCAACACCAACTCAGAACACACCAGTAAACACCCACAAAACAGTGGAGCACAGCTCCTTCTTTTAAACTCTCCCGGGCTGTCAAAGCCACACCCATTGTTGAGTAAGAACCAATAACAATGCAGGGGTAAAGGCCAATCAGGACCGTTCCCTCTCTGATACATTCTCACATAGTGATTGGGTATTTACAAGGTTTCGCAGAAACCGACCAATGACAATGTGACATCTGAGGAGCCACATTCAGAAGCAAGCTTAACATGAGAAAAGATAGGAATGCTTCACATACAATACATAACAATAAAGTTCTTTCAGACAATTAAAAAAAAATAATATGCACTCAGTGCTGCTTGAGTATGATACATCCTACAGACTGCCTACTTGTCTCCTCTTCCACCATTGTTACTTTGCAAATGGGGAAGATGGTTTTCCTTCAATAAGGCACCAGCGGAACAGCAAAGAAGCCTGTGGATCTCATTTAAACAAATCCAGTGTTTAGGACTCAAATGGTATTTGGGAACTTAGGGAGGCTTTTTAACAAAATATAATGATTTTGCTGATGTTCTCACTGAGTAGGATCACACCAATGGGCATTTCTGTATGTGTTTGTGCTGCAGGCCTAGGTCATGTTTTAGTAATAAGTAACAAACAACACACCATACTAAATCTTCTCAGTTGCTAGAGATGAGGCACATATCCCTTGGGATCATGGTCAGGTCATTAAATTAGGTTTTTCCACACAGAGTGCCTTGCAGTTCATCTCCTCTTTGTACTTGCACATTCAGATGCACCTTTTAAATGACCAGCACTGGATATATTGCATTGCCTACTTTTGCACCTGCACAAGTCTACAGTCATGCATTGGTGAACACAGGACCTGATTGCAAATTAGGCACACAAAAACTTATAAGTAGTAAGGCACAAATCAAAAATCACAGGCTGCTTTTCATCAAACATATGTGCCTTTTAACAACCGAAATGCACATCTGAATTTGTTTGGATGCACCTGAAGAGCTTGCCAAATGATCAGATCTCCAATTGTGACTGGTGAACAGGACATGAGCATCCTTGTCCCAAGGTCCATTCAGGAAGATGATTAAAAATGTAACAACTAAATTAATGCAATTGAGGTTTTGTTACTAATATACAGGGTTTAATTAATTTTGTTACAGAGGGAAAACAGGAGGAATAAACCTTTGGATCCTTTGGGGATCCAGTAAGCACCGGGGGGGGGGGATATTAAGGTCCAGGCAAAGCAGTCAGATAGATGTGGTCAGGACTCACTGTTCCCAAACAAAACCTTCAGTTTGGCTGGACACTTTTATAGCCCCCCTCCCCCCAAGGTTATATGTATGTATAGGCAGATCTTTGGAAGTAGGGAAGTAGGAGGTATGAAACACTGTTCTTTGAGATCAGCTATTACTCCCTAGGCAGCATGATTTTGCCTGTCTGCCCGGCGAATGAAACACAGTATGGGTTAAACTGGGAACTGTAATTTTTTTAAAAAGCTAATCTGCATAACTCAGTTAACATGTTAAAGCATGAGTTACATCTGGCTTGCAAAGGCAAGCTTCCTAACAGGGCAAAACCACCCAGCTCAGAGTCAGGTCCGGAATCCTTCTGAACCTTTCCCCTCATGGCCTGCACACGGGTGCATAGAGGGGCATAGCCCTGCCTGTGACTGCTAAGACTTAAGGCCCCCACTGAGCCATCCAGACTGCCAAGTTGATAGGTTCCCAATTTGAGGACCCCACCCGCATCGCTGATATCTTGGGTTGCTTACCAATTTGAAATCCCCCTAACCCATGCTTTTTCTGCCATCCTAGTTAGGGCCTAACCAGCTTTACCATGCCTGTTTATATCTCACCCCTTCTGACCATGCAGAGCAGGCAACAAGAAGCCCCCCTCTCAGTCAATTTGAGTAAGGGCCCAAAATATTCCTGCTGAGCCCCCAAACTGGTGACCAGCTAATTCCACAAGGTCTCAAAAGAGGAAGGAAGGGTGGGGAGCTCACACAGCACAGAGGAAGGTGGCTGCTGCTAAACCTGGCTGGTGTGCCAGCCTTCCCCTTGGCTGTCCTTCTTGTGGTGAGCCCTGAATGGCTTACCCCACCCTCACGGTTCATTCATGAGGAGGTGGGGGAGAAGGCAAATGCTGGTGCCTGCCTCTTCTGGAGAGCTGAAGTTAAATAAATAAGAAATAATTATTCCGAAGATGATGAAAGGAGGAAAGTGGGGGGGAAGCCCACTCGTGTCCATTCCAAAATGTTTTGCCATGAGTGGACAGATCAAATTTGGGGGGACTGGAGCAGTTAGAAATGAGAATTTAGAAAATATCCTTAATGGTGTGTGAATTTTCTCTGAGTTCTGTGAGGATATTAATACCCTGGGAATCTTCTAATACACACCCCCAAGTGGCTCACCAGGGGCAACTGAGGGCACTTCTGGAGGTTGCGGTTTCTAGCTCCAGTGTCTCTTGAAAACAATGATTACATTCACACACCCCTTTGATTTCCATAGGCAAACAATTTGTATTTGTTGATTGTCTTTGTAACAAATGGGACCAAAATTTCTCATCTTATAGGCATGGATGGATCATTCTCTTTTTAATCAAGTGAATCACTTTGCTGCAGACAAATTTCCCTCAGTCCTTAAGTATTTTAGTTTTCACATAAGTATTGGAAGTTGGTAGATTGTACCTCCCTTCTCAATTATCTTTGCAGATAGAAACAGCAGAAGAGAAAATGCCTGCTCTACCTCTGGGTCACTGAAAGGAAGAAATTGCCTTGTTTTGTTTGGTGCTCTGTGCCTCACAGTACTCTCAAAATTGCATTGGATTTAATTATTCAGATCAGGGTGCAAGCAGAGCTTTTTAAAAAGATAGAGTTTTTTCATTCCATTCGCCATACCTCTCTCTCTTCTTCACACAGTACACTAGTACCTTTCCTAACACGGATGAAACTAGTTTGAAGCTGAAATACATTTTAAGTGTCAACTTTTTATAAAGTAATTATGCTTTGTTTTTGGGATGTATCCCTTTAAGAAGTTTAAAACATATGCAGCCATTATACAGGAAATTGCAATGCTGAGTGCATGGTTGCATAAAATGCACTAAATCAAATGATGTGCAAATCTGCCCCTTGAACAAATGTGTCAGCCTTATACCAGGACAGAATGTATATTGAGATCATTATGGTCTACTTTGACTAGCAACAGCTTTCTAGGGTCCTGGGCAGGGGTCTTTCACATCACCTCCTACCTAATCCTTTTAACTGGAGATGCCAGTGACTGACCCTGGGACTTCTGCATACATAGCAGGAGTTGTACTACTGAGCAACAGCCCCCCCCTTTGGCTTCTGCGAATAAATTTGTTTCCCTGCCTGCTATTGTCAAATGTCCACAAATATCCATATAATGGCTTGGATTTCCATGCAGATCCAAATCACCATGAAGAACGTAAGAATCTAACAGCAGGTCACAGCTGGGGCACATCCCGAAGTCAGGCATCCTGTTTCCCATTGTGGCCAGTCAGAAGTGTCCAGGGAAACAACAAGCAGTACAAAGATCAAACCCATGCCAATGTCACTGCAAGCTGGACAGGAGACAATTTTTCCTGGAATTTTTCCTACATTCAGTCCCACTTAGATGGTCAGAGAGACAGAAGCATAGCCAAACCACATCAAACAACCACTGCTAGTTGGGATTCTCGGGGGACTAATTCTGGCTGGGACCTCTGGTTCAGGACTGCTACCATACATCCCTGATGACCATCTCAAAGCCAGTTCTGCTGTTTAATTAGTTGAATAACAAAGTTCTAAGGATTTTGCAGAACTGTATTATGTCATCCAGGCTTTCAATGCTGCAAAAACTTAGGACCTAAAGGCACTTCACATTTTCCCTGGTTACTTCAGTGAGTTGGCTTAAGAGACATGTTCTAGAGTTCTATACTTCCCGGTAGAGTATGGGCCAGTTTTCCCTCTAAGCTGAGTTAGTGTGAGCTAGCTCACATAGGTGTCAACTTCAGGGGGGCTTGAGGGCTGAGGCTACCCCCGAAATTTTCCAGGGATGACTGAGCCCCCCCCAGGCAACCAGGCTCACAAGCCTTGCCAACACCACCCCACACCACCCCTAACCCATTTTGAAAGTAGAATGTTTTTTCCCTCCACTTTCTGAGACTTCGGGTGGGGTGGCAGGAAACAGGGCTTGCTTCCCGAAAGCTAAGCCCCACCCCCAGCTCCCAGAAACCCTCAGTTGGGCCTGGCGGAGCTGGGGGCTGCACATGTTTTCAGTGCTTTCAGCTTTCCCACGCAGAAAGGTAAGGCAGCGAGGGTGGGGGGATGTTTTCAGGGCTGGGGTGGTGGGCACTAGGCAGAGAGTGCCTCAGCCAGCCAGCCTCGGGGTGGCTGGGTGCCCGAGCACCTTTCCTGCAGCCTTGTGCTGCTGCTGTTGTTTTCCCGCTCCCTGCAAGGCTTGCCTTGCAGAAAGCCATGCGAGGAGGTTGGGGGGGAGGCCAGTATCCTTGGAGGATTGCCGGCCTCGGGGAGGCTGGGCACCCAGCGCCCTTGTTCTTCTAGGGGTTTTTTTCCCCTTCTCTCCCTGTAAGGCTTGTCTTGCAGAGCCATGCAGGGATGTACTAAACTGGGATGTACTAAAAGGAATGACAGGATTGCCCATTGGAAATAATGGGAGAGGCTTGAAAGCCCGCTGGAGATAATGGGAGCCAGGAATACCAATTGACTTGCATGGGCTCTGCTGAAATACACTGCAGCCCAAAAAAAGTTGCAAAGAAAATGCAGAATGGTTTTTCCAATAAGGTTTTTGGGCCCAGATAGGCTACTCTAGGACTGTAATGACAGTTCCCAGAGTGGAAAAACAGTCCCTAGCAATAGAATCTGTGCTGCATTTTAAGGTGGAGTTTCTAAGCAGTGTGCTAAGAAGGCACCTGTTCCTCGGCTTAGCCCAACCCAGGGGCATTGCTAGGGGGGTTCCCAGGGGTTCCCAGGCTGCCCTAATTTTCTGGGGAGCCCCTCCCTAAATGCCACATAGTTCCACCTCCATAGATAGTGACAATGGCCTGTGATGTCACTGGCTCCTCCCTATGATGTCATTGGGTCCCAGTTCTTTTAACAGCTTAGCAATACCTCTGGCCCAGCCCCAGCCCCCCCTGGGAAATTGCAAAGTCTACGCCCTTGCTAGCTCACAGTTTTTTAGCCCCTGGCTCAGATATTTTCATCTTAGCTCAGGAAGGATAGCTCCAGAGCAAACTAATTTATGCAGCAGCCAAATTGCTCGCTTAATGCCAGTAGTTCACAAAGTAGAATTTTTTCTCACACGACTCCACAGTTTAGAGGGAGCATTGGTATGGGCCCAATTCAGATTGGGATTATACTGCACAGGAAGAGGAAGTTTAGACCTTCCTTCCATGTTGATTTTCCAACCCAGGAAACTGATATTTGCCTTTTGAGCAGACACATTGCCTTTCAGGTGGACCCTCATGTTCGCCGTAGTGAGAGTTTCTTTTTTTCTTTTTTCTTTTTTCTTTTTTTTATATAAGTATTTTATTGATGTTGCAATGCTACTAGATATGGGGAAGGGTTGCTAAATTCCTGCCTCTAAATTCTATGGGAACCGGGAAAGGAAAACTAATACAACACAAACTACTGGAATGGGGAAGGTAGACTAAAACCCTAACTCTAAGTCAACTAATGATTATAGGGAAAGGAAGACTAACAGGCAACACTATCTGGTTGCATAGTCATATATCCTTGTCACCTAGTAATATAGAGCTGTTATTGCTTGCAAAAATTTAACAAAAAATAATAAAAAGTTGCATTTACTATCTGGTTAATAAAAACTGCAACAATTATCTTGATTTTCGAGTCTTTTCTTCTTGCGTTTCTTTTTTCCTCGGGGTTTGGGAGCGGCTGATCCTTTCTCTGATTCCGATGTATCTGAAGAACTATAAAGTTTAGAACTGTCGCTTGATGAATCCTATGAGTAGGATTCTTCTTCTTCCTCCTCCTCTTCAGTTTTAGATTTCTTATCTTTGTTGCATTGCTTGGAATTGAAGTATTGGTTTACAAACTTTTTCGCCTTAGGAACAGTGTCAATATTGAATTTTTTATCTTCATATTTAAAACTCAGTCCTTCAGAAAATAACCATCTATAAGGAACTCCCTTCTTCAGTAGAGAGAGAGTAAGTTCCCTGTAAAGTCTCCTCCACCTTCTGAATTCAAAGGAGATATTCTTCAAGATTTTTATCTCTTCATTCTTGATTTTTAAGGGTTTGCCCTGTGTAGATTTCAGCACCAGATCCCTGGTAGACCACCTCGTGAATTTCAAACATATTTCTCCTGGGAGTTTATTTTTTTTTATATAAAGTCTGGATAAATTCTGTAAACCCAGTCCATCTCCTTCATTAACTCTTCCTGTTTGTAATCCATTATTGGAGGCAAAGTCTCTACTAGGAGAGCCTTTAAATCCTTGTTCTTTTCTTCTGGGATCCCTTGGAAACGTAGAATGTACATGGATCTTTCCGGCTGGAGCTGTGTTAGCTGTGTTTTATTGGAGGATCTCTCTTTTTGTGCTTCATCCGCTCTTTTGTTAATACTCTCAGTCTGTTTTTTCCATCATTTTTAACGTCTTTTCAGTTACTGAAGTCCTTTTATCCATTTGAGACATTTGCTTTTGCAAATTATCCATTTTAGTGCTGAGGTTAGTCATCTGTTCCATTAGGGGGCACAGTGCGTTCACCAACAGTGTAGACATATCTGATGTTACTTCCTGGTTGTGGGAGGGAGTCGTTGGTTGGCTATTTCCGGTTGACGTTTTTTCCCCAGACCCGCCTTCTGCCCTCTCCCAGCCATAATATCAACAAGAAGTAAGTTTCCCAAAACAAAGTAAAAGTTAACTGAATTTAATCTGCTTCGCATTATTATGCAGTTTTTGATTTCGCTGATATTCTGATGCATTTAGCTTAGTTCAAAAATTTTTAATTCCCATTTTGAAACTGCCTTGCTTTAAATGGGGTGTGTGTGGATTCTTGAGTTTCCTCCCTCCCCTGCCGCTTTGCACTTAGGTGCTTCTAATTGCTACCAAGGTTCTTATAGATGCTTTGAATCACCTGAGCTTTGCTTAACTCATGCTTTGAAGCCTTGGAAGTCTTTTAGAAGGATTTCAAAACTTTTGACCATGTCTGCTTGTCCGACAGTTGTCTCTCAGTGCCATGGTGGCTCTGCAGTGACGGGACCTTTCGGGGAAGAAGGTGAGCCTCAATTCCTTGGCCGTCACCTTGGAAGAGGCTGTCCTCAGCTCCCCAGGCTGAGGATCTTCTACAGAGATCCCAGGAGGGTCTGAGATGGTCTCGGACCCTTCCTGTCAGCCGAGTCTCGGCTCACCCCCATAAGAGTGAAACGGGATGCAGTTGAGCGGTGAAACGCTTAAACCGGAAGTTGACCTTAGTGAGAGTTTCTTGATGAGTGGCCGCAGGTATGATGCCTTGACACATGCATTTGGTATATCAGCTTGAGTTCCTCTTGGCACTACTGGTAGAGTCTGCTGGAAGTCTTCAGCCAGCAGCACAGTGACTTCCCCCATCACTCCATCATTGGCCCTGATGTCTTTAAGGGTTATGCTCAGTGCCTCAAAACACCCCTTGTGCACCATGGTGCTCTCATCCCAAACAATGAGTTTACAGTTCTGCAGAACTTGGACCATGTTGCTTTGTTCTGAGATGCCGCACAGGGGTGTTCCTGCATGGATGAGGTTGAGAGGCAGCTTGAAGGCTGCATGGGCCATCTTGCATCCTTCCAATAGCGTAGCAGTGATACCAGAGGATGTGACAGCCAAGGCAATGCCATGATCACTCCTCACCTTTGCCAGAAGCAAATTGAGGAGGAAGGTCTTTCCTGTTCCACCAGGAGCATCCAGGAAAAAAGCCTGACCAGCCCCTGATTTAACATGGCTTAGGACCTGCTGATAGACAGCAAGCTGCTCATCTGTTAGTGAATCCTCCTTATTCGACACCACTTTATTCGACACCACTTGTGCCAAGGTGTGTCATAGTTAGCCTCCTTCAGATAGTCCCTGTTCCTCAAGACTCCTGCAGATCTTGTGGGCTGAGGCAGGCCATACTTTTGCAAGCCCAGTTGTCCCAAAGCCCATACTGTGTCCTCAGTCAACACCAGGCATTTGTTGTAAACCTTGTGCATCTCCTGAGTTGCAACTCTTTCTCCACCTGCTGTGTGATGTCCTCTGAGAGACTGTTTCTGTACTTCTCCCAAAGACCCAGAGGACTGGGGAGTTAACAGAACACCAACATTACCGTGAAGAATTCCTGCGGCTTGAAGGGAGAATCACACAGGGCAGCTTCCTCCAAGGTAGTGTCCCAATGCTTATCATCCTCCAGCAGACCTAATGCCTTGTATGTAGACTGGAATGTGGGGTGTAGGACGCCATTCTCTGTCTTCAGATCTGAAAAGGATATGGGGCCTTGGACCTCATGTAGCAGCAAGCAGAGGTCATATCACTCAATGTTTTTGGGTGGATGGTGTACACCCTTCCCAGTGCATAGTCTTTCTTTACTCCTGGCCAGCCATGACATTCTTCCCCTGCTTCCTTCTCATGAACTTGTTATTCTTCCACACAAAGTAAGAAGGGACCTCAAAGTATAGGAGGGTCCTTGCAAAGTAGTCAGTTTTGCATAGCTCAAAGAAAGCTGAGAGTGTTGTGTCAGGAGGGATGCTGAGTTTCTTGGCCAAGTTGTTGGAGGTGAGGTACACACGCTGACCATTCTCAAGGTGAACGGTGACATGGAAGACAGTGGGATACTTTTCATAAATGGGAAATGCCAGGATCCTCCAAACCACCGCAGAGCTACTGTTGTACCGACCAGTCTCATACAACTTCACCTCATTTGTCTCATTCTCTAGGGCTATAGCCACCTGGTCACTGCCCTTGTTCATGTACTTGCAAATGTACTTGATGGACTTGACTGAGTTGCATAATTCTACATTGATGTGAGCATCGAAGGTACGTGACAGGACAGAGTTGTAGGACACCACCCGCCAGCCTTTGATTTTTAGGGTGAAGCCACCATCAGCTGGAGACCTCCTGTGATATTGTGGGTATCCATTGTCTCCTATCTGAGTGTCCTTGAGAAGCATCCAGGGTACCTCTTGCTGCAGCTGCCTCCTTTCATGCAGGGCAATGTTGTGGAGGAGTGGGTCTTATTCAGGGCCAGGTATTTTGGCACAGATGGCTTTGTTGATCATGTCAGGGTAGATATGCTGCTCTAGCCAAAGCAAGATGTGAATGTGAGGCAGACCCCATTTTTGCCACTCCACAGAGTACATGAGGCACTGCACTTCCCCAAATAGACTGTCCTCATTCAAGAGATCCATCATCTTCTTTGCCTTCAGGTGGAATACCTTGGCTATGATGTCCTGACAATTGTGGGAATTTTGTCGAGGCAGCAGTGCATCTGTGATATCCTTTCACCTGGGGTTAGAGGTGAAAGTGATGAATAGTTCTGGATGGCCATGGAGACGGATGTATGTCATGGCATCTTGAGTCCACTCATGCATGTAGTGAGGTCCCTCACTGAAGGATGATGGAAGCACCAGCATTTGACCTAGCTGAGCAGCATCAGCATCCTGCTTCCCCACAGCATCCTTCAAGTGAATGTATCTGTCTGCTCTCAGTCATGCCTGGTTTTTCCTAATGTAGTTCAACCTCTCAGTCTCTACATTGGTACACATGTCAACCAAAAATTGACTGAAGAGGGAGTGGACATACACCAGGTTGTTGGTCTCCCCTTCCCTAACCGTGATGCAGTAGGAGTAGAAACTCGCTGTGGAGACTGTCTTCTTGAGGGGCAATATGGTGTTGGGGTCACACTGAGGTAGGGCAATGGAGTACCCATCCTCGCCATGGCAGAACAGGAGCAGGTATTAGAGGGAGTTGTACAACCGGTGGACCTTGATGCAGTGCAGTGTGTTGTCATGGCTCTGCAGGACAATGTCTCACTGCTTCAATTGCTGACTAAAAATCACCAGAGCTACCTCATTTGCAGTTAGTGCATTGTACTGACCTTCATGAACATCAGTGGACTTTCTATCTGCATGAATGACAACTTTGAACATTTTGCATGTTGGAGGTACCATGTCCAGGGTGATTGTACTTATGAAAATGGTCCATGAAATGGGTATGCTCAGGGTGGCTGCCCAGTAGCAGACTGTGGAGAGGTTCAGGCAGAGATTTGAAGGGCAGGAGCTGCACCTGCCATTGTTGCAACACATGCCAATGGGCTACTTGAAGGTATTGCAGTACTTGCATTTGTGCATCATGGTACCCAGAGCTACAGTGCGGTCTGCCTCATAAGCCACATGAGGATCATATGCCATGGCTGAGTGAGCCTTGACCTTCCATGGAAATGAAACCTCTCTACTTGAGTTCCTGAATTGCTTTGGTCATATGGAGACTGTGTTGTTCTGAGCACCTCAGAGTGATCTTGCTGGTACTTGGCCTGTGCAGCTTGGTGCACCACAGGAGTACTATGTGCAAATGTCTTTACCACATTCCTAAGTTGCCTTCTCCTTGTAGCATTGATGTATTTGGCTTGATGTTTGCCTGTAAGAAGTGAGAGGGGTGAGGGGCGTTGGTCTGAGGGAGTGGTGATGTGGTGGACATTTCTTCAGGTTCATGAGGGAGGCACACATCAATATGGCTCCTAGAAAGGTCCTTTACTATCTCCCCATGAACATTCATAAACTCAATTTGCCATGCTGGCTATTATGACAAATGTCTGTTCAGAAATCTTGAATCACTGATTTCTGTAACTCTCCTTAACTGTCTGCAGTGTCTTTTAACTGTGTTTTTACCGCAGAACATTGAGATCCACAGCTAAGCAATCAGAGGGAGGTGGGTGCAAGCAGGCAGGTTTTACCTAAGAACTCTGAGCTGCACAGTTGACCAATCAGAGGGGGAGAGGTAAGGAGGCAGTAGCCTGCCATGCACATGGAAAACATCTGGGGGAACACATTTTGCCCCCTTTTTTACTCCCTTAGGGCCCATGTTTCTCAGAAATCTCTTCATAGTGAGGGTTGACATCATGGTAGGAATGCACTTCCTTTATTTTGGGCTTCTTGATACAGGGGTTTGGTCTGGTCATTGAATTTTTTTGGGGGTGCAGGGCATAGCCCCCCCTTTTTTATAAAAATGTTTCTCATTTATATTACACTTAAGAAGTGGGATATAACTACATATTCAAAACAACAGCTGAGCAATCAGCTATTATGCAAGTTCATATGAACCAATTTTCTAGAACCCTCATTGTAAGAAGTTAAATAACCCAATACAGAAAGCCACTTTTCTACAAATTTGGGGTATATTTCTTTTCTTTTTTAATAAGTATTTTTTTGATTTTGCATTACTACGGGATATGGAGAAAGGTTGCTAAATCCCTACTTCTAAAACCTATGGGAAATAGGGAAAGAAAACTAATACAACATACTCTACAAGGATGGGGAAAGGAAACTAAACCCAAACTCTAAACAAACTACTGGATATAGGGAGAGGAAGACTAACACGGTGACATGATCTGGTTACATATATGTCATTGTCACCTAATGTTACAAAGTTATTATTCCTTATAAAAAATTAACAAAAAATAATCGAGAGTTGCATAAAACTGACTGGTTAGCAAAAACTGCATTATCGACAATTATCTTAGTCTTAGGTTCTTTTCTTCTTGTGTTTCTTTTTTCCTCAGGGTTTGGGAGCGGCTGCTCCTTTCTCTGACTCCGATGTATCTGAAGAACTAAATAGTTTTGGACTACTGCTTGCTGAATCCTGTTTCTTCTTCTTCCTCTTCTTCCTCCTCATCCTTTTTACGTTTCTTATCTTTGTTGTGTTGCTTTAAATTACAATATTGATCCACAAACTTTTTGGCCTTAGGAACAGTGTTAATATTATACTTTCTGTCTTCATATTTGAAACTCAGTCCTTTGGGAAAAAACCACCTGTAAGGGACCCCTTTCTTCTGTAGAGAGAGAGTAAGCTCCCTGTAGAGTCTCCTCCACTTTCTAATATTAAAGGGGATATCCTTCAAGATTTTTATCTCTTCATTCTTGATTTTTAAGGGGTTCCCCTGTGTAGATTTCAGCACCAGATCTCTGGTAGACTTTCTCATGAATTTCAAACATATTTCTCCCGGGAGTTTATTTTTTTTTTAATAAAGTCTGGATAAGTCCTGTAAGCCCAGTCCATCTCCTTCAGTAAATCTTCCTGTTTGTAATCCATTATTGGTGCCAAAGTCTCTGCTAAGACAGCCTTTAAGTCTTCATTCTTTTCTTCTGGGATCCCTTGGAAACGTAGGATGTACATGGATCTTTCCAGCTGGAGCTGTATTAGTTGAGTTTTATTGGAGGATCTCTCTTTTTCTGCTTCATCCACTCTTTTATTGATATCCTCATTCTGTTTTTCCATTTTTTTAATGTCTTTTCTGTTAACTGAAGTCCTTCTGTCCATTTGAGTCATCTGCTTTTGCATATTATCCATTTTAACATTGAGGTTAGTCATCTGCTCCATTAGGGAGCGCAGTGCATTCGCCAACAGTGTAGACGTATCTACAGCTACTTCCTGGTTGTGGAAGGGAGTCATTGGTAGGCTATTTCTGGCTGACTTTTTTTCTCCAGACCCGGCTTCTGCCCTCTCCCAGCCATAATATCAACAAGAAGTAAGTTTCCCAAAACAAAGTAAAAGTTAGCAGAACTTAATCTGCTTTTCGTTATTATGCAGCTTTTGTTTTCACTAACCCTCTAATGCGTTTAGCTTAATTCAAAGGTTTTTAGTTCCATTTTAAAACCGCCTTGCTTTAGATGGGGGGGGGTGAATTCTTGAGCTTCTCCCTCCCCCCTGCTGCTTTGCCCTTAGGCGCTTCTAATTGCTGCCAAGGCTCTTTTGTTCGCTTAAATCACCTGAGCATTGCTTAACTCATGCTTCGAAGACTTGGAAGTCTTTTATTTTTTTTCTTGATAAAACTCTCCTAAAAAGGAGAGAATTTTATTCTTTTTATAAGAAAAGGGTAGGGTAGACAGCTGGAGAAAGAAAAAAAAGGATGGAGTGAAAACTTTCTGTTAATAAGGGTTAGTTTTAGTTAGTACTATTTTTAGCATCCATCACGGTTGGAAGATCTTCTTTTTAACAGTCCAAAGTCCAAAATAACTCTGTTAATACAGTTAGTAAAGTCCATTGGGGTTAGTTATTAACCAGCTCCTTCCAGATGTTACACGAACAACCACTGTTCAAGGTGTCTTCTTAAGTCTCTTCCACTAAAGGTTGGGTCCTTTTAATCTTGATGGCTCCCGCTCCGTCACCTCTTTCCCCTGGGTCGCTGTCTTCTTCGCTGCTTGCATTAATCCCAGTTTTGAGTGCTGCTTCCACCTTGCTGGCGTGTCTCTTCAGAAGTTTTGTTGCTTTAAGGATGGATTCCATCTTCTCTCGTTTCTTTCTTTTCTTATATTTCCGACCATCAATTTTTATGGGCTCCATATTCACTACAGATGAAATTAGATCTCTGATGTATTTCTTGCTCAGCTCGGCATCCCCTTCTTCTGGCAGAGTATTTTCCTTTATAAAAGTGGAATAGGCTTTTGGAGCCATGTCCACCTCTTCTTTTAATTCATTCGCTTCACTGCCAGTTAGGGTTGCCAAGTCATTCGTCAAGGTAAAACTGAGATCTTCTTCTTCTTCTTCTTTCTCGCCCAAAAGGATTAACGTCAGATTAGCCTTTCTTGTCGTTTCCGAGATTTGCTTTTGCCGACTGATGAGAACACTTTCCACTTTAATCAGAGTTTCATTGATTCTCTGCATTTGCTCCAGCAGGGGCCGCAGTAGCTCCTTTTCTTGTTGAGTGACAGCAAACTCAGGGGGGGGGTTACCCGGGCCGGAAGTCCCTCCCCTCTTCTCTTCCGGTTTGTGCAGGACAGTTTTCAGCGTCGACATTTTCCTTTTTGTTTACTTTTTCAAAGTTCGTGCCGCATCCTCCAAGAGGCTAACAATGTCGTAATCGCCTGCCAAACCCCAACGGTACCTTCACCAACACTTTTTCCTCTTTGCCCCCCTCCTTGCATTCCCTTTATAGATCTCGCTTCTCAAAAGGGGGTGGGGACTCCTCCCTCCTCCCTACGTTTGCGGGGGGTTTTATCTCGCTTCAAATTAGATTTTCAACTCACAATTCGATGCAATTCTTCTTTTTATTTTAACTCATGCCGCTTTCTTCACTCCTGGTGGAATTCAGGGGCGCTGCTAAGTCCCATTACGGGCACGACTCAGCGGGGCCGATTGGGGCGGGGAGAAAGCCTCAATTTCCCGGCTGTCTGCCGGCAAAGAGGCTACTCCCCAAAGCGCCCCCGGTTCGGAGCCTTTACCTAAGGCTCACTAGGGTCTTTCGCACATGCGAAGACCCCCCCTGACTGCGCGTGGGCTAACCACCTCCGGGAGCATCCCGAAAGGTGGCCGCCATTCGCAATGCCGAAACCGAAACCCCACCGACTTGGAAGTCTTTTAGAAGCCTTTCAAAACTTTTGATCATGTCCATTGGTCCAGCAGTCATCTCTCGACGCTATGCTGGCTCTGCGACAACGGGACCTTTCGGAGATAAAGGTGAGCCTCAATTACTTAGCCATCGCTTTGGAAGAGGCTCTCCTCAGCTCTCCAGGCTGAGGGCCTCTTACAGAGACCCCGGGAACGTCCGGAACTCTCTCGGACCCTTCCCATCAGCCAAATCTCAGCACAACCCCATCGGAGCAAGACAGGGATGCGACCGAGCAGCGAAACGCTTAAACCGGAAACCCGGGGTATATTTCTAGAGTGGGCGGGTGTGTGACTAAAGCCATTGGGGAGGCTGGGCCAGCAGCATCACTAAGGAAATCCTGTTGGGGTAGCCTCTCTGTTGGATTAAAGTACCCTGCCACTGCTCCTATGCCTGACAAACACCAGCCTGTCTGGTATGGTTGTGTTTTTTTTTTGGTGTTTAAAGGCATCAGGGAGGCTGGGCCAGCAGCAGCGCTAAGGCAATCCTGCTGAGCATGCCTCCCCAATGGCTTTAAGGACTCTGTGCCCCTTCCAACCCTAAACAGGCAGTTATCTGTCAGGTGTAGGAGGGGTAGCATGTCTGAAGGCATTGGGGAGGCTGGGCCAGCAGGACTGCTAAGGTAATGCTGCTTGGACAGCCTCCCCAATGGTTTTCAATGCTCTGCCCCTGCTCCTGCATCTGACAGACAACCGGCTGTCAAGTGTAGGAGGGGTGGGTAGGAGTGTGTCTAAAGCCATTGGGGAGGCTGGCCCAGCAGCATTGCTAAGGTGTTTCTGCTCAGGTGGCCTCCCTGATGAGTTACAGTACCCTGGCCCTGCTCCTACACCTGATAGACACACCTGACAGAATGTGTTCAAAGGCATTGGGGAGTCTGGGCCAGCAGCTGCACTAAGGCAATTCTGCTGAGCAAGCCTCCCCAATGGCAGTAAACATCTCACCCCCTCTTCTACATCTGACAGTAAGCTGCCTGTCCAGTGTAGGAGGGGGAGGGGTATTGCAAGCCATTGTGGAGGCTGGGCTGGCAGAATCACTAAGGCATTACTGCTGGGGCAGGCTCCCTGATAGCTTTAAGCATCCTGCACCTGCTGCTACACCTGACAGCAGCCTGTCAGGTGTAGTGGGTGGGGGAGCATATTTGAAGCCATCGGAGAGGCTGGTCCAGCAGCATTGCTGCACCTCACAGGTGGTTGGCCATTCCTGATTTCCTCAGCTGTCATTAGTTCTCTGCAGTCTCTGTAATTTTTTTTTAACCTCAGAACATTGAGCTCTGTAGCTGATTGATCAGAAAGTAGGGGGATGCAAGGAGGTAGCAGCCTGGCAACCATATAGGAAGCAGTGGGGGAGCACATTTTACCCCTTTTGACCCCCTTAGGGGTCAGATTTCATAGTGAGCATGTACATCATGATAAGAGTGCTCTCCCCAGATTTCATGTTTCTAGGTCCAGGGGTTTGGCCTAGGCATTGATTTTACAGTGAGGGGATTTTATTTTATATAGAGATTTATTTCATTTATAGTCCTTCTTTCTCTACAATGGGAACCCAAAGCAGCTTACATCATTCTCCACTCCTCATAACAACCCTGCAACTGACACTGTGTGAGTGGCCCAATGTAGCTTTTATGGTAGAGTGGGGATTCAAATTTGGGTCTCCCAGATCCTAGTCTATCACTCTAACCAATACACCAGTCTGGCTTTCATAGGGTAGCTGCTGTTGAACATTAGTAAGCAACTCTGCCTGGGTGAGTTGTTCAAGCCATGTGGTGTCAAGTCTCCTGGGAGTTGCTGCCAGGCCTGCCCCTGGCAAGTCCTTCTCCATCAGGAGAGATGGTAGTGAAGGGAGCAGGACCTATTCCAGGGATGTTCTGCTGCCCATTCCGCTCCTTCTTCTCTCCCCCATAGTTTTGCTTTATAGAAATCAAGACTTGGAAGGTTGGTCAATATTATTGTGGTTGCCTAGGAACTCTAGACAGCTACTGAAATTTCAGTGGGCATTTTTTTCTTAAAGCTACTGGCATTGTTTCTGGGGGGTTTTTTTGGGGGGAGTTAATCCCTCATTTTTGGTTAAGATTTAAAGGGTGGGGTTTTTTTGTTTTAACCTTGGGATTTCTTTCAGGTTTGTAGGGAAATCAGTCCAGTCTGCCCCAGATCCATTTTGTGATTCTGTGTATCAGATCCTCTTGATATGTCTGTATGCAAGGTGCCATCAAGTCACAGCTGATTTAAGGTAACCCCAGCCAGAGGCTTTCAAGGCAAGTGATAAGCACAGATGGTTTGCCATTACCTTTCTTTGCAGAGTCTTCCTTGGTGGTTTCCCTTCCAAGTACTGGCAATGCTTAGCTTCTGAAATCTGCTGAGATCAGTCTATAGTATAGATTCTGTACTATGCTACCTTTTATCTCACCCTTTGGATTTAGGTACATTGATATAGTATGTTCTATCTTGCATACATTTTGTGTCTCTTAGGTTGCTTGAATTAGGCTTAAATATTCTCAGGATTCTTTTTCATCAGAAAATACAGGACAAAAATCATGCACTGACATCCTTAAATGTATTATATCTGTCTTGTGTACCAATACAACTAAGGGGGGGGATGTTTTCTGACCAAGAAGGAACATGATACACCAAATGTATCCTAAGCTCACTGAAACAGAACCTACGTTCAGATACCCCCTCAGTGCATGGCTAGATGTTATGGCATCCCTGGCAACAACCCAGGTACACCACAATCAGGTTAGAGCCAAACACAGGCCATTTACAAATGCCACAGATTGGGGTCACAGGATCAGGCCTACAGAATAGCAGGACCAGGAGCTCTTGTCGTCCCTCCCCTAATGTCTTTGGGTGTTTATGTGACAAGGCATGGGGGGGAGCTCCTTGCCCTGGCTCCCAGCATTTTTTAAACAGCCTGCATTTGGCTCTAAAAATGGTGGCAACATCTTCAGGTCATGTGTAAGAATGCTATAACATCTAGTTGCACCCTCAATAATGAAAGCTTGCCAGGTGACACTTCGCTTAATTTAGCTCAAGGGCGGTGATTGTTTTGAGGATAAAATGGAGAAGGGCAGGACAAGGAAGCCACTGTGTGTTCCCAACTGGCAGAAAAGTGTGATATAAATATCTCAACAATGGGTGTACATACATCCTATTGACTTCAAGGTGGCCTAAGTCTCACCTAATTTCCCATGTCATTTTCCATTCTAGAGACATTCAAGTAACCTCTTGTAATATTACTTTCCCCTTCATGTCTCATCACTGGCTTTCTCCTCAGTCAACACAGTCTACTTCAGTTAACCTTTCTTTCTTTCTTTTTTTGTATTCAGGTGTATAGAAATTGTCTTTTTATTCCAAGAATAAACGGCTTGCATCTTTTTTGGCCTTCTGTTGTTCTCTGAGGCTTATTTCTTCAGGGGCTGAATTTAATTCTTTACTTGGAGCAAAGTTTGTTTACTGTAAGTATCCTTTCCTTTCTTTCTTTGTGACACTGGCACCTTTGGCACTGCAAAGAATATTGAACCATCAACACATTGTCACATACTAGTTGCCACAGAGCAGACAGTCACTCAGTAACATTTCAGTTGGTTCTTAAATTTGAGACGTCGTTTACTACCTTTTTTAAAAAACTTATTTTTCGTGGTCTGGATACAATTTAACTTGCAACTCCCAATAGAAATTTTGCACTCCCTCCCATCCGCATACATTCTCTCATTGTCTTTGAGGTCTGGAAAACCTTTGGTATATTTGAAACATCAATGCATTTCACTTACTGAAGGAGCTGTTTGCTGTCTTTTGATTACTAGCTAGATTTGAACCAGTGATCACTGGAGGTCAGGGGCACTGCTGGCTTGCCTCTCACTTACAGCACATGTATAAATTGTTCCCTGGTTTATATCGTCATGTAAAACTTCTTCATTTTATTTCTTGCAGGTGGTCTTGAAAACAATTTTTCTTTCTGTTTTTCTTCATGCTTCTTATTGTCTTTGTAGCAAAGTACATTTTTATTCACTTTAATTTTTCTTTACTTCATTTCTTTATTCTTTATTTCTTTACTTTCTCTCCAGTGGGGACCCAAAGTGGCTTACATCATTGTCCTTTCATCCATTTTATCCCACAACAGGTCTTTGAGGTAAATTAGACTGAAAATGACTGGCCCAAGATCACCTCGTAATCTACCAATGTCCATGACAGAGTAGGGATTAGAGCCTGGGTCTTCCAGATCCCACTCTGACACTCTAACCACTATACCACACTGGGTATCTGCATCCACATATTCACACATACCCCCCCATAAATTAATTATGCCTTATGAGTATTCCAGCAATAGAGTGTCCTTTACTCTCAGTTCATTATACCAACAGTTCCATCATGAATTATCTGGACATTCTGGGCGATTTCGCACAAAGTCTTGTGCCGGGGTCAATCCTCTGTTTCATCCGTTGCATTTTGTCAATTTCACACCATTTGTCCTGGGGCTGGCTTTCGGTCCGGAGCTTCCCCCCATTTACTCCAGATCAGCGTGATCCTTGATTCCCAGGAGTTTCCTGTTGCCCCGCATTGAATCATACCCGCCCACCTTCCCCCCTCCCCATTTTTTCCACGCCCATCAGCCCAGCCTCCGTCGTTATAACAACCTATCGGAACAATGGGATGGATGTTGTCCACCACCATTAGTCATTTGAATGCAAGTTTTCTGAGTGGAAATGTGCTCCCAAGATTGCCATAACCCCCCCCAACTGTATTCCTCAAAGCCCATCAGCCCAGCTTCCTCATTTTTTTTTGTTTGTTTTAGAATGGCGTCGTTATATCATCCTATCATCCCAATGGTATGGATGTTATCTGCCACTGTGAGGCATTTCATGCAAGTTTCCGGTGTGGAAATGTGCTGCTGGGATTGCTATAAACGCCCCCCCCCGCAACTGTATTCCTTTAAGCCCATCAGCCCAGCCTGCTTTTTTTTTTTTTTTTTAGAATGGTGTTGTTATATCATCCTATCATCCCAATGGTATGGATGTTATCTGCCACTGTGAGGCATTTCATGCAAGTTTTCGGTGTGGAAATGTGCTGTCAGGATTTGTAAAAAACAACAACACCCCAACGGTTTTGGGCTGATCTCCAGACATCACTGCCACATATGTGCAGTTGCAGCCCCCATGGAAAAGGGGCTCAGTTAATAAAAAACGAGAGCTCAATACTGGGTGGGGGTGGTGAGGCAGGAAG
The DNA here is from genome assembly GCA_029375565.1 of Gekko gecko. Lineage (NCBI taxonomy): Eukaryota > Metazoa > Chordata > Lepidosauria > Squamata > Gekkonidae > Gekko > Gekko gecko. Next base: position 139,538,747 of record JAPDNY010000005.1, read on the forward strand.
CAGAAGGCTATTATGGCTCTGCCTGTATTGCTACAAACCCCCCCCCACCCGCAACTGTTTTGTGTAGATCTCCTGCACTCCATTACAATAGCTCCAGCTGTCCCCTGGAAACAAAGGAGTGCGTCTGGCCAATCAATTCATTGAGGTCACTCTGGTGACCAATCGTTTTGAAGAGTCAGTGGCGGGAAAAAAGTGACCAGGAAGGAAGACAGGCTGCATTGTGGGATGAAGAAGAACACCGGACACCATTAGCTTCAGGTCCTTATCGGATCCATATCTGTGTCCTACTGTCCTACCGTCCTTCGATTGTGAAACGAGAGTCAAGCCATGAAATCCAGCAGCAAGTCCGCAGGGGTGAGAGGGGTATCATGGTGTGAGGGGGAAACGTTAGATCTGATTGCAATCTGGGGGGAAGACAAAGTTCAAAATGCCCTTGCAGCATGCCATAAAAACATCGATGTCTACGAGGACATTTCAAGGCAGATGCATGCCCTGGGCAACATCAGATCTGCAGAGGAGTGCAGAACCAAATGTAAAGGTTTGCGGCAGGAATATAGACGCGTGGTCAATCATAATGCGAAATCGGGGAGCAATCCAATAACGTGTGCGTATTTTGACTTGCTGGCTCCCATACTGCGTACTGATCGTGCTGTTCTTCCCCCGGATATAAAACGTTGTCGCAAAGTCAAGTACTACACACCAAATCAAACCGACAAAGAAAATCTTCAAACACCAGTCTCAGAGGAGCATTTTCACTCTGAGCTTCTGACTATCAATAGAGATGACCTCAGGACATCCACCCCGCTGCCTAGATCAGGTGAGTAATGAGCCATTATTTGGTCTTTTTTGGGGAAGGGGGTTTCTTGAGGTCTTTCTTTGGGAATTTAATCATTTGTATTCCTTCAGCAGCGAAAGCATGTAGCTCCAGAGAGAGCTGTCCTGATAGTCGCACGGATTCACAAGTTCAGGATACCGGAACGGACGATGCCTCATCAAGTGTTCCCTCAGGAAGGGGTGAGTGCTTCGGGGAGACTGTGGAATACAGGGGGCCCAGCACAGCCCCCAACCCCAGTGGTTTTCTCGCAAGGGCGTCAGAGGGGTGGGTGGGCTGGGCTTCAGAGAGTGGATCAAGCTGCGTGCCATGGAGCATTTCAGGGGAAAACCTTCTTTTCCTTTCTTCCTCTGCCCTGGGGGGTGATTTTACAGAGACCTCCCCCACACCAGCAAGATGTGCTTTGAAGTGTCCCCCCCCCCCCGAATCTCTGTTTGCTTGCGCAGGGCCCCTGGACATAACCTGCTCAGCTAGGCCACGTGTTCTGCATCCAGGGCTTGTTTTTGAATTTATAAATGGCTGATATCATTGTAACGATGTTAGCTGTACTCAAACTAACCATTGTCCCTTCCCTTTGACACTTACACCAGCTTACCCACACCCCTCCTGAAATGTTTACCCTTGGGAATTAATTCTTCCCAACACTGCCAACAGTTTTTAAAGTGATGTTAACCATGCTGTCTCTGAACCTAAAAAGTGAACTCCAGATTGAGAGTGGCAATTGAGGATGGCGGGGATGAATCCAATGAAGACTTTGGTCAGGAAGAGATGACATCACAGAACACAGGTGTGTTAATTGCAGCTTAAGTAGAAAACCATTTCAGTTACAAATGGCCACATGTGACCCGCAGTCTAATCTTAGTACTCCAGCTTTTGGTGGCTGCTGGGATTGTGCTAGGAGGTGGGGGGGAAGCTTCTTATGTTTATGTAGGCAATCAGACAGTGGTGGGGTTCTGTGTGGTTGAAACTGTATTGTTAATATCATATAAGGTATACTACGAACATATATCTGAGGCTTTAAATATACCTTAGTACTCTCTTACATGAAGTAATTTCCCCACCAATTAAGGGGAAAGGTAAATGTTATCTTGCTCAAAAGCCAGTAAGATCCGACTCTATGGTTGCGGTACTCATCTCCGTTTCACGGCCGAAGATCCAGCACTGTCCGAAGATGGTCCCGTGGTCATGTGGCTGGCATGACTAAATAACAAGGTGCATGGAACACTGTAACCTTGCCGCTGAAGTTACACCTTTTTATGTACCTGAAATTTCTTGATTTATAACTGCTAGGTTTGCAGGAGCAGAAGCTAGAGACGGGATCTCAGTCATAATGCGGCGCTCTTGGGTCTGTACTACTTGCCTTCTAAAGCCTGCATTTAGACAATATTAACCATCATGTCCGAAAGTAGTTAGGTCTACTGGTTAAGTGTGCGTACTCCAATCTGGGAGAACCGGGTTTGATTCCCAAATCCTCCACTTGCACCTTGGGTCAGTAGCAATGTCTGGCACTGTTGTTCGTGAAAAAGAGCATTTTCTGGCGTTACCTAAGTCCCATCTACCACACTGGGTGCCTGTTGAGGGGAGGGGAAGGGTAAAGGGATTGAAGGCTGCTCAGAGACGCCAAGTGAGCGGCGGGGTGTAAATCCAATCTCTTCTGCTTCTCTTATTCTAGTGGCTTGGCATGATGTTCCCTCCTTTTCTCAGACACCATTGTGGGCTTAAACACTGCTTCTAAAGGGGATAGCCATCTATGGACTTTAGTAAAAGGTAAAGGTTCCCTTGCTCGAAAGCCAGTCGAATCCGACTCCAGGGTTGCGGTGCTCATCTCCGTTTCAAAGCCGAAGAGCCAGCGCTGTCCGAAGACGTTTCCGTGGTCATGTGGCCGGCATGACTAAACACCAAGGTGCACGGAACGCTGTTACCTTCCCACCGAAGTGGTACCTATTTATCTACTTGCAATTTCTTGCTTTCGAACTGCTAGGTTGGCAGGAGCTGGAACTAGAGACAGGAGCTCACCCCGTCATGCGGCACCCGGGTCTCGAACTGCTGAACTACTGACCTTCCACAGCCTGCAGTTCAGCGTCTTAACCACTTGAGCCACCGCAGTTAATCTTTCAAATCTCAACCAAAACTTACAAAAGCGGTTATTGAAAAAGTTTGATGACCATCGGACTGTATATCTTTTTTTCCTTCAAAAGATGACCCTGTCAACCCAGGGTGATAGCATAATTTTCCAAATGTGCTGTTCCTCTATCTTCTACTGTCTTTGGAGTGGATTTGCTGACTCTGCTTTCTCCTTCTCAACTTAACAGGTGGAGATGCTGATAATGAAAGAGCATCCGGCGGGGAACAGGCACGCAAGGAGGAAAAGCGTGCCAATGAGGCTGACAGGGTCCGGAGGGTGGCAATGCTCAATGATGTCGCAACGAGGATGATTGATCAGGGAGCCTCTGAGCACAGGGAAACCATGCAGCGCCTCGATGGATGGAAAGAGCTTGAGGAACGAAAATACCATGGAATGTTACAGGAAGGAGATAGGGATAGGCGTTTGCTCCAGGAAGTAATCAGCGTCATAATGATGTCTTGTCCTTGGCTGTCGATGCTCTAAGACATATTGGAGAGGCGCTATCTGGTACAAATTCACCGTCTGGGTCAAAAGCGCATCCATGTACGTGTTCCCCTGCAAATTACTCTAGCACACCAGCCTCCAAGGCTTGGTGTGCCGCTAAGCGCATGACACCTAGCGCTGAATCAGAGGCCGCTCCTGAGGTCCTTGTGGAGGACACACCTGAGGAAAGCCAGAGCCTCCTCTGTAATGAGCCAAAGAGTACTGAGAATATTATGCCTGGTGGAAGGAGAACAAAGAGGGCATGCGTAGGCAGGGAGCGTGTGTTCTTCGAGCCGTAATAGATTGTCGTGATGTTGCATGCCTTACTGCACTCACACGCTTGATCTCTGGGCAGCATTGCACTACCATGGGGTTATGTGTTACTTAATGTCTGTTCTACTTGATGCCTCCATTTGGTAATTGAAATAATTTCTTTTTGCTGCTTCTGTTGCCACTCGGTAATTCAGTGCGTGATGTATCTTTCAGGTGGTAGGTACCTGTGTGCAGTGTGTTGTGGAGTACAACAAGCTTGCTGAATTTCAGTAACACAGGACCGTAATATCTGGAGGTGGGATTAACCTGCCTATCTGTCTGTACTAATGTGGTGTTGACATAAAAAGGCACATGTTAGAAGAAACAAAAGTTTTATTTGTACATTCTAGAAACCTCCACTGAAATGTCTTTGATACTATTATTTGCTTAGTTTCCAACAGAACTTTCAACTGTCACCATCTCTGTGCTGTACTCTTCTCGGTCTAAGTTCTCTCAGTTCCCTGTCCATGCGCCTCAGCATCCTCTCAAATCCATCCATCCTCCTGGTAAATGCGGCAACTGTATGCAATCAGTTAAGTTAGGTGATTAGCACAGAGGTCAATGTTACCATGCATTTTTACAGCACAGAAACACACATGGCAGATCAATCCACACATACTCACATGTTGATCTGCATAGTGTTTCTAAATTCACGAAGGCAGAGAGAATGTTGTCGCCACCCTGTCCCGCTGGGAGTCCTCCCTCTTGTCTCCTTGATGGTCCTAAGGAGTGGATTGATAATGTACTGTGATCAATACTGGTCCTTCGTGAGGGGGGCCCAATAGCAGTGTTCAGTCTATACTGAGTAACTGTGAGCCATCTCACAGCACTGTACCCTCCGCATCACAAGTTTTCTACTGAGCTCAGGAAAGATGGCTACAGAGCACAATAATTTATGCAGTAGCCAAAAAACACACTCCAAATTGTAAGTTCGGTAGCTCGCAAAGTACAGTTTCTGCTCACAGGGCTCCCCCACTGAAAGCAAACAGTGCTCAGTAGTTCTCCCAGATGTCACATCCCCACCGCATATTACGTGATCACGGAGGTACCTGGCTGCACGTCTCCCTCTTGAACCGGGGTGCCCTCCAGCCTTTCATCACCATGTTCCACATGGAGGATGTTTTCTCCCTGGTTAGCTGGTGCTTCAGGTGTAGGCGGTCCTTGTCCTTCCCTCTGTGCAGCATCTGCATCTGAGGAACACCAGAAGTAGTTAGGCAAACCAGTGGTGTACATGCTGTAAGGGTGGCATAACAGTTGGTCACGATGGGCACCCCATTGCAGCAATGTCCAGGAGACATTGCTGACTGTTATAACAGTCTGATTCCTTATGTGGTACCTGACATTGGCGTTGAAGGTGCGGGGCTGATGTCATGCTCCACTTCCTCCACTTCTTGTGCTGCAACTGGAGGATCATGCGCTTCAGCAGCTGCCTGTGGCACTTCACAAGGCACCCTCTGCCTGGGACCGGAGGCATCTGCTGTAAAGGAAAGTACTGAGATTTCTCAATGCATTCTCCTCATAACGTTGTTATCATGCACATGGAGAGCATCGTCATGGTGCTCTTACTGGTGCCACATTGTGGTGATCATTGAATGCCACATGCACTATGGTAGTTGCTTTGGACAGTTTTGATCCTAACCTCAGCTCAAATTACTGCCTAAACTGGAATAAATTATCTTAACATCTTAGTTGCGTGGTCTTTGGCTTTCACAGTGAGAGGGCAATCAATTTTGGTTGTGGCTGGTATGCCGGAATGATTCCCTCACTCTTTTGATTAGAGAAAGAAAGGGGGGGGGCACATGTGCATGAGTGTGCATGTTGGAATTCCAGTGAAGGTCAATACGCGACGCCCTGTGAGGTCAGTCTAGGGGAGACGGTATAAAGGAGAGTCACTGCTCTGGAGACAATAGTGAGTGTTCCAAGGTCTCCCAGCTGGATGCCTGTGGAGGAGCAGACAATCAAGTTTCTGTTCTCCATTATTGGAGTACATGCCACTAAACACCACGGCAGGCTGGCTATATGTAGGGTGTCTCTCCTCTGTCTGTCTAACTCAACGGGGTTAGGGAGGGGAGCATGTCCCTTATTTTCCAGCATTATGCGTGGGGTTGGACTAGATGAACTAGGATATCCCACAGAACTCCAGGGCCCCAAGAGTTGAGGTGTATCAATTGATGTTGGACAGCCTGCTTGTTGTGTGAGGTCTCTGTGGCGAGGGGTCCATGTTGGTGTGGGTCCAGCCACATTGGTCTGCATACGGGGCTAAGAGAAGGAAATGTTTCAGAAAACCTGCAATCTTTAAAAGAAGACTGCAGTGTAAGCTCACTGACATGTGATATGCACCACTACTAGCGCTGGCTGTACGAAATAGTGGCTCCCAGCAGTAACTATACAGCAACCCAGCCTGCATTGACCACTCACTCACCAGCATGGTGACGGTCCTCCCAGCGCGGTCGTCCTGCAGCCTGCCACAGCTGAACCATCTTATCATGGTAGGCAGTCTGACCGCTTGCCCTGGGAATGCCCTCCCAGGCTTCCAGGCTCGCCATAAAGTCGCACCTGACTCTTTTGAATTTAGATCTGCACTGATCTGCGGTGCGATTGTATCCCCTCCTGGCCATCCGTCTGGAAATGGCCTCATAATACCTCCTGTTCCCAAGATGTGTGCTGGCCATTAATTCCTGGACATGTCCGGAGTGGCCCACAATGTCCAGGAGGAGCTCCACCTCATCACGTTGCCAAAACGTTCCTCGTCTCCGGCCAGCCATTTCGGGTGCAGGACGTTACAGCGTTGTTGTGATGTAGCAAAATGAAAGTTTGAAAGTGAGGGACCAATAGTGGCCACTATGTGAACTGCAGGATTTCTTGATCTCCACCCACGTTCCTTAACCCTTTCCCAACCCAACCTGCAGAAACATGTGCTACAATTCAAACCCACCCCCAGTTATTTTTCTGTGGTCCCTGTTCCGGTTTATTTTCTCCTGCACCATTGAATGAGGAAGACAACAGTTTCACAAATACAAGAAATTTATTTCAGATGTATCTTCACAAACAATTCACCTTGTTCTGCTAAGCTGCAGTAGGGAGCTGTACATTTACTTGAAGGAGCCTGAAGGCGAACTGTGTACTTTTGCCCTTTAAATCACTGTACTCAAATGCAAAGCAAACCACACAACAGAAGCATAGGAATGTTTTAAGAAGTCCATCATCCCCTGCCGTTTGCATACATAAATTCTGCAACAGCACGTCTAACTCGTGTCCCTTCTTCCTTCTTTCGTTTGTTTACCTGCCTGTAGTCAGTTTCCTCCTCCAGTGGACAGAGGATTGTGTCCTGCTCCGGCAAATCAAGGTTAATTTCGTGCCCCTTGTCCTCACAAATGTTGTGAAGGATAACGCAGGCTGTTACAATAGAGTTTACATTCTGGACGTGGAGGGTCAGTCTAGTGGACAGTATACGCCAACGTGCCTTCAGCCTCCCAAATGCGCGCTCAACCACATTCCTTGCCCTGCTTTGTTTTTTGTTAAAACTTTTCTCAGCGGATTGCCTAGGTGTTCAGAATGGGGTCATCAACCATGGTCTCAATGGATAGGCTCCATCACCAAGGATCAAGGCAGGAATGGTAACTCCATTTAGCTGCACAGTTGGGTTGCCTGGTACAAAACACCCGGCATCCATCAAAGAACAAATATGACTGTTGGCAAAAACAAACGCATCATGAGCTCGCCCTGTGAATCCAATCTCTGCATCAATAAAGCGTCCAGAATGATCAACAGTCCCCTGCAAGAGAACAGAGCAGTACTGTTTCCTGTTCCCGTACTCATTGATTTTTCCTCTTGGTGCTCGAATTGGGATATGGGTGCCATCAATTGCACCAATGCAATGTGGAATGCCCAGCTGGCCAAATCCATCCATAATCTGCAAAGCAATAGCGGAAGAATAACAGTGGCAATTAATGGAGAGGCAAATTGCTTCAATCAGCACACACATTTTTTAAAAACCCAACCCATGAGATACAATCATCTAGCCAGTCATTCACCCACCCAATGCGCCAGATACACATAAAGGCTAAGGTTCCCTTGCTAGAAAGCCAGTCAAATCCAACTTTAGGGTTTTGGTGCTCATCTCCGTTTCTCAGCCGAAGAGCCAGCGCTGTCCGAAGACGTTTCTGTGGTCAGTTAGTTTTGGAAGTTGCAGGAAGCTCCAGCAACCACTGACAAGCAACATTAAACGGTGCACAATGCCCTTTAAATCTACCCCCTTAAATGCTTTCAGTTTTTGCATAATTGCGAAAAATTGCTGTAACATAAATACAAACCTTACCTTCCCAATTTCTGTTCCTAGACAAACGATACTTCTGAACAGGGTGGACTCAAGAGCAAGGCACACCTCTCGGAGAATTCCAGCAAGCGTAGATACACCAATTCCGAATTGCTCTCCCACCTCTCTGTACGTGTTGGTGTTTGCCAAGTACCAAATAGCGGCGGCCACACGCTTAATGGGGGGAACAGGCAACCGCATCTTCGTGGATTGCCGCTCCAGGGTGGGAGTTAAGACCGACACGATCTCCATGAATGTTGCACGGGTCATCCTGAAGTGTTTCAACCACTGCTCATCACTCCACACACCAAGCACGAAATTTTCCCACCAGTCAATGCTCCGTGGAAAAACCCAAAAGCGCCGTTTAAAACGCAAACCGGCAACTGCATGCCACCTCCGGCGCCTGCGTAGGGAGGAACAAAGGTGGGTGTTCAGAACAGACTTTATCATTGAGGGGGATGAAGAGCAGGGACCGCGGAGAAGGCACCTTCGTCTTCTGGATCGCTTGAGGAAAATGTTCAAGAAATTAATTGTGGAATCCAGACACAGCAATATCAACTCAAGCACTGAGCTGACTGAAGCTAGCGCTTTAAAACGACAGTTCTCCATCATGAGCAAAAGTATCTGGGAACAGAGGTTTAAAATGGAGAATCCCAAAAGCTTTGTTTAAAAGTTTCCCAGGTCAAAGAAAAAAAAAGAAAGATTCCCAATTAGAACGCTGAGATGTGCCACATGCTGCCTGATCATTTCCTCTATTGCGAAATAATGACATAACACAACTGAGCATGCGTTTAAAAAAAAGAGGGGTGAGGGGGAAGGGAGGATGGGAGGGGTTTGGAGGCCGAGGAGGGAGTGGGAGGAGATAGATTGCAGGAAGCCACGCCAAGGCTGTAATGGGAAAATGAAACCCCCAGAGCGGATCCGGGGCAGACGGCTACAGTGTGAAATTGACAAAAACGATCTGGGGCAGAAAACTCCAAGGAAAACCAATGGTAAGTGCCGTGTGAGAAATCGGCCTCTGTTATCCTGAACACATTTTGGTAGCAATCCCAACCAGGCTTTCTCAGCAATAAGTCCATTGTATTCAGTGGGCTTTACTTCCAGGAAAGTGTTCTTGGGGATTTCAGCCTTTGTTGTGATCCTATGGATCTGTATGCTTTAAAATATATATATATATATATATATGGTTATTGAACTTTCGACTTTGCCTTCTTAATCTCATCTCTTCTCTGCAGACAGTTTGAGTTTAGCCTGCTTCCTATCTTTTCTTTCTTTTCTTTTCTTTCCCATATTTTTTCCATGCTGGTGACATCAGTGGGTTATCTCATACAGGCATATGTGTATCTAGGTGTGTAAGAAACTTGCCAAATGATAAACAAAAGCCAAATAATGTTTCAGTTGCCACCCTTGTTTGCTAACCTTGGGCCAACACCTATGTCCAAAAGGGCTGAGAAAATGGAGCACATTCTCTATGGGGAAAGGCTAAAGAATTCAGGGCATAACAGTTTAGATAAAAGATGGCTGGGAGGTTAGGGGAGAAGTTTACAAAATCAGGGATGGGGATTGTAATGTACTGAGCTTGGAACCAAGAACAAAGGCAGGCTTGGATCCTGAGAACACACTAGTAGGAGCCCAATAGGGTCACCTGGAAAGGTGACTGGGTGTAAATAGCCTATCATGGTGGTGGGGTGTGTTTTGGGGTGTGAGTTCACTGGGGCTTATAACTGGGCTTTGGCCCAGGGTCTGTATCTTGGGGACGTCCACATATGCGTGGATTATAAGTGCACCATCAATAAGGTGCTACAGGACCATGCATACCTGGTCCCAGTGGTAAGCCACGTCCTAGCTTCCTTAGCAGGCACCAAAGTTTTCAGGAAGCTGGACTTGGCCAAGGCATACCAACAGCTCCCCATGGATGATGCCACAGCAGAGGCTCAAACAATTGCCACATACAGGGGGGCATTCTGGGTGTGGTGGCTACAGTTCGGGGTTAGTGTCGCCCTGGGAATTTTCCAAAACTTGATGGACTGCCTCCTTAAAGGGATCCTCAGCATTCACCTTTTTTTTGACAATGTTCTGATTGCCACCCTCTCAGATGAGGAATTCACCACCCACCTGCATGCCGTCTTGCAGAGGTTCCAGGCCACCAACCTGAAGGTGAAATGGGAGAAGTGTTCTCTGGGCGTTCCTCGCGTGGAGTTCTTGGGCTTCACCGTAGATGTGCATGGCATCCATCCCACCCCTGACAAGGTCTGCGCCATCATGAATGCCCCCACACCTACATCCAAGCCGGAGCTCCAGGCATTTCTCGGCCTTTTAAACATCTATCGCTCCTTCCTTCCACACAAAGCAGCAGTTGCAAAGCCCCTACACTGCCTCCTGGACAAATGGGCCCCCTATGTCTGGGGTCAACACCAATCTGCCACCTTCCAAGCCATGAAAGAACACGTCCAATTCTGTCCTGGCCCACTTTGATGAGTTGTTGCCCATCGTCCTCACCTGCAATGCATCCCCATATGGGGTAGGAGTGGTCCTCAGCCATGCACTCCCCGATGGCCGGGAGGTACCAGTCACCTACTACTCATGCACCCTGTCCCCAGCCAAGCGGAACTATGCTCAGATAAACAAAGAGGCTTTGGCGATTGTGGCTGGGGTGAAGAAATTTCATGATTATCTCTATGGGCAGCCCTTCACCATAGCGACCAACCACAAGCTGCTATTGAGCCTCCTGGCCCCAGATCGTCAAATGCTGCAGGTACTGTCACCCCGCATCTTGCGTTGGTCGATCTTCCTCTCTGGCTATTCCTACATGCTCATCTACCAGCTGGGAAAGGTGATGGAACACGCTGATGCGCTAAGCTGGTTGCCCCTGCAGGTCTGTAATCCAGACCCAGCCCTGACACACCAGATTATGATGATCGAGGACCTACTGGATCGTCTGCTGCAAGTGGCCCACAGGTCAAGTGGGCACAGAATTTCCAGCATTCTCCTGCCAGGAGGAACTCTCCATGCACAAGAGGCACCTGCTATGGGGAAGCCAAGTAGTAGTCCCAGGCCCACTGCACCAACAAATGCTAGCAGCGTTGCCCAAGACTCACCCTGGGATCGTGAGCATGAAAGCACTAGCCCGCAGTTACATTTGGTGGCCCAGCCTGGATGCTGAGATTGAGGACTGTGTTAACTGTTGCTGGACCTGCCAGGAAACCCAGCCGGAGCCACCCAAGGCACCAGCACAACACTGGGAGTCCACTAACAAACCCTGGTCCCGCCTCCACCTAGACTTTGTGGAACCCTTCCAAGGACAGCTTTTCTTCGTCTTGGTGGATTCCTACACCAAGTGGCTAGAGGTGGTGCCTTTCGCCTCCACATCGTCAAAGGCCACCATTCAAGCACTTCGCCGGATCCTCAGTACCCACAGCCTTCCAGACACCATTGTCACGGACAATGGAACAGCCTTCATCGCCAGCGAATTTCAAGAATTCCTCAGCTGCTGCCTGATCCGGCATGTCCCCCCGGCCCCCTTCCATCTGGCCACCAACGGCCAAGCTGAAAGACTGGTGTGGGTCACAAAGGACTACCTCCGGTGGATCATCCAAGGGGATTGGGATCACCGGCTAGTGACCTTCTTGTTTGGCCATCGGACAACCTCCAGCACCGTGACCAGCCATAACCCTGCAGAACTTATTATGGGTTATCACCTAACCACTCGCCTGGACAGACTGCACCTGGACTGGGCCCTGGAAGAACATCCACAGCACATAAGGCAAGACACACCCCGCGGGTTCATCCCAGGCGAACCCATCTATGCATGGAATTTTGCCAGCGGGCCCCCTTGGATCCCTACCTGGGTGGTCCAAGTCACCGGGCCTGTACCCTATGAGGTCTCAACGGAAGATGGACACAGCCTGAAGAGACATGTTGATCAACTCCATCACTGCTCCCTGCCCACGGAACCTGAGTACCAGCCACCCTACTTGGAAGTTGAGGGAGACCACCCGAAAACCCCCTTGGCTGCAGCTGCTGTGGAACCAGCCAGGACCATACATGCTCCTGGTCTTCTATCCGATGATATGCACACCCAGCCGATCCCTGACCTTACAAAGCCCTCGCAGATGCCCAAGGAAGCTGGACCCGGCGTGGCCTCCGGGGCCCCAATACTGGCTCTGAAACACTCCACTAGGAAGCAACGTGTGGCAACATATTTAAAGGACTATGTGTGCTGAGCATACAGACTTAAGGGGCAGCTGTGTAATGTACTGAGCTTGGAACCGAGAACAAAGGCAGGCTTGGATCCTAAGAGCACACCAGTAGGAATGCTCAGATCCTAGACAGCCCAATAGGGTCACCTGGAAAAGTGACTGAGTGTAAATAGCCTATCACGGTAGTGAGGTGTGTTTTGGGGTGTGAGTTCACTGGAGCATATAACTGGGCTTTGGCCCATGGTCTGTGTCTTGAGTTTGCCAAATAAACTATGAACTGATCACTGAACACATTTGGACCCACTATATTTCAGGGATAGAACTTTTTTGCCCTTTCATAAAAAAGAATTTGAGGGCACCCAATCAAGTTGATGAATAGTAGACAAAGTCAGCGAGGCAACTTTATCCTTCTAATTGCTTCGTACCATTTATATATGCAAGCTGGTTAAGTTTGCCTCTGCATGTATGTGTGCATTTTCTGTTGGTTTCCCTCTTGCTGAATAGTGTATCTAAATCTGTCAGAAAAATCATGTCTATATGGTGTTTCTCACTCAGTCCAGAAGGCTGTTTCTCAGGTATGGTTTAGGAAAATTTGTAATGCAGAAATGTTGACAAGGGTTTGAGTAGTAATCTAGTACATTATTTTAAATTAATATTGTGAACTATTTTACACTATATACTATTATGTGTTTTTAAGACACCTTAGTACTTCAGTTGCTGTAGATTTTCTGGGTTGTGTGGCCATGGTCTTGGCATTGTAGAACCTGATGTTTCGCCAGTAGCTGTGACTGGCATCCTCAGAGGTATAACACAGAAAGATGCAGTAGTCTCTGTGTCAAGGTGAGCAGAAAACTGAGAGGCAAGTAATTGTTTCCTGAGGAGGTTTGAGGAGGTTTGAGGAGGTTCTTTTGTGTGTGGAATGGCTATTGAAACTCTAATCTTATCTATAGTGTTATTGCCAGCTGCCGAGCATTTTGTGTTTTTCAGGACAGGAAACCATGCCCTATTTATTTTTAAACTCTCTTCTTTCCTATTGAAATTGTGTTTATGTTTATGAATTTCAATGGCTTCCATGTGTAATCTGACATGGTAATTGGAAGTGTTGTCCAGTCTTTCAGTGTCTTGGAACAAAATGCTGTGTCCTGTTTGGGTTAGGCTATGTTCAGCCACTGCTGATTTTTCAGGTTGGCCAAGTCTGCAGTGTCTTTCATGTTCTTTTATTCTTAGTACTGTTTGAATAAAAAAAAGCAAAAAATATTCAGAACAGGCAAGATACATAACTTCACACAATGCATGTTAAACTTGTGGAATTCATTGCTACCAGATGTGGTGTCAGCCACTAGTTTAGATAGCTTTAAAAGGGGACTAAACAAATGCATGGAGGAAAGGTCCATCAATGGCTGTTAGCCTTGAAAAATAAAGGAAATCTCCATGTTGAGCGGCACTATGCCACTGAATGCTAGGTAAGAACAGAGGGTAGTTTTAGCCCTCTGTGTCCTTCATGTTGGCCATTGTGGGAAACAGGATACCAGAGTAGATAGACTACTGGCCTAATCAAGCAGGGCTGTTTTCATGTCCTGCTAAATTCAAAAAGTCCCACAAGAAGTGTCACCTAAAGCTAATGGAACAATCCCAGTCTTAACTCACTAACAGCAATGTACAGATACAGTATAAGATTTCCATCATCCCTCCTCTGTGCTACACACTCACACTATGACAAAGTAGATCAATATTCTCTGTGTCAAAGCTACAGAATACACAAGGTGTAATGGAAAATGATGTTCCCCACATGCAACAATAAAAGCTCATCACATTCCTGCCTACACGCTGCAAATAATAAGAAAAAAAGTCTCCCCCCCTTTTCCCCTTTGTGATGTACTGAAGAATGAGTTCAGGCCAGTAGTTTAACAAATAGAATAGAAAAAACATATTAATACTTTTAGTTTAAAAGGAACATGCTGTTATTTTTGAACTTGCAGGGAATCAAAATATGTAGTTATTAAACACCTGAAATCTCCTTTCATTCTGTTTGAATAACAAGATAAAGCAAAGAGCCAAAGAGAGAGAGAGAGAACATTAACCTTAAATATGCCAGTTTTGTCATAGGGTTGCCAGACCACCACCACCCCGGCCACCAGCAGGGGATGGGGGGTAGGACTGTCAGATCTAGGTTGGGTAACTCCTGGAGATTTGAGGATAGAGGCTGGGGAGGACAGGGACCTCAGTGAGGTACAGTGCCATAGAGTCCAGCCTCCAAAGCATCCATTTTCTCCAGGGGGATTGATCTTTGTAGTCTGGAAATGAGCTGTAATTCCAGGGGATCCTGAGGTCCCATCTGGAGGCTGGAATTGCTACATTGACATAAGAACATAATCAGAGTTCTGTTGGATCAGGCCAGTGATTCTTCAAGTCCAACAGCCTGTTTCTCAGGCTGATCAACCAGTTGACCTGGTAGAGTTGCTTGGCAACCGGCATGTGGGCTGTTGGGCAAGGATCTGAGGGAGCACAATCCCTGCTGTGGAATCTTATCACTTCTGATTAAAAATGTAAGCATTTTAAGTAGCTCTAGGAATTGCAAGAAATTCTGTGACAAAGCCATAAATTTTGCAGAAATTCCTAGAGCTTTTTTAAAAAATGGAAGTGACATGACACAGAAGCTGGCATCATGTATTTTTAATTTTTTTCTCCTGCCACCTCTCAAACTGGTGGCAGGAAACATAAGTGGGGTTGGAGGATTCCCAGCTCTGACCAAATACTCAGCAGTAGGGATGGGCATGAACCAACTGACGAACTACAGTTAGTCATGAATTTTGGACAGTTCATGGTTCATGAAGCAATGTTCCCGCCCTGAAGAACCACAATGAACTTTCACAAATTTTGATGCAGTTCATGGCAATTCGTGAGTAGCAGAAAGCAGGGGTTTAAAGCCCTGCTTTCTGTTTTTCATGAAAAACAGCTGTTTAGTTTGAATGACTGGGAGCCATTTAAACCACTGCTTTCTGCTCCTTTAAAAAGCCGGGGGAGCAGAAAGCAGGGGTTTAAATGGCTCCAAGCCTGGAGCAGGCAGGGGCTGGCCAGCCAAGAAAGTCCCTTTAAACATGTGAGCCACAGGAGCAAGCCCCCAGGGCCGGCCCTAGGGTTTTTCGCACCCTAGGCGGGGCTACCTTCTGGCGCCCCCCCCTGCGTGTGCCCAATTACAGGGTTGCCAACCTCCAGGCAGGGCCTGGAGAGAAGGAACCCCCAACTGCTCCTGCGGGGCGCTTTGGCAAGCCAGGGGAAGGGGCAACCCCGTCCCTTCCGTCTGAGCATCAGCTTGCCGGCGCGGCAGCTCCCGCTGCCCAACCAGCCCCTGTCCTCCCCGCAGCCACAGGCTGAACTTGTTCCCCAACAAAGGCGGAAGTTCCCAACAAAGGTGGAGCAGGCCAGAAGAGCGAGCAGCTGGTGGGAGAGGAGGAGGCGGCGAGAAGCCAGCGGGTGCCCAAAAGTTGGGCTAGGGCAAGAGAGCTGCAGCTACCAGCTCGGCTCTGCTTCGCCCCGGAAGGATGCTTTGCTGGCAGCCCCGACACTCTGCCCGGGTGACTGACTCTTGCCAGGAAGGCGCCCTCTGGAGGGACTCCTGGCTGGGAGGAAGGGGAGGACTCCGCCTCCTCCCCTCCCTCCCCCCGCGGTGCCACTGGGGACATGCGGCCGGGTGAACTGGGAGCCTCCAAAGGGCTGGCGGGCTGCCTGGCTGCCTGCGCGGAGATGGGCGAGTAAGGCGGGTGCAGGTCATTGCTGGGGCATTATTTCCCCCCCCCAGCCCTCCTTTTTTTTTCGGGGAAAGGGCAGCGGAGGCTTCCTGGATGGACGGGCTTGCTTGCTGTCAAAGAGCTGGCGGGGAGCCTTCTGCCTGTCCAGGGCCCCTGGTGACCAAAACGGAGTCTCCACGGTCAGAGGCAGGAACGGGCGGGAGTTTCAAGCCACCATGCCACCCCGCCTCCTCCCCCCCCAGGGCGCCCCCCAGCTTTGGCTGCTTTCCTCTGGGCTGTGTGGGCCCCTTCTCCCTCCCTCCCACCCCCGGGGAGGCGGGTCAGAGAGGCTCCCCCATGGCGGGTGCATCCCAGCGAACGTATGCCCTCTCCCCCGCTGCCCCTCACCCCCCCCATGCCTTGCTTCTTGGGCAGGAGAGGCGAGCTCCCTCTGAGCACGGAGGAGAGACCTGGGCATGGGGGGGAGAGTTCGAGGCCCAGCTCTGCCTGCTTGCCTCGCGCCTCTGGAGCGGGGTGGCCTGACCATGTGGAGAGCCCCCACCCCGCCTCAGTACCTTTCCGCGCAGGGAGCCCGCAGCGACGGGGAAAGGCGGGGGGGTTTGGAAGGCACTCAAAGGGTCCGGCTCTCTCTCTCTGGCCCTGGACCCGCCCCAGCAGCACACGCTCTGGAGCCGGAGGGGAATGGACTGGCCCACCGGCACATGTCCCGGGCTGCCCAGCGCCCCTCCCAGCACTCTCCCGCCAGAGTGCAGGGCGCCCCCCCATTGTCCTCTCCACCAGCTGGGGAGGAGGGGGAACGGTGGGCTAGCTGTGCCGCCACCTCCTGCGGGGAGGAGGGGGAGGGCAACGGGGCTTTTCCAATGGGGGGCTCTGAGGCCGGGCGCGCCCTAGGTGAGCGCCTAGTTCGCCCAATGGGCGATCCGGCCGTGCAAGCCCCTTTAAAACTCTGATCTGCATGCAGCTCTGTGGCCCAGCTGTTTAAAGGGGCTTTCTTGGGCAGCCAGCTCCTGTAAGCTCCTTTAAACAGCTGATCCACATGAAACAAACTGTTCTGTAGAGATCAGCTGTTTAAAGGGGCTTACAGGGGCTGGCTACCCAAGAAAGCCTCTTTAAATAGCTGAGCCATGCAGAGCAGTTTGCTCTATGTGGATCAACCCCTAAAAGCCTTTTAAAACAGCTGATTCAGGTGGAGCAGGCTGCCCCCACAGCTCAGCTGTTTTGGCACAAACCTCATAAACCCAGTTCAATTTGTATGGGAGCTGAATTTGTTAATGGGGTTCATGGTTCAGTTCATGGTTTGTCCATGAACCATGAACTGAACCACATTTTTTGTGGTTCATGCTGATCCTTACTTGGCAGCCCTATACCCTGGAAGGCCAACGGACAGTGCATAGAGGCCAAAGCCTTTCCTAATGTTGCCTTCGAGAACTGGTATTCAGAAATCTCTGGGTGTCACCACAGGATAAGTCCATCTGAGTGATACCAGCAAGGCAATGATTTCATTTTTATCAACCATGATCATATCAATGTTCTATGATGCTATAAATAGTTTGCAGCTTGGAAATTCACAGGAAGTACTCAGTTCCAGAAAATGGTTGATTTAAGAAGGCAGAGAAAGTTTAATCCTATGTCTCTGGAAGTTGGTGAAAAGGAGTTTAATATTGGTAATGGTTTTTTTTAAAAATCACCAATCTTATTTTGTTCCTCAATGGAATTAATTGTCCCACACAGAGAGAAATTTGCTTCTGAAATATGAGAACCAAGTGGCATAGCCTGTCAGATATGCAAGTCTTAAGCATTTCTCTAATGCTGTCCTCCTTTGAAAAACAAAGCCTTGTTCCTTATGAAATCTTGATAAATTCTCATCATTCATATATTGTGACCACTTGTGTGATAAGCATACCTGCACCCCATGGTCCACACACACTCATCCAACCAAGCAAACAGATAAGGCTTATAGACTCTTTCATGGGCCACCATGATGGCTAATTGCTTGGCAAATAATGCACTGATATAATACCAGATATATAAGACTGGCTACAGCACTTTTTAGTTTTGTTTTTAAAGCTCATCCACCACTTTAAAAAGGCATTCTGACAATTAGACTGAATTTCTTAAAAAGACCATTCCAGAAGTTTAATGACGGTGTCATGTAGTTGATAGTTATGGCCAATAAATGACTTTACTAGTTTGTGTGTGTGTAGCTAGAAAGGCTGTTATAGTATAGAATTGAGTTAATAACTTGATAATGCACACCCTGAAGCTTTAATTTCTTCACAAGTAACTGATCTCTGTAGTCCAGGAGAACTCCAGGCTCCACCTGGAAGCTGGCAGCCCTAATAAATGAGTGTCTCATATTCTGAAATCCATGCAGAAAGTGCAGCTCTTTTGCAGGCAGTACTTTCCAGTCCACTGGCTGTACTTCCTATCTATCTTCCCCAGTAGTATTTATGTAGCTCAATGTATTTATGAGGCATTTCTATGCCTTCAATGGACTGCTGACACTACTCTCATTTCCACCATTTAGAGCTTGGTCACAGTGAAACCCATTTGTTCTTTGGGTTTTTCCAGGGGTCTTTTCATAGAAAAACAGCTGCAGGAGCTCATTAGCATATGGTATGCTAATGAGCTATTAGGCTATTAGCATATGCCACGCCCCCTGACATCACCAGAAGTGATGTCAGAAGGGGAAGCAAAAGGGGGGGAGGCATCTTCAAAAGCCTCCCCTTCCCTTCCCCAGCTGGCCTGGGTGGGGGAGCTAAGGGAGAAGGGGTTTAAAGTTTAAACTCCTTCTCACTAGAGTTGGGCCACAGAAGGAGGAAAAAGGGAAGGAAAGCGAGAGAGTAGAGAGAAGGAAAGAAGGAAGGAAAGAGGGAAAGAAAGAGAAGGAAAGGAAGAGGGAAAGAAATAGAGGGAAGAAGGAGGGAAACAGGGAAAGGAGGAAAAAAGAGAAGAGAAGAAGGTGGGAAAGAAAGAAAGAGAGAAGAGAAGGAGGGAAAGAGGAAAAGGAGAGAAGGAAAGGAAGGAATGAAAGAAATTTGACGGCAATTCGGCCCCATTATATCCTATGGGCCATTGAAGTCAATGGTGAAAACATAGGGTATATTCTGGGGGCTGGAGGGGAGGGGTTTGAGGGAGAGGCTCCAAATTCACAGGGTAGCTGATGGAGCCTCTCCCCAAGATACCCACCAAGTTTCAAGAACATTGGCTTAGGGGTCCAATTCTATGGGCCCCCAAACAGGTTGCCCCTATTCCCTCCTTTGTTCTCTATGGTGGGAAAAAAGTAATCTTTTTCCCACCACAGATAACAATGGCGGGAATGGGGGCAACCTGTTTGGGGGCCCATAGAATTGGACCCCCTGGTCCAATGTTCTTGAAACTTGGTGGATATCTTGGGGAGAGGCTCCATCAGCTACCGTGAGTTTGGAGCCTCTCCCCCAAACCCTCTCCCCTCCGGCCCCCAGAATATACCCTATGTTTTCACCATTGACTTCAATGGCCCATAGGATATAATGGAGCTGAAATTGACATTCGGCTGCCTGAAAGACTCCAGGGATGCCGGCTGGGGTGGGGCTTGGCTCCTGAGATGCCAGAGCTGTGCTCCGGTGCGCTCCCCCCAAAAAAAACCCCTGGGTTTTTCAGATCTTCTTTTCATTTCTTTACCTCCCTCTCTTTTAGGGGGGACGGGAGGAACCCAATATTTCTCTAATGTTCCACACATAACCTCATCTTTGTGAAACTTCATGAGTTTTCAGCTTACCAAATGCCATAGCATCTCAAATGAACACTGTTTGGAGTGATGTGTCTTTCTCTGATCCTACTCTACAATAGCATGGGATGGCACTGTATTGGACTGTATAAATTTGGAGTCAGCAAAAGACAAAAGCCAAGCTTGTCCTGTGGGACGTGAACCTGCTTAAACCTTCCCAGAGGTGACAGTGACACTGTTGGTTACCCTGACAGTTAAGATGCAATCTGAAATAATTGCAGGGATCTCAGTGTCCTCCCTATGCTAGGCCATAATTGGATGGAAGGTTATATTCCTGTCACAGTATCTGCTGTTGCTGAGTCTCTTTGTCACTGCTTTGCTTCAAATGACAGTGGCTGATACTGAATTTTAATTACTTTCCCAGTGTCTCAGTTCGGGGTGGGGGGGGGGGAATCACAATTTTTTTTTTACATTCCCAGGGAGGTCTTTGTACTTGCTATATTGTTTCTGCCAAAATGTCAACTATTTTAAAAAGCTAATTTCAGTGAAAATATTGCTAGTTTAGGACCTGCATTTTAAAAAGAATATTTAAATCCAGTGTATAGTCTGGACTATGAATTCATAATATACTTGGCTCATAGTAGAAAGAAAAAAATAATTGTTAGCCAGATACTTAATTCAAAACAATTTTTGTTCATCTTTGGACTAATAGCCATCATACAATATCCCTTTTCAAACCATAGAATAGAAAATGATGCAGGGTTTTATTGGTGGGGGGAATGGGGCAAATTTATACTTCTTACTTTTAGCTATTACAGATTAATTTGCTGGTTCAGAGTGGCCAGCTCTTGGGAAAAGGAGGAAATGGTCATTCTCCGGATCCGGCGTTCCCATCCCTTATGAGACCGTGGGAACCTTTGGAATTCTGACACAGGGTGCTGGGTTCAGTGACAAAATAGCTGCCACGGAAGGTGGAGCCAGCCACAAAATGGTTACCGTGGGAGACACAGTCAACCATACATAGACATACAGAGTGAAAGAGAGAGAGACACAGAGGAAGTCCCAGTGCAGGCGGCAACAGGAGAATATGACCAACACTGTGGTAGCAGCTGCCACCAAAATAATTCTCTTTTAATCTGTATAGCCATTCAGTTCTCCAAAGGCGAATTAGAAGTGCTGCTGGACAGGAGGCCCACCTGATCCCACCCACTCTTTAAAATCTGGTTCCCCAGTAGATGCCAAAGGCATACTGCTGGGAACCTACTTGGCATCCATGAAAGGAAAGAGGCGTTTGGCTGCTGCAGCCGGGTTCTTTAGGGGGTGGGGTCAGTGCCGTCTTATCGGCTGGCCCTGGCCCCATTCAGGCAGTCTGTGCCTCGTGCTTGGCCCACCTACCTGCCCTGGAGGTAGTGCAGGCTTTAGGCTGGTTGTCCCTTTTTGATAGGGGGGCCGGGTAGGAATTTTTTACCTCTGATCCGATTGTCTATGGATGGGGGGTGTTTTTAACCTACCCTGCACTGCTGTCAGTGGACTGGGGAATTGACAAGGGTGGAGCCAGTGGTTAGGTCCATCACTTTATGGTTGGGCTGAGTTTTGTTAGGAAAAATTTGTTGCGGCTCAGTAAGCACCTATCAGCAACCTTGGAGGGTGGAGGGGTCTGTCAGATCATCACTGCTGCCTTGTAGCCAGCGATGAGATGAGCAGACTGCCTTTTGGATTGCCTTTGAGGGATACTCTACATAGGCCATGCGGCTGTGGATGAGGGATCATCATCACATATTCCATGGCTGGGCTGCCTGGGTTCGAGCCACTTACAGCGGGCTATGCACTGGGGGCCAGGTGCATTGCCCATCTTATGGCAAGGGTGGGGTTTTTTGACCCCAGGCCTTGGCCATGCCGCTTCATACTGTTAGCCCTTGCCATTGTTTTATTAATAAATAAAGTGGCCTTTAGTTTTCCCAACTACTGTTGTATGACTGTTTCTTCCGTATATGGGCGCAAACACTTGGCAGGCACCAGGAAAGGTGTTGGCGGACACAGTGGTGCCTACTGGCACCATGTTGGGGACCCCAGCTCCAGACAGTGGTTTAGAGGAAAAGATGTTCATGTTGTGACAGGATCTGACCTCTTTATTGATGGTTAGGTTTTATTATAAAGTTGACTGCTGGCAGCAAGGGCTTCACTTTTATGAGGCACATATAATTTATAGTGATCTGCAAGTACTAGTCTGTTGAAATCATAATTGGATATTGGATTGTGTATTGTGAATGGCAGCTGGGAAACTCGAACACTCAAAAAAATACCTTTACTTTTTATGAAGCATTTGGAAATGTTCTGAATTGTATTTTTACGCACAAATGTCCCTGCTCCACTTTCCTGCTACTATCTCTTTTCCCATTCATCTGAAAGAAATTAACTTAGAGGTATTCCACCCCCCCGGTTGTTTTGATATTGCTGTGGGGAGAGGGAAGGTACGTGTCTTTAATATCTCAGGCTTGTCCATTTTGCCTGTCTAGCTTCTAATGCTGAGTGTGGTGACAAGGTATTTTCACACTAACAACGGTAGGTACACAGCCAGCCTTGTACTACTGCTTCCAATTACATCATTGAAGAAACACTTGAAATTATACTTGATTTGAACAACCTTATTGAGCACTTGACTTTAGAGAAAAAAAGCCTTGCAAACAGGCCAGTTTTCTCAACCATGTTCTTTATGGAAATCACAGCATTGCTAGCACTTGGACATAGCTGGAAAAATTAATGAAAAATCCAAAGAGAGCTATAACACTGTAAGCCCCCCCATGCTCCATTCCTTTTGATTGAAATGGGGAGGGGGGTGATGACATTCGTCATATCTTCATCTAAACCAAAATTGGTTCAGGAACTGGATTAAGCCTGCAGGCTGTCTGTTGTCCATAACTGCTTCCATTTAGGATAGTGGTCTTATGGTCTGGACCCACTTTTAAACTTTATTAATTTAGTACATATTTTTATCCAGTTTGTTCTCCTAGGAAGTCATGGCAGTGTGCATCATTCTCTCCTCCATTTTATCCTCACAGCAACCTTGTAAGCAAGGTTATGGTGTGACAGAGTGACTCATCCAAAGTTATCAAGTAAGCTTCATTGGAGAGTGGGGATTTCTGCTTGGTTCTCCCAGATCCTAGTTTGACACTCTAGCCAATAAGCCACATTGGTTCTTGTCAGATTCCCTTTGTAGTGATATCCAAAATAATCAAATAAATGCAAATACAAATAAATGAACCAGCCTTGGCCAGGAGGGTGGGGTAGAAATTTAATCAATCAATCAAATCAAAGCATGTTTAGCTGTAGTATGATGTAGCCTACATGCAGCATCAATACCTGTCTTTATGAGAGCGAATATTTTCAAGGGGGGGGGACCCAAAAGCATAGATCAATGTTGTATATTTACCAGTATTTCATCTGAAGATCAATAATCTGAAAGTAAAACCTTATTCACTGTCCTGTCATCTCTGAACTGTGCATTTCCTTGGCTATTGCTTTGACATTTTTAATGACAACCATATAAAGGAAACTTTACTTCCATTGCAGACCTGGTGAGCAACATAATTAATTCCTGATTGCTTCCACAACACTGGCCAGGACAGCCATTTGTCATTCCAAACACAGAGAGGACACAGGAAGTATTCCTTTTACACAGTGCTTTTACCAATCACAGTGTGAACAAAGTCACCACAATTCAGAAGGCAATTATTTGATGAGCCCTATATTTGTAGGTGAAGTGAGTAGTTTTTACCAGCCCTCCATTTTCATAAAACAAAGATACTGAAAGTGAAGGCCTTGGTGTTCTAGAAGTGGCTTAGGGCTGCCAAGCCTCCAGTGAGGGAGAAAGTGATGCTGGGAGAAAAATTAAAGAGAAAAATAAGGCCTTGTCTACTTATACTTACAGGAAATTCTTATAATAGAGTTCTTGGTGATTCCTAGAGCCACCCAAAAGTGACAAAATGTAGCTCTAGGAATCAGTAGGGATGATGGTAAGAACTTTCTATAAGTAGATGCCTTATTTTTCTTTGAAAGTTTCTCCCAAGATGCTTCCCCCCAACAACCCTCCCTCCAGTTGCCAGACACTGCCTGGCAACCCTAGTGCAGCTTGCCCCAGCCAACTAGAATTTTGTTGGTAAAACACACCTATATGCAAGTCCCACTCTCAGCTTGGCATTTGCTGGTTTGATCTGCCCCACCCCATTTTAGCAAACTGGGACTAGTCACTTCAGGGCCAAGCAGGAATTATTTGGTTTATTTCCGAATGGTTAATTTAAATAATCCTGGCTCTAGGAGTCGGTAGACCCTAACTAGGTAGGCAGTGAGAATGAGGAGTTTTCACTTAAGATATTTGGTGAGAAACTTGAGGCAACTCTTAATGCTGGGTTCTCCAAGGCAGCCCCTCATGAATTAACAGGCAGATAGGTTGGGGAAGCAGCCCACTCAGAAATGGATCTTGATTACTTAAACTATACTGCAGTTCAGCATGGAAGGTGAATGATGTTGAAGAGTTATCTCCTCTTGACATACTTTTAGATATGCAGGACAGGAAAAGCTGAATGAGGTAAAAATGCTGACCTAACCTTGTAGCCAGGGTGGGATTTAGGGCTGTCAACTCAGGCTTAGGAAATTCCTGGAGATTGGTGGGTAGATCCTGGGGAAGGTGGAGTTTGGACATCAGCAGAGTATAATGCCAGATTCCACCATCTAAGGTAATCATTTTCTCCAGGAGAACCAACCTCTATAGTCTGGAGATCAGTTGCAATTCCAGGAGATTGCAGGCTCCACCTAGAGGCTGGCAATCCCAGTGGGACTGCCCATATTACAGGGATAACTTTATAGCAGCCCAGTAGACAGGGAGCCTGCACTAAGGGGTGGGTGGTTAATTTTCATGCCAATCAGCTATTAGCTAGCACACCCAGTTTAGCCTGACTAACACAGTATAGTGCCATTCTTTGGGAGGATGAGTGAGCAATAAGAGAGCCAGCATTGTGTGGTGGTTAGAGTGTTGGACTAGGATCTGAAAAATCCAGGTTTGAATCCCCACTCTGCCACGGAAGCTTGCTGGGTGACCTTGGGCCAACCACATGATCTCAGCCTTACCTATCTCATTATGTTGTTGTGAGGATAAAATGGAGGAGAGCAGAATGATGTAAGACACTTTGGGTCCCCATTGGGGAGAAAGGCAGGGTAAAAATGATATAGGGTATGTATTTATTTATACCTGTAAGGTAATAGGCAGGGTATAAACAAAATAAGAGGTGTCTGAAGTCAAATCCATAGTCAGTTTTGAAGGGTGAGGTCTGTGGCTTTGTAACAGCTGACCAGCCTGGTAATATGGTCTAGCTGGCCCCAGTTGTACAGTTTATGAAAGGAATCTTTGCAAATCCTTACTGAAACTTGTTTTTTGCAAGACTTATGAGGTGACATTGCATAAACTGCACAAAAGGGATTACTTTGTTCAAACCTCCATTACATTAATAGACCCCTGAAATGGAAAGTTGCCACAGCATACAAAAAGCTAGGCTAGAACTTTTCTCCCTGGTGTGCTTCTCAAAATTATTTGCAAGGCACTTTCACATAGACAGTACCAAAAAATTAATTCTCACCACCAACAGGCTGAAGTGATACAGTCAATTCTTACCCCCTCAAGACTCTATCATCTCATTCTATTGCTCACTGAAACAACCTGAAAAGCATGATTTGATTGCTTTGTTTGCCACAGAGAGAGAGAGAGAGAAAGAGAGAGAGAGTGTGTCAAGAAACAGCAAAGGGGACCCACTAGGGCTGCCAGCCAGTGGCTGGCAACAGGCAGGAGTCTGGGTGAGTGGGCACTCTCAGCATGACAATATTATATCACTTCCTAGGAAAACTCAGAAGTGATATCATACCTTTCTAGGAATAGCCAGAAATGCAATGGTAAAACCATAGTATCTCTGGTATTTCCTAGAAAGCCATGACATCACTTCTGTGAAACCCAGAATGCAGTGCTGTCATTCTGACAATGATTTTTTAAAATGTTTCTCCTGCTAGCTGATGGAGCAGCAGCAGGCAGTGGGGGTTGCAGTGGGAGGTTTCCTGCCATAGTGGGGGACCTGGCAACCCTAGGACCACAGTGGTGCATGCCTCATGAAAAGATAGAACATAAAGACATTCCTTTATATTTTACAGTTAGGAACTGGTAATTTAGGGACTTGGTTTAAGACTATGTGACCTTAGGCCCTGGTCATACAGGCCAGAAAATGCAGAGAGGAGGCATGGCAGTTCACCCCAGAGCAAAATAAGGCGTGGTAGCCTGATCACATAGGCCACCGGGTTGCCATACTCCGGTGCCAAGCGCCGATCACACAGCGCTGCTACAGCATGGCAAAAAAGCAGCGCAATAGAGCAGCAAGCCACGCTGTAGCAAAGGACACATGTGCCATTGGGGGGGCGGGCCGCTGTCGGTGTCTTGCATATGTGCATGCCTCATTCAGCATTGGTCCGCATCCCATGGAAACTTACAACATCCAGAAACCCTGGGACATGGGCGGATGTCAGAAGCCGCGGGATACTGGTGCTCCCGCAATCAGATGCCGGCCTTTGCCCCGAGGTTTCCGGAAACTAGTACTTCGACCCTAGTAGTTTTTTACTCCATGTTTTCCAGGGGAAGCCGCGGGTTGGCCACGGGAGTGCTACGCCTCCCAGATGTGCTGGTGTGATCGCGCATGGAAAGTCCACAGGGCTACCGTGCCTTCAGCGGGGCAAATGCTCCATGTGAACAGGGCCTTAGTTTGGTTCTGAAACAAGGCTGAGACTGTTTAAATATGCTTCATATTAATGTAGTTTTAAAATATTCCTCATTTCTGGTAGTCTTAACTGTAGACCCAGAAATATTCTGTGAGTGAACATAATCTGATTATGTGGACTCATGGACGAATTGGAAGCCTCCATATATTAATCTTCTTATATTAATAGTGTAGACATGAGTCTGGTCAGCTGACAACAGTGATGACTGGTAGCACACTCATCCTTTTTTTTTTGGCCCCCCGAAGGGGATTTTTTTATTGCTTTTTTAATATACAACTAAAATTACAAAGAAAAAAGGGAGGGGAAAACTACAACTAGGGAGAAAGAAAAGCAAACCCACACTAAACTAAAAACCCAAGAGTAGGAGATCATACCCCAGTTAGAATCTATGTTAGTCCACTACTGTTAGTAAACAATGCAAACTGTGAGTTCCTGTCTATCTTTGCTAATTCATTAGTTAGATACTTGTTATGAGAGACTTCCAGAGCATCTCCCATAGCTCGCTTCATAAAGGAAATTTACAGAGTCCTTCTGCCTTTACTTAGGCTTTCTATCTCTGAGACCATAAGTTGTCTTGTGGGCAGCAGTGCTTTCTTCCATGGCCAAGTCTTCGTCTGTCTCCGAGGATGTGGAGCCACTTGAACCAGTTTCACAATCTTCTTTGGCTCCCAGTTGACGTTTCAGAAACTCTTTGGCTTTGTACACAGAGTCAATCTTCTCTCTTTTTTCGTGAAGTTTAAAGATGACCCCTTCTGGTACCACCCAATTATATGTGATTTGATTAGTTTGAAGAAAAAGGATTAAATCCTTGTAGCTCTTTCTTTTTTGGCAAATTTCAAATGGAATATCTTTTAGGGTTTTGATAGTTGAGTCCCCCAGTTTCAATGGAGTTACTGATGTTGCTTTTAATATTACATCTCTCATTTGTCGTCTTGAGAATCTGACTGAAATCTCTCCAGGCAGGCTATTTTTTTTGGTGTAATTGGAATATACCCTATACGCTGCTTCCATATCACTCATAATTTCTTCCGCTTTTAAGCCTGCTACTGGTGCGATGAGATCACTGATTAGCTTCTTCAAATCCTCCTTTGGTGATTCAGGCACTCCCTGGAATCTGAGGATCATATTTGCTTTTTCCATTTGTAGAAGCAATAATCTGTTCTCCCTCTGAGGTGGAGGACATCTCCAATGGGTTATTCCCACCGTGCCTGTAGGGAGGCAGGAAATAGTTTTTTCCCCTTCCTGTTGGCGCCACCGGAATAGCCCATCTCAGTTCTGTTCCTGCCTCAGTAGGGAGAAGCAGCGAATCTATTAGGCTTAGCTGTTTCCCACTGTTCTATCTGTTTTCTTCCTGTAATTTAGCCTTTTGCCTTGCCCTTTTTTCTCTCTCTTCTTCACCTTTCATTCTTTCTACTGTTCTTCTGCTCCTGCCTTGGAGCGAAGTGCAAAGGGGTCTCAGGACCCGAAGACGGACTCACCGCCAATCGCCATGGCGGCGAAGGAACTTCCCGAGGTTTTTTCCTCGGGCGACGAGGGAGACGCGTGCGCCGCGGCTGCGGCGGCACGGGATCGCTCCGGGGCCGATCTGCCTTCGTGGCATGATCGTGACACCCCGATGCTGGCGGCGGACTCGGCGGCGATGCCCCGAGCGCCCAAACGGCGCAGACAGCCGGAACAAGAAGGGCCCGCCATTTTCCCCGCGCTTTCGCGCTCGTGCGGCGGCGGCCATTTTGAAGGTCCGGCCTCGAGCCTTGGGACCTGTATTGCAGCCGTTTCTGGAGCCTTGGGGGCGGAAGGAGGCCCGCCCCATAGCCCCCCTGATCAGTCCGAGGAGGAGCATGATCCGGAGACAGGCTCCAAACGGGGTAAGATTCTAGAACAAGGAGTTCTGATTCATTCTGCAGAACTCATGGCTGTTATTAAAAAGACCATTCAACAAGAAATGGCACAGCTTCAGCCTAGACCTGGGGTTCCTTCTCCACAAGGTATTCATCCTCACAGCCCTATGTTTCCCCCCCCTGGGTGGCCAACTAAGGCGGCTAAGAAAGCTCCCCCCCCTGCCCCTGGGAGACCCTCTGAGGAACCATGGAGGGAGGAAGTTGAGTCCAATACCTCTTCAGTTGAGGAAAGGGAAGAGGGTGAATTTTTGTCTGATGAGGAGGAGGAAGAATTAAAACTCCCAGAGCAATCCAGTCGTTTTTTCAAACCTGAGGATTACCAATTCTTTTTAGCTAAGGCCATAAAGGCCCTAGAGTTACATGACTTACCACCTTCAGAGTACCAGAAGGCGGCCAAAAGCAAGTTTAAATCAAAGTCTGGGGGCAATCGAGAATTTTTTCCTCCTGAGGAATTTACTGAGAAGGTCTTTCCCTTCCCTGAATACTTTGAGCGACAGCTCAGAGCAGAGTGGGACAAGCCCATGGTCAATAAGCAGTTTCCTGCTTTTGCAAAAAAGTTATATGCCTTACCTAACTATGCCAATGAGTTATTGCAGGTCTCTCCCGTGGAAGGTCCTGTGGCAGCCATCCAGTCGACAGGGCTCGTCTCCGAGGACGGCCTGGGCACCATTAAAGACCAAACTGATAAGAAGGTGGAGGCAACGCTCAGAAGAATCCATGAGGCAATCGCCATGATGGTAAGAGCGGCATCCACAACTTCCATCGCTTCCAGGGCAGCAATCGTTTGGTTACGTAAGTTAATGCATATTGTTCCAGAGAACAACCGGGCTGTGCTGGAGGGAATTTCTCGTGTTCTTAAGTCCAGTTCCTTTGCAGCAGACGCCACTCTGGACATTATCTCCTTTGCTTCAAGGGCCATGGCGTCCACAGCGGTGGCCAGACGGCTACTTTGGCTTCGCGCTTGGCAAGCTGACTCTCTCTCCAAAGCTATTGTAACGGCGTATCCCTTCCAAGGAGATCGTCTTTTCGGAGAGGCCCTAGATAATATCCTGGTGGAAACCAGGGATAAGAAAAAAGCCATGCCCAGATCCCTGCGACGTTTTGATCGGCGAAACCCGCAGTCCTTTCGTACCCAGCATTCTCTCCCTAGATTCCGTCAGGACGCCAGGAAGACCTCGTGGGAAGCGTCCAAACAATCTGGCAAACGTGGTTCCTTCACACCCAGATTTCACAGGCCCTTCAACAGAGGTGATCGGGGAGACAGAGATACCAAGCCCAAACAGGCATGACTATCCTCCCATTCCGATGGGTGCCCGTCTTCTACACTTTACACAAGTTTGGACAGACACACAGGCAGATGCCTGGGCTGTAGAGGTCGTGTCACAGGGCTACCTGATAGAATTTCTGCACCAGCCTCCAGAGCGTTTCCTAAAATCACCAGCCAGCAGATCAGAGAACAAGAGAGCCATCATCAACAGGGCTATACAGCACCTACTGGAGATCCAGGCCATCGAACCTGTTCCCGACAACGAGAGGGAAAGGGGTGTTTACTCTATATTGTTCATGGTCCCCAAGAAGAACGGAGACTGGAGGGCAATTCTGGATCTCAAATTTCTGAACAAATTCATAAAGCTGAGACACTTTCGCATGGAAACTCTGAAGGCTGTAGCGGACTCTCTATCTCCCAACGAGTACCTCACTTCCATAGATTTGACGGAAGCATACCTCCATGTGCCTATTCACCCAGCACACAAGCGATTTCTTCGCTTCTGCATCTACAACCACCACTTCCAGTACAGAGCACTCCCCTTTGGTCTATCCACGGCACCACGCCTCTTCTCCAAGTTGATCATCAATCCCGTGGTTCATCTCAGATCTCAGGGGATCCATGTTCATCCGTATCTGGACGACCTCTTGATCAGGGCCAGTACACAGGCAGACTCCGTCAGGAACACGGAGCGAACACTCCAGTGTTTGCAGAAACACGGTTTTCTGATCAACTTCGAAAAGAGTTCGTTACTACCGACGCAGCGTATAGAGCATCTGGGAGCGGTGATCGATACCACTCGAAATGCCCTCTTTCTCCCGCTGGCCAAAGCTCAGAAGATCAAGGAAGCTGCCACCAGAATTTTCAACTGCAGGTCCGCTCTCCTCATGGACTTAGCCAAACTGCTGGGTCTCATGATTGCCAGCATCGATATGATACAATGGGCCCGTCTGCATTCCAGACCGTTACAGCTGTTTTTACGCCCTCATCAGCTCTCCATCATGGAAAGGAAGGTCCTCAACCTGCAGGTGCCCTTTACAGTAAAAAAGAGCCTACGGTGGTGGGCGAACATGGACAATCTCTTAGCAGGCAAGAATTACTATGTCAGCCATTCCAGGGAACTGTTCACCGACGCCAGTCTCTTGGGCTGGGGAGCGACGCTCAACGGCGTTCCGGTCCAGGGGACGTGGCGGACTGTAGAAAAAGCCCTGCCCATCAACCTTCTGGAACTCAGAGCGATCCGACTGTCGCTACTTCACTTTGCCCCCCAATTGTGTGGTCGACAAGTGCTGATAAGAACAGACAACATTTCGGCCAAGGCACATCTCAACAAGCAGGGCGGATCTCGGTCGTCTCAGCTTCACAGGGAGGCGATGAAGATCCTCCGTTGGGCGGAAAGACACGTCGTCTCCCTATGGGCAGAACACATCAAGGGGACCGAAAATGTGCAAGCAGATTGGCTCAGCAGGGTGGAGATACAGGAGGGAGAATGGGCCCTCCATCCACGCCTCTTCAGCAGAATAGTAACGCAATTCGGACGTCCCAAGGTGGATCTGTTTGCATCCCCCATGAATCACACTCTTCCGAGATTCTTCTCCAGATTCTTCCATCCGGAGGCAGAGGCAACGGATGCACTCACGACGCCCTGGCCCCAGGGTCTCCTATACGCGTTTCCGCCGTTTGTTCTGATCTCCAGAACCATCCGCAGAATCCGGGAGCTCAGAGCAGAGGTCATCCTAGTGGCCCCGAATTGGGCTCGTCGCCCATGGTTCTCGGCATTACAGGAGCTGTCCATACTTCCACCACTAGCCCTTCCAGTGTCTCCCGACATGCTGTTGCAGGGTCCGGTATGGCACCCAGACCCGGCCTGGCTGTGTTTGACCGCATGGAGATTGAGCGGAGCAACCTGTCGGAATTAGGTTATTCTCCCCAGGTTCTAGACACCATTTTAGCTTCCAGACGGCAGTCCACGGTCCGTATATATAATACCACATGGAAGGCGTTCGTGCGCTGGTGTAGGCGCAAGAAGGTGCAACCACTATCCCCCTCAATTGCTTCAGTGCTGGCTTTCCTGCAGGATGGTCTGGCCTCGGGTTTGAAGTCTGCTACTCTTCGGAGACAGTTAGCGGCTCTCTCCACTGTTCTCCCTTCCCTGGGAGGATACAAGATTTCCAAGCATCCTCACATTCAACTCTTCCTGCAGGGAGCGGTGGCAAAATCTCCGCCTCAGGTCCATCGCTTCCCAACTTGGAGGCTGAATACAGTTCTCAATGCTCTTACCAGATCACCATTCGAGCCTCTCAGGGAGGTGGGGTTGAAATGGCTGAGGATGAAGACGCTGTTCCTGGTCGCCATCACGTCTGCGAGACGAGTGTCGGAACTCGGGGCACTGTCAGTGAAATCGTCACTCTGCGTCTTTCATAAGGACAAGGTTGTGCTTCGCACAGATCCTACCTTCCAGCCAAAGGTAGGCTCTAGATTCCACTGCTCTCAAGAGATCTGCTTACCCACGTTCTGTCCTACTCCCAAGCACCCCAAGGAACGGATTTGGCACACCTTGGATGTAAAAAGAGCCCTCAAAATTTACATAGCAAGGACAGAGGATTGCAGGAAGACAGAGTCCTTATTCGTCAATATATCTCCACCTAGGACGGGGGAGAAGATGTCTAGATCGGCAATCAGTTCGGTTCTGAAGACCTGCATCACAGAGGCCTACCGGGCCTCGGGTCAGGAAGTTCCCAGTGGCATCACAGCTCATTCTCTGCGGAGCGCAGCTACCAACGCCGCTTTTACCAACAGAGCTTCGGTGGAAGAGGTCTGTAAAGCGGCTACGTGGTCATCCATTTCCACTTTCATAAGACACTACCATCTCAACACGCTTGCATCTGCAGACGCGGCTTTTGGGAGAAGAATTCTTCAGCACGTCGTTAACATGGAGGAAGATGACGACCCACCCACATGAGGGACACTGCTCGGGGAGGTCCCATTGGAGATGTCCTCCACCTCAGAGGGAGAACGACCATTGGACTTACCGTGAGGGGTCCTTCTCCTCTGAGGTCAGGAGGACATCTCGGCCCTCCCATTTTCATCTTCCTTCTTTCTAATCCTTCTGTGCTGATTTCTTCTCTTGTATCTCTGGTTGTACTCTGCCTTTGTTCATAGTTGCAGAGTTTTCTTGTTTCATCAGTTAATGTTACTGTTTGCAGTTACTTTTTTCTAGGGCAAGGCTACTTCATTTAGGCTGCTAGTACTGCTTTCGGAGTCCCAGAACTGAGATGGGCTATTCCGGTGGCGCCAACAGGAAGGGGAAAAACTATTTCCTGCCTCCCTACAGGCACGGTGGGAATAACCCATTGGAGATGTCCTCCTGACCTCAGAGGAGAAGGACCCCTCACGGTAAGTCCAATGGTCGTTTTCCTGGTATTTTTGCTTATTCACTAGTTCATCTATCAGTTTCTTCAAAACTTTGTTCTTGGCATGCATCTCTTTCACTACTTCCACCGTTTGCTCTGTCTTTTTAATCGTTTCCACCAGCTGGAGCCGTTGCGCTGCGAAGTTCTGATTGAGTGCGGTTAACTGCTGGTTAATACCAGTAAGTTGATCCATCACCGGCTTGAACGTATCCACTAAGAGTCTCATGACGTCCATCCCCTCTTCTTCCAGTCTCAGACTTTGACTGCCTGTAAGTTTCAGTTTCACTCTTTTCCTCCCTGCACCTGCCATCTTTGTCGATTGTTTACAAAAGCCAACCACTGATACACAACCTCTGAAAATTGCTTTCGGTTTAAAACCACTCTGGTAAGTCTCTCAAAACAATTCAAACAATTGATTTTTCCCCTCCCCCCTCTCTTTTTCAGCTTTTCTGCCACGCTTGCAGGAGGAATCCCTCCTCTCTCCGCTTGCTGATAGAGGGGGGATAGAGAATTCCTTGGTAATTTCAAAGTTCCTTTACATCAAACTCACTTTCATTGTTGGCCACTTTCGACCATGCTTGTATCTTTGTCAATCACTCCATCTCCAGCACTTGATCCAGTCAACCCAGCTAGTGCCATGAGGCCACACAGCAGTAGGACCGTCAGGGCAGAGGAGCGCCTCAATTCTCCAGCAATGCACCATTGAAGAGGCCACCCCTCAAAAGCCTACCCTAGGGCTCCATGGGGAAACCGCATCAGCGGCTTCCCTCCTGACAGCTGGTGTGCGGATCGCTCCCCTGAGCATTGAGGAGAGTGCCTGCCATTGCTGTGCCATAAACCGGAAGTCTGCGGCACACTCATCCTAAAGCAAAACTGCACATAGAGATGGAGATTAGCAGCAGAAAAATGGAATAAGGCTACTGCAGTCTGCTGACCATAGCAATTGCTTCACCCAACTTCCTGCTTAGGCGGGTCCTGCCTGTTGAAAGGAGCCAAGTATGATTTATTTCTTTACTAGGAATAAGGCCCATTGTGGAAATAAATACAACGAACTCTAGAAAGAGGCTCTGGGAGAGTGCCAAGGCCTTGAGCACTCAGCGTCAATGTGCTGTGGTGACCTCAGCAGGGTATAATGACACAGAGTCCACCATTTTCTCCAGAGGAACTGATCTCTGCTACCTGAAGAACAGTTGTAATTTTCAGTGATCTCCAGCCCTCACCTGGAGATTGGCAACAATTGTTACCCAGGAGGAAATGACTGGTTTGGAGGGTGGAGTCTATGGCATTGTACCTGTCTGAAGTCCCACCCCTCCTCAAACCTCACCCTCTCCAGGCTCCACCCCCCAAATATCCAGGAATATCCCAACCTGGAGTTGGCAACCCTATCTCCTTTCCAGCCAAGCATCAACCTGCCATTATCTGCCCCTCTGATTTCAGCTCAGCATCTCCTCCCCCTCCCTCCTGGAGATCGGTTGTAATTCTGAATGATTTCCACCCATCTCCTGAGATTGGGAACAGTGGTTCCCCAGAAGGGAATGGCTGGTTGGGAGGGTGGAGTCTATGGTATTGTACCTGTCTGAAGTTCCAGCCCTCCTTAAACCTCACCCTCTTCAGGTTCCATCTCTCAAATCTCCAGGAATTTCCCACCTGGAGTTGGCAACCTTATCTCCTTCCCAGCCAATCATCAACCTACCTTTATTTCCTCCTCTCTCTTCAGCTTTCCATTCCCCACCACACACACCTGCAGCCTCTCCCATGCTCTGAAGCCCTGATTACCAGAGTACACCATTTTCCATGCTCTGAAGCCCTGACTGCCAGAGTCTACCATGTTCTCCAGGGAAACTGATCTCTGCTATCTGGAGAGCAGTTATAATTCTGAGTGATCTCCAGCCCTCACCTGGAGATTGGCAACAATGATTTCCCATGAGGAAAAGTAGTCTTTCTCTGCAATGGGGACCAAAGCAGCTGACATCATTCTCCTCCCCCCCTTTTGACTTGCACAACAACCCTGTGAAGTAGGTTAGGCTGAAAGTCTGTGACTGGTTCAAAATCACCCACTCAGCTTCTACAACAAGAACCTGGATCTAGCAGAACCTCTTTGAAGCACTGACTGCTACGCCTAGGGCAACCAACCTCCAGGTGGAGCCTGAAGATCACCAGGTATGACAACTGAACTCCAGACAACAGATCTCTCCCCCCCACCGGAGAAAATAACTGTTTTAGAAGGTGGGCTGTATGGCATTCTGTTCAGCTGAGGCCTCTCCCCTCCCCAAACCCTGGCTTCCATAGACTCTTCCAGAAAATCTCCAGGAATCTCCCTACCTGGAGCTGGCAACCATAGACTCAGGACTGGCTGCAATGAGTTCCTCTTAAAGACCTGCAAAGAGTTTCTGTCCTTTGTCTGAACCAGGCTTAGTTGCCTACTGTGGCAAAACGGGCTCCAGTTTACCACTCCACTCTTTGCCTCCCAACCTCGTCCCGTATGCGTATTTCACTTCTTAAATTCACTGCCATGACTCACTGAATCATCACTGCCTTTTTAGAGGAACAGTGAGACCCCTGTGGCTAAATCTCCATGTTTGGAGATGGAATCCCCAATCTTGGGGGTATCCCTGGAAAGTTGGCAGCCCAAGGGTCTGGCCTTTCCTTGCCTCCTTGGACTACCCCCTCCCTTTGTTATTGTGCTGAGCGGGGAGACTATGTGGCCAGAGCACAACACAGATTATTGGCCCAAATAAAAGAATCTATCTAACTATTTACACAGTTATGGGGCATACACACATTGTAGGAGTAAGCACACACTATGAACCAGTAGAGCATAAACCCACAGGGGTTAAACGCTATCCTCTTTCCTTATGCACTGGCCTCTGGCTCTTTGCTCTAGCCTCTCTCTCTCTGGCCCAAGAGAGCAGGAAAACTTCCATTCATTCCCCAGTCCAGCTGACTGTGGGGTGGCTGAATTTCTGCTGCCTCCAAGGGTTCACTCATGTCTCTGGCTTGTGGCCTGGACAGCCTCATCAGCACAGGCAGCAGGAGCCATTCCTAGCCTCCTGTAGGATGAAGACGGCCTCCTCCCTGGATGGGCTGCAGTCTATATTGATGCTGCCCTGCATGCTGTCCCTATTTTCCTGCCCTTTTCTGCCTTGAGGCAGCTGGGAACTGTAGTCCAGCAGATGAGGAAGGCCCATTCAACCCAGTGAGTGATACTCCTACAGGCCCCTCCCAGGAACTACAGCTCAATTAAACCTTATGGCAGAACATTTTAAACAAACAACCACAGACAGCAGCCCAGCAGCCATCTTACTAACACAGGTAACTGCCATTTCGTTACACCTACCAACAGCCACTGTGGGAAAAGTTAAGTCCCATAGAGGAGGCAAGCAGGAGAAGTGTCTTTGTCAAGTCATTTGGTAGGAATTCTAACAGAGAAGGGGAAGTGGGCGGGGAGAGGAGCAGACCCAACACCTGGCCAATGGCATGCAAGTACTCTTGAGTGGTGACTGGCAGGCCAATGGCTGAGGGAGGGCATTTTACAGTCAATGGGAGGACATGGAATCTTGTCACCCCAAGTCAGCTTTATATATAAGGAGAGATTGTGCTTTCAGACTGTCACATGCTATGGATGTCTATCTTAAAGTATTTGAATTTACTGAGCATTTCAGAAATTCTGCTGGAGCTAGGAAAAGGATGTGAATGAACTTACCTTTAAGAGTACTGTTCATAATCTTGATTAGAAAAAAATATTCAATGACCCAATCACCTCCTGCAAAATTGTAGAAGTGCTTAAAAAACAAAAGGAAAAAAAAATCCCTAGATCCTGATGGCATTCCAGCTGAAGTATATCAAAAATTTGGTGACGAAATTCCTTGAACAGTAAGGAAAAGAAAAAGAGATCAGAACAGCAAACCAGGGTGCTGAAAAAAATCCAAATGAAGGAGAAAGAGTTAAAGAGGAGACCGGGGAAAAAGAAAATTGTCAAAGAAATTCAGATCTTACAAGAACAGCTGAATACTCTAATGAATCAAGAAATGTATTGGAATCTGAAAAGGCTGCAACAGAAATCTTTTGAAGGGGCAAATAAACCTGGAAAAATTTTGGCATAGCAATTGAAAAAAAGACAGGAGAATAAAATCATAAGTAAAATCATGGATGGGGGAAAAGAAATTGTGGATAGCAATGGAATTAAGAGAGCCTTCTTTAAATATTATGCAAATATTTTTGGAAAGAAGTCAATAGACAAGGATAAAATAAAAAAGTATTTGGAGGAAATGAAGATTCCAAAAGTAT
Source organism: Gekko gecko (assembly GCA_029375565.1). Taxonomy (NCBI): domain Eukaryota; kingdom Metazoa; phylum Chordata; class Lepidosauria; order Squamata; family Gekkonidae; genus Gekko; species Gekko gecko. The sequence goes on from JAPDNY010000005.1 coordinate 139,576,146, forward strand.
CGGAGAAGATTAAGGCAATGTTAACAGCCCAATAACGAAAGGAGATATATAAAGCAATTCAAGAGGCAAAGTTAGGAAAAGCTCCAGGACCAGATGGTTTTACCGTAAAGTTTTATAAGAAATTTAAAGAGGAGCTTGTTCCATTCTTTGAACTTTTGACAAATGAAATAAGAGAAACAAAGAAAATACCAGAATTGTGGAAGGAAACTACGATCTCACTCATCCCCAAAGAAGCACAAGATTTAACAAATGTGAAAAATTATAGACCAATCTCCCTTTTAAACAATGATTATAAATTATTTGTGAAAATTATTTCAGAAAGGCTCAAGATATATTTGCAGGATGTAATCGAAGAAGAACAAGCAGGTTTTTTGCCCAATAGACAAATAAAAGAAAATATAAGAGTGGTGATTGATGCTATTGAATATTACGACAAGCATCCAGATAAAGAAGTTGGTTTCTTTTTTGTAGATGCATAAAAAACATTTGACAACTTAAATTGGGACTTCATGTATAATGTGATGGAAAAAACAGGCATCGGTGAACAATTTAGAAATATAATAGAAGCAATTTACTGTGAACAGAAAGCGGCATTGGTAATTAATACTGAAATGACGGATTACTTCAAAGTACAAAAATGGACAAGGCAAGGTTGTCCTCTTTCCCTGTTACTATTTATATGGATACTAGAAGTATTGTTGGGACAAATCAGACAAGACAAAGAAATCAAAGATTTAACTCAAAAAGGTTTTTCTTATAAGTACAGAGCGTTTGCAGATGATGTAATGCTTATGGTAGAAGTTCCTATACAGAATTTACCATTGCTAATGGAAAAATTAAAGAATTTGGAGATTTAGCAGGTTTTTATGTAAATAAAAGTAAATCCAAGGTGATGTGCAAAAATATGTCCGGAGAGAAACAAGCGGAGTTACAGAGACTGACACAGTGTGAAGTTGTGAAAAAAACTAAGTATTTAGGCATCGAGTTGACAATGAAGAACATAGACCCGTATAAGAACAATTATGACAAACTTTGGTCTAAAATACAGCAGGATACCAAAAAGTGGAATACATTGAATTTGTCACTATTGGGGAGAATTTCGGTGGTTAAAATGAATATTTTACCACGGTTGATGTTTTTATTTCAGACAATCCCAATAGTAAGAGATGTAAAGGTATTTAATCTTTGGCAAAAGAAATTTCAAAGTTTGTGTGGGCTGGGAGTAAACCACGGATTAAGATGAAGATATTATGTGATGCAAAAGAGAGAGGTGGATTTCAATTACCAAATTTTAGGTTGTACCATGATGCAGTATGCCTAACTTGGTTGCAGCAATGGGTTACATTGGACAATAAGAAACTGTTGGCGTTAGAAGGCCACGATTGTAAATTTGGTTGGCATGCATACTTATGGTATGAAAAAACGAAAATGGATGGGTTTTTTAAACATCATTATATTCGAAAAACATTATTTGATAAATGGACCAAATACAGAAGATACTTCTCGGATGAGAGACTGCTTTGGATTGTACCGGCGGAGGTTATAAGACTGTTTTCAACATATAGGGGAGAAGACTGGGTGCAATATAAAGATATGCTGAAATCAGTGGGAAAAATGTTTGAAATGAAAATGGAAGAAGATTTGGCTTTTAAGTATAGTTGGTTACAATATAGACAGATTTATGATTTGTTTAAAAATATAAAGCTTTCAGGTTTAGGAGAAAATATAATGAGATTGAAATGATATGGTTTGAGGGAGATAAGAAATTGATTTCTAAAATGTATAAAATATTGTTAAAATGATATACTGAAGATGAGACAGTTAAAGAGCAAATGATAAAATGGGTGATTAATATGAACAAAGAAATATCTATGTCTTCTTGGGAATTTTTATGGAAAAATGCAATGAAAATATCAACGTGTAATAATTTAAAAGAAAATTGTTATAAGATGATGTATAGATGGTATATGACACCGAAAAAAATTGCAAATATGAATAGCAATATGTCAAACAAATGTTGGAAGTGCAAAAAAGTGGAGGGCTCATTTTACCATATGCAGTGGACATGCGAAAAAGCAAAAATGTTTTGGGCTGAGATCCATGCAGAAATGGAAAAAATTGTGAAATGTAGTTTTAAGAAAGAACCGGAAATACTACTTTTGGGGCTTAAACTGGAAGAAGTAAATATGGCAAAAAGAACATTGATGTGGTATATGACCACAACTCCCAGAATTATATATGCTCAATATTGGAAACAAGACAAGATCCCTGAAATTGGGGAATGGATAAAGAAATTACTTTTTATGGTTGAAATGGATAAAATGACAAGGAAACTTAAAAACCTGGAAGCAGAAGAATTTTTTGCAGACTGTAAAGATTTCAAAGACTATTTAGAGAAATACTGGGATGTAAAGGACAATTTGCTTTGCTTTGATAATTACTGAAAATTAAGAAAAGTAGAAAAGGGAGATAAATGTATAAGAATAACGGTTGAAAGAGACGTTACCTGTAGAAATGACTAATGAGAAAAGGAGGGAAGAAGAAGAGATAAGTTTTGGGCTGGAGGTTGAAGCACTGTGGGAAGCCATTAAGGGGGCATGAAAGGAGAAAAAGAGGTATAATAACTTAGGTTTCAATGTATATTTGAACTTTTAATATATCTTAATAAATTGTTTTTCTCCCTTTTAAAGAATTACTCCACAAGATTACAGAGACAGGAAATTACCAACTACATGGAATGATGCCTTGATTACACTAATACATAAAGCCAATACTGAGGAAAAAGAAATACAAAATTATAGACCCATCTCGCTTTTGAATGTTGACTACAAGATCTTTGCAATCATTACTGCCACCCATTTCAAAAAGATATTGCTTCAAGTTATACATTGAGACCAAGCCGGCTTTCTCCCAAAGAGGCAGATAAAGAATAATATAAGGACAATACTAAATATCTTAGAATATTATGAACCACATCCTGAAAGAAAATTGGCCCTGGTCTTTTTAGATGCAGAGAAAGCTTTCAATAATGTAACTTGGGACTTTTTAAGATACAAATTGGAGACCTGGGATTGTGGCAATAATTTCATGACAACAGTAATGTCTATATACAAGGAACGATTAGCAAAAATAATAGTTAAAGGAGATTTAACACATAATATAGCTATTCAGAAAGGAACACATCAAGGCTGTCTGTTGTCACCATTATTATTTATTTTTGTAATGGAAACATTAAATGATATAATAAGAGAAAAACTGGACATAAAAGGTCTCAAAATAAAAGAAGAAGAGTATAAACTTCAAGCCTTCGCCAATGACTTAGTATTCATTCTGGAAGACCCAACAGTATCTACTTCACATCTGTTTAATATAATACAAGAATATGGCTCTGTAGCAGGACTCAAAATAAATCTTAGAAAAACTAAGATATTGACGAAAAACTGTTCTCAGGACTTAACTAAGATTCAGATCTATACTAATATAGAGGTGGTTAATAAAATCAAATATTTAGGTATAATCTTGTCAAACAGAAATACCACATTATTTGAATACAACTATAAGAAATTACTAGAGGATATTAAGAAAGATCTACATAAATGGTAGTATTTACAGTTATCATTTATGGTTAGAATCACCACTATTAAAATGAATATACTCCCATGTTTTCTATTTCTGGCACAGAATATACCAATCTGGAAAAATAATAATTTCTTTATTGATTTGGAGAAGATAGTCCGAAAATTTATTTGGCAATCCAAAAAAGCTCATATTAAATGGAAGCTTCTTCCAGACAAAAAAGAGAGAGATGGTCTTGGCCTACCAAATTGGTCTCTATATTACCAGGCATCAGCTTTGGGATGGATTAGGGATTGGTTAATGTTGGAAGATAAAAGATTGCTATAATTAGAGGGTCATGATCTGTATATGGGCTGGCATGCCTATATATGGTACGATAAAGATAAATCCATTTGAATTTTCATAACCATGCAATCAGAGGGGCATTAATAAAGATCTGGAGGAAAATGAAAGAAAGGTTTTATCCTAAAATACCTATCTGGGTCTCACCTCTTGAGGCCTTTGTAAAACCAACTTTGATGACTGAAAATAAAAAGGCAACCTATGAAATGTTACTGAATGAGAACAATGAGTTAAAATTGATTGAGGCACTATGAGCAACGAATATAAACCTTACATGGTGGGAGATTTCAGAACTGCAATCAAGATTTACTAAAGACAAAAACAATGAGTTTTTATAGTTCAAAACCAGATTTAGACAAAATATGGCTATCAACTTCCGATAAGCTGATTCAAAAGTTGTATCATTTTTTTACTGCAAGATGAAGTAGTTAAATCTTCAATGGTTGTATGGGTGCAGAATATAGGATATAGCCTGAACATAGATGACTGGTCAAAAGTCTGGAAAGCAGCTAAATTACTAAGATCAATGTCATTTAAAGAAAATTTATTTAAAATGTTTCATAGGTGGCACTGGTCACCGGGTAGAATGGTCAAATGTTATAAGGAGGTATCAAGAAACTGTTGGAGGTGCAAAAATAACATAGGTAACATAACATAAATGTTTATTACAGTCAGAGACCCCTCAAACAGCATACAGGCTCAGAATGCAAACCCAGGTTACCAACATTACGGGGGAGAAACGTCATAAGAAGTATTAAGGAGGTGCTTGCGCTTTGTAAATGCAATAAAAAGAAATTTGGCAACCTTCCTTGACATTTCGATGGATTTGTCCTCCAATAGGGATTTCAACACAAGTTCCTCGGAGTGGATTACTAGTTGTCCTTGGCACTTAAATGACCTTAATACAGGTGTAATCAAAAGAGCTCTTTCTTCGGCATAATAAGCACAATGAAGTAAAATATGAGGAAGGGTCTCAATTGACTCGGAGGGGCATGAGCAAAGTCTCAAATGCCTAGGAATACGTTGGAATCTTCCAAAAAGAACTGCCGATGGAAAAGTGTCAAATCTGGCTCTGGAAAAAGCCCACCTGTGGTTTGGGTTAGAGATATTAGCTAGATATGGAGAAGCGGTCATATAGTATTTAGAATTCAGAGATTTGTAAAGAGACCAGAGTACAGCGTGAGACTTTTGCAGCTCAATATCTCTGAGGCATTGGTAAATAATAGATTTTGCCCTAACATAGCTGCTTTCCAGAAGTTGGTATGGGTCTAATCCTAAAGTTCTCAATTTAATAATAGCTCTGGAAGATCATTGGGGGTAAGGAGATGCGGCCAACAGCACTGGAATTAACCCAACAGGAGAAAGGTGAGCTTTCAACCAGAAGCAGAAAGAGTGCAGCCATATGTCCAGTTCAACTGTGCTGAGGCTGGCTTCTTGTCTCAAAATGCCATTAGCAATACATCTTGGAGTATTGAATAGCGATCTCAGGAATTTTGATTGGACCAGTTCTAGCACCTGAAAATTTGTAGATCACATGATTTGTGTTCCATATCTCATTTGGGCTAGAACTTTGGCAGAAAAAAGTTTCAGGGCAGCTGGGATGAAGTGTGCACCATCCTTTCTAAAGAATCTTAATAGAGCCGAAGCGGTTCTTTCAGCAGAGACAGCCACTGATTTGATGTGAGCTGCAGGGTTACCATTATAAGCAAATGTAACCCCCAGATATTTAAAGAACTTTACCTGCTCAACATCATTCCCATTTATTTTCCAGCTATATTTTTTTAACCTCTGATTAAAACACATTATTTTTGTTTTAGAGAAGTTAATTGATAGCAAATTTTCCTGGCAGTGGCTGGAAAAAGATGAAAGTGCTTGCTTTAGACCAATTCTGGTCAAAGATAAAAGAATTGTGTCATCTGCATATATCAGAACCGGTATTTTATATTCAAAATTGAGTTTAGGTGCATGAACATCAATACAGCGCAAGTCAGATATAAGAGAATTCATATAAAAATTAAACAAAAATGGAGCTAATGGACAGCCCTGTCTGACACCCATTCTTAGCTGAATGGGTTTAGAAAGTCTGCCGTCCGAAGTATATTTTACCTGGAGAGTATTATTGCTGTGAAATTTTATTATCAGATGGAGAAGCCTTTTGTCTATGGTGGTAGAATTCAGTTTCGACCATAGTGTCACACGGTCAATTGAATCGAAAGCTGCCTTCAGATCAACGAAGGCGGCAAAAAGGATTCCTTTTTGATGCTGTGTGTATTTATATATTAAATAGTCCAACACCAGACAATGGTCTAAGGTTGAGCGGCGATGGCTAAATCCCGCTTGCTCAATGTAGAGAATATGTTCGGTTTCCATCCAGGCGCACAATTTGAAACATAGATATTGGGAATAAAGCTTGCAAATGATATTTAACAGACTAATTGGTCTGTAATTGTTCGGATCAGATCTATTGCCTTTCTTGTATATAGGAATTATTATGGAGAGATCCCATTCAGGAGGAATTTGGCCAGATTGATCTATGTAAGTAAAAAGATTGGCCAAAATTGGGGCCCACCAAGCAAGATTAGCTTTTAGAGCTTCAGCAGTGATAAAAGTGAAAACCTTTTTTCAGATTGTTGATTAGATGTTCAATTTCTTGTACGGAAACCGGGTCCCAGGAGGGGATATTTTCAAGGGGGATGGAAATAAATGAATTGGAATAATGGACACTAAATAAAGTCGAATAATGGTTTTCCCAGAGTTTTGCTGGGATCATACTGTCTGGTGCATTAAATAACATAGGTACATTTTTTCACATGTGGTGGCAGTGTGAGAAGATTTATAAATTTTGGAAAGATATTAAACAGCTAATATTAGAAATTATGGACATAGATCTACATCTGTTACCAGAAATTTATTTGCTAAATATAATACCAGAAGGGTTTGGGCGTGATGATACATGTATTTTTTCATATATCCTTACCACAGCCAGAATTCTTGTTCCTAATGTTGGAAGGCAGAGAAATTACCCACTAAAGAAGAGTTGGTTACTAAAATATTTGAACTTGCAGAAATGGATAAATTCAATATGATACTTTCAGGAAAAGATGGAAAAGCTTTTCAAAAGAAGACGGTATAGAGTTAACAGATGGTTTGGAAAGAATGTTTAACGTAAACTCCAAAAAATTAGTTATGTACTGTATTTTTGTTTTTGCTTTTGTAACATAAAAGCCTACAAATAAATGTAATAAAAAATAAAAAGAGTGCTGTTCATAATCTTTAATACAATCTTCATTTATTGTCCAGCTATCTATACAAATTCAGCCAATGACAGTAGGCCATTATTAAAACATTTTTAAAAATCCAGAGGCATAAAATCTAGAGTTGCCAGGTCCCTCCTGGACACTCGTGAGGGATGGGGTGTAGAGTGGCCAGATCCAGGTTTGGAAACTCCTGGAGATGTGGAGGTGGAGCCTGGGGAGGATAGGGATCTCAGCAGGGTGCAGTGCCATAGAGTCCACCATCCAGAGCAGCCATACTGTCCAGGGGAGCTGATCTCTGTAGTCTGGATATGAGCTATAATTCCAGGGGATCCCCAGGTCCTACCTGGTGGCTGGCATCCCTAATTAAAACCAAAATCAAGCTGCACAAGCAGATCTCTGAAGAGGCAACATATAAATTTCCTAAATAAACTGAATACTCTCAAATACTCCTCAAATCATAAACAGACCATAAAACATCTGAAAAGATAAAACCTTTCAGTTAAAAGCCTGGGTAAAAAGAAATGTTTTGGCTTGTCCTTAAAAATACTATGGTAGGCACCAAGTGAGCCCCAAGGGCAAGTGAAGTTGTCAACCTCCAGGTGGGGCCTGGACTTCTCTCAAAATAACAATTAAAGATGGCTCCTTGGCTGGTCTTTGCTTCCCCAGCTGGCCTGCCATGGTGGGCTAGGTGAGGAAGCAAAGAGATAGCAGGGGAGGCATCATTAACCCCTCCTCCCCATTTCTCCAGCCAGCCTGCCAAGGTGGGACAGCTGGGGAAGCAAAAAGAGAAGGGGCCATAGAATAAATGGAGAGAGCATGCCACCCCTGTGGCGAGACTCAAGAGAGAAGGGGGTTAAACCCCTTATCTGGAGTCATGCTGCAGATGCAGATGCAGCCTCATAGGGTACAGTGGAGAGAAGGGGTTTAAACTTTTAAATCCCTTCTCTCTTCGCTTCCCCAGATAGCCCACCAGTCAAATTTGACCGTAGTCTTGTTGGGTTTTGGCACATTGCACTGGTTCTACGGCTGGCCTTGCAAACATGCCCTCTCCCCATACTTCATTTTCTACTGCAGAGATTCTCTGGGAGAATTTGATGGGTTTGTTGTATGCCTGCCTCCCCCACCACCACCACTGGAAACAATGGAAGATGTGAGCCCCTCTGTAGGTGCCCATAGAATTGGACCCCCTGGCCCAAACTTTTTGAGACTTGGGGGTTCTCTTGGAGAGAGGCTCCAGCAGATACACTGTAAATTTGGTGCTTCTAGCTCACACCCCTCCTCAACACTCACCCTCTCCAGGTTCAACCCCTCAAATCTCCAGGAATTTCCCAACCTGGAGTTGATAACCCTATTTCACTCCCAGCCAACCATCAATCTACCTTTAGTTTTCCATCTCATCCCTCTTCCCTCCTAGAGAGCAGTTGTAATTTTGAGTGATCTCCAGCCCCACCTGGAGATTGGCAACAATGGTTCCCCATCAGGGAATGGCTGGATTGGAGGGTGGAGTCTATGGCATCGTACTTGTCTGAGGTGCCACCCCTCTTCAAACCTCACCCTCTCCAGGCTCCATCCCTCAAATTTCCAGGAATTGCCCACCTGGAGTTGGCAACCCAATCAGGACTGGGTCCAATGAGTTTTCTCCCAAGGCCAACATAGGTGTGGAAAGGGCCTTTTACTGACAAAGGAGAAAATACAGGTGCCAACTCTGATTAGGGAAATACCTGGAGATTTGGGGGGGTGGATCCTGTGGAGGGCAGCATTTGGGGTGTGTGTGGAAGGACTCAGCAGGGTATAATGCCATAGAGTCTAACCTCCAAAGCAACCATTTTCTCCTGGGGAACTGATCTCTGTCATCTGGAGGCCAATTGTAACAGTGGGAGATCTCCAAGTCCCACCTGGAGATTGGCAACCCTAGGGGAAAGTCAGCCGCACAGCGGGGAGTTGAAGAAAATGGTTTGATGGTTGCTGGTCCACCTCGTTAGCCAGCCAGCCATGCTGAAGCTAAGCAGGAGAGAGAGCCTTTTTCCATTTATTCTGACAGGAAAGTGGCCATTGGGGAGGGGGTTATGCTGTAAATCCTTTGTTTTTTACTGACAGAACCAAGCTTGGGTGCCTACCAACAGCCACTGAGGGGACAGTCCCTCACAGGAGTCAAGAGAAATGTCTTCCTCAGGAGAGAGAGCTGTCTGCCAGGGGGAGTGGGTGGGGAAAAGGAGCAGACCCAGCACCCGGCCAATGGCACGCGAGTACTCTTGAGTGGCAGCTGATGGGCCAATGGCTGAGGGAGGGCATTTTACAGCCAATGGGAGTGCATGGAATCTTACGAAACCAAAAGATAATTATAAGGAGAGATTATTTAGATAGTGTAGATTATGTAGTTGTAGAAGATTATAAATTACAGTTTATGCACGATGGCAGTCTGTCTATTTCAGATTTATGATTTAGGTAATTATTGTATTATTGTATATGTTAATGTCTAGTTTGTGTTTTTATATGTTAATATCTATTTTGTGTTTGCAAATTAATAATTAAAAATGCTATACAGTTATGGGCTCTGCAAAATTTATTCAATAGTTATTGGCTTTGCACAACTTTTTAAACATCTTAAATACACAAAAGGTAACACACAAACAGGCTTGACCTGCCTGTGAATAGCCAAACTGATGAAAAATCAGCTTCCTGCTCATGACTCAGGAGCAGAACGTGAGCTGAACAGGTAGGAGCTTTAACATCCCTACTAAGTATAGACACCAATGTACTTTAGAGGACTAACTCTTAGCCTCAAGCCCCAGGTTCCTAATTCAGGGCCTTGATCATCTAACAATCATGATGAACTGTGTTCAACTTCCTAGAACTTACCTGCTCTGCCATAGTTTTTTGAAGAGGGAAACTGCTTCAGTGAGTTTTCACCTTTCCATTCCAACCTGCTACCACTTTTCAAAGCTGGGTCAGATTTCTGTAATTAATAGCCAGAGACCCTAAAGAAGACCCTAAAGAAACCACCCCAAAATGTGCCCTACTCCACCAAACAGCTTTGGAAAAGGTCTTCTCTCCAGTCATACCACGGCGATCCACCCTGGGGTGCAAATAATTAGATCTGCCACCAGCAAAGGCAAGGGTGGCAAAAGAACATATAGCTGCCGGCCCCAACAGAGCTAAAACAGAACATAGACAACACTCATGTGTGAGGAAATGAGCCTGCCCACATGTGCACTGACCAAGACATTTTCATGCCTCAAGACCAGCCTGTCCTGGGAGCTGCCACCCAACATCAAGCTCTCCAAGCTGGACACGCTGCTCCTGGCCTCCAGCTAAATTGCCCACTTCCAGCAGCTGCTGTAGGAAGACTGCAACAAGAAGGACTATGTGCACCCTTTTGGCCTGGGGAGGAATGAATCAGACCAATTTATCAACTCTACCGAAGGATGAAGGAAGGCGAATGTATTCTATGTGTTTTGAAACTCCAGAATCGATCCTCCTGCAGGAAGTGAAAATGCAAAGAGCCAAACTTAAACTTCCTTTCAGCGACTCCAGGTTACCAAGCTCACTCACCTCCCCCCCACCAAAGATGTTTGTTTTTCTTGTTCACTGGCCTCTGAAGGAATATTTTCTTATTTTCTTATTTTACTTAGTGATGGACAAACTCCATCAGTCCTGGAGAGCCTCTGCCAGTCTGAGTAGACAATACTGACCTTAATAGACAGATGAACCAATTCAATGTAAGTCAGCTTCATCTGCGTTTGTGCTAGGATTGTGTTCCCTCTTCAGGGATTTTTCCAGAGGAGCATACAAATAGTTTCCCAGGAGGAAAAGTAGTCTTTCTCTGCAATGGGGACCAAAGCAGCTTACATCATTCTCCTCTCCCCCTTTTAATGTGCACAACAACCCTGTGAAGTAGGTTAGGCTGAAAGTCTGTGACTGGTCCAAAATCACCCACTCAGCTTCTACAGCAAGAACCTGGATCTAGCAGACCCTGCTCTAAAGCACAGACTGCTACACTTAGGGCAGCCAACCTCCAGGTGGAACCTGAAGATCACCAGGTATCACAACTGAACTCCAGACAACCCCCCCCCATCAGATGGTCGGATCACGCCCCAATTCAATGTACACTGAAACTAGACAATAATCACAGCTCACAGTATAACTGGACTTTCAATAAAAATTTATTAATTGACCATAAAACCAAACAAGAACTACAAACAGAATCAACAGAATTTTTTAATTTTAATCAAAACTGCGGAGTCTCTAGCACTCTTGTGTGGGAAGCATTTAAAGCCGTTATTCAAGGTAAATCGATTGCATTGACCACCACCTGTAACAAAAAGAAAAAAGAAAAACAATTAGAACTTCTGACATCATTAAACCATTTAGAACTACTACATAAAAAATCCTGTAATAGCAAAATATACAAGAGACTATTAGATGTAAGAAAACAACTAGACTTATTAGAATTTTCTGCTATAAATCAAAAATATATACAACTTAAACGAGATTCCAACGTTAAAGGCCCAAAGAACCTTAAGCTTCTCGCATGGAGGTTAAAAAAACAACAAGAAGATAGATGGATCCACAGCATTCATGACCTCAATGGCAATCTCCATACTCTAACGAAAGACATTATAAAATCATTGGAAGTATTTTATTCTAATCTTTACAAAACAACTAATCCGCCTACTGAAATAATCAAAAGTTTTCTTTCTTCATCTTCACTTCCATGTACCCTTACAGAAGATCATCGATCTCAATTAGACTCAATCATAACCGAATGTGAAGTTGAATCGGCAATAAAATCCCTTAAAGGCAATAAAGCGCCAGGCCCAGATGGGTTTCAACCTGAATTTTACAAAGCCTTTTCTCCATCACTACTTAAACCTCTCACGGAAGCATTTAATAAAGTTTTGGAAACCAGAATATTACCAGAAACATGGACAAATGCAAATGTCATCTTGCTACCAAAAAAGGACAGGGATATTACTAATCCCAAGGCTTTCCGCCCAATTTCATTACTAAATATAGACTATAAATTATTTACCTCAATTCTAGCGAATAGATTAAAAAATATAATTGGAAAATACATTCATAATGACCAGACTGGCTTTATTCCTGCAAGAGACATTACTGACAATATCAGGGAAACATTAAACATTATTCATCAAGGAAAAAACAACATCAAAACTAGTTCTCTAATAATGATGCTTGACATCAAAAAAGCATTCGATACTCTTGAGATCCCCTTTTTGGACCAAATTATGCAGCAAATGAATTTTGGAAATATTTTTCGTAAAGCAATCCAAGCCATCTACAAAAATCCCAAAGCAAGACTTTTAATCAACGGCAATAAGTCAGAAAACATTAAGATAAGCAGAGGCACCAGGCAAGGTTGCTCAATTTTGCCACTTCTTTTTGCATTGGCCATGGAACCTCTAGCCATAGCAATTAGAAATAACAGCAAAATTAAAGGAATAAAAGTAAAAGACCGGAAATTTAAAACTAGTCTATTTGCAGATGATTTAACTTTGTACATCTCAGATCCTTCATCATCTATTCCAGAAATACAAAAAGTTTTAGACTCATTTGGAGAAGCTGCTGGATTAAAAATCAACTCGAAAAAATCTATAATTTACCCTATTCAAATGCCAAAAAGAGAGCTAACAAATCTGCAAAAACTCTATCCTTTTCAATGGGCCAAATCATACATAACATACCTAGGAATCAAACTTCCTTTGAATATATCAGAACTACTAAAGGTTAACCACTCTGTAATAGAGAAGGAAGTTACTGAACTTATGAAGACTTGGAACAACAAACCACTATCACTATTTGAACGAATTCTGACAATTAAATCATTTATCTTTCCAAAATACTTATATTGTTTCAGAGCTCTCCCAATTTCTATTTCATAAGAACATAAGAACATAAGAGAAGCCAATGTTGAATCAGGCCAATGGCCCATCTAGTCCAACACTCTGTCACACAGCGGCCAAAATATACCAGGTGCCATCAGGAGGTCCAGCAGTGGGGCCAGGGCACCAGAAGCCCTCCCACTGCTGCCCCCTCCAGCACCAAGAATAGAGTGCATCACCTGCCCCAGACTGAGAGTTCTCATTCTATACCCTGTGGCTAATAGCCACTGGTGGACTTCTGCTCCATATGTTTATCTAATTTCCTCTTGAAACTGTCCATGCTTGCAGCTGCCACGACCTCCTGTGGCAGTGAATTCCACATGTTAATCACTCTTTGAGTGAAGAAGTATTTCCTTTTATCTGTTCTAACCCGACTGCTCAGCAATTTCATAGAGTGCCCACGAGTTCTTGTATTGTGAGAAAGGGAGAAAAGTACTTCTTTCTCAACCTGCTCAATCCCATTCATAATCTTATAAACCTCGATCATGTCACCCCTCAGCCGTCGTTTCTCCAAGCTAAAGAGCCCCAAGCATTTTAACCTTTCTTCATAGGGAAGGTGTTCCAACCCTTTTATCATTCTAGTTGCCCTTCTCTGCACTTTTTCCAATGCTATAATATCCTTTTTGAGATGTGGTGACCAGAACTGTACACAGTATTCCAAATGAGGTCGCACCAATGATTTATACAGGGGCATGATGATACTGGCTGATTTGTTATCAATTCCCTTCCTAATAATCCCCAGCATAGCGTTGGCCTTCTTTATTGCAGCTACACATTGTGTAGACATTTTCAGCGAGTTATCCACTACGACTCCAAGATCTCTCTCTTGGTCAGTCTCTGCCAGATCAGACCCCATCAACGTGTATTTATATTTAGGATTTTTGGCTCCAATGTGCATCACTTTGCACTTGGCCACATTGAACCCCATTTGCCACGTTGACGCCCACTCACCCATCCTCAACAGATCCCTTTGGAGTGCCTCACAATCCTCCCTGGTTTTCACCACCCTGAACAACTTTGTGTCATCTGCAAATTTAGCCACATCACTGCTTACTCCCAATTCCAAATCGTTAATAAACAAGTTAAAAAGCATCGGACCGAGTACTGATCCCTGTGGTACCCCACTGCTTACCACCCTCCACTGAGAGAGTTTCCCATTTATACTCACTCTCTGTTTCCTATTTATAAGCCAGTTTTTGATCCACAAGAGGACTTGTCCTTTTATCCCATGACTATTGAGCTTACTTAGGAGCCTTTGATGAGGAACTGTATCAAAAGCTTTCCGGAAGTCAAGGTAAATAATATCTATTGGGTCCCCCTTGTCCACATGTTTGTTCACTCCCTCAAAAAACACTAACAGGTTAGTGAGACAAGATCTTCCCTTACAGAACCCATGCTGAGTCTGCCTCAATAGTTTTTGTTCATCAATGTGCCTACTAATTCTTTCCTTAATAACAGTTTCCACCAACTTACCCGGTATCGATGTCAGACTGACTGGCCTGTAATTTCCTGGATCTCCCCTGGAGCCCTTTTTAAAGATGGGAGTGACATTAGCTACCTTCCAGTCATCAGGAATGGAGGCAGATTTTAAAGAAAGATTACATATTTTTGTCAGGAGATCCACAAGTTCACATTTGAGTTCTTTCAGAACTCTCGGATGAATGCCATCCGGGCCTGGTGATTTATTAGTTTTTAAATTGTCCATCAGTCGGAGGACTTCCTCTCTTGTCACCGCAATCTGATTCAGGTCTTTCAAACCCCCTCCCGAAATCAGTGCTTCTGGAGTGGGCAAACACTTCTCCTCTTCCACAGTGAAGGCAGAGGCAAAAAATGCATTCAGCTTCTCAGCCATTTCCCTATCATCCTTCACTACTCCTTTTACCCCTTGGTCATCCAAGGGCCCCACTGCCTCCCTGGCTGGCTTCCTACTTCTAATGTATTTGAAGAAAGTTTTATTGTTGGTCTTTATGTTTTTTGCGATATGCTCCTCATATTCCCTTTTTGCTTGCCTGATCACAGACTTGCATTTTATTTGCCATAGTCTGTGTTCTAATAATTTCAAATAATCTACTTACAAAATGGCAATCTAATTTATTAAAATTCATCTGGAACTACAAAGCACTTAGAATTAGATTTATAACAATGAAGAAGCCAAATAGCAAAGGAGGATTAGCAGTCCCAGATATACGTCTCTATCATACTGCTGTACAAATCGCAAACCTCATTAGACAATATCATCTTCAAGATGAACTTGACTGGCATTACATGGAAGAAGCCTCTCTCAATCAACACACAATAAAAGAAATTATATGGACAAACCGACCTTTAAAAACATTAAAAGACTTTCAAAACCCTTATTTGAGAGCAACTCTTTGTACCTGGTTCAATAACAAATCTCTCCTAACAAATAACCCCTCCAAATTAAGTACTTTCACCAGCCAGGATTGGTTCTTACCAGCCAAGGATCCTAATTCTTTTCTAATATGGAGACAATCACAACTTACACGAGTAACTGATATACTAGATCGGGGCAAACTAATGACAAAATATCAAATCGAAGAAAAAATCAAACAGAAAGTGAATTGATTTGAATATCTTCAAGTCCAACATTTAATAAATGATCATCAATTTAAACTCTCTCTGAAATCACCACTTACTAATATTGAAAAACTTTTTTGGAAATCAGAACGTAAAAAAGGACTCATCTCTATAATTTACAAACAACTATTAGAAGTTAAAACAAACAAATCTTCAACTTATCAAACAGCTTGGCACCGTGATCTTAACCTGAAACTAACTGAAGATCAATGGTACAAAATCTGGAAAACTCACACAAAAATCTCACATTCAAAGACAGTACAAGAAGCAACTTACAAAGTCTTATATAGGTGGTACCTTACACCTTCAAAACTTTCAAGAATATTTATCCAAGCTTCTCCTCTTTGTTGGAAAAAATGTGGCCAGAGAGCCTCTTATTTTCACACATGGTGGCAATGTCCATATATTAAACAATATTGGATGCAAATTATACAAAACATTAAAACTTTAACAAATTTTGACTTACCTTTAGACCCGAAGTTGATTCTCCTTCATTTATGGTCCAATGAACACGTTCCTGAAAATATAAAAAGCTTAATTAATACCTTATTGATTGCTGCAAAAATTTTGTTGGCAAGCAAGTGGAAATCAGACTCTATTCCAACGACACAACAATGGCTCCATAAAGTATGGGATCTATTTCTCCAAGAAAAAATAACTTTGTGGTCAGATAATGAAGACATAGAAAGATACCTCCATAACCCAATAGACAAATGGTATCCTATAATAGAAAAAATTATTAGAACCTAGACAAATTTGACTGGGAATCCATCAAAAATTCTAAATATGATTTGTTACTATATGGATAATGTTCTTTCATTATACTTGAGTTAATAGATGCTAGTGCATATAAATTAAATAAGCAAGGTGACAATATACATCCTTGTCGTACTCCTTTTCCTATGCTAAACCAATCAGTTGTTCCATATCTGGTTCTAACTGTTGCTTCTTGACCCTTATACAGGTTTCTCAGGAGACAGGTGAGGTGGTCTGGTACTCCCATCTCTTTAAGAACCTGCCATAATTTATTGTGATCCACACAATCAAAGGCTTTAGCATAGTCAATGAAGCAGAAGTAGATGTTTTTCTGGTACTCTCTTGCTTTCTCCATAATCCAGCGAATGTTGGCAATTTGATCTCTAGTTCCTCTACCTCTTCGAAACCCAGCTTGTACTTCTGGCAGTTCTCTATCCACGTACTGTTGGAGCCTAGCTTGTAGGATTTTGAGCATGACCTTGCTAGCGTGTGAAATGAGTGCAATTGTGCGATAGTTTGAACATTCTTTGACGTTGCCCTTCTTTGGGATTGGAATGTAAACTGACCTTTTCCAATCCTGTGGCCACTGTTGTGTTTTCCAAATTTGTTGGCAAATTGAATGCAGCACTTTAACAGCATCTTCTTTTAAGACTTTGAATAACTCAGCTGGGATACCATCACCTCCACTAGCTTTGTTGTTAGTAATGCTTTCTAAGGCCCATTTAACTTCGCTTTCCAGGATGTCTGGCTCGAGGTCAGTGATTATACCATCGTGGTTGTCAAGGACATCGAGGTCCTTCTTGTATAGTTCTTCTGTGTATTCTTGCCATCTTTTCCTAATCTCTTCTGCTTCTGTTAGGTCCCTACCGGTTTTGTCCTTTATCATGGCCAGCTTTGCATGGAACGTTCCCTTGATTTCTCCAATTTTCTTGAAGAGTGCTGGAGAAGACTCTTGAGAGTCCCTTGGACTGCAAGGAGATCAAATCAGTCAATCCTAAAAGAAATCAACCCTGACTGTTCCCTTGAAGGCCAGATCCTGAAGCTGAAGCTCAAATACTTTGGCCACCAAATGAGAAGGGAGCATTCACTGGAGAAGACCCTGATGCTGGGAAAGATTGAAGGTCAAAGAAGAAGGGGACGGCAAAGGATGAGATGGTTAGACAGTGTCATCGATACAACGAACATGAAATTGAGCAGACTTCAGCGGACAGCGGAAGACAGGAGGGCCTGGCGTAATCTGGTCCATGGGGTCGCGAAGAGTCGGACTCGACTGTGCGACTGAACAACAACAACAACAAAAAGTATCACAATGTCTCTAAACATGTAGTTTAACTACAATAATACATTTTAATTCTGTCGACCATTAGTATGGTATATGACTTCATCGCAAAATAAGCTAGGATAATTTTTGTTGCACTATTTTCTTCTTTATAGTGTCACAATTTTTTTTTGTTATAATGTTACCTTTGCTTGTATTATTGATAAAAATCTTTAATTAAAAGAACTTAAAAAACACACACACACACACACAGAGAAAATAACTGCTTTGGAAGGTCAGCTATATGGCATTTTGTTCAGCTGAGGCCTCTCCCCTCCCCAAACCCTGGTTTCCATAGATTCTACTAGAAAACCTCCAGGAATCTCCCTACGTGGGGCTGGCAGCCCTAGACTCAGGACTGGCCCCAATGAGTTCCTCACAAAGGCCTGCAAAGGGTTTCCTTTGTCTGAACCAAGCTTGTTTGCCTACCATGGCAAAATGGGCTCCAATTTACAACTCAGCTGTTTGCCTCCCACCCTCATCCCATGGGTGTATCTCACAAGTACAGTTTGTTGCCACCACTCACAGAATTGTCACTGCCTTTTTAGAGGGACAGTGAGACCCCTCTGGCTGAATCTCCCTGTTTGGAGATGTAATCCCCAATCTTTGGGGGATCCCTAGAAAGTTGGCAACCCAAGGGTCTGGCCTTTCCTTGCTTCCTTGGGCTACACCCTCCCTTTGGTATTGTGCAGAGTGGGGGAGACTATGTGGTCAGAACACAACACAGATTATTAGCCCAAATTAAAGAATGTATTTAACTATTTACAGAGTTATGGAGCACACAAACACTGTAGGAGTAAGCACACACTATGAACCAACATGGCATAAATCAACAGGGGTTAAATGCAATCCTCTTTCCCTACACAATACTCTCTACCTCTGGAGGTTGCGGGCTCTCCTGAACTTCAGCCTCTCTCTCCAGCCAACTGTAGAGTGGCTGAATTTCTGCTGCTCCCAGGGACAAAGACTGCCTTGGGTCAGTCCCTGTTTTCTTGCACTTTTTGGCCTTTGGGCAGCTGGGAACTGTAGACCAGCAGATGAGGAAGCCCCATTCAACTCAGTGAGTGATACCCCTGCAGGCCCCTCTCTGGAACTACAGCTCAATTAAACCTTATGGGGAAACATTTTAAACAAAAAAACCACAGCCATCTTACAAACACAGGTAACTGCCATTTCATGAAACCTACCAACAGCCACTAAGGGGAAAGTTAGTCCCACACAGGAAAAGTGTCTTCATCAAGAGAGAAAGCCATTTGCCAGGAATTCTGAAAGGGCACAGTGGCTGAAGGGGGAGTGGGCGGGGAAGAGAAGCAGACCCAGGATCCGGCTAATGGCATGTGAGTACTCTTGCGTGGTGGCTGATGGGCCAATGGCTGAGGGCAAGCATGGAATCTTGCCACCCCAAAACAGGATTATTATATACGAGGAAGCAAAACCAGTTCTGGAGGAAGACAACAGGCCCTAGAAAGGAAGGGAGGGAGGGTGGAAGAGAGGGAGGGTTGGAGGAAGGAAGGAAGGAAGGAAGGAAGGAAGGAAGGAAGGAAGGAAGGAAGGAAGGAAGAGGGGGAGAATGAAAGAAAGAAGGAGAGAGGAAGAAAGTAAAGGGGGGAAAGGAAGGGAAGAGGGGCAGAACGGGCTTCTTTGGGCCTACTGGGCCCATAGAAGGCCCAGAGGATGGGGGGGGGCGGAACAGGCTTCTCTGGGCCTACTGGTCCCTGAGAAGGCCCAGAGGACAGTTTGGTGGGAGGGCGGAATGGGCTTCTCTGGGCCTACTGGTCCCTGACAAGGCCCAGAGGATGGTTTGGTGGGGGGGCAGAATGGGCTTCTCTGGGCCTACTGTGCCCTGAGAAGGCCCAGAGGATGGTGTGGGGGGCAAAACAGGCTTCTCTGGGCCTACTGCACCCATAGAAGGCCCAGAGGATAGTATGGGGGGACAGAACGGGCTTCTCTGGGCCTACTGCACCCTGAGAAGGCCCAGAGGACAGGAGGTGGGCAGAACAGGCTTCTCTGGGTCTACTGAGCCCTGAGAAGGCTCAGAGGATGGGGGGGGCAGAATGGGCTTCTCTGGGCCTACTGCACCCATAGAAGCAGAATGGACCCATAGAAAGCCCAGAGGATGGTGCGGGGGGCGGACCAGGCTTCTCTGGGCCTACTGGGCCCATAGAAGACCCAGAGGATGGTGTGGGGGGCAGCCAGTCAGCCCCAGCCAGCATCTTTTGACTGCCAGTTCTTGCACCCAATCAATTATGGCAAGCATAGAATGTTGGTGACCAAAATTCAATTATATATAAGGATAGGATGGCTTATTCCCATGCAACCTGAAGCATCACCTGCTGATTTCTTCAGATCAAGCTGCTGTTAAAGGTACAAAACCAGACCAGATTCTGATTTGCCTGTTCCTTTGGCAA
Source organism: Gekko gecko (assembly GCA_029375565.1). Taxonomy (NCBI): domain Eukaryota; kingdom Metazoa; phylum Chordata; class Lepidosauria; order Squamata; family Gekkonidae; genus Gekko; species Gekko gecko. Next base: position 139,596,304 of record JAPDNY010000005.1, read on the forward strand.
CCCTGCACAATGCTAAAGAGGCTTTTAAAAGGTTGGGGACCACAGCATTAAAGGAAAGAAAGTTCTGTTTCTATAACAATGGGAGAGGGGTAATTTCCACTGATTCACCCTTCCTTCTTCAGTCACCTGTGTGATATCCCCACAGGTCCTCCTGCTTTTTGGAGGAAGCAGGGAGATGGAGGAGGGAGAATGAAGGCAGAAGCCAAATTTTTCATGTCTAATTAAATCTAAGCTATGGAGTAGGGGCCCCTAACCTTATTGAAACAATCAGGGCCGGCTCGCCCACTAGGCGAGCTAGGCACTCACCTAGGGCACCGGCCCTGCAGGGGCGCCAAAATGCCCTCCGCCCCCCTGTGAAAAGCCCCCTTCCCACCCAGCGCCGGCAGCCCTGGCTTTCCTGGGCGCCTCGCAGGTGCGAGGCACCCAAAAAGCCGGTGCCGCCACTGGGAAGGAAGGGGCGGGCGTTCTAACCCCGCCCCTTCCCCGGCTCTCCTGGGCACCTCGCAGCTGCGAGGAGCCCAGAAAAGCTGCCGCCACCGCTGGGAGGAAAGGGGTGAGGGTTCTAACCCCGCCCCTTCCCTGGCTCTTCTGCGAGGTGCCCAGGAAAATGGCGCTGGGCCATCTCCAGGCCCCACCGGGAGGTTGGCATCCCCAGTGGGTGGGCGCCCCAGGCTGTCCTGCCTAGGGCACCCAGACACCTGGGGCCAGCCCTGGAAACAATGGATATTTTGAGAATGAGCACCACCATGAAATGGCTGACATGTGGTAGAGGTGATAATCACAAGTTTATAAGGTTACACATTTGTGCCCCCATGTAGATTTACCCACCATTACATTCTGATTATTCTTCCCTTACAGATTTGTTTTTTAGAAATTGGGTGTTTCTGGAAATTGCTTTGTATGTTGGGAATTGCTCTGTATCACAGAGCTAAGGTGTTTTCACTGCAGCTCAGATTCCAGTAACTCTCCCTCTCAGGTGATAAGTGTGACAAGCAGAAACAGGTTACTTACACCTTGATTTTATAAGCCTTTATTGGGTCACCTTCTATAATTTCCCCCAAAGCCAAAAAAATAAAATAAAATTGAAATGTTTCCAGAGCTGGCTGCCGCTCAAAATAATGGTACCACTGCTTTCCTCCTTCCTGTGGGGTCACAGTGTTTCTTTTAAAACCTGATTTTTAAATTCATAAACAAATTTTGTGCCCAATCACATCCACTTCTACTTTAATTGTTCAATAAACTGGAAAGGGTGGAATGGCAATCCAGTTCTCTAATGATCAGTATGCTTTAGCAAATTCAAAGTTTAGAAAATCTATGGTTGGTTTTAATCATTATTTGCCATTTATGGTCCATTTGTCTCACTGAACTATGTAGGGGTACTGGTTCATTTATGATCACCTTGTCTCACTGAGCTGGGTATAGGAAATGTATTTTAATTTCTTTATATTCCGCTTGACTCACTGCGATTTGTAAAATCAAACAGGTATGATGCAGACTTGATTTAAGTGTATAATGCCAAAAAGATTTCAAGTTGCACAAAGAGCTACTAGATTACAATAACCATCCTGTACAGGTGAGGCTGAAAATGCCAGTAGGGAATTGAACCTGAGTCTCTTAGGTTCAACATTGTGGTTACACACTTACTGAGTGGAAGAATAGCTATTACTAGGTTTTCTGCTCTTGGTGCAGTATGAAGTCTCTTTTATGTGGTCTAACCCAATTCAGCCTGCATAGTACCTCTTATACCACATTTTGTTAAACGTCAGAACTGAACAGTTTGAAAATATGTGTTGTCTGTTACTTGTTTGAGTGGTCAATATGTTCTGCATTTAAATATCTTTGTAATAAACCTGAAACATTTTTGTGTGATACACCACTCATCTTTATTATTTAGATGTATAAGCATGGCAGTTCTGTACAGATACATAATGGGCTGCACTCCACTGTGCTAAACTGCCCCCTCAACAAAAAACTTGTCCCCCAACAAAATTTCTGTCTACAGGCCTGCCCTAATACATATTGAAGGGTATATGCAATATACCCCAAGATACCCCAAGATAAAAGACTATACAAGACCCCAAGATAAGAATAAGTCTGTGGGCTGGACTAGGTCCACCCTTAAAAGAAAAAGTAGGCCATCCTGAATTTTATCCCTGGAACTAGGAGGCTCATTTATTTCTAGATGAAGCAATACTAATTATATAAAAATATGTTGAATTCAGTGACCGAATCTCTCTTTCAAGGAAATTTCCAGAGTGTGACATTTTAATGTCAGATGTCATGGAAAATAGGTTTTCCTGGGTAGGGTGGTCATTAATTCCTAGAGATTTGGGGGTGCAACCTAGGGGATGGAGTTTGGGGAGGGGGGAAGGAGCACAGCCAGAAGTCCTCCCTCTAAAGCTGCCATTTCCTCCAAAGGAAATGATATCTGTAATCTTGTTACGTGGAAGCGACCGGACAAATGTCAAGCAGGAAAGACTTCACACGGGAAGATCAGTCTAACGCTAGTTTATTGCAACGTAGTTGCAAATATGGGGAGGCACGGGCGGGCAGTCCACCTCAATACCTTCCAAAGTCTGTGACGCAGTACAGCAGAATTTAAACAAGCCCCCCCCCCCCACCTCTCTGGCTGGGCCACCCATAAAGGGGTGGTTCCCCCTCACAGTCTAGCTACCAAATACCCTCCCCTAAACCTGGTGACCAAGCAGGCCCCCCCTTCTCTCCCCTTTCTCTTCTCTTGTGTGTGTGTTTGTCTTTGGTTGTTAGTGAGTCCTTTGTTCTCCATAACCTTGGCTGCTTAGCTAGTCCCAAGCAAGTGAAGTTTCCAAACTGTTTTCTATTATGCTTGCACAAGCTTTTTTGCTAATATATTTTGATGGTTCAGAACATTGATTCTCCCCCTTTCAATCTGGAGCTCAGTTGCAATTCCTAGAGAACTCCAGCTCCAACCTGGAGCTTGGCAACCCTAGTTTCCATAGTATGTCACATCAAGACAGCCCTGCTTCCAAACAAGTACAGTAGCAACAACATCACAGAGACACAATTGCAAGTGAGGGCCAGGAGAAGAGCTTTTCTGTGTTGCACATAAATCTGAGTGACGGAAGAATTCAGGGCTGTAATACATACCTTTGCATTTGAAGGTTAGGGTTAAGAGATGCCAATACTACCATTTCTGAGCACTGTTATTTCTAAGAATTCAGTGGAACCTTAAATCTGAAGCATATTTGTTGAAAAGCAAACTCCAATAATTGCAACAGGAGTTTACACCAAAGAAAGCTGACTTCAGGTAAAAAGTGTGTTATATCTAAGAAAGCATCAGGTAAAAGTTGAATTTAAATGGCATTTTAAAAATTAGCAATGAATAAAGAAAATGCAAAACTATCTGCTCTGATGGACTGTCTTCAGTCTTACAAGACATATTGTCAGATACACAATCCTCTTTTTATATTGAGTCCATGAATTTTCAGTATTGATTTTATGAAGTGCACATAAATCATGGTCATGAGTGTTGGGAAGGGCTGTTGGCCATTTAATTAATTTCAGTTCAATAGGTGTTGACCTTCTCCTATCACCTCATTCCCAACTGACTTCCTTGGAGACTTCAGTGAAAATACCTGAGGCCAAGTTTATCAAGTAGGGCTATGTCTCTTGGAAAGAACAACATGCCATTAACCAACTCAAAAGGGATGACAGAAAGATCAATTTTTGCTGAGGTTGTCTTATCAGTTGTCCACAACTGCATTAGCATTGCCTCATTGTGATCTTGTCATTAGTGTTGCTCTGGCCACCTGTGCAGTGATGCAGTGATTATAAATGGAGGAAAGAACCTGTCCCAAATGCAAAAGGAGAACAGGAACAAAGCAGAGCTGGTTCATTGGGAAAGACGACAGGCAGCAGCAGATGTTTGTTCTGATGTGAAGACATGTAGTTCATATTGATTAAGCATGGCAAGCAAAAACAAGGCGATGTGACCTTCTAAAGCTGAGAGGCAAACATCTCACTTCAATGCAAATAACAGCAGGTGTATAGCAAAAGCTCAGTTTAGCTTTGGAATTTAATGACTCAAATGCCTTCAGTTTCACTCCCTTTCACCACTTACTTAAGCTGCTGCACTCAGAACTGAACTAAATTACAGAGAAAAACAGCCCAATCCACAACCTGGCTCAGTTTATATCCCAGAATTCACCTTGTTTAGTCCTTTTCACTGCATTGGGCTAAGGTCTAACCTACACAATACACTCACCAGGGAGCAGTTTCTGTTCTTAGGTGACACCCCCCCTTTTGAAAGTTCACCATGGGTATTTGACATGTTGACTTGTAAGCTTACCAAGTTCAAGAATTCCATGATGATTTCATGTGATTTGTTTTTTACCTGGGGCCAATCAAAACATTGGCACTACTCTTCTGGCAGGCAGGATTTTCGTATCTGTCCGTCAAACCATCTGAAAGAAGGTAGATTGTCTAGCTTCTTATGTGTCTGCTTCAAAATAATGGCTCCTACAATGTCATTTAGATAGTTGGCAATGACTCATGGAATGAAGACCTTCTAGAGCTCCAAGGGAGAGGGGTCAAATCACAGTGGAAATGCTCTTTAAAAACCTTTACATCACACAATGCATATTACTGTTCGCAATGATCAACATATGAAGCAAATACATCATGTTACTGGCCAGCAATGTTCCAAGCTTTATTGTGTAGATCAGGACTAACTCAAGTGACATCTAAATACTTCAGTTTAACTTGTTTAGATTTCTATTCAGTACATTTTTACCCCAACCTTTCTTCAAAGAGCTCAGGGCAGCATACAACATTCTTTCAGCTCCATTTTCTTCTCACAACAGCCTTGTGAGGTTGGAGAGAGAGAGAGAGACAGAGAGACAGAGAGATTGGTCCAAGGTCACTCAATGAGTGTCATGGTAGAAAGGGGATTTGGATCTAGGCTACTGTGACATTTTTTAACCACCTTACAACATGAGAAATAACACTTGTAGCTATTACGGGACAGTTGCGAGAATAAACACAAATAACCCTGAACATTTAAAATGTGATATAAATGATAAATTGTGTAGTTGTAATAGTAGCAGTAGCAGTAGTAGTTCAATATGTGAGGCTTCCTTTATAAGACATGGCTAAGAACGTAACTTTATTGCAACTTAAGAAATAAAATCACATTTAATTATTTAGCAACAAAAAAAATACATATAAAATGTTTTGGTATCATTCAGATTTGAAAGATTCTTCCTCAGAAGATATATATACTAGTAGGAAAGCCCATTGTAGAAGCGATACAACAAGCTCTAGAAAGTAGCATACAGGCCTCTCTCCATGCCATGCCATGCATTTCCACTGGCCTCAGCCAGGGAGTGCGGCCTCCATTGGCTGAACCACTGCCAGGGGCCAGTGGAGCGCCTGGATCTCAGCCTCACCCTCCTCTGTGGCTGCCTTCTCCTCCATGGCACCGGGCCATGGGAAGTGCATAGAAGAACTCCCTCAAGATCCAGCTTGCACTCTCTCCCTCTGGGAAGGGGGCTGCACCCACCTCACCTTCTGATAGGAACTTGGCTCAGGCAGCCAGCAGCTCTCGTGCCCTTGAATGGGGGGGAGACCTACATATTCCCAGGGTGGTGGCACACCACACAGCAGGGTGCAGGAGCAGAGGTGGTGCTGGGCACCTGGTGGAAAGGGGCCAGCCCCCTCGAGCGACTCCTTCCGAAAGATGGTGGAGCAGCCAGGGGGAGGCGGGCCTGGGCAAGGGGTGGAGCATGGTGGTTTGGGGCTGGCCGCAGAGCTGGGGCACACAGGAAGCAATGCAGCCACCGCCCCACATGGTAAACCTCTCCTCAACAGGCCTGGTGGAGCACCTCTACTGCCCTTGACCTGCCTGCCAGCCCTTCCATGGCTGTCACTGGCACCAGCAGCAGTGCCCATCTGTTCTGCACTTGCCTTCTGAGTGGAGGAGAACTCAGGCTGGCGCCCTTAGCCCACAGGCGGTGTGGGACTCTGGAGTGAGTGCTGGGCGGCCTTCCTTCAAGCCAGAGGTACCTCCTCCCCTGGCCCTGCCCGAGGCCCTGGACTCTCTCCCAGTTGTGGATTGCATTGTTGTGCGCTGTTTGAGGCGCTGCCAGTGTTTTTCCTACAGTTGGGACTGCGCTTCTGATGGGGCTGGATCTTCTCAGGGTGGGAGGGCTGAGAGAAGGAGAATTGGTATGACGGGGCTGTCGCCACTCTAGTGTGGTCCCAGTTTTCTGCCCTTTTGCTCTGCTTCCCCCTTTCTCGCAGTCAGTCTCCTCAGTCTCCACCCACTGGACCATCCATCCCCTTTGCTGGCTCCCTCCAAACTGAGGCTGAGATGCTGGGTGCTGGCTCTGTGGGTGGGACTGAGTCAACTCAGCGAGGCAATGCAGCCAGGGGATTGGCATACCTCCTGAGTGACAGATTAGGGACCCAATTGATTTTCGAGCGTGTGGAATGTTCAGGAAAGAGTCACCCCAAAACAGAATTATATATAAGGAGAGATATGAAATCTAAAACTAGAAAAGTCTGAAAATGTTTTTACATTGCTGTCTCCCAGCATTCCAGAATATAGCAACCCAAACCATATAGGACATATACTGTCTCAGAGTAGCAGAGGGGGGATTCAGTTACTGTGGCAGCCAGGAACACATCTATACTTGAAAAATCCAACCTTTGTTTGTGTTTATTGTGGACTGTATGCTGACCATGACACAAAGGGATCATGAAGCTATCCACACACAATTGGGTTTTTGCAACCCCCTTCCTACAGCAGTCTAGGGTGCCTCCCAGATGTCTATGCCAGAAAGGGGTTCAACACAGAGAACATAAAACTGCAGTTAGAAAATAAAATTAGCAGCCTTTTCTCCTGCAAGCAGAATGAATGTGTGTTCTTCTACAGGGCCAGTTGGATCTTGGCTTTCATTTACAGTAGACCATGATTACCTTTTGTGCTTTCCTAGGCGCACTTCATGGTGTAGTTTAGCTACTTATTGTGTGTGTGTGTGTGTGTGTGTGTGTAGAGAGAGAGAGAGAGAGAGAGAGAGAGAGAGAATGCACCTACCCTCTGTTTTTGAGAGACTACTGTAAAGTACTGGGTTTTGGGCCTCATGACTCGGACGACGACATAAGAGAAGACATGTTTATTCGTACTTCACACCAGACAAAGACAAACGGTAACGGCCGGAGGCCAACTATATACAGTAAGGGGGAGACGCTCCCATATTCCTATTGGCGGGTTTGAATCGTTACTATCGTTTGTGCCTCGGCGGTGGCCTCGTCCACAGGGAGCTGCTGGTACGCCTGTGCGAGATCCAGCTTTCCAAATATGCGCGCCCCCGCCAGTGTGGCTAAGACGTGACTGACTACGGGTACGGGGTATGCGTGCGCCTGAAGTGCCTGGTTAATAGTGCACTTGTAATCCGCGCAGATGCGGATTTCCCCGTTCGGCTTCACGGGTGTCACGATCGGGGTCTCCCAACGTGCATTAGGGACGGGCTCTAGGACTCCCTGGGCCACCAACCGGTCCAGTTCTGCCTCTATTTTAGGGCGGAGGGCCAGGGGCACGGTGCGGAAGCGCCGCCGGATGGGCGTCACCATCGGGTCTAAGTGAAGCAACACAGGGGCCCCTTTATAACACCCCAGCTCCCCGTCAAAGACCTCGGGAAATTCCTTGCATACCGCCCCCCAGTCTCGCGTCCCGCACTTATTCACACCCCCAATCGTAATGCCTAGCGCCTCGAACCACGCTCGCCCCAGGAGACTCACAAGGTTTCCCTCAACCACCACCAAGTCCAAGTTCCCCTCAAAGTCTCGGTATTGCACTCAGAAAGTGCCGACTCCCCGGATGGGGACAGGGTTCTTTTGAAAGTCCACCAAGCTTAGTGGCGATGGACGTAGAGGGGGTCCCCCTGACGGGCAAAGTTTTTTTAAAGTATCCATGGAAATGATGGACGCCGCCAATCCCGAGTCCACCTCCATGCAACAGGGGGACCCCTCGATCCGCACGGTTACTTGGATCTTTGGGGTGCAGGACAGATTGGGGTTGGGGAGGCGAAGTACCTGTAGCGGTTGATCTGTGAGATGGTACAGCTCGGCGACCTCTTCCGTCGTCTCGTAGGCGGTGGACGGTGTGCGGTGCGGTGGGGCCGACGATCTCGAGTTCCAGGGGCCCTTGGACCGGCAGACCCATGCGAGGTGTCCCTGCTTTCCACACCCGTGACAGACAGCATCCCGGAACTTGCAGGTCTTCCTCCCGTGACCTTCCCCGCAGCTGGCGCACACGGTCCGGTTGCCGGAAGGCTTGGCTGGCTCCCTGTCGGCCTGCGGGGTCTGCGCCGGCCAGCGGTGTTGGGGTCTGAGGGCGTAGACCTCTTCGGTGTCTGAGTTCCCGGGGCTGGGACCCCTCCCGACCGCATGGGCAGCTGCGGCCAGGCGTTCCCCTTCGGCGGCCTCGTGTGCGGTTGCGGCGTCGATGGCCTTGTCCAAGGAGAGCCTCCGGTTGCCAATCAACTTGCGGCGCAGCTTGGAGTCCGCCAGGCCCCACACGAGCTGCGTCAGCAAGTTGTCTTCCACCTTCGGGAACCCGCAGTCCACCGCGAGCGCTCTCAGCGCAGCCAGGAAGGCGGTAGCAGATTCCCCTTGCGCCTGGACTCACCTCTGGAACTCCATCCTCTTGGCCAGGAAGGTAGGCCAGGGGCTGAAGTACGCATTGAGAACGTCCAGGATCTCCCCAAAGGAGCTTTCTAAGGCCGTGCGGGGCACCAAGAGGCTCTTGGCGAGGCGGACTGTTTGGGTGCCACACGAGCTCAGCAGGAGCAACCATTTTTTTTCAGGGTCGCGAATCTCGTTGAGTTCCATGTAGCTTATGAGCTGGTCGACCCATGCGTCCCAGGTTTCTGGCTGAGACGGATCGAAGCGCTCAAGCATTACATGTGTGGCGGCCATGGCTCCATCTGGGAAGGCGTGCGCCGGGGCGAGCGGTGTGGTGCTGCTCTCGGGGTCAGCGATGCGATGCTCGGCGAGCGGTGCGGTGCTGCTCTCGGGGTCAGCGATGCGATGCTCGGCGGGTGGCCTTGTCGTCCTTTTCGTCGCTCATGGAGTCAAGGAAGGCGTTGAAATCCCACCTTCATCGCCACTGTAAAGTACTGGGTTTCGGGCCTCATGACTCGGACGACGACATAAGAGAAGACGCGTTTATTCGTACTTCACACAAGACAAAGACAAACGGTAAAGGCGGGAGGCCAACTATATACAGTAAGGGGGGGACGCTCCCATATTCCTATTGGCGGGTTTGAATCGCCCGCCAATGCTGCCATTGGTTCTTTACTGGCGAGCTCAGGAGCCTAGTCCCTATTGTTCTCAGAGAGTGGAGTTTGGCTGCCTTCGCCAGCTCAGACTCCTGATCTTAGGACACAACAACTACAATAATTCCATTTGTCGTCCAAACCCATTTGATTTATGAAATACTAGCAGTAAAGCCCGTTGTAGAAGTAATACAACGAGCTCTAAAAAGATATGATGCGTAACAAATGCATAGAAAGGTACAGAAGTGGAAGTAAAGTCTCACACACACAGCCAGGCAGGCCATGGCTCTCCCACCTTCCCATTCAAGGCTTCTGTGCCCCTGTCAGGCAGGCCATGGCTCTCCCACCCACCCCGTTCAAGGCCCTTGTGGCCCTGTCAGGCAGGCCTTGGCTCTCCCACCCCCCGTTCTAGGCCCCTATGGCCCTGTCAGCCAGGCCATGGCTCTCCCAGCCCCACCCCTGTTCAAGGCACCTGTGGCCCTGTCAGGCAGGCCTTGGCTCTCCCCCCCATTCAAGGCTCCTGTGGCCCTGTCAGGCAGTCCATGGCTCTCCCACCCCCTTGTTCAAGGCCTCTGTGGACCAGCCAGGCAGGCCTTGGCTCTCCCACCCCCCTGTTCAAGGCCCCTGTGGACCAGCCAGGCAGGCCTTGGCTCTCCCACCCCCCTGTTCAAGGCCCCTGTGGCCCTGTCAGGCAGGCCTTGGCTCTCCCACCCCCCCATTCAAGGCCCCTATGGCCCTGTCAGCCAGGCCATGCCTCTCCCACCCCCCCATTCAGTCCCCTGTGCCCCTGTCAGGCAGGCCATGACTCCCCCCCACTGTTCAAGGCTCCTGTGGCCCTGTCAGGCAGGCGATGGCTCTCCCACCCCCTTATTCAAGGCCCCTGTGGCCCTGTCAGGCAGGCCATGGTTCTCCCACACACACGCCCATTCAAGGTCCCTGTGGCTCAGCCAGGCTGCTCATGGCTCGGCTGCCTACTTACCTTGGGAGTCTTTGGGGCTATGGCTCTCCCAGCCCCCATTCAAGGCCCCTGTGGCTCTGTCAGGCAGGCCTTGGCTCTCCCATCCCCCCTTCAAGGCCCCTGTGGCCCTATCAGGCAGGCCATGGCTCCCCACTCCCCACCCCCATTCAAGGCCCCTGTGGCCCTGTCAGGCAGGCCATGGCTCTCTCACCCCCACCCCCGTTCAAGGCCCCTGTGCCCCTGTCAGGTAGGCCTTGATTCTCCCACCCACCCCCATTCAAGCCCCCTGTGGCCCTGTCAGGCAGGTCTTGGCTCTCCCACCCCCCCCATTCAAGGCCCCTGTGTCCCTGTCAGGCAGGCCATGGCTCTCTCACACATACTCCCGTTCAAGGCTCCTGTGGCCCAGCCAGGCTGCTCATGACTCGACTGCCAATTAACCTTGGGGAGTCTTTGGGGCTCTTGGAGGGGCCGGGACAGGAAGCGGCGTGGAGTGGCAGTAGGCAGCAGGCAGCGTAGGGCCAGAGTCACTGGGAAGCAAGAAGGCCGGAGTCTCCGTCCTCTCTCCTGAGGTGAATTGTCTTCTGAGGTGAGTTTTGGCTCCTGCTACTTCTTTGGGTGTGACTCAGGCAACACAGCCAGTGCTTAGGGAGTCGTTCTGATTGACAGATCAGGCAGCGAACTCATTTTGCCAAGCATAGAATCTTGCCAGATCACTACTCATTTATATAATAGAACAGGATGATATGTCATACTATAGAGAGGTCTTCTGGTAGCTGTTGTGCAGTTAGGCAATTTCTCTTCCTATACAGATGCACTGAAAGTTGAATCCAGATATATTTTCAGCAGTGCTGTAAGTTTTTTTTTCTTTATGGGTTGGTCTTTCATGATCTATAAGTCAGCAAAGGGCGACTTTGGTGTACTGTATTTTACATTTTATTGGATAATGTGTTTTGCTATAGATTTTAATTGGTTTTGTGTTAAATGGTGTTATGTATCCTTGATAAAAAAAAATCAAAAGTATGAAAATATACATTCTTTCTCAGGTTCATAACTACTTATTATATCTTCCGGCCACAACAGAGCTCATTAGAAGGCTGACTCTGCAAGAGGCAATCAGGGTACCTTATGCAGCTTGCTCCAGGAATTTGCAACCAGTGCTTTGAACAGGGTTTCTAATATAGGGGATCTGAACTCAGGAGCAAGGGGGTACTGTAGAGAATCCCTCTAGTCCAAGTTTCCTGGGAGATGACAGAAAAGCTCCACATCAGCACAGAGGGTGGTATGTTGGTATATCTTTTCTGCTATGGAAATTTGCACTCTAAATTTTCACTCTAAAACACCTTTAAACAGGGATCTTTTTTTGGGGGGAATGCACCAGAGCACAGCTGGGGAGCTCAGGAGCCAAGCCCCGCCCCCAGCTGGCGTCTGGGGGAGTCTTTCAGGCAGCCAAATGTCAATTTCAGCTCCATTATACCCTATGGGCCATTGAAGTCAATGGTGAAAACATAGGGTATATTCTGGGAGCTCGAGGGGATTTGAGGGAGAGGCTCCAAACTCACAGGGTAGCTGTTGGAGCCTCTCCCCAAAAACCAAGTTTCAAGAATATTGGACCAGGGGGTCCAATTCTGTGGGCCCCCAAACAGGTTGCCCCCATTCCCTCCATTGTTCGCTATGGTGGGGAAAAAGTAACTTTTTCCCCACCATAGAGAACAGTGGAGGGAATGGGGGCAACCTGTTTGGGGGCCCAGAGAATTGGACCCCGGGTCCAATGCTCTTGAAATGTGGTGGATATCTTGGGGAGAGGCTCCATTAGCTACCCTGTGAGTTTGGAGCCTCTCCCTCAAATCCCCTCCCCTCCAGCTCCCAGAATATACCCTATGTTTTCACCATTGACTTCAATGGTCCATAGGATATAATGGGGCCAAATTGCCACCAAATTTCTTTCATTCCCTCCTTTTCCTCTTTCCTTCTTTCTTCTCTTCCTTCCTCCCTCCCTCCCTCCCTCCCTTTCTCTCTCTCTCTCTCTCTCTCTTTCTTTCTTTCTTTCTTTCTTTCTTTCTTTCTTTCTTTCTTTCTTTCTTTCTTTCTTTCTTTCTTTCTTTCTCTCTCTCTCTCTCTCTCTCTCTCTCTCTCTGTCTTTCTTTCGTTCTCACCTTCTTCTCTTCTCTTTTTCCTCCTTTCCCTGTTTCCCTCCTTCTTCCCTCTATTTCTTTCCCTCTTTCCTTCCTTCTTTCCTTCTCTCTACTCTCTCTCTTTCCTTCCCTCTTTCCTCCTTCTGTGGCCCAACTCTAGTGAGAAGAAGTTTAAACTTTAAACCCCTTCTCTCTTAGCTCCCCCACCCAGGCCAGCTGGGGAAGGGAAGGGGAAGCTTTTGAAGATGCCTCCCCCCCTTTTGCTTCCCTTCTGACATCACTTCCAGTGATGTCAGGGGGCGTGGCATATGCTAATAGCCTAATAGCTCATTAGCATACCATATGCTAATGAGCTCCTGCAGCTCTTTTTCTACGAAAAGACCCCTGTTGCTGATCATAACCCGTTATGGATTGTTTTTCAAGGGACCCCAAAAGTTACTAGGTGGAGAATTAATATAGGTTTATTAAGAGATAAAAGTTTTATCAAGAAATTAAAACAGGAGGTAAACGAATTTATTCAGTTAAATAGGACAGAAGATATAGGATTGTGTACTGTATGGGACACTTTAAAAGCATACATCAGAGGCATCTTTGTTAACCAAGAGTCGTGGAGGAATAAACAAAAAAGGGAAAAATTTAAAAACCTAACCACGGAATTAAGAAATCTAGAAAGAAGCAGCCATAACAAAAAAGATATACAGGAAATAAGGATAAAGATAAAACTATTACAGCATCAAATGAATGTATGGTTAACTGAAGAAATAGCTAAAAAAATTGAATATACTAAAGCATATCTGTTCGAAACCGCTAACAAACCCTCGTGTTGGCTGGCGCATAAAATTAAAAAGGAGAGAGGAAAAAAAAACATCTTAGCATTGAGAAATGAAAGCCAAGTACTAAAATGTAAAGTTCAAAAATTAAAAATAATAGTAGAAAACTTCTATAAAGACATATAAACAAACGGCTCAAAATAGTCAGGAAATTACAGATTTCTTATCAAAATATGAAACGGGTAAATTCACAGAAGAACATAGACGATTGCTGAATGGTAAAGTATCCATGTTTGAGCTTACGGAGGCAATAAAAAAACAAAAATCAAAGAAGTCGCCAGGTCCAGATGCAATTCCAGCAAAAATATACAAGACATTGGAGGAACAAATTGTAATGCTATTTAAAGACTTAATTAATAATCTGATGGTAACAGGTAAAATTCCACAGTCTTGGAAGGAGGCTTTAATAACCCTTATTCATAAACAGGGCTCAGAAGCCGATGATATTAAAAACTATAGACCCATTTCGCTACTAAATGTAGACTATAAAATATTTGCCTCAATTTTAGCAAACAGGTTTAAAAAAATCATGGTAGAAGTCATACACAAAGATCAATCAGGCTTCCTTCCGAGAAGGCAAATAAAAAACAACATAAGAAATATGGTCAATATTCTAGAATATTATGATCAAAAGCCTGTAAAACAGGTAGCGTTTCTTTTCTTAGATGCAGAAAAGGCATTCGACAATGTGAGTTGGGACTACCTGAAACAGAAACTCCAGTTATGGAACTGTGGGAACGAATTTCTAACTTCCATTAACGCTATTTATGGAGAACAATATGCGAAAATCATAGTTAATGGAGACTTAACAGGTAATATCTCTATACAGAAAGGTACTAGGCAGGGATGCCCATTGTCGCCTCTACTATTTATCTTTGGATTGGAAACGTTGAATGTTTTAGTCAGAAATAACAAAAATATTACAGGTGCCAAGATAAAAAAAGAACAGGTCAAATTGCAAGCCTTTGCTGATGACTTAGTATTTATCTTAGAAGATCCCTTAAATTCGCTGAAGTTTATACTGCAAGACCTACAGGAATACGGACAAGTGGCAGGGCTAAGAATGAACACGAATAAGACAAAAATTATTACGAAAAATTGTTCTAAGGAACAGTCCTCTGTAATTCAAAATAGTTCGCAAATACAGATAGTTGACAAAGTTAAATACCTAGGAATAATTTTAACAAACAACAATAAAGACCTATTTAAGAATAATTATACTAAACTCCTAGAAGAAATTAAAAAGGATCTAAATAGGTGGCAGGGGATGCATATCTCCTTTTTGGGCAGGATAGCTACAATAAAGATGAACATCCTACCACGGTTTTTATTTCTAGCGCAATGCCTACCCATTATTATAAATAAAAAATTCTTTGATGAAATAAACCGTTTGGCAAAAGCATTCATATGGAATGCTAAAAAGCCAAGAATAAATAGGAAACTGCTTACAGATAGTAAAGAAAAGGGTGGTCTGGGTCTTCCAAATTGGAAGTTATACTATCAAGCGGCAGCAATGGGCTGGATCAGAGACTGGATTCTTTTAGAGGAGGAAAGGACCCTGCATTTGGAAGGATTTGATCTACCCATGGGTTGGCACGCATATATCTGGTATAATCTCGATAAAAGACAGCAAGTTTTCCAAGATCATATTTTTAGAGGCCCCCTGATCAAAACTTGGAAGGAAATTAAAAATAAGTTTTACCATAGAATACCAAAGTGGCTGTCCCCAACGGAAGCTTTTATTCTCCCCTCTTTATGGGAGAAGGACAAAAAATTGACTTATGAGATGTTATTGACAGAAAATAACGATCTTAGACCTCTGGACTCACAAGTATTTCAGAAAGCAAAACTATGGGAAAAAATCCAAATAAATTCTAGATACAATAAGGATAAAAAAATTAGTTTTCAGAATTCTAATACCCAATTGGATAAGATTTGGCTTTCCTCAGCTGATAAGTTGATTCAAAAGCTTTATAGATTTTTATTAGCGGAGGATCAATTGGATGAAGTCGTTAAGCCAAACATGATAGCTTGGAGCCAAGACTTAGGACATAATATTATATTGGACCAATGGTCTAGTTCATGGAAATCGCTTAGATTTCTGAGAGCGACAAACTACAAAGAGAATATTTATAAAATGTTTTATCAGTGGCACTGGACACCTGATAAGATAGCCAAATGCTACAAAGGAAACTCTGATATCTGTTGGAGGTGTAAAAAAGAGGTAGGATCCTACCTTCACGTGTGGTGGAATTGTAAAAATATTAGACCCTTCTGGAAAATGATTAGTAAACTAATAGAAGAAATTTTAAATGTTAATATACAATTTATACCCGAAGTATTTTTGCTTAATATTCTCCTGACAGGATTTAGAAAAGATGATATAAGAATTACCCTGTACATAGCTACAGTGGCAAGGATATTAGTGGCAAAATGTTGGAAGAAAGAACTGCTCCCACACAAGGAAGAAATTATTAGTAATGTACTAGAAATTGCTGAATCGGATAAATTAAGCATTATTCTCTCAGGAAAAGATGATTTATTGCATGTGAATAGATGGGATAAATTTTATAATTGGATGGAGAAGAGAGTTTGAAAAACTACCCATTGTAACCTCAAATGATGTTATCATATCTCTTTGTCTTTGTGTTATTTCTGTATTATTTTGGGAAATATATAAATAAAAAGTGGAGAAAAAAAGAATTTGTGTGGATCAGGCAGGATAAGGGTCTGAGGCTAAAAGGTAAGGTATAAAACACTTCGGGTTGTAATGAATTTTTAGCCAGAGTGTTATATCCTGCTCCTAGACCTTTGCTTCGACTCTGAGTAGCCCAGCCTCTTGCCTAAGTGTTACATTAGAAGTGCCTCTAGGAATGCCAAATAGAGATCTAAGAAATTTAGACTGAACTCTTTCAAGGGTCTTTAGATTGGGAGAAAGTCCGATTTGTGAGCCATACAGGAGTTGAGTCAATGATTTTGCCTGAAAGGTTTTTAAGGCCATGGGGAGAAAGCCTGCACTTTTCCTTCTAAATAATCTAAGAATGGCATTTGCACTTCTTGTGCTGACGATTTGGAATTATAAGAGAAGGTAATGCCTAAATATTGAAAGTTCTTAACTTGATCTATGGCATTTCCTTTAATATTCCAGTTGAACTTCCTGAATGAGTTACCAAAACGGACAATTTTAGTTTTAGTGAAATTAATAGATAGTAATTCAGTGTCACATTGCTCTTTAAATTTTATCAGAGCTTGCTTCAGGCCAATCCTTGTCTGGGATAAAAGAACAGCATCGTCAGCATACATTAAGATTGGAACCTTTCTGCTACATGAGAATGAGGGAGCATGAGTATCAATTGAATGAAGGCATGTGATTAAAGAGTTAATATAGATGTTAAATAAGAATGGAGCCAAAGGCAAACTTGTCTGACTCCTTTTTGCACTGGAATTCTTTTCAAAAGTTTCCCATCTTGGGTGAGTCTTATTTGATGTCATTATTTTCATGCAGTTTAATTAATAGAAACAATAACCTTCTATCGATATCCATGTCAGCCAATCTGAACATTGAAAGACAAAGCAGCTTATGTCTGTGATCAGGCTATGCAAACAAGACCATTTAAATTTCCTTATTTTGATGGATCCATCCAGTAGATAAGTGAGATACAATATTTACTCCAAGGCAAGAGTAGTCCCCCCCCCCCCCGGTATGCCATCAAAAGAAGAAACTCAGCATGGGTTCTGTAAGGGAAGATCTTGTCTCACTAACCTGTTAGTGTTTTTTGAGGGAGTGAACAAACATGTGGACAAGGGGGACCAAATAGATGTTGTTTACCTTGACTTCCAGAAAGCTTTTGATAAAGTTCCTCACCAAAGGCTCCTTAGTAAGCTCAATAGTCATGGGATAAAAGGACAAGTCCTCTTGTGGATCAAAAACTGGCTTATAAATAGGAAACAGAGAGTGAGTATAAATGGGAAACTTTCTCAGTGGAGGGTGGTAAGCAGTGGGGTACCACAGGGATCAATACTCGGTTCGATGCTTTTTAACTTGTTTATTAATGATTTGGAATTGGGAGTAAGCAGTGAAGTGGCTAAATTTGCAGATGACATGAAGTTGTTCAGGGTGGTGAAAACCAGGTAGAATTGTGAGGCACTCCAAAGGGATCTGTCGAGGATGGGTGAGTGGGCGTCAACATGGCAAATGGGGTTCAATGTGGCCAAGTGCAAAGTGATGCACATCGGAGCCAAAAATCCTAAATATAAATACACATTGATGGGGTCTGAACTGGCAGAGACTGACCAAGAGAGAGATCTTGGAGTCATAGTAGATAACTCAATGAAACTGTCTAGACAGTGTGCAACTGCAATAAAGAAGGCCAATGCTATGCTGGGAATTGTTAAGAAGGGAACTGAAAACAAATCAGCCAGTATCATAATGCCCCTGTGTAAATCATTGGTGCAACCTCATTTGAAATACTGTGTACAGTTCTGGTCGCCACACCTCAAAAAGGATATTATAGCATTGGAAAAAGTGCAGAGAAGGGCAAATAGAATGATAAAAGGGTTGGAATACTTTCCCTATGAAGAAAGGTTAAAACGCTTGGGGCTCTTTAGCTTGGAAAAATGACGGCTGAGGGGTGACATGATCGAGGTTTATAAGATTATGCATGGAATAGAGCAGGTTGAGAAAGAAGTACTTTTCTCACTTTCTGATAATACAAGAACTCATGGGCACTCAATGAAATTGCTGAGCAGTCAGGTTAGAACAGATAAAAGGAAGTACTTCTTCACCCAAAGAGTGATTAAGACATGGAATTCACTGCCACAGGAGGTGGTGGCAGCTACAAGCATGGACAGTTTCAAGAAGGAATTAGATAAACATATGGAGCAGAAGTCCATCAGTGGCTATTAGCCACAAGGTGTAGATAGGAATTCTCAGTCTGGGGCAGGTGATGCACTCTATTCTTGGTGCTGGGGAGGGGGCAGAAGTGGGAGGGCTTCTAGTGTCCTGGCCCCACTGCTGGACCTCTTGATGACACCTGGTATTTTTGGCCATTGTGTGACAGAGTGTTGGACTAGATAGGCCATTGGCCTGATTCAACATTGACTGACTTCTCTTATGTTCTTAAGTTAGGGAAGATTCAGGTGGGTAGCCATGTTGGTCTGAAGCAGCAGGACAAAGTTTGAGTTCAGTGGCTCCTATAAGACCAACAAAGTTTTTTTCAAGGTATGCGCTTTTGTGAGAAAGCACACTTCCTCAGATACAGTGAAATGGAATTTTTCAGTCCATACATATAGGCAGAGGGTCAGCAGTAAATTAACATGCAACATAATGAAGATGTTTATCAGATTTAGGAATAACAATCTTAGTTGATATGGTTATCATTTGCTTGGGTTCAACTGGGGACGAGAATATAGTGAAAGAAAGAAATATGTCTAAATTGGATATTGATGCATCCTTAATTGTGGAATGCTGAGAGCAAGTAAATGAGACCCTGACATTACTTTCCATCCATCCATCCCCTCTCAAGCATGGAGGTGACCTTACAGCATCATCTTCTTTGAAGGGGGGTGATTGGATGTATAGATTTATCTTCCCTGTTCCCAGACCAAAGAAATACGATTCGATCTACCATTCAAAATTACATTACATTCTACTATTCATTGTTACATTACAATCTACTATTCTAATCTATTATTCCAAATAAGAAATAAAATATAATAAAATAAAGAGCATGTATGGCTCTTCTGGGGGCCCTTCAGGTGGCGCCATCTGCCTCCTCCCTGCCCTGCAGGCCACCTGCACCTCAGGACAGGCCCCAACGCAGCAGAAGGGGTGCTTCCTCCCCCCTCGCTTCTTTCCCTGCCCGTATCTGGGCGCACTGGGCACCAGACTCAGGGTGAAAGATGCGGCAGCGGT
The DNA here is from genome assembly GCA_029375565.1 of Gekko gecko. Taxonomy (NCBI): domain Eukaryota; kingdom Metazoa; phylum Chordata; class Lepidosauria; order Squamata; family Gekkonidae; genus Gekko; species Gekko gecko. The sequence goes on from JAPDNY010000005.1 coordinate 139,615,455, forward strand.
GGAGGCGGCAGTCCACCAGTCAGGGACTAGATGCATGCAGGGCTTTTGGTGTGTGTGGGGGGGCTTTTGGCAGGGGGCCGGGTGCAGTTTGGCACCTCAGGGGCCGGCCGCTCTAGGCGAATGCCTAGTGAGCGAGCTGGCCCTGCCTCTGAAAACCATGTGGAGGGTAATGGGAAGATTGCTGAGGTGAGATCAAATGGACCTTAGCTCATGAACCATTACCCTGGTGGTTTTAGTTGCAAGTTTAGGGTTGTGGGC